>OX031006.1:231152423-231772811 GCA_943735925.1 Pollenia amentaria | reverse complement strand
GTCAATTCACAAGGTATCCATGTCATATTGTCAAAATGTCCTAATATTTCACAATGGTTTAAAAATATTGTTGTACGGCTCAGCCGCTCAGCGCTGGACTTTTCTGATTAATAACGACAGCACAATAAACACAGCAAGCAACGTTCTATTTATTTAAGACACTTTTTGTTAACAAACCAACAACAATATTTTTAAACCATTGTGAAATATTAGGACATTTTGACAATATGACATGTTAGGATACCTTGTGAATTGACTAATTGTTTCTGCCTTCATTGGCCGCACATTCAATTGCATATTTATGGTTGCCCTGCTGATCATACTGTGCCCTACTTAATTATCACAAGTTACTTTAATACTTATCTATACTCTAGATTCTAGAGCTAGTCAGTTAACCAATTCTGACGTAAAATTCAAATACATTGCTTATAATAGTTAAGACAAAAGTTAAGGAAATTTAAGTAATATTTTTAAAAAACGTCGTTTTGTTAAACCCTACAAAAATACGACAGTTCTTTGAAGACTAAAATCAGATAAAGCTGTAACGGCTTTTAAACTTTTCAGCATACACCTTTACTAAACATATTCTAAGTTTTTCTAATATAATATTAAGAATTCTTTTTTAAATCTTAAACAAAATTCTACAAATCTTAAACAAATTAATATTTTCTACCTGGTCTTCTGCTACTAAACCAACCAGCATCGCAAAAACCTCCACTTCCAAACCCAACTTCTCTTAAATCTCGAGATTTTATATCTAAAACCACCACTTTTTAACGCTTAAATTAATGGCCTTTTAGCCAAAGCAAAATTGAAAAATTCTCTCGTTAAGATAAATAATAAAGAAAACAAGAACATCTTTTATAAAAAAATGTCACATAATACGAAAATTCTTAACTTAATGGTTTAGAAAAATTACAAGAAAATAAGAACAACAAATAAAAGATTATAATATAGTGTTTTTCCTCTAAGTATGAAATAAAGATACTAACTTTCTTTTTAATCTTGATATTTACATAATAATATAAAACTTTATTAATAAAATGGTTAACACTCGCACTCACTATAAACTCTAACAATGTTACAAATGATTTAAATTCAAATATACAAAGAATGCATAAAGTAAAGAGGAAGAACGAAGAAATTTCATAGAATATTATAATTTTTTTTTTGTTAAAACCTTTTTATTTTACAGCAGCATCACGTTTAAATTCTTTGAAAGTATGGAAAATAAACAACAAAAGAATCAAAAAATATAAGAAGATGAAATGATGACGATATTCATAAGTGTCGTCATAATTGAAGAGGAAGTGTAAGGAAATATTTTTGGTCTTTTCTTTTATCATAAACATTTTTTTACTTAGACAACAAAAAATAATAACAAATAGTGTGTAATACTAAACTTCTTAAATTTTTTTTGTTTACAAATTTAAACTTCCTACCGCTTTCTAGAAATATAAATGAATTCTTAAAAAAAAGAGTTAATTCCTTTAGAACTCTCACAAATTATTTTAAGTTTGGTGTACCGGTAGGCAAGTTGATGGTGAGCTAGTCTTATAATTGCGGGTTCCGCCTGAGATTCTGAGCTCTTCCTACAACGGGCTGAAGGTTAACATTGCTCGAAAGGCAAATTCGTGTAATCGGTGGCGGCGATACTATAACCATAAAAATGACCGATTTTAAATTGTTGTTACATGCCGACGTATCTATAGAAATTTATACAATGAAAAATTTGTAATTTAGGATCTCAAATTTATTTAAAAAACATCTTTACACAAAGTACAAAAAGTACGAATAAAATCGTTTAAAATCTATGTCGTGGTGATAGTATAAGCATAAAAATAAATAAACTTTTCAAGTTTTGCAGTCTAAATTTGATTGATTTAGAAATACCCAAAACTCATCTTTTTACTCCCTGACAGTCCGACTTTCAAAATGTACTTTTTATGTAACATGCCGAGGTAGCTATAGAAATAGCTACAAACAAAAATTTTTAGTTCATGATATCTAAATTATTTGAAAAAAAAAAAAAAAAAAAAAAAAAACGTGTTATCAAATAGTGCCAAAGTGAAATTCCCCCTTTTAAAACTTTTACCCTCTAAAAACTTGATTTTCAAAATGTGACATTTCCACGTAGCTAAAGGAATTTGTGCTAAAATTTTTTTTGATTTAGGACAGAGTTCAAAAAAAAGTCGGTTTAATTTTTTCCCTTGTTTTGAACATTTTGTCCCTTCCTGTTTTAAAATTCCGGGAAAAATATAGGCTATTGCAATTTCGCTATAACATTCTATCTCGGTACCAAATTTCATCAAAATCGGTTTAGTCGTTTGGGCGTGATTGCGGAACAAACAAACTTACACCTCATATTTATCTTATAGAGAACTTAACTTACCACGCCCTTTTTCCGCCTTTACACCAGATATCAAAAATCCAGTTCAGTGTTCATCTTATCCTTGGTCCGTACAACATGTATGCCAATTGAGGGTCTTCCAAATTAGTTAGTATGAAAAAAAAAAACAAAATTCTGCCTCGCCCTTTTTCCTCTTAATTCTCAGTCCAAAGCTCAAAAATTTGAATTCTAACTACTTTAACGTAAGCCCCAACGTCAGTACCATATCCTTGGCAATTCTTAGCTTCATTGGTCTTTAGGGGGCTTCAAAATTAGCAGAAATGTAAAATAACACAATTTTGCTACCCTCCTTCTCCTCTTAATTCTTCGCCCGTCGTCCAAAAATCTTAGTACCGACTACTTCAGGCCTTGCTCCATTGTTACGATTATTTGCTAAGCAATTTTCAGCTTTCTTCGTCATAAAGAGGCTTTAATATAAGCTTAAATGTAAAAAATATTAATTTTGCCAAGCCCCTTTTTCCTCTTGATTCTCCGCCCACAGGCCAACAAATTAGGATTTGGGCTAGGTGTTTTACTATATGCGTGCCAGTTTTCAGCTTTCAAGCCCATTAGTGGGCTTAAAAAAGCTCTGAATAGATAAAAAAAAAGATGAACACACAAATAAGGAAATTATATATATAGATTTTTAGGGTTAGTTATATCATACCATAGAATTCTTATCCTTTGCCCGGCCGAAGGTCGTCTATGTAGAAAAGCTTTAGTTAGCGAAGCTTGTATGTGTTATACCAAAGAGGAGAAAATCCTTATGTCCGACCAAAGGCCCAACCTTACTACATATAGTGCCATTTAAAAAATCAAAACTACAATTATTAGGGATATTAAAATTAAGAATTTTTAAACTTGCGATTTTTAAATTCTGGATGTTGACTTAAGGACTAAAGTTTCGGGCATATCAACCGAACCCAAATTTTTTAGTTTGCGTTTGTTATTTGAACTTTTTTGGGTAAAAATTTATTAAAAAAAATAAAGGTGATTTTTCATAAGTCCCAATTTACACGTTGCAAGTCTTATTCCTCAGCTTGCTACTTTATAGGCGAGAGAGACGAGGAAAGAGACGATTCGCTGTCTCTGTCTTTCGCCTGTAAATAAGCAAGCTGCTCAATAAGACTTGCAACGTGTAAATTGGGATTAATGAAGATTTACCCATTTGAAGGTCATATTTCATTTTTTTTTAGGATATTTTTTTTTTTGGGGTGACATTTCATTAAAAAAATGGAGTCATATTGCATTATGAAAAATAGGCCTACTTTCTTACTTGTTTTTTTTTTACTTAATATTATTAGTCAATCCAGTACAAAGGTACTATTTTGGGCTAAATAGCACGGTTATGAACAACCTGTTGTATTATAATATGATAATAAATTAGTCTAAACGTTAAAATTATATGGAAAAAAAATTAAAATGAAATTTTTTTTTTATTTCGTGAGTAAATAAATAGATAGCTAAAGAAAAATAATGAATAAAAATTGAGAACAAAAAACTGCTCAAAAAATATCAGACTGAAAATACATAGGTAAAAAATTCCAACCCTTATCGTGGTTGGAATTTTTGTGGCGAAAGTTAGGCTTTTTTAAAAAATGGTATCGTGGTTAGCAAAAACAACAACAGATACGACGTTATTTACAAAAAAGATTATCGTGGTTGTCGTATTTCTTGCAAAAACTGCCGTTAAGTGTTTTAATCACGACAGCGTTTATGTACAAATTTTCGTCCAAATACGCATACGCCCATCACGATAAGGGTGAATATCTTAATATGAAAACTAAAACATATTTTTTATGACAGTGATAAAATTATAGCAAATACAACATACGACACAATAGAACACTTTGTGAATTGCCTAAATATTGTTGATATCTTAAATCAGGTAAAAAATGTTTCTTTTTTTTTAATTTAAAGAATTCATCGTTCTATTTCTCTGAATTTGCTTAAATATTTCTTCCTATCAAATATAATTGTATACAATATGATCATATTTAATGGAATTTAAATTAAATTTTTAATAAAACAGCTAACGCAACAACAACAACAGGGAATAAAAATGCATTCAACTCGGGGATTTTTTTTCTTAAATAAAGTTTCTTCTTATTCTTTTATGATTTCTAAATGCAACCAACTCTCAATGCAGCATCTAACCATTCTCCTTACAAAAGCAGTAGACATAAAAAATTAAAAACGATTTTTTTCTGCTTAGAAAAAAAACGATTTAAAGATAAAAAAATTATATAAAAAATAATCTGTAGGAATGTTATGAATTGGTGTTGGTAAGAATGTTTGGTTGCTTGTCGATTTGATGCCTGTTGAGAGAAGCCAGCCAGCCTGCCAGTTTTAGGTGAATTATCCTCTCCTTCTCTCTTCTTCGTAAAACACACTCTTTAAACAGCTAAATGCATTAAAAATAAATCACAGGAATCTTAAAAACCAGCAAAGCAACGCATTTATGCTCTAAAATAGACAGGAGTTTGATAGAAAATAAAGTTGATGAAGTTGCACAGTGGGAAATTTTTTGAAAAAAAGGAAGGGGAAAATAAATTTAAATTTTCTTAACGAATTGCACGATTTTAGTTTTGATTTTTGATCATATACATACAGACAAAATGTTCGTTAACTTCAACCTGGTTTAAATTTCTTGTTTTTTTAAATAAAGAACCTAATTTTAAGATTTGTGGGGCGGCCTTTAATATCTCTTATTATATTTTTAATTTGGCGCATACGGCCATGTTCTGACAAACGCACGATTTGAAATCGCAAAACCCCAGTTTTATTTTATGGTATTCTCAACTTCGTGCGTTTAGCTTGCGATTTGCCAAAGTTTTTTTTAGAAATATTCTAGTTCCCTTGAGCATATTTTTGCAATTTGAAGACGCCAAACTTCTTTCTACTGGCATTTGCAGAACATCTTTTATGCGACTTCAAGTCAGAAACGCCAATGCTAAAACCATGTTAACACCTAATAAATATTTGATGTCCTACACGTAACCACTAGTTTTATTAAAAAATCTTTTTGCTTTTGCAAAGCGTTTGCTGGATCAAACATCATTTAACAGTTTCTTAATTGAATTATACAATAGCCCAATTCACAATCTTCTGCAAATGGTCTTGCATCTTAGCATTTGCAAAATGGTATAGTATTTACTATAATCCCAAAAAAATACTATAGTATTTGCTATACCATTTTGCCAATGCTACTATGCAAGACCATTTGCAAAAGATTATGAATTGGGCTAATCTTCTTCTGGAGTTTTTCGTCAAATATTTGTTAGGTCTGAACATACCTTAAGCGTTTTGCGATTGTCAGAACATGCCCGATAATATCGGTTTCTATATATAGGGAATACAATAAATGTATTTCCCGGTTTTCGCTTTTTTTTTTAACAATCTCCCACTGTGTAATGGTGTTGATGATGATGATGGCAGTGTAAAGTAGAGACTTTAAAAGGTATTTGCTCACTACAGTGCCAGTGTTCACTATCCGTATATAAATTTGTATACTTTGTATAATGAAATCTATTTGTTTGTTTGGTTTTAACACCTATGGCTGCCATGACTAGGTGATGTTTCATTTGAAAGGTAAATATTATTGTACTTAAAGTGTTTGTTGTTTTTTTTATTTTGTGTTTTTGTATTTGGTTGGCTTTAACATTCGCCAAGAGTTGTAGCTGTTTGTTGCCTGCCTTTGACTGTGTATTTGTGTTGCAATGTAATTTTAATGACTGCGTGTGTGTAGTTTGAAAAATTAATGCAATGATTGTTACTACAGGCAGGATATTTGTAGGCGTTGGAAAAAATACGAAAAAAATCTTTAATATATAATACTTGTATAAATTGTTATTTGCATTAGATATAAACATTACAGCTAAAAAGAAAATTGAAAAGTAATAAAATTGGATTGAAACTGTTAGAAACACATAAACACACTTAAATAAGAATGATAGAAGTTTTGAAAGGAAAAGAGAAAATTAAAAATTCATTACAAAAAAAAAAAAAAAAAAAAAATAAAATACATAAATAAAACTTAAAACAAATATAGAGGCCTGTCACAGAAATTAATTCGGAGCGTAAGTGTTTTGTCCGTATGCTGCTTCTACAGAAATCCAAAATTAAATTTAAAGGACTAAAAAAAATTCGATCAAAATTGCAACCGAATTAAATCCATTTTGATCTGAATGTGTGACATGCCTGATAATATTGAGTTGAATTTTATAATCATTTATTTAAGCAGCATACAAATTTTCTTTGACAATAAATTATAGTTGAAATTTGCATTAAAAGTGAAAAATTGTATTTGGAAAAATAAGCGTTAAAAATTCGAACTTATTTTAAAAATTGATTTTTTATATTGAACAAAAACATTAAGGCCGGGGTTTTAATATGTAGATTAAGTTTAAACGTACTCGTAAATAAGGATTGCTGTTCGGATTTAACCGAAATCGAAACCGCGCTTTTTAATGCCTAAAAACCGAAACCGCAAACTGACAAAAAAACCTCTGTTTTCACCATTTTACTTTAAAAATATACTTATGCTTAAAGAAATTGCAAATTATACATTACAGCCGGCAACAATGGCAAGGTGTTTCAAAAATTCTTAAAAAAAAGTACTAAGAAGAAAGCAACAACAAAATTGCAAAATATTTTTGACATTGTATGTGCTTTCAATGTAATTCTTTGGCCTGCGCTGCGTTTTACATAATTAGGGCCTAATTGTTCGAATATTCAAAATTAACTTCGAAATTTTCATATAAAAAATTTATATTTATATTACAAAAAGTGGCTGTAATTTACTTTAAAACTAAAAAATTGTAAACTCAAATAAAATTTCGAATATATCTTATTTAATCAATTTTCTAATATTACTTTAATAATAGAAAGTTAATTAAAATTGCATTAGTGATAATACTTTAAAGCCTTATTTAAAAAACTTTGAAAATTCGAAATTAAATTCGGAAATATTATTTTCTTAAAAAAAATCGAAACTTTAAATAGAACCATAAAAAGTAAAGGACCAAATAAACGGCGCAAGCAGCTTGACAAAAACAACAATATGTTTGTTTGAATACTAACAATCTTTGGCTGTCAATATTTTAAAGAAATTTTTATTCAACACAAATTTCACTGTAATAATTTAAATTTTGCTTTATAAAAATTATCTTAAATAAAATATGTTGGGCTGATGAACAATTACCTGGAGTGGGCTGGTTCCTGGTGAAGGCTACGAATGGTACTGTGGAACTGGGGATGCCTGGTTGTGGGTGGGGGCAGGTCAGCACTTGTTGATAACACAAAGAAAACCACCATTTTTTTTTACTACCCGTCTCCACTATCCATCAATTTCGTTCATGTTCTGCCATAGTTGCCTAAGCATTTGTCTTGGCAACCATGTCCGCCATGATGTTCACCTTACAATGTAATTTTCTGTCTATAACCACACAACCGAAAAAATAAACAAAGCAAACACTTTAATAAATCAGAACATCAACACGTATATGTCAACCAAGAACATGGACAAATTAATACTATTGCTGTGCCGTCGTTATGTTCATGTCTTGTTTAAATCGATAGCGCAGGAAGACGTGGTGTTAGGTTTGGTTAAATAAATTATTGTTTAGTTTATTTTTAGCTGTTTTTTTTTTTAATTTTCACTTTAGGTTTTCAGTGTTTTTTTATATTATTAGTTCACCTTTTTTTAATTTCCAATATTATATTTAATCTTCTGGCTTTTATCGAAATCAATGACATCAAAATTTTATTTGGGCCAACTCACCACACTAGGTGTGAGGTTGCCAGATGGCAGCACCACATGTAGTGTGGTTCATACCGAGAAACAAAAATCAGTTTTCACACGAGGAATCATAAGACCGCGTTTACATCAGCCAGACGCCAACATACCGTCCGCCTTGCAAGGGCGGTGCAAAATATCATATGGTTCAAAAATAAATTAATAATATATAACTTCTAAACCAATAACATTATTCATTTAAGTTGTTTTACTTAGTTACGAGATTTAATTGAAGCAATAAATGTTGTAAAAAAAAATCATTCATGTGCAACAAACAATAATTAAACAAAATTAAACAGTAAAAATGTAAAACTCATAATGAGCCATAAAAGGTAAATAGCGCCAATAAACCTAATTGGAGTCACCTATATTCGCCTCTCCAAAATAAGCGAACCCAAACAACGTATCTTGTCAGGCGAGTAATGATGCCATTTTGCGTTTTAAATCGGCGCACCTTGCGATTCAGTTCGACAGCCTGGTTCGCCTTTTAAGTCTACCTGTGGGTATTGCCATTTATTACGCTTGTTAAACTCTTAAATACTCCTGCTTCTATTAGCGAAAGAGTTCTTGACAGCTCTTCGGGCTCAGCAGGGGTAAGCATTGATGAACATATTAAGAAGTGTCCGAGAGGAAGAGCAGACAACTCTTCGGTATCTTCTGACATAGGGCATAGAGAAGGTGAATTTAGACACGCTTCTATTTATGATAGAATTGTGGAAAACTGCTTATTGACTAGCTAACTTTTTAAAGTGCATTTTCATGCGTTTTACCCCTGCTTTCTACAATCCTCCCATGTTAGGTAAAGTGACTGTCTTTATGATCATAATTATCGACAGCGGTGTCACGAAACCCTTTTCGTGTCTGGCGAAGTCTGCATTCATATCTCTAGCTGCGCCAACGAAGTTTCTGCCGTTGTCAGAGCTTGGGCAACCGCGACGGGTGATGAAACGAGCCAAAGCTGCTAGAAAGGCAGAAGTAGAGAAATCGTTAGAAGCTTCAAGATGAATCGCCTTTGAAGAGAAACAAACAAAGAGTCTGCAGTATCTGCCTTTTCGAATGGGCTAGCAAAATCAATGCCAGTATTCGTTAATGGACGATGATTTTGAATTTTTTTCTATAAATAACACAAACCTTGCTACAACGAATAACGGTTTTCATCAGATTTTTTGCTCGAATGGTCCAACACTCACCGGACTACATTTAATATTAGCAGACCACGAAGACTTTGTCTTAATTGATCCAATTATTTCCGTGCCACCAGAGCCTATTTTCTCTCAAATCTGCATGGATCAGCCCCGGGCTGCTAGATCGACAGGATTGTTACAGGACGCCACGTGACATCAGTTTTTATTCCCCACCTTTTCTTTTATATATAGCCACTCTATTTGCCACGAACGTTTTCCAGCTACAAGGTGGTGGTGTTCTTAACCAAGCTAAAACTAACGTGGAATCGGACCAGAAGATAAGGGGTGAATTGTTCACGTTAAAGGCAGATATTTCACTGTCAACCAAATTTGCCAAAAGAAATGCTCCACATAACTCGAAACGAGATAAACATGGCTTTTTTTATTGGGGCCACTTCCGTTTTACATGTGAGCATACTTGCGAAAGCTTAAAATTTTTTACTGTAACTACCACCGGAGCTAACCAACCCGGAGGATCGTATAAGCTTTTAAGTGCAATTTTCTCATATGTGAAGAAAAACAAATCTTCTGCCGCATTCCAGCGTATCCCTAATTTTTAGTTGCGCTTTTACCATCGGGCGACAAAAATTATGAATTTGATAAGTGTTCATGGGGCAAAGTTTTCAAAATTTGTTCAGAGTTGAAGGTCCATTGTTTAAGCTCAAACGCTCCCATATCTAAAATACCTATCAATTCTTCACGTGCCGCCAAAGCATTAGCAATTGAATCAGCTCCAACTAGGACATCGTCGACATACATTTTTTCTCGCAAGATTCAGGCACCTAATGGAAAACGGGTGTCCTCATCACTCGCCTACAGAATTGTTCTGAGGGCTAAATATGGGGCCCAATTAACACCAAAAGTAACACAAATTTCAGTTTGTTATCATAAATTTTCGCACTTCTTAGATACTGACAAACCGCAATATGCCTATTGAGACCAAGCGAAAGCAAACTATTCTTAAAGGGCAGACTAACGGTATACCTCCCTTCAGAGATGCTTGTGGTAGTAAAACTATATATATCCTTGCATTTTTTATCGCCTTCTGATTGAATACGCCTCTGAGACACTTCTTACTCTCAAAACTTCGATAACTGGTCATCAATAGCCACTTTTGTCATATGAGAAACTTAGTATTCGTGGGGAAAATCTAGCAGGCATTGGACCAGTAACATTCCCACCAAAAATTGTTTCTTGAGCCACTAATAATTCAAAAATACCATGCCTCACTCCGCCACAAAAAATAGAAGGATAGAGGTCACCTCCTAACAATAAATCGATCTCACTGCTTTCATAAAACTTCGGATCAGCATAACATGATTTGGATAGCTCAGTCTCTTTATATGGCAAGGAAGAATGCGTTGGAACGAGGAACAACTAAAGTCTGTACATTAACTTCGACTTCAATAATTTTTGTATTTTCTCCGAAACAAAACTTTCATCAGAACATAGATTTAACAGCGCTCGAACCTTGTAAGAGGAACCAAAACTTATAATATTAACCCAGGCTGCGACTAACATAACCTGTTCGCAACAAACGTATGATGCGAGACTACACCAGAAGCACCGGCAACATTAGTGGACTGTATTTGACTTTGATTAATTTGGCTTTGACCTTGAGAATTAGTTTGACTGCCTTTGATTACTATTGTTATTGTTTCTCACTATTTCTCTATGTGTGAATGTATGGTGTTTCTTCTTACACCTAGACAACCTCATGCAATCCCCATAAATAGGTTCCATAGTAAGACAATTAAAACAAAATCCAAATCTTTTTAAAGTCTTTTGCAAGCACTAATTTTATGATGTTCTTCACACAATTTGCATGAGCTCGAGTAAACTTATGTGTGGTACGCTTTAAATTGCTTAGCTTTTGTAGACATTGCGTTATTATGTGAAAGGCCTGCTTGGGAACGACTGGCAGCTATATTGTTCGCTACTATAATATCAGAAACACTTTCAAGGGCATTAAATCTATCTGAGAAAATTATGTAATTCTTCTCATTTTTGGAACCTCTGTTTTATTTTTTACTGATTGCTCCCAAAGATTTAAAGTGCATTCCGAGAGATGAGACGAACATTGAAAAACAAAAATTGGGCCCCATTAGGCCATATCAACTTTATTACTTTTTAAAACCCGTTTTTTTTCATATTTCGCTTTTAAATTATTCCACGTGATCCCAAAATTTTCAGCTGTTAGAGAAATATTTCTATTAATGTTCCGGGCCTCAACATCCGTATTTTGAAATAGAGTAGATTGCCGTAAACATGTCCCTAAAGCTGGGCCACGAAACGTAATCTACATAAAAGCGCCAGTATCAAAAGGGGGTACATAGGTTGGGAACCACTGTTTTCTCACACTTTTGTCGTTGCTGATCTAATGCCTGTTTAGCATTTGCAAGAACGATTATACATCTCCTTTAGGTTTTTCGAAACTGTGGATGGTTTGTTTGACCCGCCACTTAGTCTTTTTTACTTCTAAAGTCCCAGCGGAATACTCCTCAAACACTTTTCTGTATTTTTCCCAAATCTCGTCTAAATCACTATTTTTAAATTCTAATGCCTCTTTTGTATATGTGGAAAAGTCTTCCTTTCTTAGCATAACCTCAAAATTTATCTGCCGCTTTTATAAACTTTTCCAAAGTCGATATTTTATTTTATTTAAAAAAGTTTTGTTGAACAACAAAAAAAAAAAAAAATAAAAGGAACGAGACAGTTTCTAAAACAGCAAGAAAAAATTCTCAACGAGAAAAATTTGGCGCGCTGGTAACACTTTCCAATAAATTTAAACTTGTGGCAAAAGTTTATTGGAAAAAGAACAACAATTGATCGTGCAACGTGTAAGTCAAAAAAAGATAACACTTAAAATATAAAGATTCCGCTTCGAAACACGTAACCTCATTTTCCGAGGCACAAAAAAACCCGCGACACAATATGACACACTGTTAAAATCCGAGGTACGTGTTTTTATAACTTTACGAGCGAAGGTTTGATTAAATACATTTTTATTTGGTTTGTTTTTAGCTGTTCTCTTTATTTTCACTTTAGGTTTTAAGCTTATGTTTTAATTCTTAGTTCTCTCACTTTAATTACCCATATTACAATTTAATCTTTCTTTTATTACATTTTTCTTAACCGGCGTCTGGCTGATTCGGTTTTATCAAAGCAATGATATTAAAATTTCATTTGGGCCAACTCCCCACACTACACGTTAGGTTGCCAGATGGCACCACCACATGTAGTGTGGTTAACACCATGACACAATAGTCTATGTTCACACTGGGAAACATAGGATCGCGTTAACATCAGCCAGACGACAACAAAAAAATTTAATTAATTTTTTGAATTTTGTCAACAACTTTTTAATACCCATAAACTTTGCCGAAAATAATTTAAAAAAATTATTCATAATTTTATAAAAAGTAGAAAAATTCAATTGACAAAAATTTTTTAAATTCAAACTTATCGAAAATTTATTTTAAAAATAAAATAAGAAGCTTTTGCTATAAATTATGAGAATTTAGTACAAAGGGAAAAAATAATTATAATAACTTTATTAAGTTTTGAATGAAAATTTCATCAAAATGTTTTAAAAAATAATAATAAATACGTAATATTTTTGTGGGCAAAATTTGCAATCGGTTTCTTAATGGAAAATTTGTGTGGTTGTGAAAAAAATTGTTGCTCTATTATGAACACCAGTGTAAATGTTGCTGCCTATTTTGTACGAGGCTTTAAGGTCGTGTTAAAAATAAAATTTTGCGCAGCTGTTGTGTAGTAAAAAAGCATCAGCATTACAACTGCAACTGGTGATCACACATCAGCAACAAAATTTTGCATTACTGCAATGATGCACAATTTTAATGCATTTACTAACGTACCCATGTTTTGCATGTTTTTAATCAACATATTCACAAAAGAACTTGAAAGTGTTTCCCCCAGTTGTATTTTTTGTACAAACGAACACAACAATTTAGAACATGTTACATTTATGCAACATATTTCTCAGAAAATAAGTCGCCATTAAAACCAAATTTAATTTAATTTTAAGTTGCAATTAAATAGTGAAGTTATTAATAAACATTTTAAAATTCTTCTTTTAAAAGAATTTCAATTTTTAATTTTTTTTTAAAGTTGCATTTTTGTAAAAAGAACTGTAGTTTAATTTATTTTACAATTTCCTTTAGCACCAAACTTAAACTAGTCGCTTTGCTTTTTCTTTAATTTAGTCCAATTATCAGTGTATTAACAACAACATTAACATTTTCTATAACAGATTTTTGAAATTCCCCATTTAAATGCAATTTGCACTCTTTCACTTTAAAAATTATTCACCTTCTTTTTTCTTTTTTATGAGTTTTACAAATTTTTCACACATTCTTGTGAAGTAAACAACTAAATGCATTTCTTTCTTTAATCTACCTAAAAAGTGCACAATCTCCTTGTATTCCCTTCCAGCTGCCACCATTCTCCTGCTCTTGTTACTGTTCTTTAACAGTCATCCATCCAATTAACATCATATCATGTTCATGTAACTTAAACAATAAACAATACATATAGAGAGCATTTATGTGCAAAAAAAAGTGAAATAAATAAACATTTCTTCTTAAAAAATTATCTCACAAAATACTTTTTAAAGTGCATGAAAAAAGTTTGTTAGTATGTGTGTTCTTTTAGTTATTATTTTTTTTTATTATTATGAGAATGAAAATAATTGTGTTACAATTCTTTGAAATTTTATTCTTCTTAATATTTTTCTGATGCTGCTGCCTCCACTGTGCTCCCTTTGCTTTGCTCCTTCAAATTACTTGTAACGTGATTTCGAAAAGTTTAAAAGCAAAACAAAACAAAAACAAATTTTAACTTGAAGTAAACACCATTTCACTTCCCATATTTTTTATCAGTAAAAATTTCTACTCTTATTGTTTTTGTTGTTGTCAGACAGACATTGTCAAAAAAATAAAAACAATGTTGCCAACGAAAGTAAAACTATAACCGTGAAAACATTTCCCTTTCCTAAAATTAATCTTAACTTAGCACTACTGTTAACAATTCATGTTCATTGATATAATTTTACCTTGAGTTGTTTTTTTTTTGGTAAACGTTTGTTTGATTCTCCTTCACTGCTCTGGCAACCAACCATCATCGTTTCATCCTTTTAATCTTTTCCGTTTAGTTAAGCCTGCAGTCATATGGAAACTGAAAATGTTAATGTTGGCATTTAAGTTAAAAAAAAAGATGATAAAATGTATATAATATTTCTTTTTTTTGTATAAAAATGCTGAAAAGTGTTGTTTTTCGAGGGATTTAAAAGTGAAATTGAGTAGAATTTTGTTGTTTTTTTTTGTTCACCGTTTCTCTAGATTAAATTGAAAATCATTTTATTTTTATTTTAATGCTGGAGGCTTCAATTTGTGGTTTATGAGTTTCAAATTGTTTTACAAAACAGTTTTTAATGTGTGAGCAAATGAGAGAATTCGCAGTTAATAGAAAAGTGTTGGAGGGAAAAAATTTTAATGCACTTAAAATTTTTTTTAAAAGAAACTTTTATTTTCGTTAAAGAAAAACTATTTCGAACGTTTAAAATTTAATAAATATGACTTAAATTAAAAAAAAAAAAAAATTATTTAAATTCAAACGATAAAAAATGTTTTTAAAATTTTTATTACAAATAAATAAATAAAAATAAAATTTAAACTTCAATCTATTTTCAATAAGTAAGAAAGTATAGTCGGTCAAGCCCGACCATATGGTACGCTACACCACAGAATTTAGAGGCAAAATTTCGAGAGTGTACCTTATTTGGGACCCATGGGCAACATTGAACTTGCCAGAACAGAATTATGTTATGAGGTCAAGATTCATTTAAAAGTTCTTTGTTCCGAATATTATTTAGATATCTTCATCAGTATTTACACGAAATTTTAAGGTTTTTATGAAATGTCAATCCTTTTTATCGATTTTTTTTAATTAATTTTTAAATTAGTCTTTTAATATTACAATTTAAGATTTTTTAAAAAATATGAGTTAAACTGATATTCTTATCAATGAGTTCCGTGATGGATATGGCCACTGTGTCCAAACCCTTCCATCTCAAGGAATCAAACCTATTAGAAAATGAACCATAATATGGTTGTGCCTTCTTGATGGAGGACACATTTAACCATAATATGGTTGTCGGTGATAATAATATGGTTAAATTTAAGCATAATATGTTTACAATTTTCTTTAAAAATAGTTTTGTTGGAGGTGACCATATTTAAACATAGTTTTTCTCTGGGTGTAATTTGAGCTTTTCGTTTAGTGCTACTAAAAATACATTACGAGAAACAAGGTAATGTCTTATGTGCAATTTATATATATATATTTGTTCCTTTTACTCCTACAAAGAGCATAGGGCGTGCAATTAAAGTGTGGTTAAAACATTTTGTAAGCTTTTTTTTGTTAATATTGATACATTTATTGTAATAAAATCTATTTAAGTCATTTTTTAGCCACTATTTAGCAATTTTCGCAGACAATTCAGCCATTTTTAGTAATGAAGAGTTGGCATCAATGACATAGATAGCCAGCAGGCCAGACAGCCGGACCGACGGACATGATATGATCGATCCAACAAGTGATTCTGAGTCGATCGATAATTAAAAAAAAAAGAAATCGATTTGAGAAATTCAAAATTAATTGGTTTTCGATTAATTAATTAAATTTGACAAATTTAAACGTAATGTCCTTGAAATAAAATTAGCTCTATATTATGAACCGTACCCATGTTCTGTAACTTTGGTGAGAACTTCTCGCATTGAAGAGATGCGAAATAAAATATTCCATCGTTTCTGGAAAAGTGAGAAAAAAGTGTGTAACTTTTGTCGAAAACTATCAAAAGAGATTACGTTGTTACTTTATAAATGTCATAATATTCCACTCGAAGCCGATTTGAAATTGCAGACGTTGAGAACGCCAGTCAAACATATCGTTGAAGGCGTCCAAAATTAACTTAAATTTAAAAATTTTCAACGAAGGCATCGAAAATACAACCCTCGGCTATACCAAATAATGTAAAGTGCGACTTTAATTTTTGTTGTTTACTTTCTCACAAAAATCTTACAGACACAATTTTTTTTGTAAATTGGCGAGTAATTTAATATGTGACAGCTATTACTCGCCAAAAATATTACAGACGCAGTTGAGAGAGAAACACAATGGTGTTTTAATTTATGGCATTTTTGTTTAATTTCTCACATTTCAATCGAAAAGTTTTTAGAATAGGGAGTTAAAGAACATGGACACTGAATTCGGGTTTCGACTGCAATCGAAATAACTGAAAGAGGTTAAGATATGTTTCTAACATATTGGAAACTGACCCCACTACGAAATTAAGTCCCAAGCATATTGAAATTGGTGACAGTTTCGTGGATAGGGAAGGGATCGTATATACTTAGCCTAGGAAATTAAACATTTTCGCTTGCACTGTTTTACAGCCTGAACATTTTTTTTTGTTCCATAAGGAAAACGAGCTTTTCCAACAGATGCTTACTACTTACTTACAACCTTAGACCTGTATTAAATTAATAAAAATAATTAAGAAAGTGGACTTGGTCCACTAAAAAATTTTTTTCGTCAAACAATTCTACGCACAGAGAAATTTTCTACAGTACTGTCAACTCATAATACAAATCAATGTTCGATAGCCATCGGAAATCGTTTGTCGAATGCAACTCATAAATTCGGGCATACATTTTAAAAATTTAATTCTTTTAAAAAATTTTTGGAAAAAATTTAACTTGAATTTGAAACTTTTATTTCGATTTAACTTTAAAAATTAGAAATTTTTAACTTATTTCTGTATATTATTTACAATATTTTAATTTTACTCAATATTTTAATACATATTTGTTTTATTTTCTTTTCAGGTAAGTTTCAAATTTTGTTTGCTACAATTGTTTAAAACGTATTAATAAACCCAAAGAAAGGTAAATTTAGTTGTAAGTAAATCTTTGGATCTTTGCATAGAAAAAAGATAAGAAAAGCCAAAAACACAGTTAATTGAAACCTAATTCTAGGAATACAACTGGGATGAACGACGAATTTCGCCCAACACGACGAATTTTTCAGTAAAATTCGCTGTGTGAATTTGACGTATGAAGCACAATAACGACGATTAACTAGCGGCTTTTATAATTTAGAAATTTAATTGCATGTTTGTGCAAAGACAAAAAAATAAAAAGTGTGGCCATATTAAAAAAATAATGCTTAACAATTTAAACATAATCAAAAACAATTATTGAAGTACAAAGAAACTTTTTTAACTAAAATACTTCTAAACTAAACCCAAACATGGTCATCTGGTACTGATTTGTTCGTCGGTCGCCGTCGTACGAAATAGAAATAAATCTATTGCAAAGTCGCCGCGTATGACGAATTTCGCGGACGCTATTATTGTGTGCATTTTCATATACACCAATATGTTTTATTTTTGGCGACGAATATTCGCGGCCAAAAATTCGTCATCCGTTCCAGTTGTGTTCCTAGCATAACTGGTAAACAACCTCCAAAAACTTTTATGTATGTATTATTGTTTTAAAGTTCTTTCTGGCCTAGTTCTCTTTTTTCTTTCTTTTTCATTTAATCGTGGTATAATCTAAAACTCAATATAAAAAATTTTAATCACAAAGTTTCAAATTACTGGCAGTTCGTAACAAATCAGCATCTATTTTTAAAAAAAATCAGATTCCTTATATGTATCAGAATGTTTATTCTCTTCCCTAGTTTTAAATCTCGCGTTGCCAACTTATGACATAAATGTTTTAATTTTTGTCAGTGCAAACTATTTGTGTACATATTAAAAATACATTTAATGACTTGAAGCTATTTTTTACTCAATTTCGCGCTACTTTTCTATTGTTGCCAACTACAAAAAAATGCTAAAATAACTACCCAGCAATTTAATGACAACGTCAGCTTTCACTTGATTGTGACAATAATATCACTAAACAAAATCGTAGGCGTTTCTTTTTTAAGAACTCTTTAAGCAAATTGGAAAAAATAATAAACAAAAACTCGTAAAACTCCTTTAAACAAAAAAAAAAAACAAAAATTTAAAAAAAGAATCGTGGTAATTAAAAAAAAGTCATGAAACTTTGAAGTTTCTCTCACTCTCTTTAACACTTCTATTTTAACGTATTTTTTTTTTGGTTTTGATTTAAACATAAAAGGAAATCTTATGGTAAAATAACACCAACTATTTTTTTAAACAAATATTCAGTTCAATTGCTATTTTTCTTCTCGCAAGAAAGAAATAAACGCTACTCGTGTGTATTTGAAATGAAAACTCAGCAAGTGCGTGGGTTCCTAAACTTGTTTAAAAAATGCTTGTTGGCTCCATTTCAAAGCCCACTAGAATGGAAAAGTAAAACAAGCAAAAAAAAAAACTATGGAAAAATAGTTTTGAAATTTTACTAACTCCATCCATATTAACTTTGTTTAAAGGGGAGCTTAGAAAAGAGGTGTTAACTTACAATCAAACTGGAACAAAGATAATAACATTAAACAAATTTCCAACAAACTCCAAACATTTACTCTTAAAAAAAAAAAAAAAAAAAATTACAATTACAAACAATACTTTCTTAAGGGGCCTGCCTATCTGTACACGGTCAAAATTTCTCATCAATCGCTTTGGTAGTATTAGTGAAAATGTGTTTGTATGTGTGACACCAACGATGCTGGAAAATCAAACAAATTAGATATGACGGCGAATATTGCGTCCAGCACACGTACACTAGTAAAATCGCCTGCATAACAAGCATTTCGACCCCCTTAAATCACGTGTACATACCCCTTTAAATCACCAGAATAAATGCCTTAATACCTTTTAAAATAAATTCTATAAGTGTTTTAAAAATTAGATTTTGATTTTACAAATTCAAGTTTTTTTTTATAAAAATGCTAAACTTTTTTACTAAAAAAGTGTAATTTTCTTAAAACACGTCATAAATTGTTATTATTCGAAAATGTAACAAGAAAATACAATATAATAGTCTGGTAGTGTATGAAGTCATTCCTAAAAAAAATTGAAGGAAAAAAATTGCTTTACAAGGATTGCCATATAAAGTTTTAAATAATTTCTAGGTATTTTAATCCAAATTTAGATATTTTTAGGCTTAAGTTTATTGAATTGAATTTTTTATTCTACAAAATGTTTAGCAAACGAGGAGTGTCACAGAAACCAAATTCGAACGAAAGTGAAAATTAAAACGTCTTAAGGCTCAGTTAGCTGAGAGTACCAGCAATGCGACCGTAAGACCAATATATTTCTTACAGATTGAGCGGTAACATCTTACTGCTAACTATAATCGTTCTAATTGCTTTTCATACAACAAAATGAAGCAGCTGATTTGCAACGTTAATCTTACTTTCAGCTAACTGAGGCTTTCCCCTTCTCTAGAAAATGTAAAACACAAAAAATTTTCGATTTTTATTAAAAAAAGCAAAACAAAAACGGTACGAATTGCAAAATGTGTACTTTCACTTTCATACAAATTCGGTGACATACCTGAATAATTTGTTTTTGAAATTAGACTTTTTTAAAAAAAAAACGTAAAATTTTAAAATTTTATTCAAAATTTTTACGTTTAAAGAAAAATTTCCTTTTAAAATTATAAGTTCAATATTTATTTGGAATTTTAAAAAATTTATTGCGAATTTTCGAAAATATTTGCAATATTTCAGTATTGGAACTCGATTATAAGTTAGAAATTTTTATAAATTTACTTTAAACAAGGAACAGCATTTTTCGAAAACAATTTTCAATCTTTGAATTTTCTATTAAAAGTTTATTTTTTATTGAAAAATTTACGATAAAAAATAAAACAGATATTGGGAATTATTTCTTTTTCATAAGCAACTTTATTATATTCAACATTTTTTATTTTTCGAATTTATTCTATGAGTTAAATTTCAGTTATGTATTTTATAAAGCTTTTTGTAATAGCTCTATTCCTTAAATTTTTTTTTATAAATGACTTTATACACTACCAGACTATTATATTGTATTTTCTTGTTACATTTTACCTTAGCTTTCCTTTGGATAGCAATGAAGTATATTTTTGTACAGAAAAATTTACAATTATTAGACACCAGCAGAATGTAATGCATTTTCTGGCCCGCTACGGCCTTCGTCAGCATTCTTTGGAAAGCTAAGGTAAAATGTAACAAGAAAATACAATATAATAGTCTGGTAGTGTATAAAGTCATTTATAAAAAAAAATTTAAGGAATAGAGCTATTACAAAAAGCTTTATAAAATACATAACTGAAATTTAACTCATAGAATAAATTCGAAAAATGAAAAATGTTGAATATAATTTTCAAGTAAATTACAAAGTGTATTTAATTTAAGTTTTAAAATTTATTTTCTACCGTAAAAGTGAAAATTTTCGAATTTTTAATATACAGTAGAGTATTAACACTTAAATTTTACATATTCTTTTATTTAATTAGATTTTCGAAAATTCGAATTTAATTTCGAAAATTAAAATTTTATTTTTTTTTTTATTTTCTCTTAAACCTGAAAAATATTAAATATTTTATTATAAAAAAAAGAACTTTTAATTTGATATGATATCGAAAATCTTACACGACTGTTCATTTTCCCCTGTTAGATATTTTTTTTAAGAAAAACAAATATATCACTAACTTCAAACAACTAAAGGGGAAAATATTTAGTATATTTTTTTTCTTTAAATACATATTTCCATTAACTCAATGACTTACTCCTCATGTCTAGTATTAAGCAAATACAAGTTGGAAACAGGTCAATGGGCTGCTGCTATTTCAACAATGAAATCTAAGCTTTTTAACAAACAAACATAAAAATATTAATGTATATACAATTTTCTACAGGTGTACGTACCAACATACCCATTAACTCTTTTTTTTACATTCCCATTAAAGCACCAATACACACACACACACACACACACCCGTATGCTCATATTGAAACCTTTATTACTTTCCGGTTTAAAATTTTGGTTAAATTTTAGGTTAGTCTAATATTAACCTTATCATAGTCAACGTCATCATCATAATCATCTTAGTTATCATTTACAACGTCATCATTATTAACATGTTTAAAAATTAAATTAAATTTTTTTGTCACTCATCCATAACAGTTTTTTTTCATTTATACCCACTTGATACATTTACACACGGCTGCTGTTTTTGTCTGTTTCGACTTTTGTGTAAGTTTTTATCATTTACCTAGAAAAAAAGCTCCAAAAAATTGTATACCAACCATTGATAACATACAACAGACCGAGCAACATGGACAACAACAATAAGTCATTCAACCAAACCATGCAACCAAGTAAATAAGTATAAAAAAAACAATGGATAAATACCAGACTACGCGGGCATTTCTCTCGAATACGTGAATAGTAAAATTCATTTAATATCCATGTGCACTTTTACACTAAACTAAACCTAACACGACAGGGTACAGCCATTTTAAGGAAAATTTAATTCAAATGAATTAATTCAATTCTTCATATCTTGTTATCAGAAAGTTCTCTCTTTTTTCTAGTAATTCCATTTATTTAAATATAGATTTTTACGTTGCTAACTTTGCGTATAATTTTCTTGATCTTATTCTAAATATCTGTAAATTTTTCTCAGTGTAACCAATTTGTGTATATGCTTCGAATAAAACATGGGCCTATTTTACTGGTGCTGCCAACATTATAAAAATTATAAAAGAATTGCAAATTTTGGAATTGGATTAAATTATTTAATTCCAAAAAATTTCATTTGTATTATAGATAATATTATACAGATACAATCTGCTAAAAAAAATACTGTTGCATAGAGTTTTAACTAAATTTTCTCGCTGCAGTGTTGCCAATTTCTTTTTAGAAAGAGATGGTCTTTGCAGCAAAGCTAATTAAAAAGTATTAATCGTTTGAAAAAATTACATTGACTTGCACATCCCATATCTGTTTAGAAAAGGTTGTTTCTTTACATAATGTTGCCAATTTCTAGCATTTGTTGCGTTGAAAAATTAAAGATTTCTACATTTTAACGACAAATATATTGCTTGGGAATTCCTTCTGTTGAGAACGCGTTGTAGCTGCATGCATTTGTTAGCTAAAACGTAGCGACTTGACAACAAAATGAAAAATGTGTGGCCAATTAAAGAATTTCTATTACAAAAGAACAATTAGTAGAGCTGCGTTGTCAAACAAAATATTTTTTAGCATATGATTGAATTTGGATTGTATTGAAGATCCCCTTTAAGTTGTGAACGATGCTTTTTGTATGCCGTGTTACCAAATAAGAAATTTTAAAGAAATTGTATTGCTTAAAAGATTTTGTTTGTTGTGCTTAATTCCCTTTTTAAATAATTGATAAAAAATACTGAAATTTATTGTTGGAGGATAAGCTGTTCCTATACAATAAATTTCAGTATTTTTTATCAATTATTTAAAAAGGGAATTAAGCACAAGAAACAAAATCTTTTAATAAATAATAGTATTCCCACAAACAACTTTGATAATAAAATTGTATTGCTATACTCATGATTAAATAAAAAGGTGATATTACTACGCCAAATAACGATTTTTTGCCTTTACATTGCTTGTCCAATCCAGCGTTGCCATAATTTTTTTGAAAATATCTGCATCTAAAGAAGAAAAAAACTGATTTACACTTAAAAAAACTGCTCATAAAAATACCCAAACAAATAATTTTAAAAATTATTTAATTACATATAATTTGCAGAAACAAATTAATATTATATTAAGGGTTTTCATGATATCGCTTAAAATTGCCATTTGTACAAACTTGCGAGCCAGGTTTCATGAAGACCCTTTTTAATTTTTGTGTACTTTTAAACAATTAATATCAGTTTGTATGAAACGTCACTACAAAAAAAATTAAAAAAAATATAAAAATTAAAGTTGGAATTTGTGATTAAAATGTAAAATTTGTTTTTAAAAAATGCATAAAGAACGCCAAAAGACTAATTTGCTCAAATTATTGCAAAATTTATTGTTTGTGATTTATAAAAACTTGAATTTTCCATTAAAAACGAATGTAAGCATTACAAAAATCTGTTTGTATAAATGCAAAATTGAACAGCGCAAGTTTACGACTCAAAATTGTTGGGCATATATACAAATTTTGTGTAAATGAATTCTCAAACAACTTTTGACAGTTCATTAGCGAAGGCGTAAAAATGCACAGTTTGCACAGATTGCGAGACTTTGGAGCGATATCGTTAAAACTCAAACTTATAAATAAATTGTGAAGTTTTCCAAAATAAAATTTTTTTTAACCCTAATAACTTTAAAATTTTATATGATGGAGTTTCTAAAAATATAGCATACAAAAACTTGGGGTGTTCTCTATAACATATTATATTTCAGGAAATATTATTATACATATCGACAAAGTTTTAAGATAAATCCTCTTAAGGGGTTAATAAATCGGTATATTTAATACATCATATGAAATGTGTTTCGAAAGACTTTATTATGATACCAATACTTTGAAGATTCAGATTATATTTTTCTTCCTATACTATTGATATACGACCTATAGTTCATAAACTTAGTGCGTTGAACCAAAAAATTACAGTAGAATCGCGATACAGTAATCTTGCGGTCAAGTTAACCAAATTTTAGCGCTTCTGTGCCGCTCTAAACGTAAACTCTAAGTTAACTTTTCAGATCGTATTAGTAAAAGTACTGATTTGTTCAAACGATAACAAATTAGATTAAATTTTAAGCTGAAAGTTGAGAGTTCAAACAAAATTGAGAAATACATTAAAGAAAAACTATCGGCGTTGTATTATTGTATATCTGAAGTTGCCATCTCAAAAATAAAAACGAAACGTCACAAAATTTTCGAGGCTTTGAAGAATACATAGGAAAAAGCATACAGGAAAACATTACAAAGACCAAAATATGCCGATCGTAAAGCAAGTTTGTACAAATGTTTTCTTGAAGCATCAAAAACGTAATTGCGCAATCACTGTTCTATTTTTAATATCAATAGCTAAGCGCGAGTTTGTGTAACTGCAACCTGAAAAGACAATAATGTCAGTAATAGATGGCTGGCAAATGTTTAGAAAATACCCAGAATTCGCTATCTGAAAATTTTTGAAGAACTAATTTTCTGACAAACGTCATATGTAGCACCTACCACATGACTGATTGTATAATTATTATTTATAAATTGTAGCCGGTATAAATTAGATCTAAGTTTCTGCTTTGTACAGATGAAAACTAAGTCATTGAAAAAAATATAGGTACATATGTTTATTATTGCATTTTTTTACAATTTAGAAAAGCTAATAAATAAGACGGAAAAGTTAACAGCCCTTAGGACATTTCAGTTTACTTTTTCGCGATTATACTGTATATTAGGATTTGTTTATTCAACCTGCCATGAAGATGATATTCTTTATGAGTTCCAAAAACAATAAAATTTAAATATTTTTTAATAAATTCATTTGTTTTTACGTTAACAAATTTATCATAAATAAGTATTTATATTTTTGTAGGCTTAAATTAAGTTTGTGTACGAGTCTGCAATTATGCATGTTGTTAAATTTATAAAAATTAAAAATTATAGTGGCACCACTGAAATGTAAATACATAATAAGAAACACGGCTGTTTATATTTTTTCAATTGAAGCTGTCGTCTTCAAAATAATTCAGTAGCTGATTACGCGACTACAATTGCAACCTGCAGCATTTGTAGTCGTGCCTTTGTGTTGCCTGCTGTCTCGAATGTGTTTAATGCATCAGTGCTTAGAAAAACTGCAAAATGCAGATAAATCTGCATATTTGGCAACGCTGGTCCACTCTTATGTCAAAGTTTTGCTTATGCTATTAAAGGCTAGTTTACACGGTAATACAATGTATTCCCACATGTGGAAAAAAGATACAGAATGAGAAAAATCTTATCATGTAAAAGCAAAATGGCATTGAGAAAGAAAGAATACGGATACAAAATTTGACAAGTGGTCAGTAAATGATCATTTTCTAAGCCATTTTAGAAACTTATGTATTCTCATCACACCAGAGGTGTATTTTAAAAGTGTATATTTATAAAATTACAAAAAACAACCATAATCAACTCAGCAAAGGTTCATGTTGTTTTTGTAAGTATTGTAAAACTGTAACCATCTGTTTTTTTGTTTCTAACTCAGCTGTTTAATATCATTGCCTTTATTTTACTTATACCATCCGTCTAAACATGCAAAAAACTTGCAACAGATTTGTATTTATTTTTTACACGGCGAAAATTTCGTAATACGCTGTATTAATGTATAAACTAGCCTTAACACAACTGGGACGAACGACGAATTTTTGGCCGCGAATATTCGTCGCCAAAAATTAAACATATTGGTGTATATGAAAATACACACAATCAGCCATGTCACAGAGTACAATTCCGTTCGGAAACGGAATTCATTCCGTATTTTGGTGCTTCAGAAAATTACGAAAAAACTTTGCGGAATGAAACCATTTTTGTTTTCATAAACGGTATGGGAGTTTTCTGTATCTCAAAGACCAAAAAACTATCAAAATATACTTTCTATCAATAAACAAATATGTTTTCTCCAATTCCGAACGGAATCATTCCGAACGGAATTGTACTCTGTGACATGGCTGAATAATAGACTTTGCAATAGATTTATTTATATTTCATACTCCGGCGAACGACGAACAAAACATGTTTGGTTTTAGTTTAGAAGTATGTTAGTAAATAAAGTGTTTCTTTACTTTAATAAATGTTTTTTTTTATTGTATAACATTTAAAATAAATATACACAGTATTTAGCTATAAAAATAATTTTTCGTTGTGTTTTTGATTATGTTTTAATTTGAAGCACTTTTTTTAATATGGTCACACTATTTCTCTCCCTTTACACAAACAGCAATAAGCTTTCTCAATTATAAAAGCTGGTAGTTATTCGTCGTTATTGTTATTCGTTTTGTACGACGAATTTACTCAGCGAATTTTTACTGAAAAATTCGTCGCGTTGGGCAAAATTCGTCGTTCGTCCCAGTTGTGTTCCTAGCATCATGTTAACAAAAAGTCCACGTTTTGTGTTGTGATATTCTTGCATTTTATTACAGCTTTTGATAATTTTAATTAAAAATAAATAAGATATTGACCATAATTAAATAAAAATTGATTAATGAATTGATTGATTCTATCACGTCTAGTTTTTGAGCTTTTCTTATTTAAATAATATACTCATACGTATTGAAATATTTAATACGTATTTCTTTTGATACGAGTAAAAGTAAAAAACCCTACACATAAATTGCTTCTTATTTAAAATGCAGGCTAATACCAAAAAATTTGATTTTTATTTGCAGTAGAGCAGAAAAAAATTACCCTTTATTATTACGGCGTTGCCACACTTATTTACAATGCAAATATCGACAAAGCGTATTTTCTCGCTTGCCAGCAACTGCTTTCAGTGTTGCTAATTGAACAGATTGTGTTACCAACCTTTAAGTTTATGTTTTTTTTGTCAAGATTTTGTTTTACTAAATCTGTTCATTTTTACAAAATTTGTATTAAAAACACTTCTTGATATTTCTTTTTTTACAAAGCGTTGCCAGTTAGCACTTTCTGATCAGACAACCAGCCAGTATTGTCAGATAATCCAGCTTTTTTCTCTTCTCTTATTTTTTCTTATTCTTATATTCTAATCTAGAAAAGCAGTGATGCAAGACAGGGGTTTCTTGATATTTAAGAGGCGGAATTTCATTTATTTTTCAAATGATTTAAAATTTTGATTGAAAACATCGAAGCAATTTGTGTAGCTTTGAGTTCTTAGGCATTCCGAGTATATTAGGTTAGGTTAGGTTAGGTTCCATGGGCAGCCATCGAGAGACAGCTCACTTGGGTCCTTTAGCGGTCCCTTTGTGATACCCAGCGCCAATGCCCATCCCGAGGAGCAGTTATTCAGATGGCGTCACTGCAAGGTTGAGCCAATTCGTCTTCCTAATGAAGAGAAGAAGCAATCTTAGTTCTATTTTTGATAGATCCTCCAAACAGGAAAACACCGGTTCTCCCAGGTATTTTTCCCTAATGCCCCGTAGCCCAGGGCATTGACAGAGAAAGTGAATCACAGTTTCCTCTTCCTCCTCATCATGACAACTTCTACAGTAGTCATTGAATACCAGACCCATTCTTCTAGCATGAGTCCCAACAGGCCAGTGTCCAGTTATGACCGACACCACGGTCCTGATTTGGTTCCTATTGAACCTAAGTAGAGATTTGGTTCTCCGTTCATCATATCCAGGCCAAAGTGCCCTGGATGTGGAGCAGGTGGACTCACGGGTCCATCCCTCTTGCGCAATTCCGAGTATATTAAAATAAATAACCAAAAAAAATTGTCTTCATTAAATTGATGTCTCCCTTTTTTCACTACTACAAACTCTATTTCAATTAATTCTAACATTTACTGCTTGTATTATCTTTTTTAACTTTTAACGCTTTAACACTCAAAAATAAAAATTTTCTTTAAAACTTAAATACAACAAAGTAGATAAACAAATTTTTTTTGTGTAAGAAAAAGAAAAAGAAAATACAAAATTAACCTATTTTTCTTATTTATTTTAAACTTGTTAAATGGGTTACAACTTTATCCCCCTTTTTAGTTTGAATAGAAACAGGTACATGTATACAAACATATTTCTAACTGTTTTTCTTTTGTTTAAACAACTTTAAATTAAGAAAAAAATTTTATGGAGTAGACATAAGATTTTAAGAGTTTAAACTAGAGAAAGATTTGAAGATTAATTAAGGCTACATACCTGATTTATTTTATTTTCTAGCTAAAAATAATATTATATACATATGTAGCTACAAATTTTAAGGGCCGATGTTGAATAAAACACAAATTATTTAGGAAATTATTGTCATTTCTTTTTATTATGATAATATTGGTATGGTTCAATTATGTATTGAAGAAAATATGGGCCAAATGGCCGCCGAGACACACCTCCATCCGATGGTCCAAATTTTCGATGACGCTGAGGCAAAATTGAGGTTCTATGCCGTTAATGTGCCGAATTATCTCATCCTTTAGCTCTTGAATTGTTGCTGGCTTATCGACGTACACAAATAACCCCAAAGAAAGAAGTCCAACGGAGTCAAATCACATGATCTTGGCGACCAATTAACATCGCCCCGACGTGTGACAACACGGCCATTGAATTTGTCGCGCAAAAGAGCCATTGTTTCGTTAGCTGTGTTTCAAGTGGCACCGTCCTGTTGACACCACATATCGTCCAGATCCATATCTTACATATATTACAAATCTGACCGGCCTCATTTTGGAAAAATACGGCCCGATGATGCCGCCAGCCAATAAACCGCACCAAACAGTCACTCTTTGTGGGTGCATTGGTTTTTCGACAATCACTCTTGGTTTATCATTCGCCCAAATGTGGCAATTCTGCTTATTGACGAATCCGCTGAGGTGAAAATGTGCCTCATCACTGAATATGATTTTTACGATATGCATTTTTATTTGAACGCCCATTTTCATAATAAGCCTGAATAACTTTAACGCGTTGCTCGATTGTGTATCTTTCCATGGTTCAAATTGAGTTAAGGTAGAAGTACATAGCACGCGTTAGTGCGCGCGCGCTCTGTAGGCTTCTGTCAAAAAAAGTTAAACTAGTGTATTTTCATAGAACAAGTTACACAACAAACTTTTTGACGCGCACGCGGCAGAAAGTTGTATAACTTTGAACTTTTTAGCGCGTTGTGTATTTTTGACAAGTAATCAGCTGACAACAAGGAATAATAATTTAACAAATTTGTAAATCATGGAGAAAAAACTTATTGAAAAGCTTATAAAACATACAGTATCGTATAAAAAGGTGCTGAATCTTGAAATTCTTTAAAAACAAGTGTTAAACAAATAAACAAGAGCTGAAAGAAAAACCTTTTATAACGCGTGTTGTGTAACTTACCATTTTTCACGCGCTAAAGTTTTTAATCGCACGATACTCGCCGACGAATTAACGCGTGTTATGTTCTACCTTTAGTCTGAAATTGAGAAATGTCAAATGAAATGCAGAAAAATTCTTGACGTTTAGGTGTGGTTCACGTTCAACATCGGCCCTTAAAATTTAACCACCCGTTATATGTAGCTCCAAAAACTAATTTAATTTCTATTCAACGCCTTAAACTTAAGTTTTGAACAGCGATAAAAACAATTAAAATTACTCATTTACACCACAGGGTCTTACAAAACTGAGTTTAAAAAACGCTTAGGCTGATTTTTTAAGATCTCAGTTAAACTAGGTTTTGTTAAACTGAAAACATATTCGTGCCGCCATTATCAATTTTGTATACGAAATTTTGACTCATAGTTTTGTTTAAAATGTTGGTCTTTAATGAAATAATAAAAAAATCACATTTCGCCGGAAAAATCCGAGTTTCATAGTACGTTAAACTAAGTTAAAACTTAATCCACATCTCAAAAACCCGGCCTTACAAAGTAAACGTTTTTCTTGTAATACGATTAGGGAGTTAACCAAATACACTCCCCTTGTTCTTATTACAGCACATGTCAAAAAGGGAAACTAAAAATATTTTTAAAAAACCAACAACAAGTTAATCATTTCAAAAACTATAGCATACAAAGTAAAAAAACCAGGATTCATGACAATTGTTACATGTGTTTTGTTAATCCATTTATTTGAAAGATTAACTAAGAACTTCAAATTCAAGAGAGTAATCAAAAAGAGAAAACAAAGAATATCAACAAAAAATGCAACAAAAGGTGCATGTAAGCAACAACCCTTATTAATGAATTGGCGCGTAAAATTTTTGCAAAACAAAAACAGCTGTTAATAAAATGTAGCAAGATCATTTACAAAAGAATTTAGGTAAATGCATTTTCATGATAGAGATCACTTAAAACATTTTTTACTTTTATTATTATGAGCCTCTTGAAATCCTAAAAATGTGAACAATAGTGGTGAATTTAATAGTAATTAAAATGTTTTTCATGGCAGATAATTTAATTTTATTTGATTTTTGGATAAAGCGATAATAAGGATATTGAAAACAGTGACATTTTTAAAGAATGGGAATGACACTTAACTTATTATTTGTTCCTTTTACTTTTCCTGTTTTCAACAGAATTTGGAATATTTGCTTTTGGCTTTAAGATTATTTAAGTAAATGTAAAGTTCTTAAGTTTTTTTTTTTAGAAAAATTTTAATATTTCAATTTAAGTTTTATGTGTGTGAAGATACATATACCGAATTCAATATGTTGCGACGTAACAGCTTCCGTCGCTTAATATGTTACGCTGAATAAATAATATTCAGAGAAAAAATTCTCCAAATTATTTCAACAATTAAAGCATTAATCAAAAATAAAATCAGTTTTAATTAAAAATGTAATCAAGTGAATTAAAAGTTTAATCAAGTGAATTAAACGTTTAATTGATACTATTAATTTGCTTGCTGGTGCAAATTTATTTATTCATTTTTTAATTAATATCACAAATTTTTTAATTGAGACCAGTTTTTACTTTTTCTGTGTTCTCTCTATCTCTGGTTCTCTAGGGGTAAGTGTTAAGGTTAGGTTAGTGTTTTTTGATTTATCAAAAGCATTTGACTTGGTAGATCACAACATAATTATTAAAAAACTTAGGTATATTGGTTTCGATGCAAAATCTCTTGAGATATTTAAAGACTTTTTGAGTAACAGGAAACAATTTGTTCAAATCGCAGATTCAGGAAGTAGTGAGCTTAATGTTGCTTGTGGAGTTCCGCAGGGCAGTGTTCTTGGTCCCTTGTTATTTAAAATTTTTATAAATGATTAAAAAAACATACAGTTTAATGGAAAACTTTTTATGTTTGCGGATGATATTTGCTTTTTTTACAATTATAAATACGAGAAAGTACTTCAAACACAAGTAGAATATGATGCTGCAATTTTATCGGAGTTTCTAGGAATAAACAAATTAATTATGAATGCTAATAAAACAAAATTTATAAGATTTAAGCCATATGTTTCAAGAGATGAAGAGCCGTTATGTTTTCATATTGATGGTCAACTAATAAATGAATCAAAGAGTGTTAAATACCTTGGCATAAACTTAAACCATAATCTTCTGTTGGAAAATCATATCAGCCGCCTCAAATCCAAATTATCATCAGGAATTGGTATTCTTTATAAATTTAAAAATAAACTGAATGTTGATACAAAAATGTTAACTTATCAATCCCTAATTCACTCGCACTTAACTTATCTTCCAGTTATTTACGGTTGTAAAGGGAATTCAGTTTTGGGGTCACTGCAATCAGCACAAAATAAAGCGTTGAAAGTGGTGTACAACCTTGCATTACAGTTTGGAACAACAGATTTGTTTACAAATTATGCTAAAACTATACTTCCGGTGAAAGGTCTCTATAAACAACAATTATTAATCTATGTTTTTAAATGTATTAGAGGTATTGGTTCACACACTATACAATTTAGTAATAATATATCACACACACGAAGAATCACAAGACAGGCGATGGACTTAAATTTAGTAAGATGTAGACTCGAGCTAACTAAACAACGAATTTCTTTTGCTGGACCTAATGAGTACAACCAATTACCTAATCGCTTAAAAAATATCTCATTCTTATCAACTTTTAAAAGTAGTTTAAAATAATTTTTATTGCATAATGTTGAAGTACTTCTTGCATCTTGAAAACTTAAAATCTTTTCTTTTTTTTATATATGTAAAAAATTGTATAAAGTAAAATAAGTTAAATTTGTAAATTCTGTAAATATTTTATGTTGCCTACTGGCCTCTGTAAAGCCTTTTTTGGCGCTGAGGCAAAAATATCATTTTTTTTTGTAAAAATATAATGAAAATAAAGATAAAAACTTCTAAAGAAAAAAAAAAAAAAACTAATCTCGCTTTCGGATTATTTCTAGTACGAATCGGGATAAAACCAACATATTAATTCTTGAATACAGCAAAGTTTGAGGGACTAATTTTTATCTCACTCTTACTTAAGACAACCCCGTTTTTGGATCGTTTTTAGTACGGGATACTTGAATAATCCTTAATTCAATCAACCATTCTGTACTTGATTTAAGGAAATTCGTACTTACCGTTCTATTGACACCGCTTCGGGTTGATTTAAGTACGGATGGATGGTTTTTTATTTGTATGAATGTATTTCATCTTCATTATAAATACCTTAACAAAACTAAAGAAACTATTAAAAATGTTATGTGTCCATAATTTTTTTTTCCAGACACTGTATATATAAACCGGGCTTACACTTAAGCAGTGTTGCCAAAACATGGAAACAAAAATGGCTAAATTTACGGAAAAATTTCGAAAAATTGGCTTAAAAATTCCTAAAAATTTTTTAATAAAAATACATTAAAATTCAATCACAAAACAAAAATATTACATTAAAAGTTTTTGACAGTGAAATTGTAAATTGAGAAAAATTTGTAACTTCGAAATTAAATATTTTTATTTAGTATTTAAAAAATTAAATTGCCGTCGTCGTTATTGTTCATCTCATTGAATTCACATGCACCTCTTAGTTTTAAATATTTTTAAGGCAAATCATAATCATGGCAACATTAACCCACCTTTTTAAATAAAAATATCAAAAAAAAAAAAAAAAAAATATTTTATTGCATAGTAAAAATATTTACCTAATTGATTAAATCGAATTAGCGGTGGATAAATGTGGCCTATTTCCAAATTACTTTTAACGATGTTTACTTGGCTAAATAACCTTTCTACTTTAGTATTAGACCATGGAAATGAGAGCAACTTTAAAGTAAATTCCGAAATTTCTAAAAATGTCTTTGTTTGTTGCTGCTTTGTTGATTTTTTATTTGTTTTTTTTTGTGGTGAAAACTGATCGTTTATAGCGATTTTCAAAATTTGTAAAAGTTGTGATGTATATTAAATGCCTTTTAATTGCTAAAAATGTTTATTTTACTTTGAGCAATTTTATAAATTTTTATAAGTTAAATACATTCAATTTATAAAGTATCACTATACAGTGTGACACAAAGAATGCTGACGAGGGCCGTAGCGGGCCAGAAAATGCATTACATTCTGCTGGTGTCTAATAATTGTAAATTTTTCTGTACATACAATATACTTCATTGCTATCCAACGGATAGCTAAGGTAAAATGTAACAAGAAGATACAAGATAATAGTCTGGTAGTGTATAAAGTAATTCATAAAATAAATTAAGGAATAGAACTATTACAAAAAGCTTTATAAAATACACAACTGAAATTTAACTCATAGAATAAATTCGAAAAAAAAAAAAATAAAAATTATTATATTCAAAGACAAAAAAAAAACGGAAGAAATTTGTTATGGCTACACAAGTTGAAAAATGGCTAAACTCATGTTTTAATGCTAAACAAGGTGAAAACTGGCTATATCCAGACACTTAATGGCTAAATTGGCAATACTGTACTTAAGATTTATTAAAACTAAAACATATACATATGTAATTTAAAAAAATGGAAAAAAATATACAATTATTATTTTAATTATTTCCTAATAATTTATAAAGACAAATTTTAAAAATCCCACAAAAAAAAAACTGGAATGTACAAATTCTTATTTGCCACTCATCCGGACCATATGAAAAATGAGGACTAGCGAGACAATATCCTTCTATGGTGCCAATAAGCCTGAATTGAATGTGTCTTCGCAAACATTGAAATTTTAAATTATTGTTTAACTTTTACCAATTTGTTGTTAAAATTAATTCTGATTATGATAGCGTTGCCAATTAGTAAATTTTCATTGCTACTGCTACTTTTAGTCTGGTGTTTTAAGACGGTATAAAAATTAAAAAAAAAAAAAAAAATATTTTAATTTTTTTTATTTTGTAATTTATACGCTTATTATGTTAAGCATTATAAAATAAATATTTTTTTAATTAACCTAATTTTTGAAATTTCCTCAAAAAAGCCCTTAACAAAAAACCATGACTTTAATTAAAAATTTAAAAAATCAGAAGAAACCATGAAAAATATTTAAACATAAATTTAACATAAAATCATTTTACACTTTGGTCGTGCCAAGAAATTATAACAGAAAATTGTAAAAATAAAACTGAGAAGAAAACACTGTTGTATAAAATCACGATTTGTTGAGAGCTGAACACTCATTTTTTTTCTTTATTTTTATATATATTTTTTTCTAATTTCTTGGCACAAAGATGCCGCAGTTAAAAATGGCTGAGGGTTATTGTATAGAAAAAATTTTATATGGAATATAAAAAATCGATTGATTTTGCCAAAAAAAAAAAAAAAAATAATAGTTTTGATGGGTATAATTTTTTTTTTTAAAGAATAGAAGATAACAGGAAAATATTTTTTTAGGGAATTGCTTAATTATAAAATTTATATTTTAAACTACGTATTTTTGATCTGTTTTCTTAATACGGTTTTAGTTTATTTGCTTTAAAATAAAAAATAATAAAAATATAAAAAACGCTTGAATGCTTGATTGACAGCATATTTGTACAGTTCGCGCTGTTTTGCTGTTGTCTAATGATGCCTACTTAAGCTGTCAAATGGTCTATGAATTTTCAAAAAGAATCTATTCTCTCTTTGTTTATGTTGCTTTTGCTTGATTTAAATAATAATTTGCTTTTTATTATTGTTAAAGTAAGATAGTATAGTTGGCAAAGTTCGATCATATGATACTCTACACTACAGTATTTACTGACAATTTATTATATCCGAAACCTATGGGCAGTTGTGGATCCCCTACAATAAGTCTTTATTACATGGTTAAGATATAATATTAGAGCATTTTGTGCAGAATATTGTCCATATATCAACATCTAGATAAGATTTTTTCATCTTAAAGTTATTTCAGGGTGGAGTTTATATGAGAGGTCTATAAATATCTTTATGGCCAAATTTACACATTTCTTTCAGACATGACTAACAAACATGTTTGTTTTGTTTGTGGGCAATCTGGTTAGAGAAGAAAGAGGGGTTGCCAAACAGACACGAACGGAGTTTTCATCTTTGTTAATATGATTTTTCATGTTTTTCAATATGTATAAAAAGTAGATTAGAATATTACATTAAAACCGACATGTTTGGAAGGACATCGTGTAAATTTAAAAGGTGTTTGGTAGCATGTTCAAAAGAGAATGAATAAAACAGACTTGTCTGAAGTCCATGGATTTTTGTGGCACATTTTGGTGTGTCATATTGTGTATGGTCCTTATGCCACTGCACTTTATGACATGGCACCTTTGTATAACCTTTTGACAAATAGGAGTTTTTTAACATTCTGCACTTTGTTATTATTTATATTAAAGTTATTCACGTAAATTTTTGTTACCCTTGCAACTGTGCATAATAGCATAGTTGCACTTATTTGACGTGAGCAACCCATTTTTTGCACCTTCAATTTTCAGCTTTTCCGAAACAATTTTTTAAAAACGCACCTTCCATATGACAATATCACTTTTTTAATAAATTTTATCCGTAATTTTTTTAAAAAATTTAATTTATAACTTATTTACCTCAAAATTTTTTCCAGATAAGTATTTCAGTATATTTATTATATCTGCTTTTTATTTTTTTAATTGTTTTATTTTTTTTAAAAGTTCATCTTTAAACACATTTATAATATTTTTCAATTCAGAAAAAAATTTACGACAAAATGGAATTCCTTCGTTTTTGTTTAGTGTAGAGTTGATTTTTTGAGTAATTTTTTAACATTTTTTTCAACTTGGCAATGCCATAAAAAGTTGCAACATTTTTATCCTCTTACTCTGATAAGGGGCTTATTGCACTCTTCACCGAATATTAACGGGTATATACTGCTTGTCATACCGGTGGTTATTTCTACAATATTGATCTAAGACCATGTAAAAAATATATATTCTGGATCCGTATAAGTAGCAAAATTGATTTAACGATGTCCGTCTGTGCTTCTCTTATTTTCTCTCATTTTTTTATATATGTGTTCTAAATAGTTTACAAAATTTCTAAACACGATTTTTTATTAAATAAAATGAGTTTAAACTAAAAATTTCTAAACAAAAATGACATTTAAGTTTGCCACCAATTGTCTGGCATCTCTAGTTTTGTTAGCATATCTTTAAACATATGGCAACTTTTTATGCGTGCATTTATGTGTTTTTTTCTAGTTTTTATGTAAACTCGTTATTCCCAAATAGTTAAATCTTTTTGTGTGTTAAGGTACCAAGGCAAACTTAAAAAAAAAAAAAAAAAAAAAAAAAAACCCAAAAAACAATTCCGTACTAAAACAGAAGTCTATAGACTTCTTATTCTATATTCTCTGAGCTTAATAAAAGTTTGCGAGACACCAACTTTGGGTGGGACTTTAAGTTTACACTCTCCATCTAACAATTAACAAATAAGAAAAAAACTACTCAACACTAAAATGTACAAAAAAAGCAAAACACTAGAAGAATTTTTATCTGTCATGCCATCTTAGTTTGTTTTTAAAGTTGCATGCAGTTGGAAAACAGTATAACAGTTGCTTACATTTATACACGAGACGTATTGCAAAGTTTTGTAAAAAAAAATTATTAAGAAAATACAGTGGTATCTCGGTTTAACGAATACTCAGTTTAACGAATTCATTATTTAATAAACGCTTAATTCGTTCTTATTAAGTACCTTAACGAATAAACTGAAAAATCGGTACTCAATTTAAGGAAATTTTTAAATTTCATACAGCTGCTAACATTGTAAGAGGTGCACCTAATATAAGTAATAAGTTTACATACTTTATATATATGTATATGTAGGTCTGAAAAAAATTGGGATAACTTAATTCATATAAAATAAAACATATTAAACTAATGCTTTTATTTTGAGTTACAAACATAGCAATATAATAAGACTTTTTCTATCAGAGGTGTTCTGGAAATCAAAAATGCAAAACGCAAGAATTTAACTGCCAGGCCCACAATGCCGACAAGAAAATTTTTTTTCGCATATTTATATTAAATAAAAAAAGTCGTTTTTTTAATAAGATTTTTTAAGTAAAAGAAATACAAATACAATACAATTCACATTTTTTGCTATTAAACAGAATTCTATAAGAAAATTATAAAAAATTGGATTAAGAGTGTATTAAAAATAACTTTCCCGATTTCCAGAACACCCCTGTTGTCACTTGTAATGTGAGTAGATATATATAAAAATATATATAAACAAGAGAATATAAGGCCCTAATCATGTAAAACACAATGCAACGCCAAATAATAACATTGAAAGCACACACAATGTCAGAAATATTTTGAAATTTTGTTGTTGCTTCCTACAGAAATTCACATTGCGTTTTAAAATTTCAAACGCTCCATTGCTTGTGGCGTTGAACATTTTAAAACGGTACATGCATTTTTGTAGAAAGCAACAACAAAATTATAAAATATTTATGACATTGTTTGTGCTTTCGATGTTATTGTTGTGTTTTACATGATTAGGGCCTAATAAATGTTTTAATATTTCTTAATATTTATGCATTGAAAAGACAATAAGAAAATTTTTATTATTATATATAAACCAAGTCACATTTGTTAGGCATGTACATTAGACCGTACTTAAAAAAAAAGTTTCCTCGTACTTTCTATACGAGGGATATAAAGTTTTTTGGCAAGGAGGTTTCAAAAATTTTTTTTTTTTTTTGCTGAAAGAAGGGGTTGCCTTTTTACATTTTTCGTTATTTCTTAGACATTTACAGCCCGATCTTAAAGTATGATATATCAATGTTTTTTGTCTCGAGAATACCAATGTTTTGCACTTAGGGGACTTTGACCTCAAGTATCTCGTTCTAGTGCTTATCCACCAGATCTCTGTTCGTGCCACCCTGATGTACCACCCTAATGTGTGAAACTTAAAGCTAGCAAGAAACTATTAAACTTTTGCTAAGGAAGTAATTCGATAATTCCTGTAGAATTATTTTTAAATTTACAGCCGGGCCCCCGATGTCGACCGCTATCGTTCGCTTGCATTTTCAACGACAAACAGCTGATTTGCAGCCTACTAACAATTTTCAGCACGACAAGTCGATCGACATTGCAAGTGACCGATAACGTAACAGTTTTCATACAAATTTGCGGCCCACTAAGAAATATGATGTGACCTCAAATGTCAAAATGAGTCACTTGTGTTGTAGTTGTCGACATAGGCATTTTGTTTTTTACCAAAATTTTCTTTACACACTAAATATTTTTTTTATTATTATATTTTCTTAAAACACCACCACTTATAAAATTATATAGGTTTTTAAAATATTATATTCTATATTTTTTGTTTACTGCTTTGTTTGTTTTTTGTTTACTCCTGTGTCTTCTATTCTGATTTGGTTGTAGCCAGAGTTCTATTTTTTTGGCTTAATTTATATGTCATGTCGATTTTTAATTCCAAGCTAGCGTTTTATTTACAGAATTGATGATGTGGCAATACATTCATTTGACAATAAATAAATGAATTACGTAAGACACATAAAACCTGTCGACCGAAAAGTCGATAGTTAGTTGGCCGCTTAAGAGAACGACAATGAGTGACTTGTTGTCGCTCGCTTAAGTTGTCGATCGACATCGGGGGCCTGGCTGTTAATTAGAAAATTAAAGCTCGCTGAAAATCATTACAGTTTTTCTAAGGAATTATTTCTATAATTCCTGCAGGACAGTCGGTTGTACATGATGGTGGTACACACAGAGATCTGTACCCATGCTCTGTAACTTTGGTGAGAACTTTTCGCATCGAAAACATGTGAAACAAAATATTCCATCGTTTCTCGAAATGTGAGAAAAAAAAGTGTGTCTGTAACTCATGTCGAAAACTATCAAAAGAGATTACGTCGCTACGTTATAAATGTCATAATATTCCACTCGAAGCCGATATGAAATTGCAGATGTTGTGAACGCCAGTCAAACATACGTTGACGGCGACCAAATTTGACTAAAATTGATAAATTTTTAACGACAGCGGTGAAAATACAACCGTCGGCTATACCAAAATATGTAAAGTGCGACTTTAATGTTTGTTGATGAAGAAATTGATCTGAAAGCAAAATAAAATAATTAAACAATGAAGAAATTTGCCAAGAACAAAATACTTATCTCTTCCGTGTTAATAATAATTGCATTTTGCATTTTTAATTTATTTTTTAGTGTTAAAATTTTTTCTCACTCCGTTTTTATGCGTGAGTTTATTTGACAGTTCAAAGCGGGAACTTCCTCACAAAAATTTTACAGACACACTTTTTCAGTATATTGGCGAGAAATTTCCTTACGTGACAGTAATTACTCGCCAAAAATGTTACAGACGCAGTTAAGTGAGAAAAACAGCGGTTTGTTGCAATTTATGGCATTTTTGTTTCATTTCTCACATTTCAATCGAAAAGTTTCTCGACGCGGGAGTTACAGAACATGGGCACTGGAGTGGATAAATACTAGAACGAGATACTTGGGGTCAATGGTCCTTTAGGGTAAAAGATTGGTCTTTTCGAGACAAAAACATTGATATATCACACTTTAAGATCGGACTGTAAATGCCTAATAAAATGGCGACCCCTAAGTTCGGCAAAAAATAGATGTATGAAACCTCCTGGAAAAATACTTTATATAAACGGTGTACGGCGCACTTTTTTTTCCTTGTAAGGTGGTACGCTCTAATGTACACACATATATGCTTTCGAGAGAGTTATGCTGGCTGTCAATGTTTTTGTATGGAGTTTTGACATTTACAATAATTGAGTTCATAACGGGTTATGGATTTTTCGGTTTCAAAAGTAACGTGAAATAAAACACACATAAAGCTATGAATTCGTTAAAAATTTCATTTCATTATAATGCTTCGTACGTATACGTACGAAATACATTTTCATTTAAATGACCGCTTTTTCACACATTTTGGACGGTATCTCGGCTATAACTTAACGAATGTTGATTTTGAAATACTCTGACGTTAGGGGATTATCCGGTTAGATACCGTCTTTGACGTATCCGCAAAAAAAAAAAAATTCTTCCCTATTTGAAAATGGCAAACCTATCAATGACACTTTTCAGATGACAGATAAATACATATATATATTTATGTATATTGATAAAAGTAAAAAAAGAGTACCGTTTTTAACTTGCTTTTCGATTAAACGAATCCTTCGTTAAACCGAGTTACCACTGTAATAAAAAAAAAAACTAAAACTAAAACAAACATATCTTAAGTCATTATCAGGGTTATTATCTCGCTTATTTTCTTCTCTTTATAAAAACTTAAACTAAAAAACCTTTTAGTTTCTTCTATCTTTGAATATAACAAAAACTCTACGGATGTGATAATATTTTCATAAGTACGAACAGATGATGAGTATGTATTTTTTTTAAGTTTCCTTTAGATAATTTCTTCATAATTTTTTTCCGGTAAAACTGACGCAAAACGTCAGCTGTTGTGTCTTCTGTGTAAATTTAATAGAAAAAGTAAAATTAGGTCAGAATAATTTTTGTGGGTTTTTAATTAAAAACCTACGGCGTTTTATGGCATTTTGTTTTATTTTTTTGTTTATATTTCACTGATTTTCTTCTCGAAATTCTTATTTAATTTTTATTTTCAAATCGTATGTAAATGTTTTTTGTTTTTTAATGTTAATGAGGCATATAGAATATCGGAACTGACAAGCAGAAACCCACAAAAACCTCAATTTAATTTCATGATACAGATATTAATGAGACAATTGCGGAAATAAAGTTTAATGAAGCAAAAGAAAGATTGTATTAACAAAAGCATTGTTTAATAATCAGGTTTTACATTTGTGACTCTGTTAAATGCATTGCAATACGTACTCTATTTATGGGAAAAACAAATATAATTTAAAATAGAATTGTAACAAGCCCTTTATCATTAGTTTAGCAACAAAACAACATTGTTTGTGCATTTATAAAAATAGTGTTTATGTATGGATGTTGTTTTTCAACATAACCTCACATTTTTAATGGGGTGGTTGTGTTTTCAAAAATTTCATAACATATGAGATTATTTTCGTTGGTTTGTGTTTTTCACGCATAATTGCAAAACTAAGCTGTAATTTTGATTTTTTTTTAGAAATACATATGTATTTATTTATTGAATAAAATGAATAATTTATTAAAAATGGGGTTAAATGCTTTAAACATTTATTTCATAATATTCCAAAATATACAGATTTGTTAACAAACGGCCAAAGATTTTCAATTTTCGTAAAAGTGATCGCAGCTTTTCGTCATTTAAAAAGTAGTTTAGGTAAAGAAAAGTGGTCCTAAAAGTATGAGGTATATAAAAGGAACTTTTTTTTATGAACTTTGAACACGGGATAGTTTTTAAAATTTGTTCGCTTTCAATTTCACGTGATTCCGATTTACAGAACATGCTCGTAAAATAAGTTATTGTTTTGCCCCTTTTAACGGAAAAGAAGGCGGATTTCGTTAGAAGAGGTAAAATTTTTCGCACATATGTAGTAATTTTTAACTTTTTGGTCTTTTTTTTAATAACAATTAATATATTTTTTTTTAATTTATTAAAAAAGGAGTCACATTTGTTTACCTTGAGGAGCATAGAGCCTCAATAATTTGGTTGAACAGATTCCTGTCTTGTTCCAACGTTCGAAAGTTGCCCCAGGTTTTACCCATTCCGCCACTTCTACATCGATTTGCCTTCTCCACGTATGAGCTGGGCGTCCTCTTCTTCGACATCCTTGAGGGTTCCAGTCTATGCCATTTCTTGTGATATCGTTCCTTCTTAACGTGTAGCCAATACACCGTCATTTAAGTATTTTTATTACTGTGGCCATGCGTTGTTGTTTGGATTGTTCCCAAAGCATGTTGTTGGACACCGCGCCTGGTCAGAATATTCGCAATATCCTCCGAAGACATTGATTCACAAAAACCTGCATCTTCTGCATGTCTCGAAGAGCACCGTTTCATGTCTCGCAACTGTAGAGGAGAGTGGACTTGACATTTGTGTTAAAAATTTTGTTAACTTTATGCGCTGCGAGAGTGAAGACGAATTCCAAATGGGTCTTCAACGACCGAAAGTTTGTCGCGCTTTCTGTACACGGTTGTCAATGTCTTCACTTGACCCGCCATTTTTGGAAATTATGCTCGCAAGATAACAAGACTGGCTAACATCCTGCACTTGATTGCTTCCTATTGTAAATACTTCCTGAGACGTCGCATTAACTCGCAGTGTTTTGGTTTTAGCAGTGTTAATCTTAAGTCGATCCGCATCTGTTGTTGTTGTTATATTTCGCAGATTTAATGCAATATCTGAGAAGCTGTGAGCTAATAGGCAGATATCATCTGCGTTATCAAGACTGTTTAAACGACATTGCAGGCCCCAAGTAATTCCCTTTCCGTTCTGTAGGCCACTTTAAAGAACTGTGTCTAAGACTATAGTTAATAGAAGCGGTGATAAGACACAGCCTTGGCGAGCACCGATTTCCACTTTTACCGTCCTGCTTAACGCTTTACCATGTTTAATTCGACAGCTGGCATTGTGGTAGAGGCACTTAATAAGTGGAATAAGTTTAAGCGGGACTTTTTTGCATCGAAGTACGCTCCAAATCAAGTGTAAGGAATTGACAAGATTATAAAGAAATCGCGATGTGCGCACTGCCAAAAATGCCAAAAATATCGCTTCTGCTAGTGAAAGAATGGCAAATAATCCGAATGTTTCGATTTCACGGCGTTCTCAGCAATTTCCGCATGATAACCGACTTTTTATTTTTGGCCTGTAATTGAAGATTTTGAACTGGACGATATGTGGTTTCAACAAGACGGTACCACGTTGTAGTTAAACCGACAAGAGTTTCAGGTGGGCATCGAACCTGTATAAGTGGGAGATTTTTGAAAAAGAAATTGAACAAATTTCTGAATTTTGTAAGCGGTTGGTCCGATTGGAATACAATTTCAGGTGAGTGGGAATTAAAGTCTAGTCGGGCAAAAATTTAGAACTCTGGATCGTTTTAAATTTTTATTATACTCGAGGTGCCATACTTTGCGTCCGTCTAAACAGGTCTCTAGACGCCAAATGCAAAACTTAATTTCGAATACAAGTCCTTATTTTTATTCCAATCGGGCTAACGGTTTACAAAATCTAGAATTATTTCCATTTTCTTTTTCAAATACACCCTCCCACTGTGCCTAGGCACCCTGCCTGATATTTTTTTTTTTTTTATATTCGTGTTTGCATTTTTGCAATTAAAATTTCATGGCAAAAATTCATGGATTGCTCCCTCATTCGCCCTATTCTCTGGATTTAGTCGCGAGTGACTAATTCTTGTTTCCAAACCTGAAGAAATAGATTGGCGAAAAGAGATTTGACTCCAACGATGAAATCACTTCACAAAAAAATACTTATTTCGAACCAATCGTATTTTTTTGAAAGTAAAATCATTGGACAAACGTTGAACAATGTATATAGAGCTAAGAGAGACTAAGTTGAAAAATAAAATGTTTTTTATTCAAGCGCACGTGTTACATTTAAAAAGTCACGGACTTATTGATTAGCCTCGATGAAGACCAAAAGTCGAAAAGACAATTTCTTTCATATATTTACGTTAAAAACAAAAACAAATTTTAGTTTTTTATTATTGTTTTCAATAATAAAAAACTCTTCGACATTGCGGGCATTTTTTTTTCTAAAAATAACAAATCTAAACAATTAATAATTCCTTTCAGAATTTACCACCAAATTTCAAAATATTTTAAACTTAAAAATTTTATAGTGAATAAGTTTACTTTCTTAATCTAAACATATTGGGTTAATCTATTTTTTTTAAAGCTACACAGGTCAAAAATGTTTAACCCATAGATCAGATTTTTTTTAAATGTTTTTTTAAAATTTGTGTAAATTTTTATATACATATTTTTTTTTAATAATCTTAAAAATATATAAAAAATTTTAAAAAAATTAAAAAATTAAGTAAGAATTATAAAAAAATCACCAAAAATATATAAATAAAAAAAAAAAAAAAAATAGCCAAAATACCATGAATAAGCGAAAACCCGGATTTTTCAAATTTCAGATAAAAAACACAGAGAAAACACAAGATATTATAAAGGCTAATCATTTATTTTAAAGGTAGTTGGTAGGACTTTCAGGCGAACTTTCAGGTTTATAAATAAAAATTAATTCACGCAGTTAAAGCGTCTCGAATATGGCATAAAACGGGGGTTTTTAAAACTTTAAGCTAAGATATCTCGAATACCTGGTGTAATGGAGAAATTCTGAATACAGATTCGGATTCAGCACCGCTCAAATCCTTAGAAACGTATATACTAGTACTTTTATTATTTATTTTCCATAGAAATTCCAAAATTTTCAAAAAGAGCTTAATTTTTTTGTTATATTTTTTCTAAACATTTTTTTTAACCTTATTTATAAAATACCATCACGTTTAACCTTAAACTCTCATTACTTGAAAGCAATACCAATAATAATTTAAATATTGTAACAAATTCTTTTTGAAATACGAGTTACTAAAATAAATTTTTCAAATTACCTTAACAGTTTAAAATATGATTGATATTTAAATTACGCTTTAAGCATATTTTTAAACAAAATATGGCCATAATAATAACACTATTAGCCATAATTAATATTAGGACAAAATAAATAAAATTCATCCATATTCAAAAGTATTATTTACATGCAAAATTTTCCAATAAAACAAATATAGACAAACCAAAATTCGTATAACAATGAAAAGCAATATTGTAAAATATTAAAAACATTTAGTCATATAAAATGCAAAAGGGCCCATCATAATTTCAAAAAATTTTCAGGAGAGATAAGAAACTTAATAAAAAGGCAACTATTGTGATTATGACAACGAGTTTTTCTTGTTAACCCTGGAAGGTTACTGTTCGTCGCATCGACGAAGCTCATATACATTTTATTGTATAACTTTTTTATGTGTATTCAAATTACGCTATTTTTTCAACAACGTTAGCTGGGGACGAAAAATTAAAAAAAAAAAAAAAAAATAAAAAAAATTTAAACACAAAAATCAGTAAAAATTCGTATCAAATTTTGAAAGATAAGTACAACTTTTATTTTTTATGCTTTATTTATGGCCTGTTCAACGATCTAGATAGCAAATCGAAGCGATCGCAATCCATTCGCTCGATTTCGAATCAGATTGGGTTCAACCATTTCGACAGCTTTCGATCGCTTGCTCTTACGAGTGTCAATATTTATTACTTACGTAGTAAAAAAATATAGTATTGCCATATGAGATTTTTCTATAATTTTTTGCGTTTTTGTTCAAAAGTATTAAAATTAATACTAATTTGCTTGATAACAAATACAACTGTGTTTGAAATTTTATCAACTGTATGGAAATGTCAGAAAATAAAAAAAAAAAAATTTTATTGATACCAAAACTTAAAAAAAAGAGTAAACAAAGGTTAAATGTAATCAAAAACAAAATATATAAGCAAAAAAATAAATAAATCATGCAAACAAATAAATAAACCAATTACAAAAGCAGCGACCCATTAATTTTCTGTACTAGAAAAGTTAAATAGTTTCCTTTGTAAATACCGCGACCAGTTTTTTGCAGGCTTTTGTTGTTTTTTTCTCTTTTTTGTTTTTGTCCTGCATTTTAAATGTAAATTATAAATATTATTTCAAAATCAATTCAAACCTATGGTTTTCTTTTGCCTTAAAATATAATGTCGTTTACCATCTTCTACTCTGCAATAGAACGCGTAGGTGGTACAATGGCGTTTAGTTTTTGGCTTCTACTTTTCCGTTGCTCGTCCATCGAAAATTTATTTGCTCCAAGCACTAGTGCACCTCTCGCCAACTTAAGATTTTCATCCATGTATTCGACAAATGTTAGCAGTTGCTGCCTTGTCGATTTTATATACCCACACCACAATAGTGGAGAGGGTATTATGCATTTGTGCTGATGTGTATAACACCCTAAAATATGGGTCCTATATCTACTTTAAAGTATACCGATCGACTCAGAATCATGCTAAGTCGATCCAACGATGTCCATCCAGCTGGCAGGCGGGCTGGCTGTCTATGTAACCTTGTGCGCAAAGTATAGCTCGGAATTTTGGAGATAATTTGATGAAATTTGACACATAGGTTCAAATTGGCAGAAGGACCAAGCTTATTATACATGATTCTTTCCGGATAGGGTTTTTGTTCCGATAAATGATCTTATTATGCTGATATTAAGATTAAATATTGTCCAAACTAATTTATTGCAATCAAAATCATCTTACCAAATTTTGTTGGAATCGGTTTATATTTGACCTTAGCTCCCTTACAAATAATACTCCCGAAAATGGCTTTTAATGCCATAACTTCCTTACAAATGTTAGTATTCACAAACAAATTTTCGTAAATGAGTTTTACGATAGCTAATATGTCATAATAAAATGTTATCCTGGTAGGTCCAAAATAAACCATAGCTCCCATATAAACCCCCATCCTAAAATCTCATATATTTAGATGAAGATACCTAAATAATATTCGGCACAAACAACTCTTAAATAAATCTTAAACTCATAACATAATTTTGTTCAGGATTGTCCATGATTGCCCGTGGGTCCCAAATGGTCGCGCTTGTCCGACTATACTTTCCTACTTGTTTAAACTATAATTTTACGTTTAAACAATCGATAAAATATTTTTATTTTACATATGTCCATATGTGACAAGTGTTATTGTGCTCCATTTTTATTTATTTAAATTACTCTTAAATATTTCTTGTTTTTTAAAATTCAACGATTCGACAACAAAACAACAAGTAAGTGGTTTTGACATTTGTGTTCGTAATCTTGCGACGATACCTTCGATATTGATAAACCGCTTTTTGTATGAAAGTACTTACGTTTTCTTTCGAGTTGTCGTTCGTTCGAATAATCGTACAGAATAGAGTTAGTTGAACCCAAATCAGCACAAATAGAATGCGATCGAAGTTGTTCTTTCGAAATCGTTGAACAGGCCATTAATTTTATTTTTAAAAAAAAAAGGTTTAACTAAATCAATTTTTATTGATTTTTTACTTTAAACATCGTTTCGCTACACTTGTTTTTTAAAAAGTTCGTCGATTCTACGAAGAGTATCTTTAATGTACTAAAATGAAGAGTAACCTTTTAGGGTTAACATCATTGACAAATTATGAATTAATGATACTATCCTGAAAAAACTATTTCACTAACTGTATTCACAATATTTTGCTTTTAATTAAGTTGCATATCGCTCCTGAAGTATTCTAAAAATTATGATAGGCCCTTTAGCATTTTATATGACGATTTGTATCTATGTAAAATATGTATATTTATGTTATTTAAAACTTAAACGTTTATATAGGCTAATCACATACCACCATATGTGATAGTGAATCATCACTAACTTGTCATGTTCTATTTTTGACTACCTAACTCTGGCTCTGCCTATACGCAGTAATTTGTTGAAGTACGAGTACTAGAGAGTATACTTGGGTAATTGAGTGCTTGATTAAATTCATACATACGTACTTATGTGTATGCACAAGTATGACTATTAATGATTAAATGAATAAAAGGCAAAAGCTGTGTTTGTAATTGACTGGCAATCATTTGTTGAATTTTAAAAATATGTAGGTCTGTTAAATCAACCATTAAAATCAACTTTAAAATAAATACATTTTTATTTTAATTGTGAAAAAATACGAGTAAAAAAACTAAACCATTAAAAACAATGTGATAAAGCCATGTTAAAGTTCATAAAGTTCAAATTAATTACCATTTCCACAGTATGGAAATGTACGTGTTGCTTTTTCTACACTGTTGGCTAGACAGACAGACAGTTGGACAAGAAAAAGTTAATATCTATCATAGTATAAAGACGTATTAACACACAGCTGTTATGGTTGTTGTTGTCTTAAACGTGTATTTTTTGATATTCATTGTCATCATTATAATGACGTTAAAAAATGTAAACAAACCAAAAAAAAAAAAAAAAAAAAAATACACTGAGACACAAATATCCCACACATTTCAAACTGCGTGTTGTTAATTTTACGTACATTACACTCTTAATGTAAACAGGAATGAATGCTTGTGTGCTATAATTTTTGACATATGTATGTTAACAGTAAATATTTAATTTTCTTGGTCTTCGCTCTCTATCTTCGTTATGTTTACCTTTAACTGTTACCACATATTTGTTGTTGTTTTTCTTTGTATCTTTTGGTAATGATGGTCTGCTGTTTTTGCTTGTTGGTCTAGTCTTTCAGTTTTATACTATTTATATACACGTACATATAAAAACCGACTTATTTGACCATTAAAGGTTAATGTTATAACATGTACTAAATGTTTAGACATTAATATACAATTTATTAAGATATTTTATGTTGACACAGTTTAGCCGCTTAATTGAAAATTTAAATTAAACTTAATTGGTTAAACATACTACAAACTTAAAAACGTTGAAGAAAAAACGCTGGGAAATAAAAAAAATGTAAGACATTGGGTCATATAAAGTATCAACTTTTCTTTTGTTCGAAATAATCATATAGAAAATCTTTAAATTTGTATTTATGATGATGTTTTAATATTCCCTAACTTGGGAGTAAACGGCTTTAATTCGACATTTCCATCGGGTTCGGTCAATGGCTATTTATACAGCCCGTTTCCATATGAATTGTGGGGTGGCATGTCATAACGTCCATTGACACAGTGTCCATGAACGTTATGATGCTAAAAAAATGTCCATGCAGAGTGTCATAATGTCCAAAACTTAAGAAATGAACAAATTCGATAGCATAGCCATAGCCATGTCATAACGTCCAGTGACACAGTGTCCATGGACAGCATAATACCTGCTTCGTTGACTAAAGCGTCTCTGCGTAGCCGGCCTCCATTCGGGGACAAGGCTGATTTTAGAAGCTTTACTTAGCGAAGCCGGTACTTGTTATACCATAGAGAAGAAAATCCTTGGGCCAAAAAGGCTTTTCGCTATATATTTAATACATATATAGCTCTTTTTTTTGTATTTAACTTCTTTTGTAATTATGGAACTTATGACACTTTTGAAAATATCATAATGTCCATTTGCAAAGTGTCTTAATGCCGACGGACATTATGACATTTTCAAAAGTGTCATAGTGTGTCCATGGAAACTATGGAGCCTCTTTGTGGCGAGTTTGTTCAGACCCCAGCTTTAACATCCATAGAGGATAAAGGTGTTATAAATTCTTAGCTTAACATCCCGGGAAAGATCATTTGATATCCATACATTACTCAGCGAGTACGTAGCCTTAAGAGCTTTGTCTATCCGAATTGCGGCGACTTTACTGCACCACGGTTTGTTGAGATTGTACAGCCAAGGAAGCTAAAGGAATGAACATCTTTTATCATAGTTTTAATAAGAAGGAGCGCGCTGGTATTGTTTGTATTTAGTCCCATGACCCTTGTCTTTTTTGTGTTGATGCGAAGTCAAACCCTAGGAACAGGAGTGGGGAAAGAAGGCAGTCCCGGCGGACTCCAAAGTCGATTTAAAAGGCATCCGAAGTTTGTCCCTTTAGCAGGATCCTGTTCCCTGAATTGGTATACATGTTTTTAATTATGTTCGTAATGCATTATAGGGCAGGTGCTCATACAAATCTTTTCCAGAGTTGTATTATACGTGTTTCTTAATAAATGTTCGTAAATTTCTGTGCCTCTGAAAAATATGTAAACTGTTTCTTGATTGGTTTCCTGCGGTTTTAAATAACGTATTTAAGAATTATATTTATTTACAGCTTTCAATCGAAAAGTTTCTCGACGCGGGAGTTACAAAACGTGGGTACAGAATTGTATTTTTATGATTTAGTTCACATATATTGTTTATTGCAGGCGGAAATATTTGCGGCGAAAATGGCTGCTGATTTGGCTCGTAATTCTAATACTAAGAACTCACATGTAAACTTCTATATAGATAGTCAGGCGGCGATCAAGGCGATATCCGCTAAATATACATACTCTTCGATCATCCGGGAGTGTAAAGACTCAATAGACAGTAGACTTAGTGCCAACAGAAGGGTTCACATCTACTGGGTTCGCGGCCACCAAGGCGTAGAAGGTAACGAAGTGGCAGACGAATTGGCGAGGCGGGGGGTTCAATTACCGTACAAAAGAGTGATTGACATTCCAGTTCCAATTCGTAATATCAAGAGGTATACGGACTCTAATATACAGAGGAAATCTAAGGCGGCTTGGGCAAACACGGAAACATGCAGGGTTTTCAGGTTTATGTGGGGATCCTATGGCTCAAAATCGACAAAAATTCTTTTATCGCTGCCGAGAGGGGACTGTAGGCTTTTGGTAGGCTTTATATCGGGTCACTGATGGACGGCAGTATACGCCAAAAGGGCGGGGCTACTGACTAGTGACAACTGTAGCTTCTGTGGGGATACCAGGGGAAAAAGAGACGGTGGAGCACATACTCTGCCACTGTCCGGCACTCGTACGCTCCAGAGGGAAAATCATTACTTCCAAGATCTGGCGAAATCTCTGGAATTGCACTATTGAGGCTCCTAGCATTCGCCAAGAGGGTGTAGAGTGCTCTGGGTATCATTTCATCGAACTAAACGTTTTATGTAGGGGTAATCGTATAACTTGGTAACGCTAGGGACCAACACGGTTTATGCGGGGTCTTTATGACCGGCCAACTAACCTAACCTAATATATATTAGCGATTTTTATTTTCAAACTAGCGTTTCTGAAATAGTTCATGTGGCAATACAGTCATTTGACAATGAATAAATGGATTACGTTAGAAAAGTCAAACACGACTACCAACAAGTCGATGGTAAATAGGCCGCTTATGAGAACGGTAACGAGTGAATTTTGGGATGCACTCATAAAATTTAAAAATTTTTTTTTTGTTTTTTTTTTTTAATTGAATTCAATTCCTTATCTAAGAAAATACATCTGGCAGCATTGTAATAAAAAAAAGATGGCAAAGCACCAATAAATATGTCAACAAAAATAATTTTTTGAGTATATTTGTTATACAGTATATTCATAAATTTGTAAAAGCTTTTTCTTAAAATTGTTTTAAAAATTAACCTTTTTCGATCGATTCTTTTATGGTAAAATATTTGCAGTAAACATTATTTTGTTTATTTTAAATTTCAAGCGTAAAACTAAAAAAAAAAAAAAAAAAAAAAAAAAAAAAACAGTTTTTTTTACTTCATACTCTTTCTTTTAAAGTGCAAATCTAGCGTTACTTCTCATCGTTACACAAATTTTTTAAATTTACATTTATAGATTTAGTTTCTTTTAAGGAAATCTTTAACGAAAGGTGTGCAGTTATAATTTGAACTGAACAAAACAAAAATCATTGTTAAAAATGTCACATGATCCATGATTGAGTGCACAATGAGTGAAGTGCTGCATTCAAATATTTTCGGAATACATTATGGATGAATTTAATACAAATGTTAATGTTAAGCGGCCACATTTTTTTAAAGGGAACTCTTATAAAAAGAAAAAAAAAGGTAAATGAATTGTGCTCTCATATTGTAGTAAGGATAATTTTTATTAATAATTCAATTTTTTCTTATTCAATATTTGTCAATTATGTCCGTATTGTAGTTTAGAATAATAGATGGATGTGTGTTTGCGAGCAAACTCAAGTGGATTTTTTTTGGTTTCTTTCTCAATTTTTCTTTTCGTGTTGAAAAACCATAAAAACATGACATGAATAGAGAATAATTTTTGTTTCCTTTTCATTGGATTTGAGCAGAAAAAACATAAAATAGGGCGGAATGAAAAGGATTTTTAAAGGTTGGGTGTTAATAATTTTTTTTTTAATGATTTAGGGATTTAAAGGGAATATAATTGTCGTTTTTTCTTTCAAAACGGAAGTGAGATTATGGTTCATATTTTATATAATACCAAATGTTTGCATTAAGTACTTGCAGTTCTAAAAGAGGAAGTGGTATTTATGTAGGAAAACATATAAAAATTTGACTATTGTAAAGTTTTTGAAGGGGTGAAATTTTTTAATGGAAGCTTTAGTAAATTAAGGCCCGCTATTACAACTTGCCTTTAAAGTTCATATCATTAAAAGTGGGGTTTGGCTAAAGTAAGGAATAAAGTTATCTGTAAATATCTTTATTATAACTTCCCTATAATTTAAATATAAAATCGTTGAAAATATGGCAATACCATAGCAAACACCAAATAGTTTTGACATTTGTTTATTTATATTCAACACATATTTTTGTTAATATGGCAACTCTAACATGGCAATTCTAATGCATAAACCTTATGTTAAAAGGCAAGATGATCTTCGCTTTAGCTTATCTTTTAATTTTAGATTAACCCTACGATGACTGAGAATGTCTCTAGGGGCCTTTTACTTTGTCAAAGGTGCACAATTTTAGCACGACTTGGGATATTTTTTTAAGATTCCATGACTTGAATGCTTGAAGTGTTGAAAGGTTTCGCAAATTTTCACACGTTTTCCCAACTTTTTGAAGGATTAAATACATTTACTTCGTAGATAACCGATAAGGTCCCTTGCAAAACGCATAATATAATCTGTAATAAACATTCGTTTAAATAAAACTATTAAAAAGTTATTAGGTTTTGTTTTTGGCGTTCAAATTTTTGTGCATATTTTAAAGTTTTTTTTCGGTATATTTGCATGCATATTTTAAAAATTTAAATTTAAACTTGCCCTGGTAATAATGTACAAATTCGCTTTATTAATATATGAGGAGTTCCATAACAAAATGCAACAATTCCACTTTTCAAAACGCAACAATTCCAAATTTGTGTTCTAAATAACTTAATAACTAACTGCCAGACAAACTAATTTATTTATGAATTGTTAAAGTGTTAATTAGCATCTTAACCACAACAAGTTTAAAAAAAGAGTCATCGATCTGGCTATTATTAATTTTTTTTCATTTATCCAAAAAAATTGTTATAGTTGGATTGTTGCGTTTTGTTATGGATCTCCTCATATGAGGTCATAAGTTACCTTGTCGGTTATTGAGAGTTGAAAAAATTGCTGGTTATCGGAGGGTTAAAGTAAAGTTATAATAATATAAAACGAATTATCTGCCCTAAAACATTCTTACTTTACAATTATATTTATTAACAATTATATCGTCAATGTGTATGTGATATTCGAAGGTGGCACAATATATTGGCAATAATCAAAAGACTTGATTTGTATTCAACAACAACGAAAAGGAATGTGTTGGCAACATTGTACAGTTATGTTTTTTTAATGAAAGTTGCGTCATATTTTAACTGAAACCATTGTGCAACTTATTGCATAATATAGGGGAATAATATGTCGGATAACGTGTACAATAATATTGTATAATAAATGGGGGGCTTAAAATGGGATTTTAATTAGGTACACTTTAAGATTTTGCATATTTAGCTAACGGCTTTAATTTTTTTTTTAAATTTTTGATTTCTTTTTTCTATAAGATATTAAAATTTATTAATTTTTTGCATGTTTTATTATATTTTTATTTAATGTGATTAAGACACTTCGCACACATCACGAACAAAGTCTTTTTCTTACAAAAATCAATTATTATTTTTTTTTTTTTGTTTTATGATCAAAATATGATAACGTATTTAAACATTTGTTTGACATTTGTTTTTTTTTTCGTAAAAGTCATAAAAATCAATGCAGTTTCTAAATACTCATATGTTAACCTTATAATTTTTATTTAGTTTTATAATGTTTAAAATATACCCGTTATTATAATCCTTGTCATGGTTATTACGTTAAAAAATATTATTGGTTTATAATTCTTAAAAAGATTTATGTAGGGCTATAAATTACCATAAACAAATTTATGTAAATGTTTAAAAGATTTTTTTGTAAAAGGAAACAACTTCCGTTAAAAAAAAATCCGGGCATTTAAAATCGGGCTTTAAAGGTTTTATTCTTTATTCCGCTAAAACTTAACAGTCATAAAGTTGCAGATCAGTCAAGTGTCATATTGTTTGTGTTTATATGGATTATTTGAATGGATAAAGAACACAACAGTGCTGGAAAGCTGTGTATTTGTTGAATCTGTTAAACATTTACACTACATGTTTTTTACATCAGACTTGTCAACTTTTCAAGTCATTTGTAATTGTGCATGTCAGTCAAAATTGCTGTTTTACAGATGGTTTATAATATTCGGTCACAAACGTACATGTACATTTTCTTCTGAAATAGTCTCAGCTTATTTTCGCCAGCTCGTCTGGAAACTTTACCCAACGACTAGAAAAGCTAAAAATATTATACAAAAAAGACTATAAAGTAAATAGTTCTCGTTTTCAAAATAGCGTGCTGCCGCCACAAACATTTTTATTTGCGCCGTGGAAGAGTTCAGCCATCTTACAATTTTTTTCTTTAAATTTGAAGATACCAATTTAGGATATAATAGTGAAACGTTTTTTATAACTACATATATGTATATAATTTCTATTCATGCCCGTAATTTCTACAAATAGATATCTAGCTGTGTTTAGATATTAGGGACTCATTCGGTTAACCACTAATCGGTTAACCGATTAATTACTACCCGATTAACTGATCGGCTAATTTAAAATTGGCTATTTTCGATTAATCCGGTTAATTTCAGTCGATTAACCGACGTAACAAAATTTTTTATTTTTTGTAGTATTATAACGAGGGACCGTAACAGTTATTCCTTTTTTCATAAAAGTCAGATTATAACAGTTATTTTATGAATTTTATTTTTTTGAACAAAGATAACAGCTATTTTTTTGATTTTTAATTTTTTGAACAACAATAACAGTTATATATTGATTTTTATTTTTACGAGCAAAAATAACAGTTATTTTATTTTTTTTTATTTTTTTCAACAATAATAATAGTTATTTTTTAATTTTAATTTTATCGACCAAAAGTAACAGTTATTTTATGTTTTTTATTTTTTCGAGCAAAATAAAACTTATTCTTATAAATAAAAATTAAAAAATAATTGTTATTTTTGTCCAAAAAAATAAAAATCATAAAATAATTGTTATTTTTGATCGAAAAAATAAAAATCAAAAAATAACTGTTATTTTTGTTCAAAAAAATACAAATCAAAAAATAACTGTTACTTCTGTCCAAAAAAAATCAAAAAAAAACTGTAATTTTTGATCGAAAAAATAAAAATAAAAACTTTAAAAATCATAATATTTTATCATAGAAAAGTTCATAAGGATCAATATGGTATACCTGAATCAGTTTGCCAGTATTTACTTCTATATGCTTTTTTTGTTTTAAAATTTTAAAATAACTGTTATTTTCGGTCCCTGATGATGATAACAAATTTTTTTTGTGTTTTTAATTATTTGTTTCGTCTCATATACAAAAAATATATGTTTAGAAAATATTTTTCATACAAACAAAGAAGGAATCTTCATTTCAAATAGGTCTTTGCTGTCAACAGCTTTTTGTTTCACGTTCTTTTTATATGGGCATTTCCATTGTGACATGATATTTGTACCACAAAATGTCAAAAAATTAAATGAAAAAGTCAAATTTGTAAAATGTTTTTTATATTACAAAGTAATAAAGCAGCCCTATATTCAGAAAAAATTTACAACAATCAACCGTAAGGATTTGAAGATATAAGCAAAAATATGCGCCGGCATGACGCTACAAAAAACAGAAGTGGATTTTGACTTGCAATACTTTTTGTATAAAACCTTTTTTAAAAAGCTTTGGATTTATAAAGATTTATTTTCCAAGTTATCAAACTTAAATATCTTTTCTTGTTTTAAGTACATATGGGAATTTTCAACGAAAAGTCTACTTTTTGTAATGTAACGCCTGAAAGCAAATAAGCTTGTATTTTAGGACCATGTTGTTCAAAAGTTATCCCTTTTGTAACTTAATGTAGAGCTAGCTGCGCTTTACACAACATATAAAAAAGTAAATAATACATATATAATTTTTGATAAATGATTTAAATTACTTCTGGCGTTACGTTACAAAAAGGAGACTTTTCAGTGGAACTTTCCATATTTTTGTATGTGTTTAGTTATTTGATTCCTCACATATTTTCTCATATCAATCTTTTAACAGAACTAAACGAAACAGTTAGAAGAGTCGAAAATTTAAAAAAATTAAAACTGGACTCTAATGACATAATGGAAGATTTTATACGTTTAGAGAAATCCAGGAAAGAGACTGAGAAACTAGATATTCTGTATTAGGGATTGCGTTCGATTTCTCCAACATAAACGATAAGTGAAGGAATTTTTTCCAAGTCAAGATTTATCAAAACTAAAGAAAAGAATCGCTTAAATTCTAAACATTTTTCTAAAAGATTTTTTTTAAGGTCTCCTTAAACTATTGAAATAACTAATAAAATTATCAAACAGTTTATTTTTTAATTACTACATAATATTTATGTATTAATTAAAAAATATGTATTACATATTTATGAATTCTTTATTTTGTTTGCTCGTGTTAGTTCAAGAACTGTTATGTTTGTTATGTTATTGCATTTTTTAAACAATAAACTGCAAATAATAAATAATTTATGCATTTTTATGTATTGAAATTACTTAATTAATAAAAAAACTTTATTAATCGGTTAACCGACCAATTACAAAATTAACCGATTATTAACCGATTATACCAAAGCCTCGGTTAATTAATCGAGCGATTAACCGATTAAAGCAACAGCCCGATTAAATGAATACCCTAACAGGTACCTTAAGAAAAGTCCTACCCACTGTTATTGTGTTCTGTACAGTGTTGCCATATTAGGGGGTTTTCCCCTAGATTTAGCTGCTATTTTTTCATTTGGGGGATAATGAGGGGATATTAAATTTTTTTGCTTACACAATTTTACAACTGAGGATGTTGACGTTTTTTAAGCGAACATTAGCGATTTTCCATTAGCTTTGTCTGGCAGCAAAAAAAAGATAATAAATAAAATTGTTCATTGCACACCAAAATATGTTTTGGTTAAAAATGAAAGGACTTGGGCGGTTTTCACTTTCGCTAGACAAAGATATGAGACCTTAATTAAGATTTAAAAAAGCTATTCTGTTTAAAATATTTTTATATTTTTTTAAAGGTCGAATTAATGGAGTTTTTAAATGTTTGGTTCTGTGAGAAGGCTTATTTTTTATTAAATAAAAACATTTTTTGATTTAGATTGAGGAAAATCCACAAGTATTTCTAAAGGCTCCGCTACTACAACAAAAGAATCACCCTTTTATGCTTCGATGTAATCCTTGGTCCTAACAACGTTACAAATAGGGAAAGCAGTTGCAAAACGTCAACTAAAAGCGTTATAAATCCAATACAGTACTTTTTGGTTATAGTCCATTCCGCTTAAAGGCCAAAAACGGATTAAAGCCAAAACTGTCATATTTACTTGCAGATTTTTTCGAATTTCATACAAATTATTTGTACTAAGGTCCATTTCGCTAGTAGTCAGTTTTAGCTTAAAAGCCACTTTTACTTTGCATGCGTATCTAATACCTTATGGAAAAAAGTTCGCTTACAGTCCACTCTGTTTTTTATATCTTTTTTAACAAACTGTTTTTATTAACACTTCTGGCAACTTTTATATATACGTCAAATTTTGGTTAAGTCATAAAAGTAGACAAAATGTGTAAACGCGTTATATTGAGTGGTTTTAATGAAGAAAATAATTTTAATATAGTCCAAAATGTAGATTATACTAGGAATCACATATTATCCATAAAATGGCATAAAAAACCAATCGGTTATAGTCCAAATTCGCTTATATTCCACAAAAGTTGTGCAACTATAGTAGTGGACTACAAGCGAAAAGTACTGTATCACCAAATTAGGACCCCAATTGGATTAGACGTTTACTTAAACATTTTCTCTTAACTTGCTACACAGTGCTTAAAACCATCGGCTTAAATGTAGAGAGTGGTGTCAATTGGCCTCCATGAAAGGGATCAACGAGAGTTTCTCCAGATATCGCTGGCTTTGAAGAAAATAAGGGTTGAATGAATTTTAATGGGCCATTGGTATCAGTGCCTCTAAGTTTTTTAAATAAGTCCGTTAGGGACGTAAATTCCTTGGTACTGTGAACCGAAATTTTTGTTTTTACTAATGGTACTTTTTGCACAGAAAATACTTTTTGAATAAATAATATCTACTTTTCATACCAAAATATTTTATTTGACAAAATTTTCTATAGAAAAAATTAACTTAACATCAAGTAACAACTTTAATCTACTAGTACTAAGTAGAATTCCTGCTTTAACTAAAAACTTAATAACAAAATGCTGTCTTTGTGTCCAAGAATTTATGAACCCAAAAAATAACAATAACAACGACACTTTTAGCCAACCAATAAAATGTTAAAAAAAAAAATAAAGTAAATAAATAAAAACTTTATTTTACCGACCACAGAGAGAGATGTTATGACATTATAAAACCCTTAAAACTAAAAAAAAACTTTACCAAGAGTTGTTGGCGCTGTTTGTAAGTCTTCTAAATACAATGTGTTGCATGTTTTTTTAACATTTAACAATAACAACCTGCCACCACATCTGAATGCGGAAGTTTTGAAATTAACTATTGCCGCAAAAATTTAAAAAAAAAAAAACAAAAAAAATTCTTTCATAAAAAATAGAAAAAAGAAAACAAAGTAAACATTAATATAAAATGGGCACCAGGCACCTGCCATGACAGCCGGACTATTTATGCAATTCTCTGCATACAAAATTAAAAAAAAAGAAAGAAATACTTTGATGATGTTGATGCTTGAACGTCATGTTGCATGACCAAACATAATGTAAATTACAACACATGGCCGGCCTGTAACTGACAAACCAACCGGCCAACCGTTTAAATGTTCAGACTACCAAAAGAATGGAAGAAAGAACTAATGAAACGAAAGTCTTATATGCTGGTTAGAGCAGCACAACAACACCAACAAACAGTAGCCAATATCAATCATAGTTTAACATATTTTTTATTTACTATTTTAGTGATGGCAATAACCAACTCTGGGGCTAGTTGTTATTTGCTGCTGATGACAGCTGATGAGTAAATTGCTGTTATCTCTCTTTGGTTGACAGGTTGAGTAGGTTTTGATTCAAAATTAGTTTTTGTTTTGTATTAGAGGATAAGCTGTGTTAAGCTTTTGGAAGGGAATTTAGATTTCTTAAAATAGTTTAACTAAGTTCAAACTTAATTCATAAAATAATAGTCTTTTTTATTAGATGGTACTTCTTTGTGGTATAAATTAATAAAGCGGATAGAGAAAGATGGTTGACACTTAATATACACATGCACATATCAGTGTGCTGAAAATTTTATATAAAATATGCTTTTAAGCCCGATAAAATTTTAAATTAAAAAAAAAAAAAACAAAAATATTAACTGCGTGGCCCTCAATGTCGAAAAGAAAATTTCTTTTGTATATTTCTTTATATTTCAAACAAAAACCAATGCGTTATTGTTTAATATAAACTAGGGTATTCAATTAATCGGGCTTTTGCTTTAATCGGTTAATCGCTCGATTAATTAACCGAGGTTTTGGTTTAATCGGATAATAATCGGTTAATTTTGCTATTGATCGGTTAACCGATTAATAGAGTAGTTATATAAATTAAGTAATTTCAATGAAAAAAAACATAACAATTCTTGAACTAAAATGAGCAAGAAAAAAAAAATTCATAAATATGTATGTAAGACATATTTTTTAATAAATACATATTATGTGATATCATTTTATTAGTAACTTCAATAGTTTAAGGAGATATTATAAAATAATCTTTTAGACAAATAATTTAGTCTGACTGTTAGGACTTAAGCGATTATTCTCTTTAGATTGGATAAAACTTGACTTGGAAAAAATGGTTTCATTTACCGTAGATGTTGGAGAAATCGAAAGCAACCCATAATATAGAATATCTAATTTCTCAGTCCTTTTCCTGGATTTCACTAAAAATATTAAATCTTCGGTTATGCCATTAGAGTCCTGTTTTAATTTTTTAACTCTTCTAATTGTTTCGGTTAATTCTGTTAAAAGATTGATATGTGAAGATACTAGAAGAAGTAAATAACTAAACACAAACGTATAAAAAGTACGTGCAACAAAAAGCTGTTGACAGCAAACACTTATTTAAAATGAAGATCACTGAACACCCTCTTTGTTCGTATGGACAAATATTGTCTAAACAAAAACCTTTTGTATATGAGACGAAAAAAATTAAAAACACAAAAAAATCTGTTCTTATACTACAAAAAATTTAAAATTTTGTTACATCGGTTAATCGGCTGAAATTAACCGGCTTATTCGTTCATCGAAAATGGCCAATTTAAAATTTACCAATCAGGTAATCTGGTAGTAATTAAACCGAATGAATACCCTTATATATAAACAAACGAAAGAAATGTTTTTACCGACATTGTGGGCCAGACAGTAAAAAAAAACCGAAGTTGTTTTTGACGAAGGCATTCTGGACCACCAATTTTGGCATACTTTGTCGAGCATTACATGCCGTATGTCATGGATAACATGAATAATGTTAGTCTCTAAGGCATCATTAGTTGCTGGCTGATCATCATTTACCAGAGATGTCCCAGAGACCCACAAATAATCGAAAGGTGTAAAATAGCACGAATCTTGTCTGGATCAATGTCATACATCACCCACTTCATACGAGGACTTTTAAGAAGTCGTTTTTTGTTAGTTAACCTTTGCAACATCTTTCAAAAATGCTTTGCGTTCATACGATGATTTTTAGTTGCATGTCTTTTTTAATTTACAGTAGGACCTCGATTATCCGTAATTTAATTAACCGGCAACATCAATTATCAGGAAAAGAAAAAGAATTGTTTTGCATCGTTTTTAATTTAATGTTATCTGAACTTATAAACAAATTTTCCTCTTTTCGTTTACTTTTAAACCATCAATAAAATGTGAATAAACGCAATATACTAGAAACATATTCTACCAAAACTAATTTTTTTCTCATATTATTCTGTACATAAAATCCTTGAATAATTTTATTATTTTATAAATATGTGCGTAGTAACAACAATATTTATTTATAATTTAATAAGAACCACACAAAAAACTATCAACAATTTTCACTCTATTAAACATAAATAGTTGATTATCCAGAATACTCCCGGTTCTATCCGTTACGGATAATAGACTCACTGTATTTTCAATTTGACACACTTAGAAAAAGACATAAAAAACACAAAACGAGTCTTTTTGTTTTCCCCTCTTTCTTCTCTACACCGTTCATCCCAGCAAAAAAGGGACGTCGAAAAAGCGACGTCATAAAAGTCCTCGTATGAATTGGCTACGTATCTTAAAAAAAAAAAAATAAAAAAAAAAAACAAATGGTAATACTCGTAGTACGTAAGGTAACTGTTTCCATTGACCGTATCCGCGAGCAATGGCTTAATTTTTAAGGAAAGGTCCGAGCCAACAGCGTGTGCAAGCGGTGCATTTTTTTAAATTTAATAAAATCTGTAAGGTCCGTGTGGATTCGTCTCTCTCTATAAGCATAGTACACTGTTCAAATCTGTGAAAATGTTGAGCAACATCTATTATTTCATATGAAAAATATGACATGTATCAATGTTACCTATCTCGAGAGTTTGCACAATTTGAAGTTTTTAATCTTTCAAAGTATGCGCCATTGTTTTGCGTATTTAAACAAAATCTACATTTATTTTACTAAAAAATTAAATAAAATAGAAAGTAGTTTTCAAAATACATTGCTGGTTGCTGATAATCTTTTTAATAAATTTTGTGCAAAGTTTATTAAAAACTTTATTTACAGCTGTCAAAATTCCGTATGAAATTAAGAGCATTTGCTTAATTTCACAGTTGTAAAAAAATGTTGCCAGAAACATTTCGCAACTTGTTCACAAAATGAACAGAGTACTACTCTACTTCATTATTATTATTTAATAGATATTCCGTACAAGTTTTTTTCATATGAGTTTTGACAGCATTTCACGTGATATGTTGAACAGAGTATCAGGCTATATGCGGCAATTTTATTTGTTAAAAAACATGTTAAGGCAAAAATTAACCTCGCCTATAAGTTGCAAAGTGATTCTTTGTTTTCACAGTAAATTTGGATTATTTGATACCGTTGTTCAAGCGTTAGTCTATTCAAGATGGCTTGCGAAAGTATACTGATCATAAATGTCAAAAAGTAAGCGCAGTATGACTGTTCTTTTGACAGCTAACACCTTCGTAAGTATTATCGGGCTTAAAAAACACCCTTTACTTTGTAAAAATATATAACATTTTTAATAAATTTAAAAATCATAAAATACTTATTTACCGGTAGTTTTATTTAAATAAAAAAATATATGACGGTGTTTTAATTTATGGAATATTCAAAATTAAGTCAATTTAAAAGCTTCTCGCCTGCACAGTTTCCAAATTTTTTAAATTATTTTTGAGTTTTAATATTATTTATGGAGTAACCTTTAAGAAAAGTATAAAATTATTAATTTTAATTCTTAGTGCAAAATTTAAGTCTTTTTCGCTTAAAATACAATCAAAAGTAACTATAAAAAATGTTCAACTCAAGCACCTTTTGTATTCAATTTAATGTTAGAAAAGATTAAAAAATATTAAAAACTTTACTCAAATTACATAAAATTAATTTTTTGTTTTCAAACGCATTAAAATCTTAAAAATCAATTTATTGTTATTAAACAAAATTGTGAACTTGGAAATCATTTCAAGTTTATTAAGCAACAAATTGTATTTATTTTGTAACCAAATTAATTTCAAAAATTTTTTTATTACGAAAATTTAACTAAAAAAAAAAAAAAAAAAATTAAGTAATAAATTTCAATCAGTTCCCATGGTAAAAAACAAAAATGATAGAGTTTCTTTTTAAAGATACTCTATTATGAATGATTTGATATATGATAAAAAGAAAAATCATAAAAAGGGAAATAATTTTCATTAACCAACAAAAATTTACAAAAAAAGAACAACAGATCTTTTTTGTTGGTAAATGATTTTGGAAATATGTATGCACATAAACTAAATGAAAGAGGGAAATTCTCTATCATCTTAATGAATATCAATCGATATGCATCAGTATTTTTTTTTTATTAAAATTCTTGTTCTCTTCATGACCCAACATAAAAAACAAACATCTGTTGTTTCTAAGCATCTTTCTAAGGCAACCAGAAATGTCATGGTTTTTAGTTTTATTTTCCTATATTAAAAACTCTAGCCAGCATAATTTCGCAGTCACTCACTCATTCATTCATTTAAAAATTCCTTCATTCTCTTACACATAAATCCATTCGGTTCTTCTCTCCCCTTCATACATTGTGTCAAATTTAATAATGTTTATCATTTGTCGTCATTTCATTAAATGAGATGAAAAAAAACCCCCAATAGGAAGCACAATATATGAGAAACAAAAACAACAACATTAAGGCCAATGTAGATCCATGGGAGGTTTAATATAATTCAAGCAAAAACAACAATAAAAAATGTGTATTGTAAAAATTGTCTTATTTTTTTTTTTACTGTTTATAAACAACATAAAACTGACAGCTACTGTTTTTTTTATCGAATTTGATATTTTTTGTTTACGTTTATTAAAAAAATCTTTTAAGCTTCTGCTTCTAATAACAATTTACATATCGCACACTAAATCAAAAACCGTCACAACTCAAAATTCAAAAATGTTTGGGAGAGACAAAAAACTGTTTTTAAAAGCATGTTGCAAATTAATAATCAAATTGAGTTCCTCTGTAATGAAAGTTCACCTTAATTATTTGTGCTGCAATTTTGGAAATAAGGGGTAATTTGGAAATGTGACTCTTTAGTCTTTAAGCACAACTCTAAAGCCCAGAAGAGTCAGTGAAGCCCGACTGCAACGAAACAACGTGACGAAATTATCACAATCATTTCGGGTTTCTTTGAGAACAGACGTTTCCAAAATGTCTAGTTCAATATATAAAAAAATTGTGGTTATGTATTTGTATCTTCGGCAAAGAAAGATACGTAAAAGAAGAACTATGTAAAAACATCCCTACATTGAGAACAATATCAACTGAAACGCAAAACACGAGTTTTAATGCAACACCGGTTTTAATGCAACTGATTTTTAATGCATTTTAAATCGGCTTCAAAATAGTCGGATCGTATGCGGCCTCTCAAACGATTCTGTGCATAGAAAAAATATCTCTAGAGAATTTCTAACAACACAGTTTGTTAAAAATAAAATTTTATGTCAAAAAACTTTTTATTTGATTCAACGAAATAACTTATCAAAATTGCATATGAAAATATGAATTGAACTACACGTGTATTGTGGAAGCCGAACTTTAATAATGAAATAAATAAATATTTCTTCATATACAATAATAAAAAAAACAATTGAATCAAAGTAAAGACAGTATTTTTACAACTCTTGTCCATTTTTTAATAGCGTTTTTTGATATCGTTGCAAATAAGACTTGAGTGTTTGTAATTCTCATTTGCTTTACAGTTTTATTTGTATAATATCTTTAGCTTTTCCTTAATGTTTGAAAAAAGGTTTTCTGATGATCTGGCCTATCCCCCACTGAAAATTTATGGTATTTATCAAAGAATAAAAATTAGGAATTTAGCACATCATAATTAATGAATAAATAAATAAAGATTCAATAAACATTTTGTTTGACTCATTCAACATTTTCAAAAATTTATTTTAAAAAATCACATTAACATTTTGTCATAAAAAATTATTTTGGGAAACGATTTTTTTTATTGACTCAATAAACTTGGTTGTTGACTTAAAATTCAAAAACTATACCTACAAACTTTTTGATCAATACCGCGAACATCGTCATCGCAGAAAATTAAATAATAATTTTTAATCAAATATGTATGCGATTTTTGTATTCGAATATGAAAAATATTTTTTTATGTGTGGCATGAACTCAAATTAAACTCAAAAATAACTAGAAGTTGCAGTTTCGTTGCGGTTCACCGTCTGGTTTGGGCCTAAATGGTGCACAACAAAACTTAAATTTTTTTTCATTAATAGCGCCACAACTCGAAAAAATACTATTTAGGTGAAAGAAAACTTCGCACTTTATTAGCTAAAAATAGTACTCTTTAATTGATGATGTAAAAGCATGAAATGAAGAATATAAGATAGCGCGTTTAAATTGTTAAAATATTCTATTTCAGCGCATCTACGTCACAGTCAGAGTTACCATTTTGACATTTTTTCTGCTAGATTTAGCAGATTGAGTTTTAGAATTGAATATATTTTTTTTTAAATTTCTAAATACAATTAGTATTGTGGTTATTTTTATTGAACTGTTAATGGTTTTTAATCCAAATTTAGATATTTTTAATTAGGCTTAAGTTCATTGAATTTAATTTTCATTAAATTATTTTTATGAAGACAGGAATTTTACAACATGAAATTAATTAAAATTTTATTGATAATTTTTCATTCTTGACTGCGCTGATATTTAAACCCAGGCTTTCACGGACAGGTTGCCCAGACTAGTTTCGATTGTAACCACACAATCTCTTCAGTGGGGTTTGCCGTCTTTTACTCACTGCTATTTAGCATATTTCCTTGTCCAAAATCAAATTTCTTTAGCATATGCTTACTTTTTAGAAAAGCACAATTCTTTTTAGCATATTTTTTTTAAGTCAAGTGACCCAACTTTTGAAATCGATGTCTTCCGATTTGGATGCACCAAGGTTAGTTTTATTGGATAGTAGTTTAGACACAAATTTTCAGCAAGATCCGTCAAAAAGTTTCTGAGTTAGAGGAGGTCAAAATTTGACATTTTGGCCAAACCGGTGTTCTTTCTCGTCCATGTAACTTATTATCTATTGGTGTTAGCAAAATTTGTCCAAAACAAATTAGATAGCTATTTCTTCAAGCTGGGTCACTTGACATGAAATCCAATCCTCCATATATTTAAACTCCTCTTTATTTAGTAAAGTTTTTAGCATATTTTCTTATAGAACCTCAGTAGATTTTTAACATATTTTTTATTGTAAAACTTTAGCATATTTTACGCAAATTTAAAATATCAAGTTGAGCAATTTTTTTTTTAAATTTTTGGCATATTCTTATCAAACCGTTATGGCAACACTGGTCACAGTAGGAAATGAGCACAAACACCATCACACATACACGTGCATGAAGTATGCTGAATATTTGTTTACATTTAAAATTTTTTTACTACAGTGATGTACAATGAATTAACCTATACAATGCATTATCTTGTATTCTCCGTTTCGTGATGTTCAAGCGGCATAAGCAACACAGAAACAGACATACAGGGGTATTTTTCCAGTTAAAGAAGACAGTGACGCAAACACGTGGTCGTTAGAGATTTGATTTGTAAACTCACCAAAGTTACAGAACGTACCCAGAACTTACAGAACTTCTTGCATCGAAGAGATTTGAATCAAAGTATTCCATCGTTTCTCGAAAAGCGAGAAAAAAGTGTGTCTGTAACTTATGTAGACAAATATCAAAAGAGATTACGCCGTTTCGTTTGAAATGTCATAATATTCCACTCGAAGCCGATGAAAAATTGCAGACGTTGAGAACGAACTCCAGTCAAACATATCGTTGAAGGCGACCGAAATTGACTTAAATGTAAAAAATTTCAACGACGGCGGCGAAAATACAACCCTCGGCTATACTAAATAATGTAAATTGCGACTTTGATGTTTGTTGCTTATAAAATAGCTTTGAAGACATTCGTATATTTTTAAGAAATGTTAAAAACAAAATAATTAAACAATTAAAAATCTGCCAAGAACAAAAAAAACACAGACCCCTTCCGTGCTATTTTTCACTACATTTTACATTTTAATATATTTTTTAGTGTTAAAATTTTTTCTCACTCCGTTTTTATTACACTTTTTCTGTAAATTGTCGAGTGATTTCCTTACGCGGCTGCTATTGCTCGCCAAAAATGTTACAGACACAGTAAAGGGAGAAAACCCGTTGTTTTTTTTTCAATTAATGAAACAAATTTCATTTCTCAGTTTTGCGTTGTGGCTTTTTATGATTTAGTATGCGATATGTATATACAAGTATTTTTAGATTCATTTTTTTGTGTGCTTATTTTTGTCTTGCATTTGAACATTAAAATTTATTTAAGAATCTACGATTAAATCTATTTTAATCAACACTTATGACATTTTTATGACATGATGCCACCAGCTAAAGTTGCCAGTATTAAAAAACTTCAAGATATTCAAAACGTCATGATTTGACAAAAACATTATTTAAATATATATTTTGCTTGTTTTTGATTTAAAACTCTTAAACTATACTGTTGTCAGATCTGGCAACTTTTTTATTTTTTAAGCTCGATTAATTTTATCATAAATAACAACACCAATGGCTAATAAATCAGTGAATGTTTAAACGCTGGTTTAGTTGAATTTAAATTAAATTAATATGTATGTAGTTTAAACTCAACAGCTGTACATCAGTGGCCCTTATATTATATGTCCTGCTCGTCATTATTCAATAAAAAAAAATCGTGTTTTTAGAGCGCGTAAGAGAAAAAGCGCATAATTGTGCGCTCCATTAAGAGAGAAGTGAACACTTATGAAAAAATTACACAAAAAGCTGATAACTAAGAAGGTTTTAAACTTTAAAATTAAAAGCGAAAGAATTTGCAAATATTCTACACAGTTAAAAACGTGACAACAAAAGTCAATTACAAGCAGTGTGACCAGATCTTAAACATTTTTACAGCTAAATTTAAAAAAAATGCTAAAAATAACGCTAAAATTGTTTGAATATTTTTGTTAAAAATGTACTACCAGTATGAAGTTTTATTCGAAACTAAATACATTTAAGTGACTTATTTTTTAACGAAATTTAATTAAATGGTTTTATTTAAACAAGAGGTAGCACAGGTAGTGGACTTTAAATTTTCTATGAACGATTTTATTTCAATGCTATACAATTTTTTTTAGATCATTTTATTTCTTATAGTTGAAAGTTATAGAGAAGTTGATGTTTTAAAATTATTATTTTTTCAGCAGTTTGGAGCAAAAAATTGTTAACGAAAAAATCAAAAAAAAAAGCATGACCATTAATTTGATCAAACTTTGGCTTTATTTTTAATATTTTCTATTGATTTACAAAACTTTGTTTGTAATAAGATAATTGATTAATGTAATTTAGAGACTGTTAAAGGATGTTTGATCTAGCCTAACGTTTTGCAAATGAAAATATTATTTTAATAAAACTAGGGGTTACGTGTAGGACGTAAAATTTTCAATAGGTGTGAACATAGCTTTACACTATAGAATTCGTATATAAATACAAGTAAAATTTCTTTGTACTTTTATATCGTCATATCAAAAGGCAAACAATATTTACAATCAACATGATGTGTCATTTCTAATATTGCCTGAATATTTAATTTTTTTTAACAAGACAGGTAAGATGTTTCTTAACATAAGAATTATCCATTTCCATACGAAATTTCATTTTGGGTACAACTATTTTTTGTCAAAATTTATTATAATTTATAAAAAAGATTTAAATTCAACATATTTATTTATCGAATTAATTCTATGAGCTAAATTTTCAGTTACGTATTTTATAAAGCTTTTTGTAATAGTTCTATTCCTTAAATTTTTAGGAATGACTTTATACACTACCAGACTATTAAAGCTTATGAAAGGAAATAATTCCCAGATTCGATTTGTTAAAAAAAATTTAAGTAAAATCAATAAAACTATTCGTCCAAATCTTTAAAATAATGTTAAAAACATTTTCTAAAAATGCTAAATAAAATGCCAAGTGTTAAATGAAAAGTTTGCAGCTAAATAAAAATGTTTACTGCTACATTTAGCTGCAAAAATGCTAAAATGGCCACACTGATTACAAGGCGAAAATCAACTAGCCCTTCTCATTATTGTTGCTTTTTCGATATCACATTAATTATTAAATAAATAAAAGCAAATTTGCAATCATCAGTTTATTGCAAATTTTTTGTTCTTTACTCACTTGAGTGCAACTAAAAATTTTGCACTAAATTTACAAACAAATTTAAATGAACATTTCGTGCACTACCCCCAACTAACATGTCTAGGCAAATAAATAAAACTACCATAACTATTTTAAAAATGTAACGTGTTAGATTTTCAACCTGTTAAGAGTTTGCTAAAATTTTCAACAAATGTTAAACTGTAGAGGTCGGCAGAAGTAAACAAGAAAGAAAAAAAAATAATCTGGCCACCCTGCACATTGTCAAGCCCAATTGACTATTTCTATTTTAAGCTTATTTATGTTGCAATTAAATCTATGTCATCATTTTTATTATATAAAAATCTTTGTAACAATATTCAATAGGGAACTTTTATTACAAAAAATTATAAAAACATCAATTTGTCACGCGATATATTTTAAGAGTTTTGTATGTAATAAATAAAAACTTGTTTTTATTTGATTTATCAATGAAATAATCGTTAGAAAGTCGATATCGTTTTGATGGATAAAATGAAAATTAATTAAGATTCAATTAACAAAACATGTTGAAATTTTAATATTAAATATTTAATTTCATAAAAAAAGTAATAAATGAAGTGGAAAATGGTTTATAATTAACATTTCTATTATAACGATTTATAGTTAATAAATGACAGCATTAAATAACGGACTATCAAGTTAGTTAATAATTTTGATTTAAACTTAGAACATTGAAGGAATTTAACATCACAAAAAGTTAATTTTTTTTTAGTTGCTAGTTTTATTAAATTTTTACATAACTGTAATGGTGTTTTCTTGTCTACAAAAAAATACCACCTTGTTAAAAGGTCAGGCGCGAATTCAGTTTCGTCATAGTGGGCTTTGAATTATAATATTATATGCATTGCCATTCTACCTTGCCATATATACATACATATGAATATAAGTAAAAGTTCACCAAAGAAGAATTATATAACTGTCAAATGTCAAGTGCATTAATAAGAAAAGTTCTTTGATATACAAAAATACATAAAAATTAGTGAAACAATGGTGAGTCCGTAATTTTTTTTTAATATAATGTACCTATATAAGTATATATCATTACCTTCAGTCGTAAATGATGTAGTCCAATGTATACATTTTATAGGAGAGAGAAAAAACTTTCTAAGGTCTTTAGTTCCGAATATATTTTAAGTCTGTAAATGCTTCATTGCCGACTCTTGATTGGCTTGCAAACCAACTAAAAATAATACATTTATGTTTTACATAGCTTTTTGTGACTTATCACCTTTTCTATTATATATTTTATAATTTTAATGTACATATTAGTATGTCAATTTGCAAAAAAATAAATATATATTATAAAATTATTTTATTTATTTCAATGTTGACTATTAACAAATATTAACAAATTTTTTTTGACATTTTCACATTTTAATGGGCCCTAGCGCTTTTTCTTTAGCATTTTTGGACTTAGAACTTTTACATATCGTTGCAAAACAAGAACTAGAAAAATATATTTGTATTTTTTCCGCAAACGATGTATTTTTGTTTACTCTATTGAACTGCATCAAAAACTTAATTTTCAAAAATTGTGGCATTAGCGCATTTACGACTGAAGGTACATATGTATGTATGTATGTGCAGCCAAAATTATTTTGGTCTTTCCATTGTTATAAGCTTTAAAATTCCTTTTTAAATAAAAATAATTAAAATTAAAAAAATTAGCTGTAATCAACTTAAACCAGGATAATTATATATGTATCTTTAGATTAAAACCCAAACAGTTCGACTAAAATTCATAACTTAATTTTAAAATTAGTGAAGCATATTCCTTCTTCCAAAATTTTGTTAACAATTGCAAATGTTTTTTTTTTTTTGGTCGAAAAATTGGTCAAACAATTTAGTATGATGTAGTCAAATAAATTGTTTCAAATAAAAAAAAACATTAAAAATAAATAAAATTATTTTTATAGCCAAAACGTTATTTTAAAAGATTAATTTATTTTAATTTATATTGAACTGATCTTATATTCTATTTTACCTTATTGTTGATTTTTTTTTTAATATAATATAAACATATCGTTTTTAATAAATTTTTAAAAGCAAATTTTTTACTTGTTTTGTACCATAACAAATTGCCCCCCCCAAAGGCTCAAGCTGTATCCGCGCCTGTAAAAGGTACATGTATAAAATGTCTTGCCGACCCTAAAATAATGCAATTTTTATTTGACGAGAACAAAACACAAAATTGGACGGCCCTGTTTTTAACAGCTGACAAAAAGTTTGTTCTTCAAAATATAAAACAAATATACATCAACCAAAATTTGTTAATAGATTGATATTTAATAAATAAATAAATGAACAAAATAAATGACGAAATTTCAATTTCTTTAGTTTGTTTTTTATAAAATATGTAAACAAGAAAATACCTTTGCCAGATTGCTGATTTATTAACACCAAGTTTTTCAGATTTTTTGATTTGACGTTTTTTTTTAAAAACAATTTTAGAACGCTGAATCCACTTAAATTTTATATCACTGACAACCTATCATTAAAAATGTAATGCTTTCTTATGTTTTTACTATTAAATAATAGAAAATATAACTATTAAAATTTTAAATTTTTACTGTCCTGATTAGAGGCGATTTTTTCCCAACTTCGTCTGGTAGCCCTATATATAAACAGAAGCCAACTTTTTACAGGGCATTATCAACACTGTCGATTTATACGGGGCGTAAAGTGCAATGCCTTATGCCATTAGTAAGGTGCATTTTTTAGAATAAAACAAGCCACCCTTTTAGAGAGCGAAGCATTTTTAAGAAACGAACACCAAATTGCATTCTTTTAAATAAAATGTCACATTTTTTGTAGAAAAGACAACACCATAACTTAATATGTATTGTTAAAAAATTTCCTGAAAATACCCATGGTTAAATAATACAGGTGGCAGCGCTACGGCAACAAATACAACATTACAACAAAAATTTAAATTAGTCCCAGCTATCGTCAAAAATAATTTTATACAAAAATCAAAGTGCCGCTGAACGTGATGAACTAAATAAATTTTTATTCAATTTTTATTTAATTATTAATTACTATCTTATTTTTAATTAAAATTATCAAAAACTTTAATAAAATACACTAATCACAACACAAAACGTGGACTTTTTGTAAACATAAAGAAAACTTTGACATTATATTGGACAAACAGTGCAATACCAAAAAATCGTCATCTGGCGTGTTTATTTTACCATGAAAATACCCAACTTCTAAATATGATCTGCAAATTAATATTAATTTTTTTTTTTTACTTTTTAGAAACGAAAACAGAAATTTATCATTTTTTTGTTAAAAAATTGCATTTTTTTTTACAATTACTATGTACATAAAATTTTTATCTTTTATGACAAACCAATAACATTTCTTTAAATATATATAAAAATATTTCAATTTATTTCGTTTTTTCTTCAACATTAAACTGTGTCATAAACATTATCGACACATTAGACAAAAATAACACAAACAATAGTTTCATTTTAGTGTCAACTAAATTGTAGATTAAATAAAAAATGAGATGACATCCCTTAAGAAAAAGAAAAGACAACAACAAAATCACTAAAGTCAAAGAATACAAAGACAAACAGCTGATAATAATATTTGAATTTCAATTAAATTACAATTCCATTAAAAATATGTGTTAATGTCAAAAAAAAAAAAAAAAAAAGAAAAAAAAGTAAAAACGCCGCTGTAAAAAAAGAGATAAATATTACAAGAGAATGTATGTCATAGTATAGAGTAAATAAAACTGACATAAAAGCGAAATGAACAAGAAAAAAAACCTTTAAATATGTCAACATTAAAAGAGATATTTTTGAAGTTAAATACATATTTTCTATAAGCACTTATTAAATTAAAGTTTATTTAATAAATATTTAAACTATAAAATTAAAGATGTATAAACATTAAAATTTGTTCGTTAAAGTATTTAAACAAAAAGATAAGAATTATGAAATATTTAATAATAATAAAAAAAAAAAAAAAAAAAAAAAAAAAAAAACAAAAACAATTGTTAAGGGGTTTAAAATTATAAAGTTAATGGCATTATTTTTGACATTAGAACTTTTTAAAAATTATTATGTCAACAATTGACGGGTAATAAACATTTTAATTTCGGTGTTAGGTTTTTATCTTAAAAAGTATGTAATTTAGAGAAAAAAATTTATTTTCTTTTAAGAAAAACAATTTTTAAAATTACTGTTATCTCAACATTTTACTGGCAACATTTTTATGACATTTTTGTTAAGAATTTAATTTCCAACTCTTATTATTTTACATGAATAATCCTGGTATTCTGTTCAAAATTTCACGTGAAATGCTCTCAAAATTCATATGAAAAAACTTATTGGGAATATCTATGAAATAATGATGATAGAGTTGTACTCTGTTTATTTTGTGAAAAAGTTACGAAATGTTTCCGCCAACATTCTTCTTAAAACTGTGAAATAATATAAGCTGCCTTAAGCCTATAAATATAGTACAACAATATTATTTTCATAATTTCCCAAATCAAAAAACAAAAAAAAAAATTTGTTTTTATTATTAATTTTAGCACTTTTCTACATTTTTCTTTTTGAAACACTTGTTATTTAAACCACTTTAGAAATACAAAATAAAAAGCTACAAAAAATTATAAGCTGTTGGCCAAAGTTCCGCGCGATATAATATGAGCTGCACTTGTTTCGCACGGAAAATAAAAATGTTGCTAGAAACATTTATATCAAAATTTTTCGTTTGTATTTCACAAAATTTTGTTTTTATATTTAGTTTGACAACATTTCGTACGAAACAGGGATGTTAAAGCACAATTGCATTTTTTTTTTTGGTACATTTTGACCTTCTAAAGTACCGTGGTACTACCGTGACTCATTTGGTACAATTTAAAAATTTGCCATAGTTCCCCCTTTTTAAATTTTTAGTATAGCAAACAAATCATTATGAGTCCCTTTCATTGCATTTATGTTGTACAAAAAATCGTTAATGTAATGGGCGCTTAAATATGCGACTAGTATTGTGTTTACAGAGCCCCTTTTACAATGTGGCAAGTGAAAGACAGACAGACGAAGTTTGTTGGTAAGGAGGCGACGCTGTATATGTGACACACTTTATTTTTTCGTCTCCCGCCTACAAACTTCGTCTGTATGCCTTTCACTTGCCACATTGTAAAAGGGGACTTATGGTACCCACAGACGAGGCAACATTAGTGAAAACCTGAAATTTATTGCGGAACAGAAGTGGTTTTATATATTTCTACAAATCATATCAATATTGATATTGTTAAAGAAGTTAAAGAAAATGCAAAACATTTTTATATAAAATATTGCGCAGTTTTGAGAACCAAAGTCAACTTTAATAATGAAGTGTTAATGTGGTTTTATAAATTTACTCCTCAAAATGTTATTTCAGGCAAAAAAAGTTGTATTGTACCTCTTCTAGTAAAAATGTTTCCGAATGAAAGTGCAAATTTTGATTCAATCAATAATCAATTTAGAGCTTTAGCTGATGTCGAGCAACTGCAGTCGTTAAAAGCGGAAAACATTTGTAGTTTTTAGTCGGTAGTATCTAATTTACAAAAAGAGCTGAATGTCCATACTTTTCCTGACATTTCTAGAGTCATTTCAAAATAAAATAAAAACTAGGGAAAGGAACAGGCTACATGTACCAACATTATCAAGTCTCATACAAACAAAGGATTGGTTAAAGTCGACAAATTCAAGCTGCTATAATGTAAAAATTCCAAATAGTTTATTAACTAAACAAATAAGTGCCTGATTTTGATCTCATTTATACATATAATGTATGTTAATGTTAAGTTTTGCTTTTTTTTGTGTACAATTGAATTTTTATGTACTTTTTATTGTTGTTTAAATAATTAAAAAAAATGGTATCGTGAAGGTCCAAAAAGTAAATTTTTCGTTAGAAGTTGGTGCAAAATTAAAAACTCCAGTTAACATCCCAGGTACGAAATAATGAACAAAGTACCAGGCCTTATTTCGCGTAGAATTTTAAGGAAAAAAATTGAATTTAAATTAATATTAAATTAAATTAATATTAATTTAACCAAAAAAAAAAAAAAAAAAAATATTTTAAGGTTTTGTGTACAATGTTGAATACTTTGGAAGAATAAAAAAGTCAAATTGTGCAAATTGGCGAGATGGATATTTGTACACGTGAAATTGTTCGTATGAAATAATAAATGATGCTCAACATTTTTCACAAATTTGAATAGAGTACTATACGCTAAGCCTGGCGCTCTTTATAGTATTTTTTGTCAAATGTTGTCAAACTCATATAAAAAAAATTCTTAAAAATTCATACGAAAAAATGTTGATAGATTTGTACAATGTTTATATTGCGAAAAACATACAAAATGTTTCTAGCAACATTTTTGTTTTCCTTGCAAAACAAATGGAGCTCACTCATATTGTTGCCCACAGAATTTCTTAGTAATTATTTTTTTAATTTGTGCAGTGGTTTTTATAACAAGCGTTACAAAAAGAAGAAGGAAAATTAAGAAAACAATTTTTTATACTTCAAACTAAATTAAAAGTTAAGTTTTGCAAAACTGCGAAATATATAATATTGATATATGTATGTCGAAATTTTCGTATTAAATAATAAATGTTGCTAAAAACTTATAGTACTCTGTTGAAATTTTTAAAACTGTTCAGCAGCATCTATTTTTTCATACGTAAACTTTCACATGTATCAATGTTACTCATCTCGCGAGTTTGCACAATTTGACGTTTTTAATCTTTCAAAGTATGCAACATAGTTTTGCGTATGTAAACAAAACCCACATGTATTTTACTAAAAAGAATTTTTTAAATAAAAAATTAAATAAAAACGAATGTAAATATTGATGAAAAACTGTTACCGGTTGTGTTATATATGTTTTTTTCATTTGCTTAAAATTCCACAAGAAATAAGTGCAACTTGTATTATTTCGTAGTTGAAAAAAAATGTTGCAAGAAATAAATTGAACAAATTACAACTCTGCTTAATTTGTGAAAAAGCCTGGTACTCTGTTTAACATTTCACGTAAAATGCTGCCAAAACTCATATGAAATATGCGGAATTTCTATAAAATAATATTGATAGAGTTGTACTCTGTTTAATTTGTGAAAAAGTTGCGAAATGTTTCTGGCAACATTTTTTTACAACTGCGAAATAATATAAGCTGCACTTATTTCACGTGGAATTTTAAGCAAATAAAAAAAATTTTAAACTTAATATTAAAATGAGAACTGAAAAAAATAAATAACACAACCGGTAACAGTTTTTCAGCCATATTTACTTTAATTTTTACTTAATTTTTTACATAAAAAAATACTTTTTATCAAAATACATGTGGGATTTGTGCAAAACAATGTCGCATACTTTGAATGATTAAAAACGTCAAATTGTGCAAACTCTCAAGATAGGTAACATTGATACATGTCAAATTTTTCGCATGAAATAATAGGTGTTGCTGAACATTTTTCAGAAATTGGAACAGAGTAATAGGCTTAATGGGCTTAAGTTGCAAAACTATTTTGAAACAAAATTGCTTTCACAACATGTTGCTACCAACTTTGTTAAACATTTCCCACTTATTTTACCCAACAAAGAAACAAAACAACACATTTAAAAATAACTACTTGAGAACATATTTAGTTGTCAACATGCTGCTAGCAACATTTTGACAAGCGTATTTTTTTATAATTCAATTAAAATAAATAAAAAACTATTTAGCAACATTATCACTTTAATTCAATCTTGCTAGCAACATTATAAAATTGTTCACCTTTATGTTTAATTTATAACTGAAAAAAAAATTAAGCCATAATACTAATTAAAAAAAAATATAGATAGTATAACCCAACACTATTAAATTGTGGCTAATAAAATTCAAAATAAACTTGTTACTATTAAAACTAAAATATTTTTGTAAACTGGCCATTAGATAATGTTTATTGCAACAATGTTTTCAATGAACACGCATTATAAAGTGAAAGGTGCATGTTTTTTTTGGCAAAAAAAAAAAAAATACAAACAAATTTCCCCAAAAATTTTTGTTTTTGGCTTACCAAAGATCATTTGTTAGTTTGTGTCACTTAAATTAAATAGTTGCAAACAACATTGTTTGTCTATTGTAAGTCTGTCCTTCCTAAAACTAAGTCCTCTTACTAACTGTCTCTCTGTCCGTCTGTCCATCTTATTGTTGTTAACATGAAATTTTTTTTGAAAACTTTACGACATATTTTTTCTTGTCTCTCTTTTTTTGTTATTAAGTTTTGGTCACCGTTTTGTTTAAGTTGTAACAATTCCTTTTAACTATCTTATATAAAAATATATGTTGTAGTCATTTTTAGCTAAATTTTTTTTTGTGTTTTGTATACATTTTGTTATTTTATTTAATATGTATGTTAAAATCGAGCGAAAGGAAGAAAAAACCTGAAACAAGTCAAAGATCAATGTGACAACATTTAAGAGGAACCCAAAAAGCGACATTGTGGGTTCATGGTTTTATTGGATGGATACAATTTTGAATTAACAATTTACCTGGCGAATATGCTGTGTGTATGTGTGTGGTAAAAAATACCTGAACTACAAACAGTTCATACTTTCTAAAATAACTTATGGTTGATTAAATAAACTTAATTCAAAGGCAAAAAAAAAACAAAGGCTTGTAGAAACTTAGAAATTATTTTAATTTGATAAGAAGCAAATACAATTTTTTCGAAAATAAATTCTTAAAAAATGTTGAACAAATTTTACGAATATTTTCTTTTTAAAGGTTTTATTCATTTACAAATATTTCTAGTAATAAGCCTAGTCACGCGAAGCCAAATATCTTGTCGTTTTTAAATTATTGAAAATTTCTCCTAGCAACAATGTTGCAAAGATAAATTTCTTTTGCATTTGCTTTTAAGTAGATTAAGGCTTATTGATTATATTAACGCTCACTTTAATTTTAAATTATTTTCACCAGAAAATATAAGAGAATTGTTATTTATTGTTGCTGTCAACATGTTTATAGTCTAGTCTATATAAATGTGCGGTAAAATCGGTAGTTTCTTTTTAAAGACTAGTACAGTCTTTAGATAAGTCTGATATATTAAATTCAATAGTCTTAACTGCAGTCTATATGCCACATCCCACAAAACTTTTTTTTAACGAAAATGTTTAAACATATTCAGGCCAATTATGAATAAAAATTCCCCGAAAGTTTTTTCTTTTTTCCACTTTTACAATTGAATTTGAATAGCAAAAATGGGAGAAGGGAAAAACTCCTGGGGAATTTCAATTCATAATTGGGCTGATTATGTTTAATTTAACCATTTTATTGTTACCAGCAACCATATTATGGTTAAATTGGCCCTCCATCACGAAGCCGCAACCATATTATGGTTTTCTCTAAACATATTATGGTTAAATAATGACAATAATTTGTTTTTAAATTAATATTATTTTCTTTTTTTCTAAGAGCCATATACTTATGTAAGTGTTAAACATATTTTTGTTGTAATAAATCATAATATTTTCGAAGGGAATCATAATATGGTTGTGGCTTCTTGATGGAGGACTAATGTAACCATAATATTGTTGCCGGTGACAAAAAAAATTTTTTAATATGGAGGTGACCATATTAAAAAATGTTTTTTTTTCTCTGGGTGCAGTGTGACCACATCTTAAAATTTTTTAAATTTCTAAGATTCTCTTAATGTTAATTTTTTTTGCAAATCAGGTAAGACGTTTATTAAGGTAAAAATAATCCATTTTCATAGGAAATTCCTTTTGTAGTACAACTATTTGTAGTCGAAATTCATAAACAAAATTCAAGTTAATCAATAAATCTATTCCACCAACCTTTTAAAATAAAGCTAAAAAGCTGAAAACATTTTTTAAAATGCCAAATGCTAAATGAAAATTTCTTAATGCAAAATTTTGCTGCAAAAATGCTTAACTATTCACACTGATAGTGCTGGTTCACACTCTTCGAGTTTTAGCTGTCAAGTCATGAGTTTGTAGGAGAGAGAGAGATAGAGAGAGAGAGGAAAACAAATGGCATTATCTTTTCCATTCTCTCCTAAAAGCTCATGACTTGACGGCTAAAACTTGAAGAGTGTGAACCAGCACATACATTCAGATTTCGTTTTTCTCTTTTTGCGCTTTTACTTACTATTTCAGTGTTGTTTGGGAGAAAATATTTTCGCAAATGCTGCAGTTACCTATTTTTTACATATTTAATTTCACAGTGTTTAATAATGTATATTAAACTGTTTGGCTTCCAACCCTTAACTATTGTTTAACAAGCGGAATGAAAAGATCTCTCTCTGGGTATCTTTATACATCTCATGTATTTCGGTCATATTTTTAAATTTATTGCCGATAGATTAAACTTTGCTCATTCTACTGCAGCGAACGCATTTCTAATTTGAAATTAAAGACAAAGGTGTTTTTTTTAATTACTTATTATTAAAAATTAATATTTTTTTGTTTTTTTGGAACGTATTCCCAAAATATTCGCTTGAATTTGGCGAATGCGAATACGAATGTCGTAAAATAGGCGAATATTCGGTAGTGCGAATACGAATATTCGTAACATCAGTACATACCATTCTATATTTTAGTCTAAAACATAAGCTTGACTGCAGTCAAGCCTTTAATGTAGCCTTATTTTGGACTCTCGGTTGTCTTTTTTTTTAAAAAAAAAAAAAAAAAAAAAAAAAAAAGAAAAAAAATCAAAATGGTTTTTTATTTCTTATTCACAAATAAAATTTGAAAAAAAGAAAGTTTTCTTTTTTTTTATTTTAAACCCATCACCCACAACTATCATAAAAACCACAATAAATAATTATAAAAACGCTTTAAAAATATATACTTCATTTAAATCACCACTAAATTACATTAAATGCAACTTCGTATATTATTTTAACTAAAAGCAGAAATTCAACACTTCATGAAAAATGAAATCACAGCTGCTGTTTTTACTCCACTCTGGTGTTTCTTTTTTTCCTTTTTTTTTTATTTCTAATTTTCCTTTAACATCTAAACTAAATACCTTCAAGACTTCTGTATTTACAATATTTTACCCAACAAATGTCTAATGTTAATTAGACAAGACAAGACCATTTGAATATAACAAAGTTTATAGGAATTTGTGGTGGTTAAAGAGGGTGCAAAGAGTTTGGAAGTAAACTGAAAAAAAAAACCGCAAAAGATGAAGTTTTTGTGGTAGAAAACAGGCCAGGAAAAATAAAACGAAATAAAACAGTACCAGCAGGGGAAAAGAAAAAAAGTGTTAATTTACTTTAAAAAAAAAACATAGAAGGAAAAATGTTTTGTGTACAAAATTATGCTTGAAGGAAACATATCAAGCAGCAGTTAAAGTCACTTCTTTAACTGCGAGCACAATGCAGTAGAAAAATTCTTTCTTGCAAATTTTTACAGCAACAAAAAAAAAAAAAAGAGGAAACCACTGCGCTAATGTTGTGGTCAATGCAATAAAAACTACTAAACACTCTACTTTTTTTGTTGTGTCATTGTACACAGGGAGAACATTTTGGAGATCTTTAAAAATTGTACCTTGTCTAAGTGATGTAAAATTGAGATGGTACTGACCACTAAGCAAAAGAGTACTTTATTCAACATTTTGGTACTTTTTATAACACAAATTTTTTATTGAAAAATAAACTTAAAAAAAAAACATAAATATACAAAACTAAAAAAATTATTTATATTAATATAAGAAATATAAGATTTTGGTTAACAATCGAACAGTTTATCTATTTTGATATAAAAATATATGAAAATACACATTCCCATTGGAAGCAACCTTCTTTTGCAAAGTCTTAAAGCATTTTTTATTTTTATTTTGGTTTTTAGTTCCCGAACATAAATTTTATTAAATTTTTTCTAGTGGTGTGAAAAATATGTTTGTAAACTAGAGGTGAGTAAAAATAATAAATACATACTTACAAAGGCTTTCAATCGGGCTTTTTCTTTTTTCGGGGTTTTTCTGAGTCCCGGTATTCGGGATTGAAGAAAATATTTCGGGATATTTTGAATCCCGGGATTTACGGGATTTTTACAATTATTTCTGGATTTTTATTAATTATTTTTTTATTTATACCCAATTTATAAAACTATTTGAAAAACAACTTAATTTTCCAGTAAAAATACATTTTTCAAAAAATATAATAAAAACAAATTTATTATCAAAGTTGTTTGTGGGAATACTATAATTTATTAAAAGATTTTGTTTGTTGTGCTTAATTCCCTTTTTAAATAACACGCGGAACAAAATTTTGTGTAATTTTTTTACTAATTTGAGGTCGCTGATTCCAAATCTAACACAATCAAAAGTTGTGCACCGATTGCAATGAAATAGAGCTCATTTCATTCGAAATATGTTGAACTAAATGCTTTTAGACCCAAACTGTGACTTTTGTTGCACATTTATTTTTTATGAATTTTTAAAGAACAAAAAAATTTCTTTTTTCTTAAATTTTTATTTGTTTTTTTAAAAACTTCAACAATATCTCTGAAATTACTGGCCAAATTTAAAACAATGTTAGTACGTCTTAAAGATAATATTGTTAGCGAATTTCGGTTTTTTTTCTTAAGGGAATATGATGCACCATTTTTATGTTATTTCAATATATGTGCTGAAAGTACCTTAATTCTGGACATAACGGTATATCTCTAAAACTGGAGCTGATAGATAAAAATTAAGGTTAGATTTGGAATCAGCGACCTCAAATTAGTAAAAAAATTACACAAAGTTCCAGGCCGCAAAATGGCTGTTCCGCAGTGTAATTGATAAAAAATACTGAAATTTATTGTTGGAGGATAAGCTGTTCCTATGCGCATTTCACTGGTTGCTTAGGCCAGATCATCAGGAAACGTTCTCCTAAATAATTTTAGAAAAGCCAAAGCTATCAGCAAACAAAACTACAGAGGGAATGAGAATTATCTACAAACACTCAAAAAGTCTTGTTTGCAACGATATCAAAGCTTAAACAAAATACCAAACAATAAATCAGTGATGAGTTTTATCTTTTCTTTCATTTCCCGCTACAATTATTTGGAATTCTCCCAACATTAATTGTAGTTGTAAGTGGGTAAAGAAAAAACATATTAAAAACAAAAACAAAGTGATTTTATTGTTTTCGCAAGAAATCAAAATAAAAACAATTTGCCAGTTCAGTTTTTTATGCACGTGCACTTGCTAAAATTTATTATCAAAGTTGTTTGTGGGAATACTATTATTTATTAAAAGATTTTGTTTGTTGTGCTTAATTCCCTTTTTAAATAATTGATAAAAAATACTGAAATTTATTGTTGGAGGATAAGCTGTTCCTATGCGCATTTCACTGGTTGCTTAGGCCAGATCATCAGGAAACGTTCTCCTAAATAATTTTAGAAATGATGATCTCAGTATTTTTTATCAATTATTTAAAAAGGGAATTAAGCACAACAAACAAAATCTTTTAATAAAAACAAATTTAAATTATTAATTGATTACAATTCATAAAGACCATGTAATAAAAAAGGTAACAAAAAACATACAAATCTGTTTTTTATCCACATTTGATTATTGATATAAAAAATTACACCATTTCCGATTTTATCTTAAAATTTCTAAATGTATTTTAATAATTAATTTAAAAATTGTCCAAATATATTTTTAAGTTTTCCAAATGTATTTTGAAATTGTCCATATAATATTTAAAAATTTCAAATAAAATTTTAAATTTTCCATATATATTTAAAAATTATATAAATGTATTTAAAAATTTACAAATGTAGCTCAAAATTTTCTGAATGTTTTTTAAAATTGTCCAAATGTACTTTAAAAATACAAGTGGGCAATTTCAACAAAAAAAATTTAAAAATTTTAAAATTCAATTGGGCAAAAATAAAATGTATGTTAACATTTGGATAATTTTAAAATACATTTGGATAATTTTAAAATACATTTGAAACAGTTTTAAAATACATTTGAAAATTTTTAAAACACAATTGGAAATTATGTAATTCAAACTTTTAAAACGCGCGAACTTAATAATAAGTTTATATAGTTTCTTAAGAATATTAAAGCATCCAATGTTGTATCTGCTAAACACGAACGAATTTTGTTGTTAAGATATGATGCAGTTGAAAAACATCTTTCCCACTCAACACTCGTTAATAGAATTGTTTGTAAATATTTACAGTCTAATTCATAAAAGCATTATTGCAGCTTTATTAGTCATTAATAAGCAAAAGTCGAAAAAATAGTATTTATAAAGGTTTTATAGCCTATTAAACGTTTAATAAACCTTTAATAAATTTTCGATATTTATTGTAACCTTTACCCTACTTTTTATTTATTTTAATAAAATCGTTTTATAAAAATAAAAACTAGCAAAAATAACAATGCAATAAATTTGTGCAATTAAAACCATTAAAAAAAACGATGATTTTAGAATCCATCGTCGAAACATCGAGTGCAAGACGTCCCAAAACTTTTAGGAAGAAAATCTATCCCTTTACAATTCCAGAGGAGCTATTCAAGCAAGATATCGGTTCAACAAATCCACCGTTAAAAAAATGATTCGAATGATTAAGCCGGAAATTGAATTAGATAGAAGAGGCTACGGTACGACTTGCAAGTTTTGGTAGCATTGCGATGTTGGTGTCGAAAGGAAATATGTATGATTGCAAAAAATTTGTTTTAAAATTTATTATTTCATAAATTGAAAAACTAAATTTTAGCAATTCCCAAAAAAGCGCTAACATATTAAATTAAAGTTAAAAAAAAAAAAAAAAAAACGATTTGTATCTCAAGAAAAGTCTATGTTTTCTATTTGTAGGCAAGAAACGTCAATATTTAATAAAAGAAAATAGTGATGCAAAATCAACTACATTAAACTGTGTCTGGTATGAAAAGTGTTGAAACTATTTTTTTTAGTTATTTTAAAATAATGTTACACACAATAATTTATTTTTTTTTTTTACTTTTAACAGGCTACCTATTACAACCGGTTGTTCTTTGTATGCGTAACTTGACAAAAATGACAATTAAAAAAACATGTTGTTGCCAACATAAAACTACAATAGTAACAAAAACGTTTAATTGTTAATCCACTGCTATTAAGTGTTTAAAAATCAGACTTTTTATTAAAGGTTTATAAAACAAAAATTGTTTGATAACAATTGTAACCATTAAAGCTAAAATAAGAAATTTTTATGAATTAGAACATTAAAATTTAAATTTAAATACGCGTGCAAAAAAATATTTATAGAAATTATTGAAAAAAATGTAAAAATAATAAAAAAATATAAAAAGAAATCGGGATCCCGAAAATCCCGGGACTGAAAATCAGAATCCCGGGAATCAGGATTTGCTTTATCCCGAAAATCCCGGGATTTCCAAGATCTGGATTTCCCGACTAGAAGTCCTAATACTCACCCAATTATGAATAAAAATTTTAAAAGTTTTTTCCCTTCTCCAATTTTTACAATAGAATTTAAATAGGAAAAATAGGGGAAGGGAAAAAACTACGAGGGAATTTTTATTTATAATTGACTGACTATATTATACTTTTATCGAAACCATGTAGATTAAAATGACATTAGTGCTTAAAGAATATCAATATTTTTGCATCAGAAAACATGAACGACAAAAGTACACTGTATGTACCCTGTATGTTATTGGCACGTATTAAATGCTGTTATATTTTAAAATAAATAGCAACGCTGGATTTCTTAACGAGGAAGCAAAACAGGAAAAGAGTACTAAAATTGACGGAGGTATTTTTTAAAAGAAAAAGTACTGAAAATAGTACATAAGTACTGAATTTTCCATCACCGCCTTGTCTAGTCTATTTTTCGATTTATAATCTAGTTTATACTAGCTAGTCTAATCGTTAGCAAAATTGTATTTAAAATTTAAATTTATCTCTTTAACTTTCTTTTCATATCCTTTTTAATAAATAATATCGCCCTTCAACAATTATTATTTAAATGTTAAAAAAAAAAAAAAAAAAAAAATTCCTAAGATGTTTTTCTCTACTTTTACGTTTTTTTTTAAACACCTTAAAAAGTCTTGACAGTTTTTTCTTATCCTCTTTTTTTCAAACGAACATTTTTGAGTAGCTTTTAAGCTCTAAAGAAAAAAAACATAAAGTGCTATTTTTATTCATTGCTGTAAAATATCATATGAAAAGCATTGTCTGCATAAATGTATTTGTGATAGTCCTTTTTTGTCGCACAAGAATTTTCAAGTACACAATCCAACGACAACAATAAAGACAAAATGAAGCAAGTGTCAGCTTTTGTCATTAGAAATGCAACACTGCATAATGTCACTTAAGGTTACAAAATGGACGTACAATAGCAGATAAATACACGCACACACACCTACAAAAAAAAGCAAAAAAAGAAAATTTAAAATGAATTTTTGTAATTTATACAGTTTAGAAGCAGTTTATGTTTTTTCCTTTTTTTCTCTTATCTCTTTTAAACTCTGTCATCCTTTTTCATTTCTAACAGTTTATTTTCAACAGTTTATTTTCTATTGTGTTCAACACAGTGTTACCACCACTGAACAACAAATAACACGAGAGTTCGGCCAAAATTGTTTCAAATCATATGATACGAGTATTATACTACAAATTTTTTATGGCATTTTTGTAAGTATGTGGGTACCTATGGTGTATCTACGACTCCGAGAATAATAGTTTTAAAATTTTCGGGAATATACTTATATATTTTTTTTTTGGAATTTTTTTATTACAAGGTAAAAAACATCTGTTGGGCTCTTATATTGGAAAAGATCTCAAACAACACAGACCAATCAGGTTTGCCCTCATTAAGCACATTGTATGTATTACCTTAGAAAAAATTAATTCTAAATAGTTCTTATGGTAAAGTTCGAAAATTAGGAACCTAAATAAAATAATAGTTTTGCATCAATATTGTGCAGAATAAGCTACAAACTTTAATAAAATATAAATGGACGCAATTTGATAATATGACATAACTTTTTTAATGTCCAAAATTCACAATCACTGTTCCATTTTACAGCACACAGCTGAAGTCTCCGACGGGACACTTCAGGGACGAAGAGAACATTCACATATCGACATAACTTATAAAGAACCTTAAGTTTGCTAATTTTCTCGTTGACGTGAAAATTGTAGGAAAATTTAACAAAAGTTGACTTTATACAGGATTAATTTCTGTAATAACTAGAATTACACGAATGTAACCCACAAATGGAATCGTTCCTCAATTATCCAAGGAATTTGAAAACAATACAGTTTTTGAATAATTATTAAGAAAGTGGAAACGCTGGTTCAAAAAAAATAATGAAAAATGCTCAAATTTTTTTTAGATAATCTTTTTTAATTTTAAATACAAAATTACATTTCAATTTGGTTCGTTCGAAATATAATTTAATTAAATTGGTGTTAAGAAGTTATTTGATACATTTTGCTTTGCATTTGAAGTAAAACATTTGTTTCTTTTTTGAAAATCTTGAGAACTTTTAAATAAATTGTCTTTAAGTTTTTTTTTAATTAAATACATATATTTTAAAATTAATAAAATGGGTAAAATGAGGCATTGATTGATGATGGAGTTTAAAACAGCCTTTAGGCTTATTAACCATAGAAGTATTGTTTAATTATGTATTATTTAAATTAATAATGTTTTTAAAAATATTGTCAGGCTGTGACCTTAAGCTGATACAAAAATTTATTTGTCTTTTAAAATACATATGTACATACTTCAAATCCCTCTAAGCCAAGATAAAAAGGCCCTATTTTTATTGTAGGAATTTCAGGAATACATTTAAATATATTTTGAAAATAAGGTATTTTTTGTAAAAATTAACTTTTTGTAAAAGGTACTTTTTGTAAAACGTATTTTTTGTAAAAGGGTACTTTTTGTAAACGTTAAACGTATTTTTTGTAAAAAAGTATTTTTTGTAAAAAGGTACCTTTCGTCAAAAGTACTTATTGTGAAGAGGTACTTTTTGTAAAAATTTACTTTTTGTAAAAAGGTACTTTTTGTGAAGAGTTACTTTTTGTAAAAAGGTACTAATTGTAAAAGGTACATACTTTTTGTAAAAATGTACTTTTTGGTAAGAGTATTTTTTGTAAAAAGGTACCTTTCGTCAAAAGTACTTATTGTGAAGAGGTACTTTTTGTAAAAATGTACTTTTTGTAAAAAGGTACTTTTTGTGAAGAGTTACTTTTTGTAAAAAGAACTTTTTGTAAAGAGGTTCTTTTTGTAAAAAGGAACTAATTGTAAAAGGTACATACTTTTTGTAAAAATGTACTTTTTGGTAAGAGGGCCAGACTAGACTAGGCTACTTATATATTGGTAGGATAGATTAATATAGGCTGGACCATTATAGACTAGACTTTTATGGACGGCTCTTATGGGCTATATATAAAATTATGGACCTTTTCAACCGTTTCTACACATCTGTTAGAAAAAAAATTACGTTATCTTTTCAAGAAGTACTTTTTCTGTGCCTTCTTACAATTTTCCTTTTTGACAAAAAAAAAAAAAAAAAAAAAATAAATGTTTATCAGAAATAACTTTATTCATAAAAATAAACAATTAATTTGCAGGGGTTCTCATATATCAAAACAAAAATTCCCATTCTTAAATCTCGTGTATCTTTTAATAACTACAACAATTATGTTTTTTCTTATTAAACTAAGAAAGTCTTAAATTACAAAAAAAAAAAAAAAAACCAAATAATTATTTAAATTTCTTAAACAACTCTCTCACAACCTTAAAAACTTCGACTCAGACCTTATAAATGGTAGCCTTTCTGAACAGAAAAAAGGACACAAACATAAACAAATAGAAGTTATTTAAATAAATATTTAGTTTTATAAAAATTTCAAAGAATATCGTTTTTTTTTTTTTAATTTTTGACGTTCAATGGTAATTTGGTGACAAACAAAAATTTGAGACTCTTGTAATTTAATCTGGAGTTAATGAAATTTATGATAAAGGCAACAACAAAAACTAAACAAGGACTCCTCTGTTACATTAAAATAATTCAAACAGGGAAGTTGTACGAGTGTATAACACTACAAACATTTTGTCAAAAGAAAGCAGTCAGACAGGACAGACTATTATGTGGCAACTTGAAGGTATTTGTTAGTTAGAATTTCTTTAAGACATTCAGTCCTTAAGACACATGTAATTTTGCATACATACAAACATATGTATGTATAAAATATGTAATTTTTTTTTAGTTGTTTTAGCTGTATAGGGCTTCATATAAATGTGTTTGAAGTTAATTTGTACATGAACAGAGTGAAAAGAACTAGTTCAAACAAAAAGTGGAAAAAGGAGTTAGGCACAATTTTGTTTACTTTGTTTTAAGTTTTTCTGTAATAAATAAGAATGTTCTTATATTTAAAATAAGAATTTTCTTAGGATATCATAGACCAAAATTTTAACATTATGATCTAAGACCCAAAATGACAGGCGGAAAGTTACAAACACACACACGCTCTTGCAAATCCCTGTAAATACTAAACTCACATGTTTAAGTAAAATTTCCAAGACAGGAAACCATAAAAATTGAAATGAAACTTAAAAACAGACACAAACAAATTATAACTCATACTTATCCTCTCACAAGCTGTAATAGTTTCGCTCCTACACATACACACTCGCAAAGCAAAACCCTGGTGACATGTAAAATTTTACTACAATGCCAGGATAATACTTTTAAATGCTGAAATATTTGCTTTAGAACTTCCTCCCTCTCTTGTTTTTAGCGAGTTTTTGTCCTTTTTTTTAAATGCATTTAAAGAATTTTGTTACAACTTCCTTGTTTATAGTTGGATGTTTTATGCCATCTTTCCTTTTTATACCTGCTTCACATAATAAATTCTCAACAGCAGCAACAAAAAACCCACAAAACTGTGAGAACTTGTGAGAATTTTGTTTTAGAAAAGGAATAATCATGTTTCGTTGTTGTTATCGAGTTTTTTTTCTTTGCTAAAGTGTGTGCTTGCATTTGTTTTGTTGTTGTTGTTGTTGTTACAAAAAATTTACACAATGTTCTTTGTCACTCCATAAATTTCCCTTTTGTAGTGGGAGTATGAAAGTGTGCATGTGTGAGCGAGGGAGCAATTTTTGGTTAGAGTGCAAGGTAAACAAAAAACATATGTTTTTGATTTCAAATGCTACTGCTGTTGTAATTTTTGTTATTGTAGAAGAAATCGTCAGGGAAATATTTTCTCAAAAAAAAAGCACCAACTTTGTTGTTATATGGGAATTTGGGATTTTGATTTCAATTTTAGTTTGAATAAAAAAAAAACATGAAATTTATATGTTTTAAATAATTAAAAAAGAGAATTGTGCTGAGAAAATATTAATCATGAGTTCATAAACCGAAAAGGAAGAAAATAATGATTAATTTTCTTGCAGACGAAACATCAAGAAAAAAAAACTAATAAAAATCTATATTTTTTAAATTTTTTTAAGTAGTTTATGTAGTCATTTAGAATGATTTAAATTTAAATTACAATAAGAAATAAAAAATAAAAATATCTGAAAATCTTTTGCAAGTAGATATATAAAAAAATTAAGTCAAAACACTAAAGGCCGTGTCAGATACAGCTTCGTCGCGTTGCTTGACATTTCTGCATTTGCCGGAAAAGCGTAAAGCAAAAGGTGTATGACACAATGAAAACTTCGACAACACTCACGCATAGCTTGTTTACCTTTAAATGCGGTTGTTTAATTATGTATTTGTTATAAAAATTAAAGTTAAACATTTTATTTGAAGATTTATTGGAATTGCATTTTGCAAAAAACAAAATAAAATAAAAGAGAATTATACTAGCTGATTGTCAAAGCGCGCAAAAAGATGAGAGTTGCCTAACTTTTCGCTTCGCTCTGCTTTAAAAGTACTTTATGTTTCGTATAAGTATGTATATTTCATCTTAGATGTCAAAGCTAATCTGTAAAGCAACGCGAAGCAAAAGTTTTATTTGACATAGCCTTTATTCGTGTGAGTTAAACAAATAATTGTAACAATATTTTTAGAAAAAGTTTTTAAAAAAAAATAATAATTAAAAGTTTAAATGTAATACACAACAATTTTTCAAATTTAATGCAAAATTAAAAGAAGTAGCCTCTTTTTTTATACCCTAAACCACTAGAGTTTATTCTAAACTTATCGTTCCCGCGGCTCTTCATTAATTCTATGTAAGTCGCCTGTCCGTGTGATTGTCTATTGAAAACACGCTCACTTTCGAAAGTCTTTACAGAAAAGAACAGTGTTTGTATCAAATTCTTTAAAGTTCTCCTAAGCAGATCGGTTTAGAAAAATAATTATGAACTCAAATGTGGGAAAAAATATCAGCCCAATTATGAAAAAAAAATTCCCCGGGAGTTTTTTCCCTTCTCCCATTTTTGCTATTTACATTCAATTGTAAAAATGGGAAAAGGGAAAAAGCACCCTGGGAATTTTTATTCCTAATTGGGCTGATATTTTTTTGCAAAAACTTACATAAATTGTTGACAGAAGGCACCAATTCTCATTTAATTCTTTACTAATTCGTTTTATTTGACTGGAAATCATACTATCAAATTTTGTTAAGATCGGTTCATAATTTACCATAGGCCCCATATAAAGCCCAAATTTTAGAATTTTGTTTTTGTTTTAAATATAATTTTATATGCGAACGTTGATGTTCGAAATCGTTAAACAGGCCGTTAAATTTTTTTTTGGATCCCTTATTTTTACCCTTTTTACCCCCGCAGATTTTAATGACATATATATTGTGCACTACTGTAAGTAAATACCTCTCATATGGTGTACTTTTTTTTCAAATCGGTTTGCAAACAGAGTACCAATGTGTTCTTAACTGTTTTGCCTTTGCCGATTTATATATAGATTTAATTAATATATTAATTAAAAATTTATTTCTAAACAACTAAAATGTTAGTTAAATCAAAATTATATTTTTAATTTTCTTTCAACTTAAAAATAATTGATTCAATTATCACATTAATTAAATTGAAATACTTTTTAAACAATTTTTTTAATTGATAAAAACTACTAATAATTTTTTCTCTGTAGTTTAAGAAAATATAATAATCTTTAAGTTTACTTTTACCAAATATATTAATAATTTTTCCATTTGTTTTTTCTTTCTTTTTAGGTAAGTGTCAAATATTTTTTATGAATTAAATCACAATCTAACAAACCAGGTAAAATGTAAAGAATGACTAAAAGTATTAGAAATAACTTTCCATGGCATCAGTTTTTTCTGAAGGAGAAAATTTTTTATTTAATACTCACTCCCCTTCTTCTAACATTATCACTTTGCTTTCCTTAATCGTCATAACTGTCATCATAAACCTCAAAATTTATTTTGTAACATTCTTTAAATACAAAAATATTCTTTTTTTTTTAACAATTTTTTTTGTTAACAAAATATAATGCTTATACTTATTTAATGAGGCAATTAAAAAAACTTTACACATTCTTTAGAAACTTAACATGAAACTATAAAGAAAAATGCAACATCGCATGTTATAACATGATAATTTGTATGAAATGTTTTCTATATAAGTTTGTAAGTAAATATGAATTAATGAACAAACGAAATTATTCAAATCTCACAAAAAACCAAAAAGAAAAAAAAAACAAAGAAAACAAACAGTTTTTAATAAAAATATTTCATTTAAACGATTCAAATAAGAAAATTTGTAAAAAGGTACTTTTATAAAAGACAGTTTTTTTTATAAATGTTTTTTTTTTTTATAAATGGTAAATGGTACATTTTTTACAATCACGTATCATTACTAGACCGTCTCACTTTTCATTTTTTTTCGAAATTTCTTCATGAACATCGATTTTCTTTATCTACTATAAAAACCAAGAAATTTGGTGTATAACACTTAAATATTGATGAATGGGAAGTGGTCTCTCAAATCGTTTTTTCATTTTTTTAGGCAAAATACCTTTTTTTTCAAAAAATGGAAAAATCTTGATTTAGCAATTTGCCTCAAACTCAAGCAGTTCTGAATGGATTTGAACATTATTTCATGCATTAGAAAGCTTATTAAATTTCCTAAATGTTTCTTAAAGCAACATTGCCATTTTGTTCGATGGTTTTTTATTCATAGCACTACAAATTCAGATTTTCAAATACAAACTTAACATTTTTTTTAATTTTTGCTTACCTTTTCATATATAAAAATTGAACGAGGCAAAACTTTTATATTCTGTAAATGCAGTATGGTAGGAAATTTTAAAATAAAGATTTTGGTGCAAATAACAGTCGTATTCTGTTAAGAAAAACTGCAGTTTTAGTTGAAATGTTGAAAGTTGTTTATTTCTAAATATAAAAAAAAAAAATAATATTTTGGTAATAACTTTTTTGTATCTGAACCGATTTTTCCGAGTTTTTCAGCAAATAGGTTTTACTAAAGATTTCCGATCTTTTAATATATTAGACGTATCCATAGGTCACATAACAGCTCTAAAATTTTAGTTTTTATAAAAATGTGGATGCTTTTTAGCCGATTTTTGGAGTATTTTGCTAATAACTTAACCATTTCTTAACCAATTTGGCAGATTTATATACCCACGTCTTAAGGAAGAAATTTACCATTTACTTAGATTATAACGCTTGGACTCGGAAAGATCTATTGTTTCCGAAAATGGGTATGTTTAAATAAAAAATTTTATTTTGGGCATTACTCTTCCATTTTTGGGAAAAAACTTGCAGGGTTTTCAGGAAATATATTCTGCTAAAAATTTCTGATATTTTGATATATAAAACGTGTTCATATGTCATACTAGAGCCCTAAAATTTAAAATTTTGAGTATTTTCAATAATATCTTTGTACGGGAGGTACCATGCCCACTTTAACAATCCCGCCCATATTTTGAGGGATGCTGTGTATTGATAACCGATATGTTTGTTCCTAATTTGGGAACTTTAGCTCGCTTCGTTCTCCAGATATACAGAAATGTATAACGTCTTTGTATGGAAAGTGCCACACCCAAAATGATTTAATTTAAGTCGTCGAGCATTTTCACAAAACGCATCCAAACTCCAACAAAAGCATAATTTTACCAAATTTTAAAAAATAAAAAAACCAATATGTTCTTACTTTATAATATATTTATGCAATAGAAGAAAATTTAGAAATAAACAACTTTACACATTTCAACTAAAACTGCAGTTTTTCTTAACAGAATACGACTGTTATTTACACCAAAATCTTTATTTTAAAATTAAATCTAAGTAAATGGTAAATTTCTTCCTTAAGACGTGGGTATATAAATCTGCCAAATTGGTTAAGAAATGGTTAAGTTATTAGCAAAATACTCCAAAAATCGGCTAAAAAGCATCCACATTTTTATAAAAACTAAAATTTTAGAGCTGTTATGTGACCTATGGATACGTCTAATATATTAAAAGATCGGAAATCTTTAGTAAAACCTATTTGCTGAAAAACTCGGAAAAATCGGTTCAGATACAAAAAAGTTATTACCAAAATATTTTTTTTTTTTTTTATATTTAGAAATAAACAACTTTCAACATTTCAACTAAAACTGCAGTTTTTCTTAACAGAATACGACTGTTATTTGCACCAAAATCTTTATTTTAAAATTTCCTACCATACTGCATTTACAGAATATAAAAGTTTTGCCTCGTTCAATTTTTATATATGAAAAGGTAAGCAAAAATTAAAAAAAATGTTAAGTTTGTATTTGAAAATCTGAATTTGTAGTGCTATGAATAAAAAACCATCGAACAAAATGGCAATGTTGCTTTAAGAAACATTTAGGAAATTTAATAAGCTTTCTAATGCATGAAATAATGTTCAAATCCATTCAGAACTGCTTGAGTTTGAGGCAAATTGCTAAATCAAGATTTTTCCATTTTTTGAAAAAAAGGTATTTTGCCTAAAAAATGAAAAAAAACGATTTGAGAGACCACTTCCCATTCATCAATATTTAAGTGTTATACACCAAATTTCTTGGTTTTTATAGTAGATAAAGAAAATCGATGTTCATGAAGGAATTTCGAAAAAAGTATAAAAACTGAGACGGTCTAATCATTACATTATGGCGATTTTTTTTCTGAGAAATATTTGCATGTGTGATCATAGCTGCCAGATTTGACGATTTATCGTCATTTTTACGATGTTTAGGTACAAAAATGGTATATTACCGATAGGACGATTTATACCATAAAATTGACGATTTTTCAAATGACGAATTTTGTTAAAATTTACAAATGTTTTTAATATAATTTCACTTTTTATTTAAGCTTCTTAGATAATTAGATTTATTTGATTAGCAGCAATTTTCATTTCGTAGCTATTCATTATATAAAATACGATTATTTTCAGCACGATGCATATTTTTAAGAGTTCTATTCTATAGATCAGTTAGTACTGCCTTTTTACAGGTATTTTACAACCACTCTCTTTAGTCTGGGTTCACATTATGAAACTTAAGCTATGTTCACACCTATTAAATATTTGACGTCCTACACGTAACCACTAGTTTTATTTAAAATTTGTTTGCTTTTGCAAAACGTTTGCTGGATCAAACATCATTTAACAGTTTCTTATTTGAATTATACAATTGGGTGCCCCGGTAGGCTAGCTGGCAGTGAGCTAGTCTAGCAGTACCGAGGTTGCGGGTTCGATTCCCGCCAGATACTCTGGCCTCCTGCAGACAAGCGAAGAGCTTCGCGGGATTAGCGTAGGAATAAAAATCTTACAAATAAAGATAAGGAAGTCAATAAAAATTGTTAAAAAACAAAGCTGAAGTTTGATCAATTTGGCGGTCATGCTTTTTTTTTTTTTTTGGAATTTTTCGTCAAATATTTGTTAGGTCAGAACATAGCTTCATTTTTCAGAAAGTCTGTTTTTAGTGGTGTTTACCAGACTTAAGTTCTTAAGCAGGATTTTCGACGTGAAAAATAGGTGTTTGATATTTCTTGGCTTAGGTGTTTGATATATGGCAGTGCGTTTTTGGCATTGCCATATGTTACGACTTTTTTTTTTAACTGATAAAATGTACACTGAAATCACACTTTATAGAGAAAAACAGCCGTGGGAAAAATTTTCAATTTCTTTTGTAAATATGTTGCATGAAAAATATGCAAACATATTGCATATTTTATCCTCACTTTTATTTAGGGCGTTGTTACTGCCCTTTTTACAGCAGAGGTACTACCATGGGTTTTTTTATATGTCATCACGCATGCCGCAAATAATTTCGAGAAAAGATTGCTTTAACACAAAATATAAAAATTATTACACATTTAAATGTAAATACGAGTTAGTACTGTTACATATGTATGTATGTATGTATGTACTGTGAGCCACATCCAAAATTGAACACTTTAATCATTATCATAAACTTTGTGTTAATAATAACAGTGTGCTAGCTGACAAGCGGGCACCTGGCGCTTTAACATAATTTGCTGAATCCAATTTTTTAGGTTAGCTTTTGTTATTTGCTATTTCGAAAATGGAGTAGGTTGCACAACATATATTACCGTAACACAAAAACAGTTAAGTTTATTGAATAAACTTTGCAACTTCGTTTTTTTATACGTCTAGAAAAATTAAAAGCATAGCTTCATTTTCCAATTTTTTATGATTTTTTAAGAAACAAAAATTTCGAATTTTTTTTTTTTTGCAAAAAAAATAAAAAAAATTATGTTTCTAAAACGACAGCGGCGAGTATATTCAATAAACTAAATAATTTTTGAGTTACGCGAATATATGTTGTGCCACCTCCTCCGTTTTGGAAATAACGTTCAATTTTGAGTGTGGCTCACTGTATATTATGATAATTTTTTACAGGTAATTAGTGTTGCTTATGTTTGTTTCCAAACCATAATAGTGTGGAGAAACCGCTCAAATAGTTCTTAAAATCACTAATTAAGTACATTAATGATAAAAGTGTAATAGTTGTAACTTAAAGCAGCGTCTTTTGTTCGAAATTGTACAACATGTAACACTTCGAGGGGTAACATTAAAAAGTGTTACATATTTTACATTTTTTCCTTAGAAAAAAAAAACCGTAATAAGGTACTTTTCCAAATGGGATTTTTATTCAACAAAGTAAGTTTTTTTAAGAAACATTTTTTAAAAGCAATTTGTTTTTAAAAGTTACTATGTACTTTGATAAAGCGCCTAATTTTTATAAAAGTACTTTTTTTTTAAATAGATAATTTTGAAAAAAAAAACTATTAATTTCAGAAAAGTTATGAATTCAAGAAGATATAATTGTCCCCCATATTCATACAAAATAGAACAGGTTTATAAGAGGTTTATGAAACAAAATTTGATAGAAAATTTTTAAATCTGTTTTGTTTTTAATCAATAAGGCCGTGTATGTTTTAGATTAGTTTTCCTTTTTTAAAAAACCTTTTTCGAAACGGAAGCTTTTACTAAAATATTTTTTATTTCAAATAGGTACAAAACATTTTAAATGATTGTTTATTAAAAGTTTATTTTACGGACTTAGTTATCTTTTGACACTCTTAGTTGACATTTGAGAGAAAGTGATTTCCTGTTTTTTTTAATTTTTTTTTTTTTTTTTGTAAACAAATCAAAGAAAACCCAAATAGACCGACAGTCACTGGTCATTAATGCCGCCCCAGAAAATTTAACATTAAATGTCATCTGATGACAGAAATAAACAATTGAAATTTTTCCAATATTTACAATTTCATTATGTACATACATTGTAAAAAAAATGCCGAAAATTAAGAAAGAAAAAAAAGCAAATGAAATATAAATAAACATTAAAACAATATGACATAATGCAAGGTGACGAAAATAGTCAATAAAAAACACATACAAATATAAAAAAAAAACAAAAAAAGGAAGTGATTTTTTATAGAAGAATAAAAGAAAAATTTAAAATTTCCTTAAGGTGGACTGTAGAAGTTCAGAAACTACTGCAAACGGATGCAGCAATTTAATGACTTGATCAGTTCTTTTCTCTCACTCTTCTTTTGTTCTTGCTCTTTTTGTTATTTATGTTCTGCTATTGACTTCATTTATTTTATCTAGATTTCAGCGTTGCCGTTGAACACAAGCACATGAAAAAAGTAGTTATTTTTAATTATTATTTTAATTAGAAAGACAGTATGACAATTAAAACTGTGGAAAAACAATTAACAGGTTCACCAGTTATTAAACCGGTGGCCATGGCAGCTCAAAAAATTAAAGTTTGTATTAATTGAAAAATATACATTTTCTAAAACTGACCAAAATTAGGTTTAGCGCACCATCCAACCGAACGAAAAATACCCGACCAAACTTGGTCGGAAAAGACCAAGAACGGCAACCCTGTCTTCAATGAACCGGCGACGATAACGGGAAAAACTACCGGAAAACTTTTGTTAATAACTGGGCTGAATATTTTTTCCATAACTTTTTGATTAAACAATTAAGAACAAAATTTGATTTGAGGGAGTTGTAGGTAATATTTTTATCTATAAAAAACAATTCTTGAACAATTCTTTTGTATCGCTTATCGTTCACGAGATAATCTAAAAAATCTAGTCGCACTCTTATTTTCAAGATAGCGGGCATTCGCTACCAGCGTCGACCCCGAAAACGCCAATTTAAGCTCACTATCACATCTGTAAATAAACGCAAAAATAACTTTTTTAACAATCTCATTCTCTAGTTAAGTTATTTTTCGTTTAAGGAATGGTTTGTTGGGTAATTTAACTTGTTTTTACTGACATTGTTTATATGTCAACTTCCTTACAGAAAATTCTTATTTTTATGTGATGCCGGATGGAAAATAAATCATTTGGTACCACTGTTTTTATATAACATTTGTATTTTTTTAAATGAAAAATTAAAAAAATCAAAAATTATTGGGTATTTGTATCTTTTATCAGCACAATCTTTTTTTGTCAATATACAACCACAATTTAATTCTTGTCATCAGTGCTTGGGGTCACAACGGTAACGTTGCGCTTATTTCAAAATGGTAAACAAGATGATCAACAACAACAAAAATACAGTTGTTTGTGTCATTAGAGCAGAGTTACAAAGTTGTCAACTATTTTTGGTTGTTTTTGAAACTAAAATAGAATTGTTGTTAAAACTAAATTCATCTGGTGTGCTGGTTGTTAAAAATACTGTAATAAATAAATTTCTTTTTTCTATTTTTAAACTCCTTTTTCATTTAAAATAATATTTTTTTTTTTAGGGAAAAAGGTGGTGAGGGTGTGTTAAATGAATGACTCTAACATTGAATGCCACTTTAAGGAAGAAGAAGAAATAATGTGCCTTTTATGTTTGTGTGTTTTTGAAAACATTTTGATTGCACTTTCCTGCAGCACACAACTTCTCCTGCATATTGTTTCTTATTTCTAATGCTATTATAGCATAAGCGTGTCTATGTTTTAATGAGTATAATTAAATATTATACAGTAGTTGTGGAACTTATAATTCCCAAAAAAAAAAAAAAAAAAAAAAAAAAAAAAAAAAAAAAAAAAAAAAATGCGAGGGTGGTAAACTATAATTTCTGTTTAAGAATTCAAAAAGCGTAAATCCGATTTTACTCTTCTTGGGTGAAAAGGTGGATTGTTTAATAAGTCTGTGACTTTTTTTTTAGCTCCCAATTCTTTATTTTTTTTTTATATTTGTCTTTATCCATAACTTTTGCAGTGTACATGTGTATTGTTTGAATGGAAAATAATCTATTGAGAGAACATTCACATCAAAAATCTTGCAAAGTATTCATTTCTGATAGTCAAATAACATATTGTGAATATTTTCAATGTTTACTGCTTTAGTAGAGGTTTAGTTGGTAGCCGGCAACTTTCGGTTTTTATAGCAAAATAAAATCGATCAAAATTACAATACAATTTAAATGAGAATTTCGATCGATATCAAATGCCGCTATTTGGCCCTAGAAATCTACGGTTTACTTTCGACAATGAAAATGCACACTCGATTTTGAGGACAAATATTTTGTTAGATTTCAGCTCTGAGGAAAATGGAAAAGTCAACAATTAAAATATTATTTAAGCTTATTTTTTAAATTATTTTATAATAATAATGTTATATTTTTCTTTATGCTAACTTTTTTCTATTCTAATTAGTGTTTGGGGTCCGGGATTTCCCGGGAATTTTTTTTTATTTTTCCTGGGAAATCCGGGAATTTCATAAAATAAGCAATTTTACATAAATTCGTTAATATTAATTTAATATTGTTTTTTTTATTTACAAAAAATATTTTAAACAAAACTTCAGTTGCTCAAAGTGATTTGTCTTATTTTTTTTGCCCGTAGAAATAGATTTTTGCTTTGATAAGCGCTTTTAAATTAAAATTGTTGACATTACTGTATAAAGACAAAAAACAGCAGTTTAACAAACATCAAATATTTTTAAATGTAATTCCAAGGCGAATTCATTTTACAGGTGGTGTTGGAAACACAGCTGTGCTACTTTTCTTTTACTTAGAGAGAGAAATGTCAAAAGTAAAGTTGCTTGTGTTTTTGATGAATCGACCAACTAAAACAAGAACAAAAATACAATGTTGTGTTATTATTGTTCTACTTGTTGTAGTATTGCCACCACCATTTACATGAATTCGCCGTGTGTAATTCAAACAAAATCAAACAATCCAATTCTGCATAAAATTGACAAAAAACATAAAATAAAGCGACCTTACCAACTTCAAATCAATAATGGCTTGTTTACACTATCACACAAGTCTTACGTATTTTGAGGAAAATATAACGCTGTCATGATAAGTTGTTATTGTTTTTTGAACATTTACAAACAATAATTAGATCAGGGAAGCATTTTCAAAAAATACTTAAGACTTTGTGGGATAGTGTGTAACGGCCTTAAGTAATATTTGTTAAAGAATTTTTAGATTTTTGATTAATTGTACTCTTAAAAGGTAAACATGTCTGAAGTATGGAAATATTTTACGAAAGTAGACAACGCAGGTCAATGCAAACTTTGTCCCAAAAGGCTTATGCACAAAGGAGGCAGCACCAGTGGCTTTATCCGACACCTTAGCATGGTTCACAAAATAAAACTAGATACTCCAACAACAGTTGACCAAGAAACAAATAAGGAGTTACCTCACAACAATGGCACTATAAAACCAACTTCGGTGGAAAGTGAAAGGGTTTTTTCTCTATGCCGGTCACTTTGGAACGAAGTGGAGAAATAGAATGTCCAGTGACTTACTCAACGCATTAGTGGTTTTAAAAACCACATTTTTAAAAAACTAAAAACTTATATAGATATACATATATGTATATATGTATGTTATTTTTTTTTTAAGTTTGGTAATGAAGATCTCTATTTTTTTTAATTTTTAATTGTGTTTTTTGTGTTTTGTATATTTAATTAGTTTTACACAATTAAATTTGTGATACACATATTGTTCCTTTTTAATAAAACTGTTTTAAACATAAATTTTGTTACATTTTAATGACTTTTTTATGATTATTTTTGATAATAAAAATTTCCCGGGATTCCTGGGATTTCCGGGAAATAAAATTTTTTTTTCCCGTTTCCCGGGAAATGAAAAAGTCCGGGAATTCCCAAACACTAATTCTAATACAAATATAATAATATAATAGAAGAGATGCATATGCACGATGCGCATTTGCAACTTAACACAACGTGTAAAACTCATCGCAAATATCAAAGAGAGATGAAATAAATAAAGCGTGATCCGTTTCGAGGTTCCCTACTTTTTTAAAGAAAAAAAAAAAATAGAAAATTCAAATTTAATGGGGAATGTTTATTATAATATGAAAGAACATTCTTTGGCATTTATTTTTTGAAGATTATGTCTATCAAATGTTGGCCGTTGCTACGTCGCAGATGGTCCATCCGTTGAGTCCAATTTTCGATGACTCGTTCGAACATTTCGACTGGTAACTGGCGAATGACACGCGTGATGTTTTCCTCCAAGGCCTGAGTCGAAGCGGGTTTGTCCGCATAAACTTTAAACTTTACATATCCCCATAGGAAAAAGTCTAACGGTGTTATATCACACGATCTTGGTGGCCAATCGACCGGCCCAAAACGTGAAATTATGTGCTCTCCGAAGTGTTCTCTCCATAAATCCATTGATTGATGCGATGTGTGGGAAGTGGCGCCGTCTTGCTGAAACCAAATGTCGCCGAGATCACGAGCTTAAATTTCAGGCATCAAATAGTCGGTTATCATGGCACGATAACGGTCGCCATAGACGGCTACGTTCGCACCGGCATCATTTTTAAAGAAATATGGACCGATGATTCCACCGGCCCACAAACCACACCAAACCGTTGTTTTTTCTGGATGAAATGGCAGTTCTTGAATCTCTTCAGGTTGCTCTACGTCCCAAATGCGGCAATTTTGTTTGATTACATACCCATTGAGCCAGAAATGGGCCTCATCGCTGAACAAAATTTGCCTCGAAAACATCGGATCTTCTTGGAACTTTTTAAGAGCCCATAGAGCGAAGCGATGCCGCTTGGGAAGGTCGAGCGGCTTCAGTTGTTGCACAAGCAGTATTTTGTACGCTTTCAATTTAAGATCTCGACGTGAAATGCGCCAAATCGTTCTATACGTCAGTCCGAGTTGCTGCGAACGGCGCCGAATCGACTCTCCACGGTCTTCATGTACACTCTCAGCTAAGGCCGCTATATTTTCTTCACAGCGTGCTGGACGTGGTCTATTCGCTCAGATATTATCCAATAATGAATGCTGGGTCTCAAAATGGGTGATGGTGTTGCGAATAGTACGCTCAGTAGGGCGATTATGTTGACCATAAGTTGAGCGAAGTGCACGAAACACATTCCTCACAGAACGTGAATTTTCGTAATAAAGTTGAACGATTTGTAAACGTTGTTCAGGCGTAAGTCCTTCCATTTTGAAATGCCAAACAATACTAAACAAAAATAACTAACAAAAATAATACTAAAACAAAAAAAAAAAAGCTATTGAAAAAATTATCTCTAATTGAATCACCCATTATAACTACTAAATAAAGTTTCACTTACTATCTTGCCTACGGAAGGCATGCATTTTATATGGCTAGTTCCTACTTTGAAGCAATACATTTTTGACACAAAAAGCGCTTTATTCAACGCACTTAAAAACTGGCGAGTGTAACGATCAGCTTAATTTTTGTTGTTACAGTTATTCTCTAATATTCTCCCTTATAAACCTACTTCGTAGTAAGGGGTGGCCTTTTAATGTATTTTTTTTATACAATTTGTTAAGAATTTGTTCACTTAACTTTCTTCTTCTCTGTATGTCTTATTGTGTAGCGCTTAAATGTGCCCTTAGTTTTTTAAATGTACCATTAGTGCTTCGCAAAAAAAGTTTTTTATTAAGTAGTTGTACAAATTTTACCGATCCTTTTAAACAAATATTACTTGACGGTTGCATTGTAAATTTTTAATGCGTTCACTTTCCGATTGACTAAAAAACCCGGAGAAAAAACATTTTTCAATATGGTCACCTCCAACAAAACTTAACCGAAAATTTAACCATATTATTCAGCCATGTTCTGGAAATCGAATTCGGGTTAAATTAAAATCGAACAAAAATTCCGTTTTACATACTTCTTACGTTGAGTACTACTAATATTTATTATAATTAATCTTAAAATAATTAACAACAACTCCAGGACATGGCCGATTGTCACTAGCAACCATATTATGGTTAAATTAGTACTCATTTAAGAAGCCAAAACCAAATGGTTGGTTTTTACTCTTTTAGTTCCCTGTTTAAATTTCAAACTTTTAGAAAAAGTCTTGAAAATTCTTAAGCTCCTTAATAATTTCTCAAAACAACTCATAAACATTTTTTGAAATATTTTCAACACATGTTCACATGCCAATTTATTATTTCAACCATCAATAAAAGTTTTTTAAGAAAAAAAAAATTATTAAATGGATATTTTATTAAAATTAAACTCATTGAAAAACAAAAAGTACAACACAAAAAGGGAAAAAAAAATCTTTATAATAGACATAAAAACAAATTTTTTTTTACTTAAATCTAAACAATTTCAGCCGAAATGAATACTTTTCTTGTTTTGGAAAGAAAAAAAAAGAAATATAATTTTATTTTTGTTGGTTATTGAATAAACAATAAAATTAAATTTATACAATAATTTGCTTTAATACAAAAGAATTTATTACGAAATAAAGACCAAAAACTTGGCAAGAATTATTAGAAGTTTTTTTTTTCTAATAAACAAAATGGTGATTGAAGACTAAATAAAAAATTAGATTTTGGTTTAGGGTTAAAATTATGAACATTTTTTTTTATTTATTCGTAATAAAAAGGATAACAACAGATTGTCATGAAAGTAAAAAATAAAATAAAGTAGCAAAACTTCGGCAAATAAAAAAATATACATAAATTTACATAATAAAAAAAGAATAAAACAATGAAATACATATAATATCTTATTATTTTATTATATTATATTTGTAAAACAATAATATAATCGAAAATATGGAAAAGTAGGTTAGCTGCACGCAGAGAAAAAATATGTTTAGATATGGTCACCTCCAACAAAACTATTTTTAGACAAAATTTTAAACATATTATGTTTAAATTTTAACATATTACTGTCACCGACAAACATATAATTGTTAAATTAGTCCTCCATCAAGAAGCCACAACCATATTATGGTTGCCTCTAAACATGTTATGGTTAAATATGACAATAATTTGTTTTTAAATTAACAATAGTATATTCCTCTTTTCTAAGAGCAACATGCTTTGGTTGAAAATCAACCATGCTATTATAAATGTAAAACATAGTTTAGTTATTACTAACCAAAAGATGTTCGGAGGCAACCATAATATGGTTGTGCCTTCTTGATGGAGGACTAATTTAACAATAATATGTTTGTCGGTGTCAATAATATGGTTAAATTTAAACATAATATGTTTGCAATTCTCTTTAAAAATAGTTTTGTTGGAGGTGACCAAATTTAAACATATTTTTTCTCTGGGTGTGGGGTATATTTCGAAAGCTTTATGTTTCTACAGGGATTAAACTGTCATACAGTTGTCAGATCTAGTACCGCTGTTATCGTTTGTGCAGAATATACATATTAACCCGTCTTATCATAAACAAGCTTAAACCAGAATAACGTTTCCAAATTCCGCAAATTTGTTGTGAAAATCAAAGTCCTTTTTTTTCGTTTATTGTTTGAAAAATAATATATTCTAGTATATAGTATATAGTATATAGTATATTCTAATCCTTAATATAAGGATTAGAATATACAATGTCACTTATTAGGGATCTCTAGTATTATTACCATAATAATAATTGTTTTTTCAAAGAGTTATTTTATTATATGTTTAAGGTTAACAAATTAAACGTATATAATCTACTTTTTGCAATGAAAATTTAAAAAAAAATTGCTTATTTAATTATGAGGGTGTTTGGTCAAGTGTTAAAAAAAAGGAAAATTATATTAATCATTCGTTAACCACCAAACTTACTTTTTTTACTTTGGATACTTTTTCTATACAACCATAAGTCTTTAGAAGATATGGTTGCATCATATTTCATGTTTAAATGATTAAAATTGCAGTATATTGCCTTTGTAGTCGCTCTTCTATATTTATGATAGAAAATTTGAGAACTGTTTTCATTTGGTATAAACCTAATTCTATCTAAATAAAGAAAGGCTTCAGGTGGTATAAATACTTTTCGTAGAATTTCAATTATATACGCTTCATTTGTAAAATACGGAGCCATTATCAAGTTATTTTCTAAGCATTGTGTGCATCTTAAAATATTATTCCGTATTCAATTTATTATAAAGTTGTTATTATATTAGCAGTGTTATATAATTTCTTATTCGTAATATATTTAATATTATTGTTTTGTGCAGATCTATATAATTAGCTACATGCTCTTAGACATTTTCTCTCTAGAATTCTAATTTTTTCCATGTTAGAAGGGGAAATGTTAAACCAAATGGGGCAACCGTATGTAATAAAAGGCCTGATAAGTGATTGGTACATAACTATTTTTATTCTCGTTTTTACATGTTTGTTATAAAATAATGAATATTATAAGAAGAAGTATTTCCTTGCCTTTTTAAGAATTTCCTAAACATGATGATTAAAATATAAAAATTTGTCTAAATATACACCCAAATATTTTAGGTGGCATGTCATAACGTCCAGTGTCATAGTGTCCATGGACGTTATGACACTTTTATAAGTGTCCATGGACATTATGACACTTTCAAAAGTGTCATAACGTCCATCAAAGAAATGTCGTAGCGTCCGCGGACGCTATGACACTTTGCAAAGTGTCATAATGTCCACAACTTAACTTATAATATTGTTGATATTCAAAATAAGTAAGTATAATGCCAAAAATTCTTGCAAGCAAGAATGTAAACCAATTTGGGATCATAGCCGGCCTTCGGCCGGGCGCAAAGATGTTCTTCTCCATGGTATAACAAACACCGGCTTCGCTAAGTAAAGCTTCTAAAATCTGCCTTGTTTCCTAACGAAAGCCGACTATGCAGAGAAGCTTTAGTTAGCGAAGCCGGTGTTTGTTATACCATAGAGGAGAAAATCCTTGCGCCCGGCCGAAGGCCGGCTGTGCAGAGAAGCTTTAGTTAGCGAAGCCGGTATTTGTTATACCATAGAGGAGAAAATCCTTGCGCTTAAAAGTGTTTTCGTTATATATTTAATATATACACCCAGAGAAAAAGCAGCAAAACCATTTTTAAAATTTTTTTACCATATTAAGTTTCATTTAACCAAATCATTGTCACCGACAACCATATTATGGTTAAATTAGTTTCTTTAAAAATAGTTTTGTTGGTTGGGACCATAATGAAACATGTTTTTCTCTGCGTGTATGCAGATAATTTTTTTGTATTTAACTTCTTTAGTAATTATGGACCTAATGACTCTTTTGAAAGTGTTATAATGTCCATTTGCAAAGTGTCATAGTGTCCATGGACGTTATGACACTTTCAAAAGTGTCGCACTGTCCATGGACACTCTGACACTTTTTGGAGTTTCATACCGTCCATGGACACTATGACACTGGATGTTATGACATGCCACCATATTTTACTACCTCTTGATTAGGGAAATTTTCTCCAGTTCTTTCTTATGTCATAGTTGCATTTATTCACCGATTGTCTAAAAAGTATGGTCTCACATTTGCATTCATTTAACTTCATGTTCCAGTCCATTGAGTATCGTTCGACCATGTCATATTTAACCTGAAGATTCTGATTGATTTTCCGAATTTTGTCATCCGCATGGAATATAATAATATCATCGGCAAACGCAATGATATTGTCCATTAGTTTCAATAGGTCTAACATGTACATGTCTAACGTTGACTATTCTTATTTTTCTACTACTTATTGAGTCCCTATAGTAAACGAGAAATTCCTTTCCACTAATCATGTTATATATTAGTATAATAAGATGCTGGGGAAATTTATATTTAATTAGTTTATATATAAGACCTGAAATCCATATACTATCAAATGCCTTCTCCATATCTATAAGGCAAGCTCCTGTACAATATTTTCTGTTCCAGTTCCAGTTAATAAATGAAGTAATGTTATGAATGGCGTCAATTGTAGAATGTTTGTATTTAAAGCCAAATTATTTTTCACTTTCAAGTTTTCTATTTTTACAGAACGTTTGTATGTTATTGTTAACAGCTACTTCGAAAAGCTGACTAATATTTGGTAGTAAACTTATCGGTCTTATATTTTTAGGATCACTGGGTTCCTTGTCCTTTTTGGGTAATAAAACTAATTCCGCCGTTTTCCATTTCCTAGGGAAATAAGAATTATTAAGCATGTTGTTAAATAACTTGCAATATTCATTAATAAGTTCCCTAGGAGAATTTTTCAAAACTATATTCGGAATATTATCAATTCCGGATGATAATTTATTTTTTAAATGGGAAAATATGTAAATTAAATCATCACACCGTAAAAAGTATTTATGACAGACATTGTCCGACGGGGAAAATCAAAGTCCTATTCGGGAATGCAAAGCCACTGTTTATTCGCTTGTTTAATGCTTTATAAACAAAAAAAAAAGGATATTAATGAATTTGTTTTTCAAGCGCTTTTACATTTCAATAATTTTTCTAGTTTTGTTGTGATAAATTTATTATCGTTATTAATTGTTATGTCATTAGGTCATTACAAATTCTTTCCATTGACATCTATTAGTTGCTAAAGATGTTAGTTGACTCCAACTCATCCTCTGCACCGCAGTTTCCATCTTTATTTGTACTATCCAGGTATGAGTTGACCTGTACTTCTACGGGTTACCTGTGGGTTCCATTCAATAGCTGCTTTGGTGATATCGCCCTCCGGTTGCCGTAGTGTGTGCTCAATCCATCTCTTTCCTTCGGGGAATTTCCGTTTTGACTGGGGTTTGCTTTGTTCTCTGCCATAGGGATTTGTTGGATTGGTTGAATTGCTGCATTTCATCAATCGCCTCCATACAGAATCGTGGATTTCACGAATGTAAGTCGGGAATGTAAGAAAAGATAAACTAATCAGTGTTTTATTGTTTGGTATTTTGTTTAAGCTTTGATATCGTTGCAAATAAGATTTTTTGAGTGTATGTAGGTAATTCTCATTCCCTCGGTAGTCTTGTTTGCTGATAGCTTTGGCTTTTCTAAAATTATTTAGGAGAACGTTTCCTGATGATCTGGCCTAAGCAACCAGTGAAATGCGCTTATCCTCCAACAATAAATTTCAGTATTTTTTTTTTACAATTATTAAAAAAAGGGAATTAAGCACTACAAACAAAATCTTTTAACGTCTTGAATATTTTAAGTATTGTGTTGGAAGATATGTGCGGAAATCACCAAGTAGGATTGGTAGCTGGCGTTTTTTCTGTTTCTGTGTTGCCGATTTTTTTTAAGACCAGCTTTATACGCCTCTGGCTGTAGAAAATCTAGCTTGTCAAGCATGTCATCATATCTGTTGTGCTAAATAGTCCTGTGAAATTATTATTCCTTGCTGTTTTAAAAATGTGATCTGCGAAAACGTTAACGCTCGAAAGCCGGAATTGAATGTGATATTTACTGAAGTCGTCTTTTACAGAACTGTGTCACATGCCATACAACGCATTATAGTCCTACTAACGGAAACATTTTGTAAACACATTATTTTCCGAATTGCATTTGGTCAACAAGATCGTGCGGCTAAACGCCTTTAAATAATTTTTTCTGAAGTTTAAAGAAGTTGAGAGGTTTCCGAATAAACCAGCAACTTTAAACGACTTGGAAGACTTAATTTTTTGCTTCGCGTTGCGTTACAGATTCGCTTTAATATCTAAGAGGAACTATACATACTTATATGAATCATGTTACATAATATACTTTTAAAGCAGAGCGAAGCGAAAAGTTAGACCACTCTCATCTTTGACAATCAGCTAGTACAATTCTCTCTTTTTTTTTTTTTTTTTTTTTTTTTTTTTTTTTTTTCAGAATACAAATGCAATAAATCTTCAAATAAAATGTTTAACTTTTATTTTTATAAAAAATACTGAAATGTATAATTTAACAACCGCAATTAAAGGTAAATAAACTATGCGTGAGTGTTGTCAAAGTTTTTATTGTGTTATACACCTTTTGCTTTACGCTTTTCGGCCAAAGTTAGAAACGTCACGCAACGCGACGAAGTTGTATCTGATACGGCCATTAAAGAAAAAAGAATGTTAACTAAGTACAGTATTAATCGCTAATGTGCACACCGGTAGTAATTATTTCACGATTTATTAATCCCAACTCGTGCAAATAGTTTTCTATTTTATTTAGCTGATTTTTTTTTGTACAAGCATTCGCTTATAATCATACCAGACACTTTATTAACAAATTGCTTTTAAAATATTCTCATATAATCATCGTTTGAACTTTAAAAACACTACTTTTAAAAAAAATTCATAAAAAATTCCATCAAAACTAAATATGGTAAATATTAATAAACTTACACAGAAAACAGTTTTTTGTCAATTAAAAAAATGGTTTAAAAAGTATTTAAATTTAATGAATATAATAATTGAATCAATTATTTTTTTAGTTGAAAGCAAAATACAAATATAATTTTGATTTAATTAATATATAAGTTGTTTTTGAATAAAGTTTTAAATAAAATATTAATTAAATATCAACAAATTTTAATTGACTTTTTTGTTTAAAAATAAATAGCTTTAACTTGTAGAATTGTTGTTCTGAATTGTCAATATTTAATTAAATAAATTAACACATTGTTTGAAATGGCAAAGTTTTTTGATAATTTTTTTAATTGAAATTAAAAATATCATTTATTAAAAAAATATTCATAATTTTAAAATACTTATGCCCAATTTTCAGGATAGTATTTAAATCTATATTATGTTAATTTTCATAAGAACTTAAATCGTATTTAATTACAGATTGGTTTTTTGAGTTTTATATAAAAAGTCTTATTTAATTAAGATAAAAGTATGGTAGCACTACTAAGTACAAAAAAATATCATAAAAAAAGTGTAGTTATTTACAAGGTGGTCTCAAAAAACAGCTGGTTGTTATTACTTTGTCTGTTGTTTTTGTATTGTTGTGATATTGAGACCACCTTGCTAAGTTAATCCAGTTGAAACTTAAGTTGAATTTAAATGTACCACGTCGGTGACTTAAGTTTCATTTAAGTGTTTAGTGAAGAATAGAATTTTGTATTTAAAACGATTTTAAACATAAATGTGTTTTAATGTCAATCCTGAAAATTGGCCATTAGTAATCAATATAATCATTTTGGTAATAGATGCAAAATCAACAAATTGTTTATTATGAATTTGGTATAAATTTGGTGATTAAAAAAAATTTTTAATTTTTTTTCTCTGTATGCAAATATGAAGAAAACATACATATAAGTTTTTATGAATTAACATGTTTCGAGCATTGCTTTTGTTTCGTCTTATTGGATCTATTTAACGAGGGACCAACCTCTCTCTAGCACTCAAGTCCGAATGTTTTATTTAGTTTTGTAAGTTCAATAATATAAAAAAGGGCAGAAAGTCCCATCTTAGATATATTTTCTCAATCAATCTGGACTCTGAATGTTTAATTGTATGCTTCTTGATTGAATATTAACGAAATTCAAAAAGAACCAGCTGAAGAACAAAAAAGTACCAAAAAGTTATCTCTTATAGATTCTTATCTACTCAGGAAATTGCATGTTTTATTTGAGGTTTCTAGGTCCAATAATGGCGAAAATTAAAAAAGTACCAGTTGAAGAACTAAAAAGTACCAAAAAACTCACCCTTACAGATTCTAATAGTTGAAGAACAAAAAAGTGCCAAAAATGTACTCAGAACCCTGTATCTATAATTTTATGTTTCTTAGTTCAATATTATAAAAAATTCAAAAATTACCACATGCAGCACGGAAAAGTAAAAGAAAGAAATTTAATTTCCCGTATTTCCCTTTATTTGGTAATTTTTTCCCCATTGAAGTATCAAACAAGCAAAAATAACAGTTATTTTTTGATTTCTATTTTTTTTTTGCTCAAAAATAATAGTTATTTTTTTATTTTTGCTCAAAAAAAACATCTCTAAAAAATCCAAATCAAAATATAACTTTTATTTTTGCTCAAAAAATTTAAAATCAAAATAAAACTTTTATTCTTGCTCAAAAAAAAAAAATAGAAACTTTAACAAACAATATATTTTATCGTGGACAATTTCATAAGGATCAGGAGTTCCCCGATAGACTAGTTGGTATTGAGCTAGTCTATCAGTGCGGGGGTTGCGGGTTCGATTCCCGCCAGAGACTCTTCTCCTGCAGACAAGCGTAGAGCTTTGCGGGTTTAGCGTAAGAAAAAAAAATAAATCAAATAAAGACAAACATATCTCATATAGATGAAGATATCTAAATAATATTCGGCACAACGAACTTTTTCATGAATCTTAATCATTTTGGGCCCCAAAAAGGGTAAACTCTCGTTGCTTTTAAATATTGTGGTGTAGGGTTTCACTTTATTTCTTGCTTGTTTTTTATGAACAAAATTTTTAATTTTTAAACAAATTTTTTTAAATCCGTTTAATTCCATTTAATAACGTTTTTTTTTTAAATCAAAACACAGTATTAGGTTTATTAAAGATTAACAAAGACAGCGAGACCAAATACAAAAAAACTTACATATTTTGAAGAATTTGTTTTGAAACTTACAAAAATATGTACTCGTAAATTAAACAGTTATTCTTATTTACATGTGTGCACATGCATGTGTAAATGTTTTAGTTTGTATGTACGAGTAACTAAAAGGTCTGGGTTGAAGAGCTTTTGAACTTTTAATAAGCCATAAAGTACTAAAACTGCTACAATAACATAAAACACACATACACAAAGAAATACATAAATTTTAAATAATTCTAATTTCTTACACTTCGTACTCCTACAACTAACTCTCCCTCTCCTCCCATTTAATATTCTAAGGCTTAGAGAATGTTAATATTAAGTGGTAAAATTTGTTAAATACATACAAATGTATATAAATACATGCTCACATACATATAAATAAGGAAAACTTAGGAAAATTAAATGAATAACTTTAAATGTTTTTGTTTTTGACAGGCACGCGTTAAACATAAATATTTACTTACAAATACATGCATACTAAAATTCTTAGGAGAATTCCCATAAACAGAGAGTCAAATTAGAGAGTTTTCTTAAGATGATAAAAGAAATGAGCATAATTTTAAAATCGTGTAATAAAAATTCCCTTCCTAATGAAATTGTTATAAATTTTAAGTGAGTGGAAAAGAAAATAATAATAGAAATATTATTATTAGTAAGTGATGGGGAGTGGGAAAAAGAGACTGGGGGAGTTAATCAGAAAATGTTTAAAAGATTTTTATCTCAACACACATTTTGTTGTAACATTTGTAAACTAATAAATTCCTAAAAATGACATTGACTGTTTCTTTCTGCTAAGTTTTATAAGAAAATGTTACAAGAACATTGAAAATATTGGTGATTATTTTTAATGTTTGTCTGAAGGTGTTCGTTCAACTTTAAGTTGGAAGATTGAATAATTTCAAACAAAAAAATTAGTTTTTTTTTAAATGACTTCAGGGCATATGGGCAATGCATCTAATAAAAGCCAACTATTCGAATACTATTTTAGAGAGATGTTTGTATGTACGGCATAAATAATGCGTTTACGAAATGATTTCCTTAAAAACTCGGTTGTCTTAATCCCAGTTAAAACTTCCCTGTTTTACTAATAATTCTATACAGTTGGGACCTTAGCAAGCCATAATTTTCGCAGATATTGGGGTGTCATCAGTGAATACCAATAACATTTCAATAAAGCATTGGACTTACAAGCACAGTCATTCGGATGGCCGATTATACGGACAATAATATACACGAATCACGAACAACATGCCGAAACTGAACCATGAATTTAAAAATAAGTTTGCACAATTTGAAGCGTTAGGCCTGGAACAGAATAAAGTAGTTGTAGTAGTAGCTGAAGCTGACGAATGCTCTGTAGCGCAACAAAGTTCAAAATTTCTAACTTTGCGCTTTAACTTCAACTGCAACGACTACTACAACTACGTTTTCTGTCAACTTTTTTTTTTACTTTTCACAGCTTGCAAGCAGACTGGGGGAGGTTTTTGTTTAATCGGTTAACCGATTAATAACGTTTTTTATAAATTAAGTTATTTCAATTTATAAAAATGCATAAATTTTTTGTTCTTTGGAGTTTATTAGTAAACAAAACCAAAAACATAACAATCATAACAATTCTTGAACTAAAACGAGCAAGCAAAAGAATAATTAATAAATAGTTAATACATACTTTTTAATTAACACATATTATGTATTAATTAAACAATAAAATGAAAGATCCTTTTTTTTTAGTTATTTCAATAGTTTAAGAAGGCTTATAAAATAATCTTTTATATAAATAATTTGGCTTAAATGTTTAGGATTTAAGCGTTTATTTTGTTTAGCTTTGATTAAATTTGACTTTGACATTCTTCCATTTATCGTAGAAGTTCGAGAAATCAAAAGCAACCTATAATACAGAATATCTTATTTCTCAGTCCTCTTCCTGGATTTTCCTGTTTTAATTTTTTAAATTTTTCTCACTTCGCATCATTTCGGTTAATAATAAACAAAAAAAAAAACAAATAACTAAACGCATAAATATAAAAAGTACGTGAAACAAAAGGCTGTTGACAGCAAACACTTATTTAAATGAAGATTACTGAACACCTTCGCTGTTTGTATGAACAAATATTTTCTGAAGACATACCTCTTGCATATAAGACAAAACAATTAATTAAAACACACAAAAAAATATTTAATAATACTACAAAAAGTTAAAAATTTTGTTACATCGGTTAATCGGTTAATCGGTTAATCTTTTTTATACCCTTCCCCGAAGGTAAAAGGGTATATATAACTTTGTCATTCCGTTTGTAATTTCTACAATATTGATCTAAGACCATATAAAGTATATATATTCCGGCTTCTTATGAGAAGGGAAGTTCAAATCCGGTTGCCCGTCTGTCCGTCCGTTGAAATGGGTTTTCCGAAGACCCCAGATATGATGGAGGCTAGGGTCTTATACATTTATGTCACATATAGTCCGGAATTGTTTGCTATTGAAATTCAGGAAGATCGGTCCATAAATGGCTGAGATATGAGCAAAAAACCACGACTACCTCTAATTTTTTCCATAAATCCCATGTTGTTGTTGTTTATTTAATTCTTTTTTTTCTGCATATCTCGAGAGCGGTAAGAGCTACAGCTTTCAAATTTAGTACAAACATGTTGCTTGCCAATACACAAACTCTCTAAAAAAATGGGCGGGATTGGAGAAGTGGGTGTGGCACTTCCCATACAAAGACGTTATACATTTCTGTATATCTGGAGAACAAAACGAGCTAAAGTTTCCAAATTAGGTACAAACATATCGGTTATCAATACACAGTATCCCACAAAATATGGGCGCGATTGGAAAAGTGGGCGTGGTACCTCCCGTATAAAGACATTATTGAAAATATCCAAATTTTAAATTTTAGGGCTCTACTATGACATATGAACAAGTTTTATATACCAAATTTTTAGCAGCATATATCCCGAAAACCCTGAAACCTTTCTCCCAAAAATGGAAGAGTAATGCCCAAAATAAAAATTTTTTAAACATACCCATTTTCTGGAACAATAGATCTTCCCGAGTCCAAGTTTTATAATCTAAGTAAATGGTTTTTTCTTCCTTAAAACTTGGGTATATAAATCTGCCAAATCGGTTAAGAAATGGGCTTATATGAAAAAAATATTCCACGGCCTATTTACTTATATTAAAGTTAAGTTTGCATGCGTACCAGTGGTCGAGTGGTCTAGCCGTTATGTCACAAGTAATCGTCTGAGTGTTGACGGGTTTAAATCCCATTCGATAAATTTTTTTTTTCTCTTGGTATTTATAAATTATTTTTAATTAAATAAAAAATATATCAGTTTTTGCTATTTTTACTTTTATATCCTTAAAAAAAAAACACTTTTTTTTTTTTATAAAACTTAGACTTTTGTTTTAAATAAATGCGCATTTTTTTATGTGGCTAATAATTTTATATAAAAACCAAACAATTTATTTTTGGTAATACCCTTAATATCTCAAAACAAGAAATTCCGACTTAAGCCATTATTATTTAATGCCACATATATGTTATATATGTAGATTATTCTTATCGCACCATGGTGAAGGGTATATAAGATTCGGCATAGCCGAATATTTCACTCTTACTTGTTTAATATTACCTATGCTAATCCCACGAAGCTACACGCTTGTCTGCAGGAGACCAGAGTCTCTGGGGAGAATCGAACTCGCAATCCCGGCGCTGATAGACTAGATCACTACCAACTAGCCTAACGGGGCACCCAGATCGACTGTAATTAATTGGTAATCGAAAATAGGCAATTTTAAATTAACCGATCAGTTAATCGGGAAGTAATTAATCGGTTAACCGATTAACAGTTAACCGAATGAATACCCTAGTTTTTAGCCCTATTTATTTCTTATGGAAGATGTTAACATCTTCGCAATTGGATGTTAGATGTTGATCAGTCTAAAAAGCCTAAAAAAAGGCTATAAGCTTGATTATATTATAAAAATTTGAATTATTTACAAAAAATATCTTATATTTTATTTAATAACTTAATTTTTTTCTATTCCTATACTTCCTAAAACTTACAAAATTGCAAAATAAATATTGCACAAAACTTTTTTTTTTTTTTGCTTAAATAAAAAAAAAAATGTCAATGACATTCCAATCATACAATAATAATTTTTATTTAATAATAAAGTTAAGGTTTCCTTTTGCAAAAATCAGATTATATACAAAGAAAGCAAAAGAAAAATAAAAAAAAAACTGCAAGCAAATCCCTTTTACCATAAAAAAAGAGTGTAAACCGTATTGACTTCCACTGAATTGTCATTGAATTTTTTTTTCTTTTTCTTCATTTTTTATTAGTGTATTTTCTAACAATTCAGCAATAAAACGTGATCATACATGTATTAAATAAATAAACTAACTTGTGAACACAAAAACCAATAAAGTAAAGAAAAAAACTATAAACTGCAACCACTTTTTTAAATGAATAAAAGAAATTGATACACATGTACTTCAAAAAAAAAAAAAAAAAAAAAAAGAGGCAATCATATTTTCAACAAGCAGATGGCAACTACACACATGCGGATAAAGAATGATGCCAGACGTAAAGGTTTATAGGGAAATCGTGAAACTAAGGGGAAAAAGGGAAATTTGTTACAATCTTAACAAAATTCTTTGCAACAAGGAACTTTCAGAGGAATTAAAAAAAATATACGTTTGTAGTTAAACCTGGTTTAAGGCGACATGTATTTAGCAGTATACTCGTCAAATTCCCCACTGCTAAATGCATATATGCAAAAGCAGAAAAAGTTGCTTCTGAAAATGTCGGCAATAATTTGCAGTGTAAAAATGTTCAATTAGAGCGTGTTCTATTTTGAATTGACAAACCGTGAGACATCAACTGTTTTGCAAGTCATCCATTTTAGGCGGCAAATATTCACTAAAATCTATTTATTTACAAAGACAATTTAGGTACAAAGACTATTCGGGAAAAAAGTTTCTGTGGGTGCCATGGGAAATTATGTCTCGATTCGCACCAATTTTGATAGGCTTCGTCTTTAGCAATTGAAATGTGTACACCAAATTTCATCAATTATCTTCAAAATTGCGACTTGCACATTGAGCACAAGGTTATATGGACAGACAAACAGCCAGCCAGGATGGATGTGCATCGTTAGATCTATCGATATTCTCAAAGGTGGTTCTAAAACCAATATTTTGATATGATTTTTTCTTTGAGTAATTTCATTTCAATGTAAAAAGTGTTCTATATATGGGTGCAAGTGGGTACAAAAGTATATATGCGAATAAAGAGGTAAATTTCACCTTTCTGCTGAAAGTATAATTTGTTTGACCCCTTTTGACCTCAAAAGTTTTGTGCCTTTGAATTAAAAATTTTACTAAAATATAGAAACTTAGAAAGCATTCAATATAAACGGTATAAACGGTACAGTAATACAGCAACCATATCTTTAAGACTATTATCATACCAATAGAACAAATAAAAATGTAGTCCATTAAAGATAATCGGTCATGTGCACAAAATCACATGATTGTAAAGCAGTGATGTTATACGTAGGGAAAAATCCCTATTCGTAGGGATTTTCTTCTAAAAAAGATGGCTGTAGGGAAAAGTAGGACAAATATTTTGAAATCATTAAATTGTAGGGACTTTTCAAAAATGTGGCAAAACTGTATATATTTTGCACTCTTTTTCGATTTGTGACAAAATACTAATAAAATTGTTGATACGGCAACATTACAAATTGTTAAATTTCTTTGAGTGATCGCTTGTCCCCCTTTCAATTTTGATTTTCAGGTAAATTTGTAAAAAATATCTTTTAGAAAAATTTAATTTATCAAAGCAATAAACAGAAAACTTAAAATTGGAATGAAAATTTAATATTGTCTCTTTAGTCGAAATTATCTATTTTTATTTATCACTGCCACATGATAATACAGATAGCGAAAGGCTTTTACACATCTATTAAACATTTGACGTCCTATACGTAACCACTAGTTTTATTAAAATATATTTGCTGTTTGCAAATTGTTTGGCTAGATTAAATATCATTTAACAGTCTCTAAATTAGGTTATACAATTATCTTCTCACAAATAAAGTGTAGTAAATCAATAGAATTTGGTTAAAATAAAGCTAAAGTTTGATCAATTTACTGGTCATGCTTTTTTTTTTTTGAATGTTTTCCTCAAATATTTGTTAGGTCTGAACACACTTTTTTGCTATAAACGCACGTAATTTTGAATTTCGTTGTTCGCCCTTTGAATAGCGAATGCGAATTAAGCTGATCTCACGGCATATTCATAATTCAAAAACTCTACGTCTCACATTTTTATGAACACAGAAAAAAGTTTTTTGTCAATTAAAAAAACGGTTTAAAAAGTATTTAAAATAAATTAATGTGATAATTGAATAAATTTTTTTTTAGTTGAAAGAAAATTAAAAATATAATTTTGATTTATTTAACATTTAAGTTGTTTTAAAATAAATTTTTAATTAAAATATTAATTAAATATCAAACAATTTTAATTGAGTTTTTCGTTTAAAATAAAATAATTTAAACTTAAATAAATAAACACATTGCACAGTGTCTCGACTAGTACAAGCTAGCGGGACAAAATTATTTCTTCACTTATTTCAATTGTTTATGTATATTCCAGTCATCTTACTTAAGCTATTTTAAGAAAAAAAAAAGTTGAAAAATGTGTACTGTAATACTTAATCGTTTCAACCCATTTTTCAATAAATGTTTATGTTTTTTGTATTTTTCACATCAATAATCCGATTATGCCTAAATTTGCCATAAATATGTAGCTTACAAATATCAATTTACGTACCAATTATGATCCGACAATGTTTGTAGGTTTTATAGCGTTTTTAAGAAAAAGGATATATTGCAGGACCTTGAGTCATTAGTCCGATTTAAATGAAAATTTACACACACGTTGCTCATTGTATGTATACCAAATTTTATTATGATCGGACAATTTTTGTAGGTTTTATAGCGTTTTTAAGAAAAAGGATATATGGCAGGACCTTGAGTCCTTAGTTTAATTTAAATGAAAATTACACACACGTTGCTAGTTGTATGTTTATCAGCATGTCCACTTTTTGTAGCTTAATGGGCATTATTGAAGCTAAAATTAAATTTTTCATTTTCAGGACACATGGGAGGTAGGCGTGTCCTTGGACCGATTTCTCCAAAAATTCGTATTATTCTTAACTAAGATATTTTATGCTACTGCACCGAATTTCAAAAAATATCTGAGAACTTCTATTTTTGTCCCTTCGTTATATGGGGACAAAGCAGTGTGCGACTCGTTCTGGCAAAAATAAAATAATTTTACTTGCGGGCCTTTACGGGGCCTATAATATATATCAATCTGTTTCTGAATGTTGTAGGTATTACATATAGAAAAGTCTGGGTGGATATATGTGGATAACAAAAGTTGCTAATCTTTAAAGTTAACAATTGATGTAAAATTTGCTGGATTTATCTATACATTTACAAATTGATATTACACCAAAAGTTTACCTTAAACGGAATATTCTATCACAAACAAATCGTTTCACTTTGCTACAAATTTTAAAATATGTTCCCACAAGTGTGCATAAAATGCAAATGATTTGCAAATGAAAATGACCTCTCTTATAAAGGGTTACTTTGACCCCCTGATAAGATACCTTTATGAGGTGATAAACAAATTAATTTTTGGAATTCGCTACCTGTGGGGGGTTCTTTACAAGACGCTTTCAGTGGTTAATGGAAATTACGTCATGAATATTGTCCCGCTAGCATGCTTTAGCCGAATCACTGTGCATTGTTTGAAATGGCAAAGTTTTTTGATAATTTTTTTAATTAAAATTAAAAATATCATTTATTGAAAAAAATATTCGAAATATTAAAATTTTAAGTAATCAATATAATCATTTTGGCAAAAGGTGCAAAAAAAAAAACAACTTGTTTGCTATTTATTATGAATTTGGTATAAATTTGGTGATTAGAGAAAATTTTTAATTTTTACTGTGAACATGGTTTTGCTTTGAAAATGAATACAAAAACCAGTAACAATTTAAAATGTCTGATTATTTAATCAATTCGTAGTTTGTAAATTTATTTGTTGTTTTACTGCAGGCTTGTGATTTCAAATCGCCAAATTTAAGGCGATTACGCACTCCAGCACACCTTCATTGAGATTTCATATTTCATGCGATTTCTAGCACATTGGCGAATAGTTTTCCAGGAAATATAATTTCCTTCTGATCAAATTTACAATTTTTTTTTGGTTTTTCTAAAATTATTTAGGAGAACGTTTCCTGATGATCTGGCCTAAGCAACCAGTGAAATGCGCATAGGAACAGCTTATCCTCCAACAATAAATTTCAGTATTTTTTTTTATCAATAATTAAAGAAAAGGGAATTAAGCACAACAAACAAAATCTTTTAATAAATAATAATATTTATTTTCAACAGCATGCCACACCCACAAATTAGATTCTGCCGCGGAAAACATTTACATGAAATGATTTTTAAAAAGTAAAAGGCAGGCATTCATTTATCGCCCTAAGTATATATTTCATTCGCTTTTGCAAGGTTTCTGTGTTTCTTTCAATTGTCAAAAACCAAACGGTAAAAATATCACGCATAATTTAATTTTTTTTTTTAAACGTAGACACAATTTGCTTTAGTTTGGTATATAACGTGTCTAACTTATTTTTTCCGGTTTTTTTTCTCATTATTATTTTAAAATTTTATTATAAAATATAACAATACTAGGGCGGATCAATAAGTCCGTGACTTTTCGAACTTCCCTCGTAGTTATATGAAATGCAATACTGCTCCCATCAAGTACCACCTGTTAATAGACTACTGTCAAATTTTGCGCAAGTTCCGTCATTTACTTTGCGTTTAACAGCTGTTCAAAACATACAACCTCGTGGATTTTTTTAAAAAAGGAAAAAAAGAGAATTTCGAGGGCTCATTAAACATTATTTTGTGCGAAAAAAAACCGCCAATGAAACCAAGGAAAAGCTTGATAAATTCTATGGGGACCTCTGCACCATCGATTTCAATGGTAAAAAAGTGGTTTACAACATACACAAATTGGAGAAACGATGGACTAAGTGTATAGAGCTAAAAGAAGATTATGTTGAAAAATAATTTATTTTTGTAAAAAAACTGTGTTTCATTCAAAAAGTCACGGACTTATTGATCCGCCCTCGTATTACAATTTCACCGCAGATTGGCATTATTACAGAGGCTTATTGGCCAAATTTAAACAAATGTATTTCAAATGATGTAAGAAAAGATAAACACAATGTTTTATTGTAGGAATTTTGTTTTGATATCGTTGCAAGTAAGACTTTTTGAGTGTTTGCAATTCTCATTCCCTCCGTAGTCTTATTTGCTGATATTTTTTTATTTTCTAAAACTATTTAGGAGAACGTTTCCTGACGATCTGGCCTAAGCAACCAGTGAAATGCGCATAGGAACAGCTTATCCTCCAACAATAAATTTTCAGTGGTTTTATCAAGAATAAAAATAGGGAATTAAGCACAACAAATAAAATCTTATAATAAATAATTGTATTCCCAAAGACAACTTTGATAATAAAAAAGTATTTCAAACATAAAAAAAAAAAAAAAAAAAAAACGGTGTTGCCAAATCTCTAAACTCTAAACAAGACCCCTAATGATCTTTTCATTTATTAATATGATTTTATTTTAATGTGCTAAATTCCGAATTCGTACTGTTGATAAACGCACTGAAATTTACTGTTGGTGGGCTTAGCAAGTTTCTATGCGAATTTCACTGGTTGCTTAGGCCAGATCATCAGCAAACCTTTTTCCAAAGATTTTAGAAAAGCTGTACCAATTGTAGTCAAGAATGTAAGAAAAGATAAACTCACTGTTTACTTTTGCTGTTTTGTTAAAGCTTTGATATTGTTACAAGTAAAACTTGAGTGTTTATAATTCTTATTCGCTTTACAGTTTTATATATATAATATCTTTAGCTTTTCTAAAATCTCTGGAAAATGATTTCCTGATGATCTGGCCTAAGCAACCAGTGAAATGCGCATAGAAACTTGCTAATCCCACCAACAATAAATTTCAGTGTGCTTATCAAGAGTACGAATTCGGAATTTAGCACATTGAAACGAAATCATATTAATAAATTTAATTATTTCTATTTTCCAGCTAAAAAGTCTTTTGTTTACCTTTTTATTGGAAAAATCTCCAACAATATAATGCCTTGGCTAATTCTGTGGCCACTCTCTTTCTCTGTCTCCTCTCTTAAAAACACACTCACGTCTTTAAGACAGAGGTTTAAGTTTTATAGGAAGTCTTATAAAAAAAAAAAACAATCATAAATTTATTAGTTTGAAATCACAACCAAACCCTAAATGCTAAATGATGGCTTCTCTCCACGCCTTATCAACGATTTTTTATAGTTGAAATGTAAAGTTATTAAAGAAAGAAAAAAAAAAACCAAAATTGCAAAAATAGGACAACAAGAAAGAAAAAACTGCTGTCAACAAGATTTCTGGCTTGAATAGATTTTCTACGCTACAGTTTTTTCGTATTTTGAGGGCTCACGTGTCGGTATTGTATGAAAATTTACTCTATGTAAGTAATAGGCCTTAAAAGCAGGGAGTCTTAAATGTTGGCTACCACTTAAGAGAAAGAAAGATGCATTAAAGTGAAATTAAAACACTGACTTCTACATTTTATTAGGTAATTTGATTTTGGATTTACGCTTCTACACGCAGAGAAAAAACTGGTTTTAATATAGTTACCTAAACAAAAAAAAAAAAATTTAAACGTATGTTTCATTTAGACATATTATTGTTACCTACAGTCATATTATTGTTAAATTAGATCACCATCAAGAAGCCACAACCATATTATAGTTGCCTCTTAACATGTTATGGTTAAATAAGAATACAATATGCTTTAAAATTAACAATAGTATTATCCTCTTTTCCAAGAACAACAAATTATAAGTGTTAAACATATTTTTGTTATTTAACCATAATATGTTGTCGCTGACAATAATATGGTTAAATTAAACATTCACCCCCTTATGCAAAAAAAAAAGTAAAAGTTCATATTAGTTAACCAACACATTAAGCCCAGCAAAAGTGTGTTGGTTGGCTAATGTGAACTTTAACTTTTTTAATGCATAAGGCGGAATATGCTTAACATTTTCTTTAAAAATAGTTTTGTTGGAGGTGACCATATTTAAACATGTTTTTTTCTGGGTGTAATAAAAACCCCAAAATCTATAACTTTATGCTAAAAAGGCGATAGCCTTCAAAAACCAGGGTTGATCCGGGGTAAAAGTTGTATTCATTTGCGAAATAGTTTTCTTTTGCGATGCGAAAAAAATGGTAGCAAATCGAGCAATTGGTGGTACTCTTTAATGCGTTTACGCATTTGTCTTTGGCATCTTTTTTTTTGTGTACATTATCACTAGATATTTATTTTATTAAAATTTCCAAACAAAATCGGCCTTACTTTCCTCTTTTATTTTTTATACATATTTTGACATAACTGTCATATCTGGCGCAGATCTTTAACCATTAAATCCTGTTAGTTATTTAAATACCCATGTCCTATACCAGGAGTGGGAAGAGGTCATTTTTTTTTGTTTCTTACAAGCAACTTGTACGGACCTCTAGGTACATAGTTAAAATCGTACGAGCGGATCCATGGACAGGCACTTGGGCGTTAATTTTTATTGCCAGTGTTGCTTTGTTTAAAAAAAATTTGGCGAAAGGGTTTGAGAAAGCGGTAGAGAGTACCAAATTGGCCTCTTTCCACCGCAATCCCCCTGGTGAATTTTTCTTTGCGAATTAGTTCGTTTGTAAACAATAAAAATTATGTTAATTTTCTGTATAAAATTTTTAAAAAATACAAATTTGGGAACGGCTGCAAAATCGAATAATCTATAATTTTTTTCAAGTACTTTTATGCCAAACGAAAGAAAAAAGTATATAAGCTGCATATGCTACGCGCCCCATAAATACTCATACAATGGCATAGTATTTAAATGAATAAAATACCAAACTCACTCCCCTACAAAAGTCAGCAGATGGCGCCTTGTGTTGCACATATCAACCAACACTCACGCATTACAGTCCTCTGTTCAAAAAAAAAAAAAAAGAAAAAAAAAAAAAAAGTCAAGAAACCAAAAATTAAAAGTGTGCAAATTGTGCATTTAAACCGTTACACCTTAAATTTCTAGCATGTACAATATGAAAGGTAATATTTAAAAGAAAATTAGAAAATTTTGTATTCTTTGACTTTTTTTCTTTGAATCTTTCTCTGCATCCTTGACTTGCAATAAATTCTTAATAATTTATACATTTATGCATTTACAAGATACAAATAATGTACGATACGTTTCTTGTACATATCTGCATATGTTGTATGTTATTGCTGTTAGTTTTTGTAGTTGTAGTTACAGACATAAATCATTAATTATGTTTGAGTTTCTAGATTTTCGTTGTTCAATTTATTTTGCCATCATCATCATCATCATCATCATCATCATCATTATCAACTAACAGGCATTTCGTTTTTTTTAAGGTGAGCGCCTCCATTAAGTAAATGATGACCACGTCTAGAAATATTTTTTGGTTGCACATGTTTCTTTGTTTGATTGTTTGTTTGTTTTTTTTTTTCATTATTTTTAGGTTTAAACTTCATCTTAAATTGGTTGGTTACCTGTAGGAACAATTTGATTTATGATTGTTTAAAAATATAGTTTTATGTAAATTTTAATTTAAAGCAAAATCTTGTTAAAAACATCCGATTGTGCTTTTTAATGAATGTTGATGTCAAGGAAGTTTTTACGGTTGAAGTAGTTTTTGGAATTTGAAGATCAAGTGCACGTAAAAGGAGTTAGTTTATTATTAAAATTGTTATTAATCTTTAATACAAAAATGTTAACATGTTCTTCTTATTTTTCTTCCTAATGCAGGTCATACACTACGCAAGTTCAGTGCTAAAGTCTGGCATTGTACAGTGCGATTGTGTAGTGTATGCCGATGTTTTTGCTAATAACGCAAGTGAACTGAGTAAAAATCAAAACAAGTTTAATATAATCTCAAATTTGTAAAACTGTACAGCGAACTTGTTTGATCAATGTAATGAAAATATGTACATAAATTTAAAAATTGTTAGCGGCCTATCAAAGATTCGGATTCGGTTACGGAGCTCGAAAAAAAATATGCTCGGCAGTGAAGGAAAATTCAGTACTATGGTACTATTTTCAGTACTTTTTCTTTTCATAAATACCACAGTACCCCCACGTCAGTTTTAGTACTCTTTTCTTTTTATGCTTCCTTGTAAGGAAATCCATGATGACTTTTTTTTAAACATTGACCAAATATTCTACGGGCCAATAACATACAGGATACACATACAATTTATTGTTCTTTTTCGTTCATGTTTTTTGTTGCAAAAATCTTGATATTCTTCGAGCGCCAATGTCATTTTAAATGCGTTTCAACTTCATGGTCTCGATAACAGTATAATATAGTATGTATTAACTATTTTGACTCACCAATAGTTAACAAACTTATTTTGAACACCACTAGAAAACTTTTTGTTCGGGAATGAAGAACGAAAATAAAAAGATGCTTTGAAACTTTGCAAAAAATGGAGGCTGCTTTCAATGTATTAAGATTTATCCAATTTTAGAAAGTATATGTTTATACATGCACACAGAAAAAATACCAATGTCAAATCAACAAGGCGCAATGTTGATTGAAAATCTAGTACGGATTTTGTTTAAAATTATCATTGTTTCATATTAATTTTAAATGAATAATATTAAAATAACATTGTTCAATATTGAATCCATAAAATCCTGTTTTACGTATTATGTGTGAAAACAACAACCACACTTCAAGAAGAAAAACATGCATTTTTGATTTTTATATTTAAAATAATTTAAAAAGAAAAATTCCCGTATTCTTTTGGTTATAATTATTTAGTTAAATACATCAAATTCTCGAAGTAGAATGATGACGGAAACATATCAGGCCTCTTCTGCTGGTGTCTTTTAATTGTGAGTGCTTCTGTAAACATCGGGGAAAAAAACAAACTTCAACAGGAAAATAAATAATAATATTCTTTCTCTCTCTCAAGTTCAGGGGATAAGTGTTTACAATCATTCTAAAAACACATATGTTGTTTCTGAAGCTTCTTCTCACTGTTATTTCACACTCAAATTAAACTGATTCTATATTAAATTCAAGTTGGTTTAACTTGAAACAACTTTAATTCAACGTGAGTCGTAGTGTTATTTCAATATCAATGTCATTTTGCTCTAATTTTACTAGAATGTTAAATTAATATGAATTAAAGATATTTAAAAAAAAAAATTGCTAGCAAGTTATTGTAACCGAAACATGTAAAATCAACCTCGTTTTCGATTATTTTACATTGACTTTCTTCTGTGTGCTTGTTTACCAAAATTTTATATTAAAATTAATATATGTTTTATTTTTTGAAATTTTTGTGTTTTTCGAGTATATTTTTTTAATAAGAGATATGTTTTATAAAAAGTACCAAAATGTTGTATAAAGCACTCTTTTGCTTTGTGGTCATTACCATCTTAATTTTTAAATTTTCCATCACTGATGCTCGGCCAAAGTTCGGTGTCCGGCGAATTTGTTACCGAACACCGAATGTGTTTTAGGAAATTACATAGTTATTATCATGTCTGTATATGAAATAACATGAAAGCACCACATGCAGAAGTCCATAAAGAACAGTACAAAATGCTGTTGAAAGAGAAATAAAAATTTATTTGACTGAACCTTTAGGTTATCGAAATACAGATATACTCGTGAACTCTAGTTCATGGAACTCTAGTTCATTTATAAATCTAAAGGCTATGACCAGAAAGAAACTTTTAGCACCATCAACCAGCGTTGCTAGTGAGAAGTTATTTAGAGCTGCTAGACAACTTTATTTCGACCGAAGAGATAATCTACATCGCATAAATGGGTTTCAGCGAATCCCGGGATTTTAATTTTTTAACTTAGTCATTTTAATGTGAGAAGTTCTATAGAAAGAAATGTCTTTTGAAATGCAGAAAACAAAAAGAAAAACCATAAGTTCCATGTGTTTTTTTTTTTCTAATTGATTCTACTAGTGCACCAAATGCAAAATTTTAACTTTACTCTTTACAGGTTTAGGCTTATTAAAGTGTTTTCTGAGAGTGGGCACGGGACCTACGGTAATTTATGCAGCGATTTCACGAAATTAAGTAGTGTAATTTATACGCTACATAATTACTACCACTAGTGGTGGTGGGTATAAAAATGTGTTTTTGTTAAAATAAGATTTTTTTATATATATATATGTCCTTTATTTAATTAAATATAATATTAATACAAATTGTAGCATAAAATACTTAAATAAAATGTTCACGAAGAACATAGGGCGTCAACAAATTCTATCCATCTATTTCGATCTCTGGCAAGTAGCTTAATTTCGTTCCATGTTTTTTGAGCTGATTCGTGTTCATTTCGTATGCACCGGATCCATGTATTACGTGGTCGGCATCGATGTCGTTGACCTTGAGGGTTCCACTCTAGTGCAGCTCTGGCAATATCATTTGCTGGTCGCCTGAGAATATGGCCGATCCATGTCCATTTACGTTTCATAATATCAAATTCAATGGGACAACAATCTGCCAGATTCCAAAGGGCTTCATTTGATACCCAATTTGGCCAGTATATACGTAAAATCTGTCTCAGACACCTATTCACGAATGTTTGTATTTTCTTCATGGCCAGTTTTGTAAGGCTCCATGTAGTGCAACCATACAAGAGCACAGATTTTACGCTACAGTTGAATATACGTAACTTAGTTTTCTGGGAAATGTTGTTAGCGCGCCAAATTTTGTGCAGTTTGAGGAACGCAACACGGGCCTTGTTGATTCGGTCACCAATGTCGGCTACAGAGCCACCGTCTTTTGCGATTTTACAACCGAGATAGTTGAAAGATTCTACATCTTCCATAACGGTACCATCAACAATAAGGGGCGATGAAATATTGGTACCGATACGCATCAGCTTTGATTTTTTAAAGTTAATTCTCAATCCTACTTGTTTGGCGTTTTCGGAGAGTCTCGTTATCTTAGCTTCAATATCTGCAAAGCGATGGGCCATTAGACAAATGTCGTCTGCGTAGTCTATATCATTTAGGTACTGCATCATATTCCATCGAATGCCGGTAGGGGCCTCACTATTTGTCTTTTCCATTACACAGTCTAAAAGAAGAATGAATAATGTGGGAGACAGGACACAGCCTTGCCTTACGCCTGTAACGGTTGTGTAAGGTTGGCTTTCCCTTCCGTTTTTTCCCTTCCGATTTTTATGGTTAACAAACAAATTGATTTTGTTAATTTATTTCGTGTTCAAATTTCAATTATTTAATTTTTAATTTAAACTGATCTTATTTTAGATTAATGCTGTAATTGTTGAAACTGGAGTATTTTTTCTGTGTACTTTAAAGTGCAATTTATTTTTTCATTTTGCATTTGTACGAAAGTGTAAAAAATGGTATTTTTTTTAAATAAATAAATTAAACAAAGAACTATAAAACTTAGTAATTGTAAGTTTATTTATTTTGTTGTTTTCTAATTTTGTAATAATCAATTGTTTTTTATAAAAAAAAATATTAAATAGACAACCCCTGAAGATGTCAACCAATAATTGACGAAACTTTGGAAGACACATGTAGAAAAGGTTTTTTATTTACATTAATACATTAGGCCCAATTAGCTTAACAAAAACTTATATATAATATCTAAACAACTTGGCCAAAAAAATAACAAACATACTTTGACAATTGTTTAGATTTAATGACCAAAAGTGCTTTCGGCCGGACACTTCAAATTTTTCAACTCGGATCTCATTCTGCGGGTTAAATTAAAATTTGCTTAATAAGACCGAAAGTATTGAAATCTAAGTTGGATATAATTTCTGGAAGGGCGAATAGAAACTGAAAGCTCAACATTGCGAAATAGGAATTCTGAGACAATTTCGCCGTTTAACAAATTAAGCATGAAGGAGATGTTCGTATATGTAAATCATTTTTTAGGGTTGAAAGATTAATAAGTTTTAAAAGGTTTTCATACTGACGTTAGTTAATATTAGAATTCCAATCCAGTGTTACGGATTACAGTTTTTTAGAATTTACCTGATACTGGGGTTCCAGACGACCGACGCGTATTCCAGAGTAGGTATCACTAATGAACCCCTAATGAACTCTTTTCCCCAATATTTGACAAATTCTAGAAAACGTTCGTTATATCAATTCCAAAACTTTTGGCTTAGTTGACAGTCTGCTGTATATGTCCATTAAAACACAGTTTATGATCAAGTAATACACCCAGTTGCAGTGTTGCCAAATTAGCCATTTAGTGGCTAGATTTAGCCATTTTCATGAAATCAATCAAATTAGCCATTTTTATTTAGCCAAATTTTCTTCGTTTTGAAAATTTTTGGATCATATTTTGAATATTAATGCAGTATAAGTTCTCTTGTTACGTTGAATTTTTCTTAACAGGTTCATGCAAATTACTTTTGCAATTAAAAATAATCTATTTTATCGATAATTTGAAATTCTCGTTATTCAAAGATTATTCTTATGTTTAACTTATTGTTACTTAAAATGTATTAATATAAACAAAATAATTTTTTTCAACAAACAAAACAGTTTTTAACACCCTGACTTTTTACATTTCCCATCTCCACGAGCAATACATGACAGTAGAGTGTCAAATTGTATTCCTAAGTCTGGGTTTACACTATGAACGTTTTCTTTCAGAATGTTTGAGTCTGAGTTTATTGGTGAGAGGGAAGAGGAGAACAGCATGTTTTACATAAACTGTCAAAATCAGGGACCGAAAATAACAGTTATTTTGAAATTTTAAAACAAAAAAAGCATATAGAAGTAAATGCTGGCAAACTGATTCAAGTATACCATATTGATCCTTATGAACTTTTCTATGATAAAATATTATGATTTTTAAAGTTTTGATTTTTATTTTTTCGATCAAAAATAACAGTTATTTTTTTATTTTTATTTTTTTGAACAAAAGTAACTGTTATTTTTTATTTTTATTGTTTTGAACAAAAAAATAACAGTTATTTTTTGATTATTATTTTTTCGATCAAAAATAACAATTATTTTATGATTTTTATTTTTTTGCAAAAAAACAACAATTATATTTTAATTATTATTTTTTCGAGCAAGAATAAAAGTTATTCTTGAAAGAAATGTACGTGTTATAATTATTGAGTTGACCTTAAATATTTATTTAAATGTGTGATCATCATTTTGAATTCTTATGCGCATTAAAATAAATTTTTAAAGTCAACTAATATTTTTGATCGAAAAAAAAAAATCAAAAAATAACTGTTAATATGGTTCAAAAAAATAAAAATCATAAAAAACTGTTATTTTTTACCGAAAAAATAAAAACATAACTGTTATTTTTGACAAAAAAAAAAAAAAAAAAAAAAAAAAAAAAAAAAAAAACTATTATTTTTGTTTAAAAAAATAAAAAAGTAACTGTTATCATCTGACTTTTATGAAAAAAAGAACAAACTGTTACGGTCCCTGGTCAAAATTGATTTTAATTTTTTTGACTTTTGTTTTTGCGCTTTATAATTACACTATGCAACAATTGGGAATATTTTGTAATTTTGTTGTTGTTTTCTAGAGAAATTCACATTGCGTTTTAAAACGCAAACGCTCCATTGCAAACAACAAAATTACAAAATATCTATGACATTGTTTTTGCTTTCAATGTAGTTCTTTGGCGTTGCGTTACGTTTTACATGATTAGGGCCTTAGTGAGCAAAGCCGGTATTTGTTTTTAATACGACAGATGAATAATTCCTTGAGCACTATGTTATACAGCGAAGCTTAAGTTAGCGGTTCGGGTTTTTTAAATTCGGGATTTTGATTTCGAGATTTTAAGTTCCGGGCATATGACCCCAATTCTATTTAGTCATATCTCCAATAGAAATGCCGCTCCCTGAAATGACTTTATTGTCACAACTTCCTTATAAATATTGGTATTGATATGAAATTTGGCCAAAAGTACTTCTACAAAAGCTGCTATGTCATGTCAAAATATTGCACTCGTATCCATGATTGCCCTTGGGCTTCACACTCGAAAGTTTGTCTGCAAATACTGTGTTGTAGGATCTTGACCGACTCTACTTTTTTTCTTGTTTTAGAATTACATTTTACATTTCGTTATTTTTCTATATTTATATTCTACATTTACTTTGATTTAATTTTCAACCATGACATTTTTTTTTATCAGATTCTTAAATTTCACATTATGTACTTTTTTGATTGCAAAATTATATTTAATTAATTTAAGTTAACGTAGAGTTAACAAAATCATAAAAAATTGTATGTAAAATATATTTTTATTTATTTTAACTATTGTGCAAGTATAAAACTGAACGGGTAGAAAGCATAATGAAGTTTTGTGTGCTAATTAAATTAAATACTTCCGTTTGACTTAATTTATGTCGAAAATTTCTTCATTTTGCTTGATTCTTACAAAAACAAAAAATAAATCTTTTCATTTACACTTTTATTCACATTCCCTCAAGATTTTTGTTGCTGAAAGGGAAGTGTTAATTAAATAAAATGTTTAAAAGAAAAAACGATAAAAAGAAAAGTAAAAAAACAAAAATGAAAATTCAAAACAATTATTACAACAAATTTCCACTTTCCCGCACCTTAAAGTAGCTGATAGAAGAAGGTAACAATTTTTTCATCTTAAATAAATTTCCTCTTTTCTTATAATCTGCTTTCATTTAATGCCTAGTGCAAGTAATTACAAGAACGTCCTTGTGTGTGTACTTTTTTAAGCATCTCTAGTTGTTTAAACTTAATTTTGCTGACTTTAGTTTGTTTATAGTGTTTTGTTATTTCTCTTATTGTTTGATATTTTTTCAATGAAAGGTCACACCATCATGGTTGGCACCGTTGGTACACTTGTACTTTTTTTTATTCTATTTGATTTTTAAATGTCAATAGCGAATGTATCCACTGTATAGGCTGGGAAACAAAAAGACTTACCTGATTTCAGATCAATCATGGATAATAATATTAAACTCAACTTACCAAATCTAAACACTGCTCCAATCGGCAGGCACCTGTCAGTTGACTCATGTCAAAATTTTAATAAGCTGCGTTATTTAGTTTGTGTTTGACAGACTTCGTGATTTGAGAGGAAATGGCAAATATATGGCATTACATAGCAAAAAAGCACAAATTATGCTACAAATTGCTTCCTTATCCTCCGTATTCTCCGGATTTAACCCCGAGTTACTATTTCTTTTTGACTCTAAGGATGAAACCATCTCACAAATAAATACATAGATAAATTGATGACCTGACAAATCCTTTTTTTTTGGAAGGTATAAACAAATTGGAGAAACGTTGGAACAAGAGCTCAAAGGAGAGTACTTTGAAAAAAAAAAAATGATTTTTTATCCTAAACCTCTTGTTTCATTTTAAAAGTCCCGGACTTTTGATCCGCCCTCGTATCTTGTCATCATTTTCATCTGAAAGTTTAGTGCGGAGGCTTCTCAGGTGAACTAATATAAAATATCCAAAGCTACTGCAGTTTTTGCAGTTTTTGTCGGTCAAAGATTATGGCGACCAAAGAAGTTGTAACATATTAAAGATTAATGTTTGCCTTTACACACAAACACTATATAAAAATGTGTTTTACTACAATTAATTAAAAAAAAAAAAATACAGTTTAAGAAGCAGTGTGTGCAAAGCAGTGCTCGAAAATAAATATTATATACTGTTTTTTACTGTTCGGTACGGTAGAAATATGGAAAACACAAACGTTAAAAGTGTTTGTAGTAAATACCTTAAAAATAGCGTTTCTCTACTTGTGACCTTCGTACACAATAAAAATACATCCTGCACCAATCCAACTCAACGTAAAGATGAGAACATTTCATTGCGTTCTGTTTAAAAAACCACACTTTATTGTGTTCGTTTCAGCACATTAATCTTCGTTCGTTTCAGTTGTGATCAGCGGCCTTTTGGCTGGTAAGCACAACAAAAAATTGTTTACAAATTAAAACGTGTATACAGTACACACGCAGGCTATTCGTGCTGTGGTCGTGCAAATTGCCAAGCAACAACAACAATAATAGAGAAAAGCGTTGCTAAAATTTTTTGTTTGCCCATTCCCTCATCAAAGTAAAAAAAAAAAAAACACTACAGACCGTTAAAATATAAGGTATGTCTACAGAATCACTACAAGTGTTCTGTTTTATAACGAAAAACAGAGTACTACATCATGTTTGATACTTTTTTGAAAATAGTTATGAACAGTATTAAGGGTTGTGTACTAAAACGCTAAAATTAAAAAAATAGATATCGTTTTTGGGTGTGTGTACCGTATTCTAAATAATGTTCGGCTTTTTTTCGAACACTGGATCAAAGTTAATTTGCCACCTCTGGTCATAAATAATGGGTTTTTAAGATTATTTTATTTTTATTTAAATTTTTTGCCTTTTTAAGGAGACATATGCATCAGACCTTAATGATAGAAAATTTATGATAGTTTGTTATATAATAACACATATAAATCTTTTTTAAGAATGAGTTTAAAGATCCCAACACTTATTGTAACTAGGCCTCTCTTTTTCTTCACTTCTGGACGATAGAATGAACATTTTACACTTATTCCAAAAGTAAACATCTAAGAAAGTAGAGTAGGGTTAGGTAGGGAAAGAATATATTTTCAAGAGTGTACCCCATTTAGGACCCACAGGCAATCATTGATCCGTCAGAACAAAATTGTGTAATGAGGTAAAGATTCATGTAAAAGTTTTTTGTACCGAATATCATAAAAATATCTTCATCTATATGGGATTTGTTTGCCTTTAAGTGATTTAAGGAAGTGGGTTTTAATGGGATCTATGGTTTATTTTGACCTACCAGCACAGCATTTTGTTACGACATAGTAGCTATCGTAAAAGTTATTGTCGTTAATTCTTATGTCAATACCGAAATTTATAGGAAATTTATGACATTAAAAGCTATTTTCGGGTCAAATGTGTACCGGTGCCAATAAAACGTTACAAGGTAATAAAGATTGGAATAAAATAAGTTTTAACCAAATTTAAGAAATTATGTAAAATAATGGACCGGTTCTCATCATTTTCAATAGGCTTCGTCCTTGTGACAATTGAAACGTATATACCAAGTTTCATCATATCATCTTTAAAATTGAGACCTGTACTTCGCGCACAAATTATAATCCAGCCGCACGGACGGATGGGCATACATCGTTAAATCGAGAATTAGAGAATTACTTTCTGAGTCGAAACATTTTCATCTTTTTTCTTTTATCTGCTTTTTTGGCCCACGGCTGCCAAACTGTGGATAATTTAGTAAAGTTATAGTCAGATAAAATAATCCTTATAATAAAATCCGAAATTCCTCAGAATAGTTTAATGATTTTTTACATATTCCAGCTCTATAAACATCGAAAACTCCGAAAAATGTATGAAAAATTAATATTGATTAATTCATTATATTTTACCTTTTGTTGCATATTTCATATATTTGCCGAATTTCCGATGTAAAATACAGCTGGAAATGGTGAAAAGAGGCATTTTCCAATATTATAATGTTCTCAGAAATAACGAATTAAGATATAAGGAATATTTTCTCTGAATATTACTTTACTGAATTTCCCACGGTATAGCAGCTATGGGCAAAAAATGGTGAACAAACATATAAAAAATAAAAAATTTTCGACATTTTAGCAATTTTGTTGCACTAGATACATTTTTTGGATTAATTTGTTTTACTTTTTTTTCCTATTCTATATAGAAATGTGAAAAATTCCATGTTCCTCGGAAAAATTTAGTTTTATCCAAAATATTCCAAATAGGGTTATGTTGGTTTCGATAAGTACTTCGAGAAATTCCAAATGAGAAAGAGTTTGCACTCGATGACTTCAAAAATGTTGCACAGTGTAATTAATTATTTCAAATATAGTGTTATTTTACTAATTGATAGGGGCATCGTTTTGAACTTTTCATAAATTCGAATTTCGAAAAGTATTATTGCAGGAAAATTAGCATGTGTTTAAATGGGCACATCCCTTGTAATAGTTGAGTTGACTATGAGTTATTGCGATTGATAAGTATTTAGTGTTTATCGATATATGTATCTGATTAAAATATACGTAACCCGGAATTTATACATGAAAGTACCCAGCGGGAAAACTCTGAAGACCTTCTTTCAGGCCTCGGCTCTTTCGTATAAAAGATAAGATATACATTCCACATTCCCTTCTATGAGAAGGGAGAAGAGAAGGAGTAAAATTTTTTGTTTTGTTTTTTGCTATTCTTATGAAACTGCCAAAGAAGCGAGAGCCGAAGGCCTTCCCCGCAATGACAACTAGTGTAAAAAAGATATGCGTATGTAATGGATGAAGGAGGCCTTCTTGAAGGCATCCGTACTCCTTCTTTTTCCCGCTGGGTACTTTTTTGCAATTTGAGTAAACGTATTATAAACAAAAAATAAAATAAAAACAGCTGAAAGTACAAGAATTGTGTGGGTGTTAGTAAAAAATGTGAGTGTATTGCGACTTTTAAGAAATTACTTTCATGTATAAATGCTAGGTAAGAAAAAAAATTAAATCAAGTAGTTCAACTAAAAATCTTTTATCTTAGTACTCATTATTTCACCTTACACTGTACCCCCAGCTACCAAAAGATATTACAAAAAAGAAAATTAGAAAACATGCTTGAAAACATGGCAAGATATTTTCAAGACGACAAACATACATATATATTACACATACTCTATAATGTTTTTTTCTTTTTTATTGTATACCAAATGTACTAACAAACAAACAGATATAGAGAAGAGAATAAGCCAATTCGAATCGAGACGTCGAGCCAGTATCATTTTGTATCTCATAACAGAAAATTGTTGTTATTGTAATTTTTGGTGCGTTCTTATTATAACCACTTTATGAATTTTAGTTGTTATTGCAACTTAAACAATCTATAGATACTTTGTGATTGTTGTTGGGTTTTGTTTTTCTAAATTGTGTTCAGCTGCAAAATGTTGCAATAATAGCAAAATGCCATAAGTGACATTATACGACAAATAAATATTTTTTCTATTTGTTGTTGTTATAGTTGTAGATGCATTTGTCTTAAAATGGCATTAAGAAGATGTAGATGATGACGATGATGAGGAATACCCAGACAAAGACACAGCAGCATCGTCATCAGTTTATGATCAGAAGAGACCTCAAAGACGTAGAAATAAAAAAAGGAATGAAATACAATAACCAGAATCTGTTAAAAGATTTAATGAAATGTAGAAATAATGAAACGATATGGTTGAATAGAGGGAATAAGACAGAAAACCAATTTACAGTTTCATTTAAGCAACGACATTAAAAGCAGCGTTAAAGGCAACATTTTTGCAGGGCTGGGAGAACTCTAAACATAAATTTAATATTAAGATAAAGGAGAATCTAAGGGAATACTGTAAAGCAAATGTTAAATACAATCTTATATCTGTTATTTTCCTTTAAAAGGCCTTTGTTTTTCCATCCCTGAATTTTATATTCTTTTTTGTTCTGTTTTCAGATGCAGTTAATAAAATATTTAAAAGAAAAAATACTTCTTAGGAAAACTGCAATAACTCAATTATTTGTTTCTGGATTTTTTTTTTCTTTTTTTTTGTCAACGATATCAAAATAAACAAATACACTTGATTGATATTAAGACAATTGAAAAAAAAACTTTAGATGACATTTACCGTCTGGCCGACGATGTCGATCGACAACTTAAGCTTGTCACTCATTATCCTCATAAGCGCTCCTCTAACTATCGACTTGTTGGTCGACAGGTTTTACGTTTCTAACGTAATCCATTTACTTATTGTCAATTGAGTATATTCCCACATCATTGGATTTTTTTTTTTACGTAAACAACTCAGCCATTTTTTTTAGTGCAAAAATGTGATTGTTTTTCAAAGCTAACAATTACATCTTTAAAAAAAAGAAGAATTCTAAAAATCACTTCATGAAGAGTGAAGTTATGATTTTTTGAACTTTTAATTTTTGGAAAAAAGTCAAAAATTCGGTTAGTACCTGTAACTTAAAAAATGCGAGCTAATAGAGAAAAACGGAGATTAAATTTGAAATCAGCGAACTTAAATTAGTAAAAAATTGTATCAAACTTCCTGTGTTATATATCATAAATAAAAAATCGATAAAATCTACCTTTTGCCTAATACATTGTCTCACTGTTGGGATCTGCCGATTCGTAAATTGTACCGTCTCAAAGGCAAAATTGTACCAAATTGACATAAATTGTACCAAAATTTCGCTATATAAAAAAAAGCAAACATACTAAGAATTCATCACACTTTTTTTATTCAATAAAAACAAAAACAAGTAAGAAAGTATAGTCGGCCAAGCCGGACCATTTGGTATACTACAACACAGTATATAAAAACTAATTTTCGAGAGTGTAATCTATTTGGGACCCATGGGCAATCATGGTCCCGCCAGAACACAATTATGTTATGAGGTTTAGATTAAAGTTCTTTGTGCCTAATACTATTTAGATGTCTTTATCCATGAGATTTATTTGTCCTTAAATAATTTCAAGAAGCGGGCTTAGATGGGACCTATGGTTAATTTTGGACCTTCTAGCAAAATATTTTGTACCTATATAGAAGCTATCGTAAAATCCCCAAGTGTTATGTCAAAACCAACATTTATAAGGAAATTATGGCATTACAAGCTATTTTCTGGAGTAGAATTTGTCCGGGAATTATCTCGATATATCGACCGATTCCAATAAAATTTGGTAAGATGATTAAGATTGCAATTAAATAAGTCTGGCCCATAATCCGGAAAGTTTGTATGGAGGCCATGTCAAATTATGAAGCGATTCTCACCGTTTTCAGTCGGCTTCGTCCTTATGAATTGAAGCCAATATACAAAATTTCATCAAATTACCTTCAAAAGTTGGACTTGTAATTTGCGCACAATGAATTACATGGACAGACAACCGGCCAGCCGGACAAAGGGACATTATTAAATCGACTCAGAAAGTGATTCTGAGTCGATGTATGTACTCATTTTGTAAGTACAACATCACGAAAATAAATTAACTATAATGCAATTTTTGGTAGTTCTGGTCAGGGCTGGAGATATGTAATTAGCAATTTAATTGTTTAAAAGAAAAATGAGTTAATCCACCTCAAAGAAATGGTATTTTTTTTAAATTGTACCAAAAAGAATGAATTGCGGCAGTGTACCAATAAAGTTTCGATTGTACCAAATTTGGTACAATTGTACAATAAATCCCATCAGTACATAGCCTTATTAAAAATTAAGGACCTTAAAAATATTTTATAATTTGTTGCTGCTTTCTACAGAAATTCATATTGAATTTTGAAATTTTTAACGCTTCACATATTGTGGCCTATCTTAGGGCCTAAGTTTTCTTTACTTTGTTCCACTGCAAAGGCGGCCGAGATCTAGATCCTGAAAATGCACATATTGCAATGTTTACAATATTGATCTAGACCCTATAATGTAAAAATATTCTGGGTCGTTATGAGTAGCAGAGTTGATTTAACGATGTCCGTGTGTGTGTTGAAATGGGGTTTCGTAAGATAACACCAGCGAAAATCTACCTATTATTTCACCTAGCGCCCATACAAATTTGTTCCCGAAATAGGGATTTGGAAATGATAGCTCCTTAACCATATTAACTAGGAATATAATACTTTTACTGGTTTTCAATTAAGTTTTCAGTGTCAAATATTTTTTTTTTTTTTTCAAAAAGATGAAGTTGTTTTTCGACCTTTTTTGTTATTTACTTTTTTTTCTCTTTAGCAAAATGTTATTTCAATATAAATTATATATCATTCACTATGTAATAACCTCATTTGCAAAAGAGAAGTTTTGCCATTTTCGAAATGTCAACAGTCACACTTTCACATCTGCAAACTAAACACAAATCACGCAGCTCCCGTTAATATCAGGGTATAATGACATTCTAAGATAAACCTCGGAAAGTAGAAATTAAATGACTAGCCTTAATTACAATTGCATTATTTGTTTGTGTGTGTGCGTGTGTGTGTTGGGATAGATGTGTCATTAGAGGAAAACGGAAATCAAAGACGAAGTATTATTATTTTTGTGTTTGTCAGCGCAACGGTAGTAAAAATAAAATTTCAATTTAATTGTTTTTTAAATATCTCTACGTATTTCTTTTAAAACTCTTATGCAGTTGTGGCAATCTGTGTGTGTGTGTGTCTCTCGTGACTTTTCTCTTAATCATAAATTTCATTGACATTGTATTTTTGTTGCTGTTGTTGTTGTTGTTGTTGTTGTAGTAGTTGGCTTATAAAATGTATCTCTACGCATGCGCAAGAATTTAAATTTTTATTTTTGTATAAGTTTTTGTAATTTGTTGCATTGTAAATCACTGTGACTGTAACTGGCTGCATGACTGACTGACTTGCTGTTTTCAAAAAGTGTTGGGTTTTGGTAGGGATTTATAGGACTTAACAGTTGTGAGTAAAAAAATAGCAAATATTTACCTAAAAATTAAATAAAAGTTAAATATAAGGAAAATTCAAAAGAAACGAGAGCGCTTAACAAAAAATAACTTGCCATGCTTATAGCATATGATTTTCTTTGCTATTTTTGTACCCTTTTCTGTAGTTATTTACTCTTAACATTGTATGTTTATTAATTGGCTAGTAGCCAATATGTCTGTTGGAATTGTCTCATGTAACACATGTTTGTAGTGCGTTTTTCACCCTCCTGGTTTTTATTTCAGTTCATTTTGTGTTTTTTTAATACAATTTATATTTTGTATCATTTCAATTTTTTTATTTTATTTTGTTATTGTCTTTTTGTTGGCGATTTAATTGTTTTTTAAGTCATTGATGTCCTGCTGTGTAGTTTTCCTTAAGTGTCATAATGGTGTTTTAACTTAATTAGTTGGTCACTATGGGGTTTTGCTTTAAAGTGCTGTCCACTTGGTTTGTTATCCCTTAATATTACAATTTTTTTTTTTTTGCAGTAAACATTTTTTAGGAAGCACAAGTGTATAAAAAGGAAATGATTTTTTAACGACTTGTTTAAAAAAAAAAAAAAAAAAAAAATTATTAATTAATTATAAGAGAAAGAGAGAGCTTGAAAACAATTTCGAAATAGATTTAAATTTTTTAAGAAAACGGCGGGGGATTATTTTAAAAAAATGGAAAAAGGTCTAAAGTTTGTAAACGATCCGCTCGATTTTAATGTAATTTTATATGGCACTTTAGATAAAATGTTTATTCCCACTTTAGATAAAATGTTATTTCTTTATACGATTTGAAAAGTCGTCCTAAATTTGGCAATTCCACATCAAGCAAATTGGTCTCCCCGCGATTTGGGTATAAACCACAGCCACCAAGCTACTTCCCGAAGGGCCTCACCATTAACCAGGTTGGGACCGTCCCAAGGGCATCACTCTTCGTAGACAAAACAACTATCAGTTGAACTCCAAATAGTTCCAGACTGTTAACCGAACTGATACACTGCATAAATATGTCAGTATTTACATAAACACCTGCCATATGGCCTTATCTAATAGTTGGTCTTAGGCACTGGGTGACAAACTATGCGTTCACCAAACGCCCCCTTGTATGCTCAGATGGCATAGACACAGGTAGTAATTAAGTGTATAATCCGGTAAAAATTATAAATTTTCGACTTGCTTTGGAGCTGGTGCTATCTTACCTCCGCTGCTTAAGGAAAAGCCAGCAGTATCTGTTGACCACCAACAATACCCAGGTGAACCATCCTCACATCTCGAACCTATCCGCAAGTTCTCATCGCAATTCAGGAACACTCCTCCCGCGTATCTTTGGGTTTCAACCACAGCCACCGCGTGATCATTTGGGAATAGCACCCTTTCTCTATAAGCATCATTATGTACGAAATACATGCAATGAGAGTAGTCACCCTCCAGGCTCTCGGCTCTTCATCACTCTAAAATCCAAGTCTCACCTACCATCCAACTCTACCACTCACTTTGATACCTCAACCTTTCACTTTCGTTGAATTTCAGAAACATTAACCGGTCATCCTGGAGACACATATATGCAACAAACGACCTTACTATCTACTAACATAATACTAAGTCTTCATCAACACCACCACTCATCTGGTGCCTCAATCTTTTCATCCACTGTTCGATTCCCGTCAACACTGTTGTAAGCGGGCCAACAGTCCCGACCCTACTCTCGACTAAGACAGACTACTGGAATCTTTACCACCATCCACCGGGCTCTCGACTCTTTACCACTCCAGAATTCAAGTCACACCCACCATCCAACGCAATCCAACATGCTGCCCCTCCACCAACCCACATCCGGTACCTCAAACTTGAATACACTTTTCGATTCCAAGTCGACATAGTCGTGGGAAAACCGGTAGTCTCGACCCTACTCTCTACTAAGATAGACTACTAAATCTTCAGCATCATCACTCAATACTTCATAGAATTCATTCATTACAGAATTTATCTTAAAGCCAAAGACACGTGTTTCCAAGAAAAATTAACACTGCAAAAGCAATCCGTTACTATGGAGAGTATGCGCCAGGGGCTACTGACTCCCGTGGTACCAGATAACGACGGGCACTCTAGTAAGTACCCCCGGCTAAAGAGATCAACAACTGTCAATTTGGATGCTTACCGCATCCCAGATCGTACACCTGTTTTCCCCAGTGGATGTAACATCAAGAGGTCGAAGTTCTCAATATGCGCGGCCCCTGGGAGGCGCAGCACATCCACCAGGGGATGGTACCCTGCAAAGTGGAGCAGAATAAAAAGCTTTGAAAACTAAAATTAACATTCCTAACCGGCTGTAGCGATTAACATGAATGAAACATATCGCACTTGATCAGCAAGAGGGTATTACTCAACATTTTTATTTTTCACTTTTTGACAAAAATCGACACTTTATATTCATATCTACCCGCTGTAAAAATATAGCGCCACTTTTTCCACTTTTTGGCAATGAAACGGTTTAAAAAATGCCTTCAATGTAAAATTAAAAATTGGTTTGTGTCTGCTCATAATTTTAAAATTTTGAGTTAATACCGTCTTTTTGATTAAGCCGCACTGTCTGACATCTGGGTCATGACAATGTAAAAATTCTCGATTTTTTACAATAACTATTGGATTTTCAAAAATTTTAGATTATGCAAAACCCTCACTGAAAAATGATATCTGTTTTAAGTCTTAAAATCATCACTTTTCAAAAAAGAATTGGAAAAAATTTGTTTTTTCTTGTTATTTTGCTTAAAAAGTTTTTGTTATACCTTCTTCTCTAAAAACGTTGTATTTTTTTAATTTAATTTATAAATTTTATATGATTTATTAAAAATATATTACGTTTTAATTAAAAACTTTAAAACTTATTTACGATTTTTGGCAAAAGTCTTTTATTAGTTTTCAAATTTTTAAAAAATTTATAAATATCCTAAAACAATTAGCACAATTAGCTTTCCAATAATATACAATATAACTATTTTATCTCTTCTACGTTTTTGCGCTAGAAATTTACACCGCTTACCAAAATTCCCTCACTTGCGCAAAAACTTATCGCTATCGCTTGAATTTTATTTATAGTTTCTCATAATTATATTTCATAACAAAAACAAAGTTTATAATAATTTTTTATATGTATTTTTTCCTCATTCGCTTTTTATAATTTTATTCTACACAAAACTCATTTTCATCAATCATGCATGACACTTGCATGAGTTGCATGTGTTTTTAAGTCGCTGCGTTTATTCACGACCACGCATTTTACGTCATGCTTAAACCGTATTGTTTTGTAATATGTGCAATTTTGTTTTCCAAAAGGTTTTAATGGATTTTATAAAATTCTTGCATGCAGATTTCACTTCAACCAAAACCTTTTTTTATATAGGATTTCATTTGTAATTGAATTTTATTTTTTTATCATTTTTTATAGTATTTTTTTACTGAAATTGTTCTTGTTGTTTTATTTCCTGGTTCAGTTTATTTGGGTTAATGTAATTCGATTTTGTTGTTGTTTAATTATGTTTTTATGTTGAGAATTGGTTTTTGAAAAATTTTGGAGAATTTTGATAAATATTTGGAAATAATAAAAGTTTGTTCTTTTTACAGTACAGCATTTTTGTAAGAATCATCTGGTTACTTTGTGTTTTAAGTCTACAGTACCCAGCAGTAAACATTCTTAAAACCTTTTTTTGCATTCCAATTTCATTCTAATTTGCACGGAATGTCATTGGAAGCCAATGCCGTGCCTTTTCGTATCTACTTAGAAGGCTTCTAGAAGGTTTTCTAAAAATACGAGGGCGGATCAATAAGTCCGTGACTTTTCGAACTTTCCTCGTAGTTATATGAAATGCTTCTGTTTGCTTATGGAGACTCACTTCCCGGGTTGTGTGGATTCTGTAACGGGGGAACAGGTGGGGTGTGGTAACCCCTTTTCTGGATCGGGATCGGTAAGTGAGATAAGGGAGGCGGTGGGGGATATAATCACCTTGGATAAGGTTACATGGGCGGCAGACGCGGATCCAGCTTGAGCCTTAGTGGGGGGAAATTTTTTATGATACAAAACATGTAAAAAATTTGGTTTTAAAAGTTTATTAAAAACTATAAACTTTTCAACAATAAGGTAAAATAAAATATAAGATCACTTCAATATAAATTAAAATAAATTAATCTTTTAAAATAACATTTTGGCTATAAAAATAATTTTATATATTTTTAATGTTTTTTTTTTTATTTGAAACAATTTATTTGACATCATAATAAATTGTTTGAACAATTTTTCGACCAATAAAAGTACATATGCAATTGTTAACAAAATTTTGGAAGAAGGAATATGCTTCACTAATTTTAAAATTAAGTTATGAATTTTAGTCGAACTGTTTGGGTTTTAATCTAAAGATTCATATATAATTATTCTGGTTTAAGTTGATTAAACCTAATTTTTTTATTTAAATTATTTTTATTTAAAAAGGAATTTTAAAGCTTATAACAATGGAAAGACCAAAATAATTTTGGCTGCACATACATACATACATATGTACCTTCAGTCGTAAATGCGCTAATGCCACAATTTTTGAAAATTAAGTTTTTGATGCAGTTCAATAGAGTAAAAAAAAATACATCGTTTGCGGAAAAAATACAAATATATTTTTCTAGTTCTTGTTTCGCAACGATATGTAAAAGTTCTAAGTCCAAAAATGCTAAAGAAAAAGCGCTAGGGCCCATTAAAATGTGAAAATTTCAAAAAAAATTTGTTAATATTTGTTAATAGTCAACATTGAAATAAATAAAATAATTTTATAATATATATTTATTTTTTGCAAATTGACATACTAAAATGTACATTAAAAGTATAAAATATATAATAGAAAAGGTGATAAGTCACAAAAAGCTATGCAAAACATAAATGTATTATTTTTAGTTGGTTTGCAAGCCAATCAAGAGTCGGCAATGAAGCAAAACTGGATTTACAGATTTAAAATATATTCAGAACTAAAGCCCTTAGAAAATTTTTTCTCTCTCCTATAAAATTTATACATTGAACTACATCCTTTTCGACTGAAGGTGATGATATATACTTATATAGGTACATTATATTAAAAAAAAAAAATTACGGACTCTCCATTGTTTCACTCATTTTTATGTAATTTTTGTATATCAAAGAACTTTTCTTATTAATGGACTTGAAATTTGACAGATATAATTCTTCTTTGGTGAACTTTTACTAGACCAATACATATATTCATATGTATATATGGGAAGGTAGAATGGCAATTCATATAAAATAAATAATATGATGAAAATATGATACGAAAAACGATTATATTCAAATGTATATAATAAATAATTATCATAACACAAATAAAAATATTGCATATACTTATTAATAATTCAACCGCTCGCATTTTCAACCCAAACGTTTATTTTTCGGATATAGATGGCACTTACTGGGATTGAATGTAGAATAATATGTATTTAAATACAGTAAACTAGATGTTTCATTGCAAATATATAATAAATAACTATTAGGATAAATACTTGGATACTTATTGAAAATTTGATTAGTGATTCTATAAAAAACAAAAAAAAACTTGATGGGATTTCCAACAATTTTGTACATTCGGAAATTCGTGTATTATCGAAATAAGCAAAATATATTTATATAATTTAGGGGGGGGAAATTTCCTTTTTTCACCCCCCCCCCCCTGAATCCGCGCCTGATGGGCGGTAAGTACTTTTGGTTCTTACAAATCGACAGGACCAGATGGTATCTTTCCGGCTATGCTACATAATATCCAGGGATCATCACTCATATTGCTGGTGGCACTTTTTAGGGTATGTCTGCTAGATGGCTACTGTTAATAACTGTTTCATTCAAAAAGTCACGGACTTATTGATCCGCCCTCGTAATTAAGAATTAAGCTTAATCTCAGTATAATTGTTGTTGCTAATAATATTTATTTATTTTATGTTTAGTTAATCTGTGTAACAAGACAACAGTCTTATAATAACACAGAGTTTCGTATCGAGCCATAACCGCAAAAAAAACTTAAGCGACAACATTTTTAATTTAAATTTTTTTTTTAATAAATGAATTTATTGGCAACACTTGCATCATCTACTTAAATCTCATGGTCACAGAAGGTGCCGTTACGATTTTATAGCAAAAACCATTTTAGTTTAAGCGCCAATTTTCATACAAAATTTTTATGAAATATAATAAAATGTTGTTTTTGTCGCTTGAGCTTCTTTTGCGGTTATGGCTCGATACTGTACATTATTAATTTATTTTGACAATAAAAAAGTAAAACATTAATTCAAAAACAAAAGACTACATAATAATACAACTTTAATAATTAATAGCCTATTTTCAATGTGCGAAAGAATTCTTTCGTTCGCATAACTACATTGAAAACAAAAACAAATTTTTAGAATTTGTTTTTTATTGAAAATACGCAATTTACTGCCGTCCCCCAAAAAACCCCAAAAAACCCCAAAAAAAAAGTAATGAAATAACCCCCCAAACTGTGGGGCCATATTTCATATGAAATAGAACCCCAATTTTTAAAATGAAAAAAGCCGCCCAACGAAATGAAATAACGCCCCAAACAAAAATGAAATAATAACCTAATATTTGGGGGCACACCTTATATGAAATAAGACCCCAATTTCTAAAATGATATAAGACCCCAATTTCTGAAATGATATAAGACCCCAATATGAATAATACAAATAATTTTACCGTTTTGGTTTAAAGAATCGCGTGATAGAAAGCATGGTTGGGATTTCGAACGGGCGTAAGGATTTGCTCCTCTATGTTATAACAAACACCGGCTCGCTAGCTAAAGCTCCTAAAATCGGCCTTGTGCCCGACCGAAGGCCGGCTCCGCAGAGAAGCTTTTGTTAGCGAAGCCAGTGTTTTTTACACCATAGAGGAGAAAACCCTTACAACCGGCCAATGGCCGGCCGGCTATGCAGAGCGTCTTTACTCAGCGAAGCCGGTGCTTGGTATACCATACAGGCGAAATTCCTTGCGTCCGGCATAAGGTCGGCTATGCAGAGAATCTTTAATTAGCGGAGCCGGTGTTTGCTATACTATAGAGGAGAATATCCTTGCGCCAATAATTGTTTTCGTTATAAATTTATAAATGAAATTATCCCTCAAAAAATCATTATAAAATAATTTTTTGGGGTATTATTTTATATGAAATAATCCCCCATTAAAAAAAATTAAATAACACCCTAAACAAAATGAAATAAACCCCCAAAAGTCGATTTTATTGTTTTCTGTGCAAACTTTTGGGGGATTATTTAATTATTTTTTGGGGGATTATTTCATTATTTTTTGGGGGCTATATTTTGAGGGGCTATTTTATGCGACCTGCAAAAGTCCTGAAAAGTGGAAGCGGTTGCAATTTTTCCTGCTGGGTAAGATAGACAACTTCATTTGAAGCAGATGCAAGTTTTTGTTCCTTTTTGCAGTAAATCACAATATTTTTGTTAGAATCATCTGGTAACTGATAAAAGAAAACTTTAAACATTTTTAACCAAGTTTTTTGCACTTCAGAAAAATATGCATCGATAAGTTGTCCATGAAATTCTTCAAACAATTTTCAAAGAAAACCGATTCATTATATTTTGTTAAAAAAAAACAACGTGTAATTACGTCGTTATGCATTTATCAAATAACCACACTTGTTGTTACGTCCCTTTGTTTTTCTTTTGTTAATAAAAGCGGCATTTTCGAGTGCAAAAGTGTACAATTTTTTCAAGACTTGCAGTATAATGGTATTCATAATAACCAATCAAAAAGTCGATTTTGAATTTTTTGTTAGTTACGCCTTTATGCATTTTAGCTAACGATATACATACATATGTACTCTTATACGTTGGTACCCAGCGGTAAAAATAATGAGTAAAGAGGCCTAATAGAAAGCCTTTTTTTTAGCAGACACAAGTTCTCCTCGCCGCATTCCATACTTATTTATTTTCTACCCAGGTTGTCATTGGGAGCAAGCCCTTCCACATTCTCTTTAAGTCACTAGAAAAAAAAAAAAAAAACTTTCTTTCTCCCTTCCTTAAGAAGGGTACTGAATATTTTGGAGGGTTATTAAAAAAAAATGTATATTTTCCAGAAGGCAGGATACCATACGAAGCAAATCTTTTATAAAGAACTATAGAGTCTTTCAGTCAGAAAGGCCTGTCACGTGCGGTCCTTTCAATAGTTACCGCTGGGTAAAAGTACTTTAAATTATTTGCCTGCTTAAAACTAAATAATTTATTTTTATAGTTATTTGTTAAAAAAAAATCATTTTTATTTTAAAGGTTTTTTTTACAATATAAAACTTTTTTTTTGTATCAGTCTTCTTTCCGCAGCGCCATCACGTCTGGTTGACGTGTCGCTTAGGTTTTTTTTTTTTTTGTATTATTTTACAATTTAGTGTTACATACATACTTATACATACAAATACTTTATAAACTATTTTTGTTTTTTATTTTTCGTTGATACTTTTCTCGTTAACAGCCAACAAAGATTTTTGGTTGTTTTTGTGTAAAATATTGCGAAAATTTACACATAAATTATCATTTAAACTGCCTGTTTTACAAAAAAATCTTTATATTTGTCAACATTATAATAAATTATATAATAATGGAGAGTTTAACCTCAAATCTGTGTACAGTACAGTATAAAAATAAAATTTAATTGGAGTGTATAGAAAAATGTTGTTTTTGATATGATAGGAATTTTGTTAGAATTTGAAAGTTCATATCATCTAGCAATAAGGCGGTCGAATAAGGTCTCAGTACTTAGGTGTTTTTTATCTATTCGAGTATAAGATATTTATCTAAAATATGTACAAATATTTTTACGGTCTTATTTATAAAAAATAAAACAGTTTAATAAAAGGTTTATTAAACAAATTTTCATACAAAATCCATTTCATAAACCCTTTATTAAGCTGTTTTATTTTTTTAAAATAAGGCCATTAATGTTTATCTTTTAATAAATAATCACCCTTATTCTGCGTTTCGATTACGTTCCCGCATTCAGTTACGCTCGAATCGAAAATAGGTATTTTAAAAAAAAACCTAATCGAAAAAAAGAAGAAGAGAAGAGTATGTTTAAACCAGCTGCTTTGTAATGAAACGTATGAAATAGAAACATAAAAAATAAAAAATTTTGTAAACATTGTAATTGTTAAACTATAAAAATAAAATTTTATGAATAAATAGTAATAAATACATATATAAAAACTAAATATTGTGGTAACTATAATTAAATAAACTCATCAGTTAAGTGCGGAAAGGAAGAAAATAGCCAGATTATAAGCAAACGGTATTTGTGGCCAAACTATTCCAGTGTGCCGGATCAAAATTTTAATTTTCTGCACATCATTGCAAAAGAAAAATTTAGTTTAGAGAAGAAATGGAATCGATAGCAGCGGCGTTGTTGTTGGAAGAGGAGAACAACGTGGTCCAGAATGCAGAATCAAGACTAGAAAAGCGGAAATTGAGAGACAGTTGCAATCCATTCGAGATGAGTGATAAATTGTAAGATATTTGTTTTAAATGTCTGTGAAACAATTAATTTAATTAATTTAAATATAATATTAATATATAAATTAAACAAATAAATTAAATAAAGCTTTAAAGTTACAAAAAAAAAAAAAACAAAATTTATTACAAAATAAATTTATAGTATTTTATACTCACATTTTATTTAATTATACACTTTTTTAACTACAGAAACAAAAATCGAAAAACTTTCCGTTAGTAAATAAACATCTTGAAAAAACGTAGCTACGATCGTAACGCGGAATACATACAATCGAAAAACAAATTGAATTGATACGAGGAACGGAACGCAAAATACCAAAGTTGCCAAACTGAGAAATTTACGATCCGAATCGAAACGCAGAATAAGGGTGATTAATATTAGTCTGGATGTAGTATTAAGACGTTACTGTGAGTGTAAGACTATAGACGGAGTAATATGAGCTGAAGAAGGCAGTGTTAGAAAAACACGGTAGTCTAAGTATAAAACGGTAGTTTCAAAATAAGACGGTAGTCTGAGTAGAAACGGTATTCTGATCCTGCAAATAATATTGGACTACTTAACCTATTTTAGATAAAATGGACTAATTACAACATGGTTCAATGTAATTTAAGCATGGACTATGTCATTGGTTAAAAAAGAGCTTATAGGAAAACTTATCATCTGAAGTATAACATAGAGTAGTATCAAAACTAATCCACTGGGGATATACTTCGATACCTTCCCATAAGAATGTATTAAGCGACATTTCTAAAATTGTGTAGGAAACGAAAAAAAAGTCCCATTTAGTTATTTATTTGTGTATTTTATTGAAAGGAACATATTTGGAAAGCGATTTTCAGAATACAAAACTTGACATCATTGCAAAACCAAAATTTTAATCAGATAAAAGTTTTTGTCGCTTAGTACATTTTCGTGGTCAAGACATTGGCGCTTGATACAATGGTAAATGGCGCTTAAAACATTGACATGGACACAAAAAATAAAGGTTTGAAATAAATTGTGTCCTTAAATTCATTTTTTATCTGTTAAACAATAAAATAAATAAAAATCTATATAAAAAGTAACAAAACATTTATTTCAAAACAAAAAATCAAATACGGAAATTTTAAGATTATTTATAATCATTTTGATTGTCAGACAAATCATCTTCTTCGTCTGTCTATGCCAATTCGTCTTCTTTCTCACCAAATGTATTTTTTTATAATATCCTCGTATTCTTGTATGTATCGTTCTTGTATGTATTGTTGCATAGAAAAATTATTTAAACTCAAAGACAATCATAATCTCGAGTGTTATAAGCGACAAAAATGGATCAAGTTCTAGTTGGATGAGTGTGCTAAGCGACAATTTCGGTTAAACTAAGCGACATCTAACAAAATTTTTGTGTGGACCTTTTGTTGCTTACGACAATTACATTTTTAAAAATGTGGCTTAGCATAATTTCTTTGGCGGATAATTCAAATTTCAGGGAGAAACATTATTCCGGTGAGAAAACTTGACGGTTGATAAAATTTTATTTTCTCTCTAGTTTCCTTTGCATCCATGATAGGGCAGCGAAACCCAGGCCAAAATGTGGCGCTTAACTTCTAGTATATATAGTTCCACATCAAAAAGTCATTTTCGAAAAAAGTGTCGCCTAATACATTCTTATGGGAAGGTATCGATATGAACATGGAGTACTTTTAAGAATACTCCGTCGTAATACAAAGCTGGGTTTTATGGCCCTGCCCTAGGACATCGTTATGTTAAACATACCATGTATTTTTTAATACACTTGGGCTACCTTTATATACAAGGGAGCTTAAAACTATAGTCTGAGTATAAGTTTATGAATAAGATGTCTAAGTATTTTATTGTGTCTATTTATCGGAGTATAAGATGATAATCTTTATATAAGATAACATGATAATCTGAGTATAAGACGTTGTTATAACTCTAATATATATATTACTTATTATTACTATATAACTTTACTCTAGATTTTCGTTTCAGATTCTACTAGGAATACACAGATTTTGATTCCAAGAATGTATAACTTTTTATTTGAGATATTTTTTATAGTTGGAATCGCTAGAAAATTGAAATATTTGCCCTTGGAATTACGGGGTTTTCACACTCTAATAATGCTTTTTGACCTAAAGTGTCCTTTTGTTAATTGCCCTACGTTTAATCATTCAAATGGTTTATTTAATTTTTAAATATTTTTGACAACATATCGCACTTGTTCCTCGAAACGGAGTCAACTCAAAATTTATAAATATTCAGTAGAGACAAAAAAAATTTTTTTTAATATGTATTCTTATATTACAAATGGGGATAAAACTGCATTTTTTAAGCAAAATACTAGAGAAATAGATCTAATATTCTTACAATGATTAGATATGGCCACTGTTTATCGTTTTCTTGCACAAAGTGAAAATTGAAACATTTTGAGTTGACGCTGTTTAGAGGAACAAGTGCGATATGTATATTTATTTGTTTGTACTAAAATACAGTTAATAAATATAGAAAAAAAAATTCTTGGAAGTGTGTTTTTAGGGCTGTACTCGGACGGGTACAGTGGTGTCATGAGTGTTCTATTTTTTAAAGTATGAATATTTTTAAAGCACACTTTTTCAAAACATAGAGCAACATCGCCTTTCTCAAATACCCACCTTATTCTGTTATGACACTCACGACATCGTAACTGATTTTTTATTCTTTTAGGAAAGAGGTTTCCACCACTAGTTGCAACAACAGGAGCCATCGACCGTTTGGAAATATTCACTTCCTGGGTAAATCGAGCAATATCGAGTTGAAACTCAAGCAAGTCCATTTGAGATCTGTTTGCAGTTTTAAACAATTGCCATGAATTTACCACAGTAGAACTTAACATTGTGGTCATGAAGATCAACGCCTCCCATTCCTGCGTTGTATTTAGCAATCACTAATTTTAACCTTTTTGAGCGAACACCATCGACTAACGGCATTCATTGGCTCTATACCTTTGACCTTACGGTTACGGCACTGTTGTCTTTCCACTTCAAAAACATTACTTTATTGTCTTCATCAAATTTTTAGTCAATATATCCCCTCTTTTCTTTTTTGAAAAATAATTCTGTTGTTGGCGAAAATTTGTTTTCTCTTGAATCAAGAACAGTCCTAATAACTCAAAATCCTTTTTCTTTCAACGTAGCCAGTAGATCGTACGAGTTAAAAAATTATCAAAAAAACACAGTAGTTGGGCACATTTTCTAGAAAATCAAGCACAACTTTGAACCCAAGCGGCATTTTTTGTTTTTCTACACTCACGCACGCCTTTGTCTGCCATAAAAACTTGAGGTTTTGATGGTTGGAAATTCCATTTTGTTATGGGCAAAAAATTTTAAAAAAAAAATGATACCTATTAAGCCATTGTACTCGATTGGGTACACCGATTGTTCTACACACCCAGCTTCAATGAGTTTTATATAATTGCACTTCTTATAAATTAAAAGCACGGGTTTTTTACTATGAAAAACTGTAACAAACGCTTTAACAAAACAGGGTTTTCTCAAAGCAGCTGAATGATCAATGGCCTAGCTAATATTCGAAAAATTGATGCAAAGGTATAAAACTATACAAAATACACAGTAACGGTAAAATTTTTTAACACTTTGTTTTTTTTATTTTACTATTTTACACAATATGTCAAATAAAAAACCAAAAGAAACGATGCCTTATTTCACTTCTAATAAAACTTATGCGTATTTAAATATTGCCTTTTGTTCTGTACTCAAACGAGTACAATGGCTGGGAATGGGTTAATATTTAGGAATAATAGCTTTGTAATATAAGTTAATTGGCCTTGTTAGGCTTTTTATATTACTGTTAAATAAATAAATAAAAGAAAAAATATGTCAGTCTGAGTAAAAGTCAGTGAGCTTAATATAAGATAATTCTCTTAGTATAAGACTGTAGTTTAAGTTTAAGACGACAGTCCGAGTGTAACAGGGTATAATAGTAAGTACAAGACGCAGTATAATCTGTTGTCTTTATATCAAACTGTAGTCTAAGTATAAGAATGTGGTCTTTGTATAAGACTTTATTTAGTATTTGTAGGTATCAAACTTTAGTCTTTGTATAAAACTTTAGTATTTGTATCGGTTTTGAAATAAAACACAATAAAATCGTTTTAATGACCATCAATTTGGCTTTATTGGAAGGATAATTTTATGCCATTAATGTTTAAATATGATTTCAGGCATGTGGCCGCCGCGGCTGGCTCGAATAAAGCCAATTCTACAGGTCCAATTTTCAACCACTTTTTCGAGCATATGGGGCCGTATGTCGGCAATAACGCCACGAATGTTGGCTTCCAATTCCCCTAACGTTTCTGGTTTGTTGGCGTAGACGAGCGACTTCACATATCCCCAAAGAAAATAATCCAATGGTGTCAAATCACACGATCTTGGTGGCCAATTGACAGGTCCATTCCGCGAAATTATGCGCTCATCGAATGTTTCCTTCAATAAATCGATTGTGGCGTGCGCTGTGTGGCATGTAGCGCCGTCTTGTTGGAATCACAACTCATCCACATTCATGCCATCCAATTCGGGAACAAAATAGTCGGTTATCATGGCTCTATACCGGTCTCCATTAACGGTAACTGCCTCTCCAGCATTATTTCGGAAGAAGTATGGCCCAATGACTCCACCAGCCCATAGAGCACACCAAACAGTCAGTTTTTGTGGATGTAATGGCGTCTCAAGGGTCTCATGTGGATTCTCTTCACTCCAAATGCGGCAATTTTGCTTGTTGACGTAGCCATTCAACCAAAAATGAGCCTCATCACTGAACAAAATTTTGCGATGAAAATCAGCATCGAGATCAATCTCATTTTCGGCCCATACACCAAAATCATGACGCATTGCATGGTCTCGCGGCTTTAATTCTTGCACAAGCTGGATCTTGTAAGGTCGCAAAATCTTCCATAAAGTTGATGGACAAAGCTCCAATTGCTGTGCACGGTGGCGAATCGATTCATTCGGGTCCTCTTCAACACTGCTGTACAGCGACAATTGTTTCTTCGGTGCGCACTGTTCGACGTCTCTGCGGATGCGTATTATCACATAGAGTAAACGTAGTGCGAAAACGATCCATGGTTAACCGAATTAATTGCTCTGATGGACGATTATGTCGACCATAAAATGGACGGAGCTTGCGGTAAACTTCGCGAACTGAACCTATGCAAGCGTTGTTCTTTTGTCAACCTGTTCATGATGAAATGGCAAACCAAACTGAACATAAATGACATTAGAGTTGCCAGATTTGACCACAAAATGGCAGTTTTATCTCTATTCGAAAAACAAACCTGTAAAAAAAACAACCTGTATAAGACTTTATTCTTTGTTAAGACTTTAGTCTTTTTATAAAACTTTTGTCTTTGTTTAAGACTTTAGTCTTTGTATAAGTCTTTGTATATGACTTAAGTGTTTGTATATGACTTAAGTCGTTGTATATGACTTAAGCTTTTGTATAAGACTTTAGTCTTTGTATAAGACCTTAGTCTTTGTACTAGACTTTAGTAATTGTATAAGGCTTAGTCTTAGTCTTTGTATAAGACTTTAGTAATTGTATGAGACTTAAGCTTTGTATAAGACTGTTTCTGAGTATATAAAACTGTATTCTTAACATAAAACGATATTGTTTTGCTCTAAATATAAAATTGTGTTCTGAGTAATAGATTTTGTTACCCTTCGTACATAATAAAATCCAATATAAATAGCAGTAACCTTTTAGTTTTTGAATTCTATTTATAAAACTTTAGCCTAATTATCTCTTTAAAAATAATGAAAAATTCTTTAGAAATTATCAAGATTATACTGCATCATTTATCATTAAAGTTTCAGGAAATATTTTCATACTTTTTCTCAAATTAATTTCAAAATAAGGAAAGACAAATCTTTAAAGTGTTTTATTTTCTTACACAAAAAATAAAGAGAAAAAAAATGTTTGCCAAAAATAGCAAAACCTAAAAACACACACTTTTATAATGTCAAAATATAAATCTCATTTATTATTTTACGTGCATATTTTTCCCCCTTCAAGCCGAACGCGCACAAAATCCAAAAACAATAATCCATGCATGATATGTCACATTTAGACTTCCTTGTTCAGCAGAAGAAAAAAAACTGATAAAAACAATTTTCGAAAGAATATAAAAAAATATAAAAAAGCTTTTTTCACTTCATTTGCAATTTTTGTTTTAAAATTATTTTCAACAGTGGCATTAAAGATCATGAACAACATGTTTAGAGCATGATAAGTTCTGAGACAGTCTGCTGCAATTTTGCAGCATTATCAGGCCAAAAAGAACTCTGCTGCAAGACACAACCAACAAAGTTGAAAGAATATCAATCATGTTCACTTTTATTTTGTTGCAGAGAGCTCAAAAGCCACCATTCTACACATTTTGCACATTTTATGTGACACTTATTTTTGGATAGAAAAAAAAAAAAAAAAAAAAAAAAAAACAACGAAAACATTTACAGTTTGTCTATTGCCACATTTAACATTTTGCTGTGTGGCATTGCCGGTTTGGCCATTAAAATATATGAATGTGTGTATGTCTACAAACTTGCTGCTACAAAAAGGAGGAAAATTGTGACAGTGCCAGCCAGCAAACAGCGCCAGAGTTCGCTCTCATAGTTTGCTGTATATTCATATTAAATGAAGCACAATATGACCGTGTCTGTTAAATATTCATAATTTCATTTTTTTTAATTTTCAAAATGTATGCAGTTGCTCATTTTGGTTTCATTCCTAAACGACACGACAAACTTGATATTGAAAAGAAGGAAATAAATTGCAAATGAAATTTTTATTTGGCCTTTAACGTTTAAGTAAAAAAGTTAAACCAAATTACCGTTAATTTAAGTTAACCTTAAGACCAAAAAGGTTAAAATTTAAATTAGTTAACGTAAAGGCTATTTTGCTACTTCTTAACAGTCGTTTTGATATTTAAATAAAAAGTGGTATTTTTTTACTACAGTTAAACTTCTCCATAGTGAACGTCTGTACAATGAAGCTCTCCCTATAATGTATTGATTTTAAAAACATTGATTTTTCGTTTAAATTTATGTGTAATTTAATCTCCTTAAAATTAATTTTCATACAGTCAATTTTTCTTTACATTATACCAATTTTTCTAATATAAATTTATTGTAAGAAGATTGTAAGAATTTATTGTAAGAGATTTCCCAACGATGAAAATAAGAACAAAACCCTCTGCGATAAGTATTTTGATAGCAATCGGCCGTGTTCAGTAAATGAAAATATCGCACCGAAGCAGTATTTCTCTTTAAAAATGTTATAAGTGTTTGATAAAGTTGGAGCAGTATTTTTCCTAGCACTTTATCAACTGTTTAATATGCAATTATTCTAGAAATACAGAGGACAAGCAGAGATGTACTAAACTCAAAAGGCTTCAAAAAAGGGACTTTTTGAAGATTTTAATGAAACAATACTCAAAAGTATTACTAACGCACGTTTAATAGTGTAATCCAAACTAAAACATTTAATAATTTTAAATAAAGGTAGAAAAGCAATCTAATTTCTGTTAATTATAGGGAAGTTAAACTGTATTTATTAGCAACTGTGTTTATTTTTTTTTACTACTTATTTACGGTGATGCCAGGCGTGTGAGGCATTAGCAGTGTGGCCATTTTGGCATTTTTGCAGCTAAATTTGGCATTAAAAATTTTTATTTAGCTGCAAAATTTTCATTTAGCACTTGGCATTTTATTAAGCATTTTTAGAAAATATTTTTAGGTTTTTTTAGCATTATTAATTTTAAAATTTTGGACGAAAAGTTTTATTGATTTTACATAAATTTTTTTATAAATTTTAACTAAAAACAAGTTAGAGTGCTATATTCGGCTGTGCCGAATATTTGATACCCTCCACCGACAGGAGTGGGCTCTATATGATAAATACATATATATTATTAACTAAGTTTCACAAAAACGAACGTCAGCATTAAAATTGGTTGCGGTTTAGACCTGAATTAAATTATTGACCGACAATAAGAAAATGTTATTCGTTTCTTGTAAGAACTTTGAACTGGCTTGAGTAAAATATCATTATTCGTAACAGTTTTAGCCGGACTAAAATGTTTTTAGGAGCATTATTTGTATTGGACCTATGGTAAATTATGGACAAATCATCCCAAAATTCTGAAGACTGATTTCTGGTATTACAAAAAATATATTAGAATAAATTTCAATACAGCAGTGTAATTAGTTTTAGCGTTAAAAGTAAATTTTACAAATTTGCATGATAGTTTTTCTTGCCATATGAATTTAAGTAAAAAATTTCACCGCAATATCTATAAATCCCAAAGTGGGCTTTATTTGGTTTTAGGCGCAATAAACTATTTTCCGAGAGTAGGGTTTATATGGGGCCTATGGTAAATTATGGACAAATCTTCACGAAATTTGGCAGTGTGATTCTCGTCCTATAAACTGTGACGCACCGAACTTCAATTTGATAGCATTATTTATTACGGTTTTAGGCGTACTAAACGGTTTTCCGGGAGTAGGGTTTATATGGGGCCTAGTGTAAATTGTGGAACGATCTTCTAAAAATCTTATAGTGTGATTTCTGGTCCTGTAAAACTGTGACGTACCAAATTTAAGTATGCTAACGTTATTTATTGCGGTTTTAGGCGTACTAAACTGTTTTCCGCGAGAAGGGTTTATATGGGGCCTATGGTAAATTGTGGACCGATCTTCACGAAATTTAACAGTATGATTTGCAGTCGTATAAAGCGAATTCGTGCAAAATTTCATGTCATTCCGTGCATTATTCCACCATTTATGTTAGTTTTTGTATCAAAATTATCAATTTTTTTTGGGTAGTGGTTCCACATTTTGATTCATAGTTCTGATCCTACTGAACCAATGTTGCTGGATTTCAATCCCAAGCTGCTTAGGATAAACCCAAGCAATTTGAGACCAAGTTTGTTCTTTTCTTTTGCGTTTTTCGAAAGTGAGCGTATTTTCAACAGACGGACAGACGGACATGGCTAAATCGACTTAGAATTACTCAAGGACCCAGAATATATATACTTTATGGGGTCTTAGATGTATAATAAAAAAGTTTCTCACGGAATGACAAACTTAGTATACCCTCATTCACCACAGTGGTGGTGGAGGGTATAACAATTGTACTCAAAATGAAATTTCGCAGGGAAATGGATAATTCTTTTGTTAAGAAAGGAAATATTATAAATTTCCCCATTCTGTTGATTGATAAAATGATTTGTCCTTTGATATTACGATATTAAAGTACAAAGAGATTTCACTTTGTATTTAGATAAACATTCCATAGTGTTATTAAATGGTTAATTAAACAAATTTTCATAGAAAATTCGTTTCATAAACCTGCTATAAACCAAAAATATTTTTTACGAATATGGGGGTAAATGCTAAAAAAATTTTTTTGCTTTAAGCTGCAGAAAAAATAATAGTTTTGAACTTTAACTTTTCTTAAACTAAGAAATAAATTTATCTAAAAAATTTTGTATAGCGTAGAAGTAAAATCGTTTAAATTTTGCATGTATCAGGTGTTTACGGGCCCCCTAAATTTAAAATTTAATCTCAACTACCTGTTCTACATATTAATATATATTAGATGCATTACCAAAATCTACACAATTGTTTAGATATAACCATTAATTTCAATTCCGTTAAAAAATAACTCGCTAAATGTATTTAGTTTCGAATAAAATCTCATACTGGCAATAAATTTTTAACGAAAAGCTTTAAAAATTTTAGCATTATTTTTAGCATTTTTTAAAATCATTTTTAGCATTTTTTGGCCGTGTCTAATGACAGATTTAGCTGTGAAAAATTTTAAGATCTGGTCACACTGGGCATTAGTCTGATTATAAGACAGAATTCCCAAAAGAAGTGGACGATTAAAGTAAAACTCTGTAGTCTATCTATCTTATGCAAAAAAGTTAAAGTTCACGTTAGTTAAGCGATACACTTAGCCCATTCACTTTTGCTAGGCTTATGGTCGTCTTCTGAATGTATCGACAAACTGCCTGTTACTAAATTTCGACATAAATTTATAAGAATCATTAACTGCTCTGCCGATATCGGTTTCCTCAACATACCAATAAAAACAGTATTTTCAGTTGGCAATACCTCTCAAAATAGGTTTGAAAGTTGGGAAGCATCTGATTGAATTTATCTGTACGCCAATTAAATAATTGGCAGACGAGAACGAGTTATACATAATAGAAGCAAACGAGACAGTAAGAAACCCAAATTTCTTTAATTTTCAGTATTTCGCTGGGGAAAAAAATGAATCGCCTAATGAAAAAACCCTCAGTAGTGTATCGAAACTAACGTGAACCTTATTTTTTTTTTTTTTTTTTTTTTTTTTGCCTAAGATATATGTCAGATTCATCATCGCACATTTTAAACACCTAAAAGTAAAAGTTTAAATTTGGAACGGAGGTTGCACTCGCCAAATCGATTTACTGGTACGGGATTTTTGGAAATGCGAATGTTTATTGGATAAAAAAACGGTTAAAACTTGTAAATTCGCTAACATCATTTCTTCTAAACTAAGAGAGATGCAAAAAAATTAAATACTTACTGGTTTTCATTAAAAAAAAATAAGCGGGCAGGTGCCTTTTACTTTTTTTGATACCCGGCCCTTTTATGAAGTAAACAGGTAAATCCAGTATTTTGGCACTTTTTGTCGTTCCATCTATATTTTAGCCAATAAACATAGAAATAAAAATTAAATCACATTCGTAACTTATTTAAAAAAAAACATATTAAAGTTTGCAACTTCTACGAATTTCGAACGTTTAAGATGTGAAAATCGTTCGTATTTTTGGTACTTTTTTTTACAAATCATATTACTACAATATAAAAATTTATGATATTTTAAGTGGTGATGAAAAAAGTATCGATAAGGGGAAATGCCGGAAATTTAATTTGTTTTTTTTTTTACTTTTCCGTTCTACATGTGGTACTTTTTGAATTTTCTATAATATTGAACTTTATTAAGGATATGAAAACGTTAATTTAATTATAAGATGTCGTCTGTTAACAGGAGGATTACCCGATAATATTTGGACTTTAAGACTGATTATAAAATGGTAAACTGAGTATAAGATAATTCATAGTTCCATATATATTCGTATTTAAGTATAAAACTACAATCTGTCTAAATGGAAATATGTAATATTATTATAAGAAAATAGTGTATATAAAATACTCTGATCCGAGTATAAGTCTGTGTTCAGACGGCTCATTTCTTAATGACATGATTGCTACTTTGTTGGCTAGAGAGATAAGGGGAAAAGAAACGAGTACACAGTTTCATGTACTGTCAGTAAGTTTTGCTTTCTCATTCGCTATTTTTTTTATTGGGTATTTGTATTTAAAGACTACAAAAAAAAAACGTCGTCAACATGACACAAATTGTTTGAACGCCAATGAAAGTTCAAAGATGAAAAAGTAAAGCCCCAGTTAGCTGACAGTAACAGTAACGTTGCAAATCAGCTGCTTCATATTTTTGTATGTAAAGCAATTATAGCGATTCGTTTTCAGTAAGACCGTTACGTCTAAATCTTTAGAAAATAGATTTTTTTACTGTACGGTAACATTACGGGTATTGCCAGCTAACTGGGGCTTAACAATCATGTCAATAAGACATGAGCCGTATGAACCCAGACTTAGGCAATATTCAGACTGTTTTGACTGTTGTGTTTACATCTGACTTGTCCATTTTTCAAGTCACTTGTAATTATGCATATCTGTCAAAATTGCTTTTTTCTAATATTCGGTCACAAACGTACATGTAATTTGCTTCTTAAAATTTGTTTCTTTAAATTCGAAGATACCAATTAAGGATATAATAATAAAACTTTTTTATAGCTACATATATGTACATAATTTCTATTCAAGGGTTAAATTATCATAGATATATCGTTACTGTAAAAAATTAACTTCAGCCGGCTAATAATTCCGTCAATAATGGAAAGCCGCTGCCGGTTTCCTCCCGGCATAGATTTCAGACACAGATGATGTCAGATGGGTTGTAAGAAGAAAATAGAGCACGCTCGAATTTATATTTTATCAGATGACTTTGCATCTGACTTTTAAAGAAGAAATGTTAGAAAGGTAACGACATGTATGTATTTTGCAGTAAGAAATTTGACAAGTCAGATGTAAAAAATATGTCGTGTACATTTAATAACCTTAAAAGTAAGACTTTTAAAATGTTACAAAATGTCGTAAAACTGCATTAATTATTAAATTCTACTGTAGTAAATGGCGCAGATCGTTTTAGAAACTTTTAAGGCCAAAATATACTAAATTTAAAGTCAATTTACTAGACATTTAATGTCTGGTTTACGAAATTTCTTGTGCATCTTTTCAGTTTTAGGTAAAATGTGTTTTTTTTTGTTTTTTTTAAACAACTTTTACTACTTTAAAACAAAAAGCCGCAGGCTTTTTACCAAAACATCGGTCACATTACTACAACTGACAAGTAAACGAGCTTCTGCATTTTTATTCCTTTCGCCGCATGTATCGTCGTAACAGTTCTTGTAAATTCATGGATGGGAAACAATCTATAAAGAAATGACTGTAAAAAAAATTATACACTAAAAGAAATTTTTCCACTTCAGCATGAGAAATAATTAGATGTCACTCACTCCATTGCCACTTTAAAGTCTCATATCTTGACAGTTGGCAGATTGGGAACTGTCAGAAACTCTTAACAATCAGCAATAACAAAAAACAATTTGGTGCCCATGTCTTACAATCATATTTTGACAGATCTAGTACTATCAAAATATTTGACAGATTATTCAGATATTTTGTGTGTTTAAATTTTTAAACGAAGAGTCTGAAACGAAGATGAATGAAATGTCTATTACATAGCGTTTACACTTGACAGTTCTGTAATGACAGTAGCAATACATGCCAACTTTTTAACGAATTCATGCACACTTTTCCAACAGTCTTGCAAATTTCAAAGGCACAAAATTGGGACAGTAATTTAAAGTTTTGCCCGCAAAAGAAAATAGAATCAAAAAAAAACGGAAAATTAAATAAATATATCGCACTTGTTCAACAATACTGTATTAACTCAAAATTTAAAAATTTTCAGTAGAAGCAAATAATTTTTAATTTTACATTAAAGGCCTATGAAAAAGAATTTTGAAAGCAACCGTTTCATTACCAGAAAACAGTAATTTAACAGCGGTATGAATATGAATATTACGTCTCGTTTTTTTCCAAAAAGTGAAAATATAAAAATTTTGAGTTAATACACTATTGTTGAACAAGTGCAATGTTCTGCTTTCAATTTTTAAAACTCAGGAAAGTGTTATCTATATTTTATTATTTATGATTAAATTTAGTAATATGAAAACCTTTTTTTGTAGCTTAAGCCTGGTACTCTGTTCAACAATTCACGTGAAATGCTGTTAAAACTCATAAAAAAAAACTTGTGCGGAATTTCTATGAAATAATGTTGATAGAGTTGTACTCTGTTTAATTTGTGAAAAAGTTGCGAAATATTTCTGGCAACATTTTTTTTAGAACTGCGAAATAATATAACCTGCACTTATTTCACGTGGAATTTTTAGCAAATGAAAAAATTTTAAACTTAATATTAAAATGAGAACTGACAAAACATAAATAACACAACCGGTAACAGTTTTCCATCCATATTTAGGCCCTAATCATGTACAACGCTGCGCAACGCCACAGAACTAACGCAACGCCAAAGAATAACATTGAAAGCACAAACAATGTCATAAATATTTTGTAATTTTGTTGTTGCTTTTTACAGAGATTCACATTGCGTGTTAAAATTTCAAACGCTCCATTGCTTGTGTCGTTTTTTTAAAACGGTACATGAATTTCTGTTGAAAGCAACAACAAAATTACAAAATATTTATGACATTGTTTGTGCTTTCAATGTTATTGTTTGGCGTTGCGCTGCGTTGTACTTAAATAGGGCCTTAGTTTCATTTTTACTTAATTTTTTACATAAAAAAATACTTTTTATCAAAATTCATGTGGGATATGTTTACATATGAAAAACTATTTCGCATACTTTCAAAGATTAAAAACGTCAAATTGTGCAAACTCTCGAGATAGGTAACATTGATACATGTCAAATTTTTCGCATAAAATAATAGGTGTTGTTGAACATTTTTCACGAATTGGAACAGAGTACTAGTCTTTATGTGTAAGTACGGGAAAGTATAAAAAATGGCTATCTTCTCAATGTATCGACAAACTGCCTGTTCCTTAATGTCGAGATAAATTTATTAGACCGATAAGCTGCCCGTTAACGATTTTGGTTTTTTCAATATACCGACAAAAACATTATTTCCATTTGGCAACACCTCTTAAAATAGATGTTAAAGTTGGGCGTCAGCTGATTGAATTTATCTGTACGGCAACTAAACGGCAAATAAATATTTGGCGATGAGTACCGGTTAGCTTTGCGACAGAATAGAAGCAAATGAGACATTGAGAAAACCAAATTTCTTTAATGTGCAGTTTTTCGTTGTGAAAACGGCCATAAGAATGCCAATAATGAGAAATGAAGAATTTTGATTTTATAAATAAAAAAGTTTTAGTAAAAACAAACTTGAAGCAGTAGCTTTATGCTACTATTCTTCATATAAAACACGTATAGCTGCAACTTGCACTGCAAAGTTCACAATCGACAATAAATGAACTGTCTAAATTACGTTCTGGACGCCTACGTCACAAAGAGAGAGTTAGCAGTATTTTTGACAACTAATATGCATTTTCTTACAGTCAAGTGTAAACGCTATGTTAGATTTAAGAGCAACTGTTGCCAGATTTTATATAATAAAATTCTTTGTTTCTATTTCGTTCAGTGCATATTGTCTGAAAATAAATGTAGAAAGGAGTTGTTGTGATATTTTTAAATGCGTTTTTTATTACGTTCGTAAAAAGAACGGAAAATATATTTTCTGCTTTGGCATTATTAAAGATTTCTGTTTCTGTTTCTCTTTATTTATTTTTACTATTATTGAATGGATTGCTCTGTGCTGGACTTTCTCATGTCACACATTTATCTTTTGGAGGATTGTTGGTTGGTTGTTTGGTTTCAGATTTGTTTGCTTATTTTCCTTATTACATTCTGCGCCATCTCTTTTGTCATTTTCTGTTATTAATTCAATTATTTCTTTGGAGTTGTTTTAATGTTTGTTTTAATTACATGTCTTGTCTTTGGGTATATGTGGACAGTGTTATGTTCGGTCTGTTTTCAAACATGGTCAAGTATATTTTCTATTTTAATATATTCACAGGGAATTTATTTATTTTTCAGCTATTTTTTTATATCAGCGGCTGAGTAAATAATATGTGTTGCTTTTTTTAATTAAAATAATTAAATTGTAATTATTACATTTCAAGTGTATGTTAATTAATTTTTTTTAATTGTAATTTCTTTTGTAAAAGTTTTTCGTGTGTTTGATAAGAATTTGTTGAATAAAATTCTTTATTTGAATTATCTTTTTATTAATGATTTTAATTAAAAATTATGTGTAACAAATTGTTTGCTTTTTTAATTTTTCCGGTTTAAATGTTTTTGTTTTTTTTAATTCAAAGATTATTTAAAAATTATTAAAACAACTTATTAGAGCTAAGTAATAATTTTATTTATTTCTGTTTTAGAATGTTTAAATTATAGAGGTACCTCCTTATTTAGGGTGCAGTTCATTGACAGTTGTTCATTTGTTTTTGAATTCAAGGCAGTAGCCTGATTGTAAGGCAGTTCTCTGAACCGATACTCTGAGTATAAGACGATAGTGATAAAGAGATTTAAAGCAGAGCGGTAATGTGAGTATTGAAGTGTATGAGGCAGTAGTCCAAGTATAACATGGTAGTCTGAGTATAAGACGAGAGTGCTATAGAGATTTACTGCCTTTTTAACGATTTCGACCGTTAACGTTCACATAGAAAATTATATTTAAAACAAAAAAAAATTTACAAATTTGTTTTTGTTTTAAATGTAATTTTTATGCGAACGTTAGTGTTCGAAATCGATGAACAGACAGTTAACGCAGAACGGTAATGTGAGTAGTGTAGGTTATAAGGCAGTAGTCTGAGTATCAAACGGCATAGAGATTTAAAGCAGAACGGTAATGTGAGTAGTATATTGATTGTAGAAGTGGTCTGAGTATAAAATGATTATTTTAAATAAATATAACAGTTTGTGTCATTGTATCCAGAAGTAGGGAAAATTACAGAATGTAGGTTTTTTCTTTTCTAAAAACGTAGCGTAGGGAAAATCGAGCAAATTTTTTGTGCGTAATTAATATAACATTTTCGTTTTATACTTTAAGCTCCTTTTGTGCTGTTGTCCTTTTTCTAAAATGTGTCTTTGCCTAACATTTTCTTAGCCTATTTTGACAATTAATTTTTTTCTTTTAAAAAATCTTTAAAAACTAAAGTTTCATACCTAAAATTCATCATTTTAAAAAAGAATAAAAAAGTAAAATAAATTTTTTTTATTTGTATAAAAGTTGTGTCGGAAGTCTTCAAAATTGTTTGCTGTATGCTTTTGAAAGAAGCAATAGAATATAAGTAATGTTCAAGGACAAAAAGGACGAAGGGATCCTTAGACATTTGTAACTAAATTAAATAAAAAAGGCTTAATTTTTTTAAACATTTTTGTTTTTAAATTCATGAAAATAATGTACTTTACCTTGTTCATTGAATTGTTAAGAATAAAATTATAATATTCTTCAAGTGTTTATACTTCTCAACTTTAAAAAAATTTAACTAAAATAGCAAAGTGCTCTAGAAAACGTCTTCTATGATCAGCTGATCGATCGCAAATGTAGAGCAAGAATTTTTTTAAGGTGGTTTTTAGTACAAAAACACGTTTGCAGACTTTGAAAAATTTCCAGTAGGGTGCACATGGGGTACAAAGAGGCTAAAAATAGAAAAGCGAAAATTTTCCTCCCTTTTTATAAATTATTTTATTACTTAAAAATTTTTTTTAATATGCTTCTTTGAGGGAATAAATAATAATAATAATAAAAAAAAATATTTTTAATCGAAATTTGACTCAATACTGAACTGCGCTAATAAAATATTTTTGTATAAAATTTGTAGGGATTCATGTAAAGAAAAACTTTTTGTCGTCTAGGGCATTTTCTAATATTTTTTTAACTCAGTAGATATTTTTCTGGCAACACTGTTATAAGTGAAAATTGAAAAAACTTAAGAAATAAAAATTTCCAATTTGACGAAAGGGTTTTGCTTTTGTTATAAAAAATCCATTTACAGAAAATACCATTTTTCAATTATTTCTTTATTCTTATTCTCTTTTTAATTTTTAATATTTTTTTTAAATGTTTTTCATTTTTTATTTAAAATTTTAGATTTCTTCAATTTTTATTTTTAATAATAACTTAACATCATGATTATTTAAAACACACAATGAACTTGTTTTCTAATTAGTAATAAATATTTCTTAAAATGTACATTATATAAAAAAATAATGATGAAAATTAATTTTAAAAGAATTTGCATCTGTTTTTTGTTAAAATAATTTATAAAAGTAGCATTCCATTCTATTTGTTTTTAACAGAAGATAAAAAAAACCTTGATCTCTTTAAGGCAAGAATTGGAAAATAATTTTATTATGGCATAATTTGTTTTTAATCGTTTGGCAATAATTTCATTTTGTAAGAGGAAAAAAAACTTGAACAAACAATTTTTCATATATACAGTGTCGGAAAAAATAGCAAGGACACTTAAAATGTTTAATAGTTTCTTGGAATTTTTATTTAGTTTTTCATAAACAAGATAAAATATATGTGTATATTAAATTAAAAAAATATTCAATTTGTCTATAGTAAAAATTAAATTGATGTAATTAAAAGAATATGTCTGTATAAAACAATATGCCCATTTAAATTTTGCATCTTTTTGCTATCAACCCTAGACATTAAGAGTTTTCATAAAATCGCTTAAAATTGCCATTTGTGCAAAGGGGGCAAACATTCGGGACTTATTTCATGGGGGCTTCACTTTTGTGTAATTTCTCACAATTTATCGGCTTTATTGTAGAAGGCTTTGTCGTTAACGCATTTTGTAATAGATTTAAGAACACAAGGTTGTGTGTTTCTTTAATCTATTACAAAAAACGATTCTGGCGATACAGCAGACAACAGCTAACACAAAAAGGCCGAATGTCAGTTTGTAAGAACGCCAGTACAAATAAATAAAAATAAAAGCTAAAATTTTTGTTTTAAAAGTAAAGTTTGTTTAAAAAAAAAAATGCCTAAAAACTTTTACTGTAAGTTTCAGCAAAAAAAGTTCAATGCAAAATTTAATACGAAATGTTATTTGGAAGGAAGATATCGTCGCTATTATTTTTTCCGACACTGTATATGTAGACTACTAAAAAGTCTAAAGCAAATAAATAGCATTTAAATGTAATTGGAAACAGAAAACGAAGCAGAATATGAAAAGTTATGAATGTAAATTAATTTTAAAATACCCTGCTTAAAATAAATGCGAGTGTTAAACTAGAGATAATAAACGTGACGTAAAAGATTGCATTAAAGCTATAATAATTTCCTAAATGGTTATTGGTTTTTAATTAATCGTTAAAAATTGTACGCTTCGACTCTTAGGGCCATTAAACCGGTGCAAGCTAAACTATCTTTTTTGGTTTAAAATGTGTTTATACCAGCAAATTTATAAATCAGTAAACATATCGCTCATTTCGTGCAAGACCGTCACAACTCAAAATTTGAAACTTTACAGGAGAGCCTTTTTAAGATTCCAACCTATTATTTTTTTACCTTCTCTTTCTCTAAAATACAGTTATAAAATCAAATGTTTCTTTTTTGCTACAAAGGAAACCACATGTACAAGAGGAATGCCAAACGCAAACTGAAATGTGACCTTGTTGATGTTAATTGCTCAAGTTTGTTACGAGAGGTCATAGCGTCACAAGCATCTGTATTACCGTTATTTTTTCGATAATTCTCTCCGTTCTTAGATCAATTTGTAGAGATTTAAGAGAAGAACATTTCTGCATTACTAACTCGAAAATGCCAAATTTTGAGTTGTGACGGTCTTGCACGAAATGAGCGATATAAACCATATTTAAACGAATAAAATTGGGCGTTTAAACTACCAATACAAGGGGGCTACTCTGTATTGCGATGCGAAAGCTAAATGCCAACTTGTATAACTTTCGCAAAATTTTTTGAGAATGAAGCAACACTAGCAATTAAAAGTAAAGATGGCGCAGATTGACAGAAATGAAATGTCAAAACATGTCAACAAAATTTGATATTGGAAAATTTAAACAAAATAAATAGTGATGATTTGCGTAAAGAAAAACTAAAAAGATGCGAAAGCAAATGAGCAACCCCATTAAAGATTCATCCAATTGGTACCAATCACTAGGTTTGGTACCAATTTCTTACGCATCGCAATAGAGAGTAGGCCCTTGACCATTGACAACAACAATAAATATTGTCAATGGTCAGGGGGCTACTCTTTATTGCTATGCATAAGAAATTGGTACCAAACCTAGTGATTGGTACTGTTTAATGCGTTTGCATACGCCTGATTATTTTTTAAACTATTCACAAGGTAGTCATAAAGGCGGATTTACAAGGTAGTCATAAAGTTATAAAATCATATGTCTGAAAATAATAACAAGAAAAATATATGACTGTTGTGAGCAACCGCGCATAATTTATATTATGCATAATTTATATTATGACGAATCAATAAACACAGCATAAAAAACTCTTATTTTGTTTGAAACACAGCAATTTTATTTAAAACAATTGTAAAATATTATTTAGGATATTATGACGATATGACTTGATAGCACACCTTATGAATCCCCCAATAATATATGAGTTTACACTACAAATAAATTTAAGTTTAGTTCCACTAAACCAGCGTTTGACTATTCACTGATTTATTAGCCATGACAAAGACAACCTGCTGATTGGTCGGTCCGTCTCTTTTGCAGGACGGTATCATCTCATTATTACCTTTGAAACTCAGTAACCGATTGGTATCTTGGTAAATTTTTATAACCAAATCGGATCTTTTTATTTTTTTATACTTTTTATTGAATTTTTTTTTAATTAACAGGACGAATTAATTTACTAATTTTTAATGTCTATAACAATTTCTTAATCTTAATCTATAAATCACTTTTAAAATTCGTGAATGCTGCCTATTAGACACCACCAGCCTGTTGTCTACTTAAGTTATTATTATAATTATCACAATAAGCTGGAATAATAAAAATAAATTTTACATTTTCAAAAATTTTTCTATTTCTTTAGACAAACAAATGAGTCATTTTTAATCCAAAAGATACAAATTACTTACAACGGAAAAAATTATAATAAAAAAAAATTTTGCAAATAATACTCCACGACTCGTTACTACCATACAGTCAGTCACTCAAAACTTAACGTAATTGACTTTAATTGCCTCCGATGTATGATTCCTACACAATTTATTGATTGATCAAAACAAAAGAAAAAAAATAAAAATGTATTTTCTTTCTTTTTCTTATTTTTGCAGCGGAAAGCGACCTTTTAACATTCGCACAGCGTAAACAACATTATGATTGTGACAAGTCATATATGAAGGAACTCTTTACTGCCGCTACCCGACCACGTAGTGTACGTGTTCTTTATGAAGATGCCGGTAAAGTGACACCACCTCCAACAACAACATCGTCGTCTACGGCACAATCATCGATGGCTGGTTCCCCCATACAATTTGCATCCGGTCATGTTTTAGGTGATGGCAGCAGTAGTAACGATGACATGCTCGATATGACCAATGCTGGTGGTATAAATCATCATCATCATCTGGCTGCTGGCAGCGATGATCTGTTATTGTGCTCATTGGCATTTGGTATAAATACGAATCGTAAGATGCGTACACGTTTTGATGCTGAAATTGAAATAAGATTGGTAAGTTGTGGTCAAGTAAGATAATTTCGTTTTAATGAATATGTACTTGTAAGTACATCTTAATAGGGTGTTGTAAAAAAAAAAATCTGAAATTTGTCATTATATATTTCAGTGAAGTAATTTGTAAGAGAAACGACAAAACACCTGATCACTAGTATAAAATTAAAGATCTGTCCCGCAATTCTGTAACTTTTTGAATTTAACTACAGATATCGTTAAAGGCTAGTTTACATGGTAATACAATGTATTTCGACTTTGTAGAATCAAAATATTCTGAAATTATCTCTGTGTTTAAAATAAAAAAAAAAATAAATAAAAATAATTTGTAAGTATTTTTCATGTTTACACGGATGGTATAAGTAAAATCAAAGTAAAGATATTAAACAGCAGAGTTATTAACAAAAGCAGATGGTCACAGTTTTACAATAGTTACAAAAACAACATGACAATTTTCTGAGTGGATTTTCGTTGTTTTTGTAATTGTATAAAAATGTTACTTTAAAAATGAACCTCTAGTGTGATGAGATACATAAGTTTCTAAAATGGTTTAGAAAATAAACATTTACCGACCGTTTGTCAAATTTTGTATCCGTATTCTCTCTTACAGCCATACCTAAACAAGAGCGGAACGCGTTTTCTAGCTGTCAAAAATTCTCATGCCCATACAATTTGTATGTAACATACCGAAACAACGCGACGGCAACGCAACGGTAGCGCTTTGCAATTGGAAAATCCGATTTTGACAGCGCGTTAAAATAAACAGGTCTGCTATATTTGTTGGTTTGCCAACCCTGTTTTTATTGTTTGATAATAAATAATGGCAAATTAGCTATTTTTAGGTCAAACTAGCGGTTTTAATTCAATTTCTTATGTCTTTTATGAGGGTTTTAGTCGGCACGAAAGTTAACACTACTGTTTATGGCACAACGCTGACGCTCTTATTTAGGTATGGCATATCAGCGTAAAAGCTACGCTGAAGAAAACGTGCCGCCTTCCGCTCTTGCTTAGGTACGGCTGTTACCCAATACATTTTGCTTTTACATGGTAAGATTTTTCTCTTTCTACACCATTTTTTGGCGTGTCGTAATACATTGTACTACCGTGCAATCTAGCCTTAAGTAACGAGAAATCTCGTTTACTTTAACGAATTTGTTATTTTCTATTTTAAATAAACAAATAATTTAGTTTAGAAATATTAACGACAAATATCGGTAACAATATAAGAAAGTCAAAGTTGCAATTATTTTAAATAAATAAAAAATATTTTGTTTGTTGTGCTTAATTCCCTTTTTTTAATAATTGATAAAAAATACTGAAATCATTTTTTAAATTTATCCGATTTTATTAGTTTTATTTGTATTAATGTTTTTGATTATTTATATTTTATTCCTGTTAGATGAAAATCACCCTGTAATTCAGTTTCATGATCTAAATTTTTCAAATTTCACAATCGATGTATGTATGTATATGGGAGTTAATTTTAAAAGTATCTAGTTTAGTTCACATAACTAACAAATCGTAGACGTTAAATTAAATTTACAGTATTGAATAAAAGCTTTTGTACGTATTGAGAGTACAAATATGTCTCCGCAAATCTGAAATTTATCAGTAATGAAATTTATCACCATTTGAAATTTATCACTATTTAGAGCATTCTGGCGCAAGAACTCATCAAGTTTTTATGCGGTTTACCAATTGACACAATTTTCTGTATTTTTTTTTTTGGAACGACAGATGTGGAAAAGATTCACAAGAGCACCTGTCATTTAGCCTTATCTCATGGTGATAAATAATGCGTTCACCATAATCCTGATTGCAAGAGCAACCAGCACAGCAATTTGAGTGCACAGGTAGCAATTTGAGTGCATAATCCGTAAGATTACACACTCGCCCATTGCTTAGGAGCTGGAGCTATCTAACCTCCGCTGCTGGTGGAAATATTTCAGCAGCATTTGTTGAGTAGCAACAGCTTTTAGGGATGATCCGCCCAAAGGCCGAACTCTCCCACAAGTGGTGAAAAATCAGTCCTTCAAGATCTCACCTCCCACCACCACCACGTGATCCGAGAAAGTATATTTTTAACGGATAAGAAAACTCCCCGCAAAGACAATCTTCCTCAAAGACAGAAAGCATACCCCGCAAAAAGTATACTTTCGAAGGCTTCAACCAATAGTCGGTCCAATTCCAACTCACCGGGGCTACTAACGCGCATGGTACCAGAAATAATCTCTTGTCAGCCGCGATCTCAAGAGATCGTGCAGACCTTTTCGGATCTGTCAATTTTGGATTTTTACAGAGTCGCAGGTATTGACTGTACCTATTTCTCCCGGAGGATGTCGCACCAGAAGGTGAAATATCCTAAAGATAAACCCTACAAATACCCGCACTCAAAATATTATGTAGCTAAATCCCACAGAAAATTCATTTAAAACTAAAAATTTATTTAAAAAACGGTCCATTTACATTTAATTTAAAATTAATGAGTTTTACATACATTTTTGAATTCTTTTTTATTTAACAGTTATTGCTTTAAGAAAATATAATTTAACTGACAAAAAATCAAACTACATAACAATATAAGTACGGAAAAACATTATTTTTTTGTAGTTTGTTTTTCAACATTTTTTTATTTTTCGAATTTATTCTATGAGCTCAATTTCAGTTATGTATTTTATAAAGCTTTTTGTATAAAGTCATTCCTAAAAATTTAAGGAATAGAACTACTACAAAAAGCTTAAAAAATACATAACTGAAATTGAGCTCAAAGAATAAATTCGAAAAATAAAAAAATGTTGAATATAATAAAGTTGCTTATAAAAAGAAATAATTCCCAGATTCTAATAGTTTGTTTTTTTAATAACAAACATAAATGTTAATAATTAATAACTAAATTGATTCGTAAAATAAATATATTTTCATTAAATTTTAACAGTACGGAAAACGAATTTAATAACCTACAATCAGTTTCTCTAATAAGCTTATGAGTGCGGTACAAGAGATAATCGCAATGTCTGGTGAATCAGACAAAAATTTAAGGATCTTTTGAATAATTCAAAGTAGAGTTCAACCGAATTTGCGGGCCATGCAAACTGTCTGATCCTTTAAGTCTGGCATGGCAGCAATTTACGTGAGTAAAATTTTAAGAGATTTTTTAATTGCATGTTAAATGAAGGTCAAGTGGATTTTTCGATCTTTAAAGCGTATGTCTTTAAGTCATACATTGTCGAATTTAAAACAAAAAATATGACGATATTTGATATGATTTTTGAAAAACGTCATCCTTTGTGCACTTTGAGCATCTTCAAGGTACTAGAAGGCTTAGAACTCAACTTATGCTGTTTTCCTTAAAATTTAATAAATAAAAAATTACTATATAAATAATTGAAAGATATGTCTTGCCCTAAGGGGACCCTGACAGAATTTATAAATTGTTCTAAAAATGACGTTCGAATCAGAGATCAGCAATGAATCGCTTTTTCGCTACTCATACTGACTCATGAAATTTTAAGTATAAGTGAGTAGAAATCATTTAAACTCAACTACTCTGATTCACTCACACTCACAAATATGAGTGTGACGTCGACTCATACTCACACATTTAAAATAGACCTCAATTTGATTTGTAATTTCAGGAAAATACTTATAATACTCACATTGATTCAGCTCATTTAACTCATCCAAGTATATTTACAAGTTTAGTCATTTAACAGTTTCTAACTAGTATAAAATGTATAAAAATATAAAAAAGCATAAAATTGTAAGTTTATACAAAAACATTTTGGGGAAATTACATTTTTTTTATTATTATTGATATTTATGAGCAGGTTGTAAAAAATGGATAGAAATAGTGAGATAAAGGAAAAAATAAATAGCGGAGTTTTCCAATTAGTGAAAAAACGTAAGGGTAGAAGCCCATTGTGGACTCACATTTTGCTTCGCTTATACACATTGAGTTCTGTTGAATCTAAATCAACCACTACATAAATGTTCTAAGTATGAGTACGATGAGTAAAATCAAACTTCTGAGTGAATATGAGTTTCGATCGAATTACAATAAGTATGAGTGCGTATAAGTACAAGAAATTATGAGTCATGATTCGGCTCAACTCACTTTTTCACTACTCATTGCTGATCTCTGGTTCGAATGTCATCCGGACCTGTGGTGTGATTTACTAACTTTTACCGTCCCGACAGTCGTAATTTTTGTCGACATATACTTATATTCGCTTGCAGTAACGATAGTGTGATTCTGTAATTTATTTTTAACGATTGTAAACAGCTGTAGTTTTTGTAACATCTCTGTCTGCAAAATGTTTAAATAAACGAAAAGCACAAAAGAGAATAAAGAAACACCAAATGAAATTGTGCTTAATTTACTGTTTTTATATTTTATTTTGTGAAATTTATATTTAGAATTTTGATTTTGTTCATAATTTGCTTTGTTTTGTACATTTTGAATTTAGAATTTTGTTTTTTTTTTTTTCATTTATATTCATATGTACGAAGTATGTATGTAAGAAGTCGAGTCTCAGCCACTTTAAACCAAAAATTCCCTTCATCGATTTAATAAACACAACGTAAATTATTGTCGTTAAAATAACAAAAAAAAAACTGCTTTACTGACTTTAATCAACAGCGAAAATCGTTAAAAATGTTACTGAATAGCAAATTCGATAAATTTTCGTTATATTTATTTTAACGATACGATTATCGTAAAAAAAGTTAGTGAATCGCACTTCTGCTGGGCTTGTCAAATTAACACTTTTCTGAACTAGAAAGTAGAAAGTAGATAATGGACAGTCAGCTTTTCAAAATTTTTACAAATAGAATGTAAATTTAATTTCTGACAAAATACTTTTTTTCCCCACTGTATAAAAAAGCATGTCTGTTCATATGTTTTGATTTAACTCTTCATGTCTATAACTGGTATTTAACGGTTTTTTTCTATTGCTGCACTTCAAGTATCAATGTTTGCGGGTTTGGGAGTGTAATGCTGTTGCCTGCACAAAAAAAAAACATCATTTTTCATTTAACAAGTTTTTCAATTTAACAGTGTTGCAGTATATTTAACAGTCTGCTGACCAAGCGACCGACAAACCAACCAAACGACCAAATAACTAAATACTTATATAGATGTTGTAACCGGGCAACAACTACAACAAAAGAACTGAACAGAAATTATCACTTTATAGTAACAGGTATTTAAACATTTTAGACATGATTTAATGGAAAAAAAGTTTTATAAAATTGTTTTTGGTCACTAATAATTTAAAATTTTTCACACAATTCACTGGTATTAAGAGGTAATTACTTATTTGCAAAACATTGTAAAACAACATGACATTTATGAGGCAGGCAGGCAGGCAGCAGAAGTGTGAGAAATTTAAATTAACGGTCTAGTTAGATAGGGAAAAGATTTTCCAGAAGATTAACAAAATCTTTTAAAATGTTATTCAAATTTTTACAAAAATGCTTTAGAAATTTTACTCTTCAAATACCTGTTAACCTCAAAATCAGTTTAACTTTTCGTGCTTAGCTTTAGTAATTTATTTTATGCCTTAATTAATTGTTCTTAAAAGGCTGCAAGAAGATATAATTCAGTGTCTAAACAAGTAGCAAGATGAAGACTATAAAGATGCATTTTAACTAATAAAGTTAGTGAGTAGTCTCTTAATTTATGCAATCTAAAGGTAACAGCTTTAAAATTTCTAAAGAAGTACTTACACAAGTACTTCTAGTTTATTCTGATTTGAAGCTGTTTTTTGTTTCTTAAAATCTTGTTAATGGGTTGATGGTAGTAGTTTTGAAATCATTGTTGCATACTTGATTTCTTTTCATGCCAAAAGCTGTTGTGGTGATGCTGAAAGGTGACTCTTTCAGACTGTTTAACTAAAGAAGCTCAAGTTATTTTTTTCTTCTGTTTTGTTTTACTAATCTTTGGAGTCATAAATATTAAGCTGAACTACAAGTTTCTTGCCGAGCACACATACAAAATACATATGAGCTTAGGAACGTGTGTATAAATATGTATTTTTATATTGTTTGTGCAACTAGAGTTGGCAAAGTTCGTAGAATTAATGTGTGGTCTCCAATAATGACGACAAACAACAACGACCGACGACTTAAGTAAACTAACAATAATTGTTGTTGAGCAGCGTACTGCAAGAGTCACAAATAGGATTTTTGTTTTCCCGCACTTGTTTGATTCCCGTGAAAGAGGGGAATAAAAATAATTTTCTCGGGATCTCGGTACTACCCCTATATTTTTTTAAAAAATTTGTGGTGATGTACCTTAATGGCCAATTTCACCAATTTATTAAAATATCAATTTATGTTTCAAATTCGTTTTTCATGTCAAATATATAAAAAATTATATGAAAAACTATTTAAATAAGAATTGATATTTAAATATAATGCCGGGATTTCCCGGTTCGCAATACAATAAAAAAAATACACACAATTTAAAAAAAAAAATTACACACAATTTTTTTTTTTAAATATAACATTTTTAGAAAAAGGTTTAAAAAATTCTTTTGAATTGTAAAAAATACTGTTTTTTAAAAAGTTAGATTTTTTGTAAAAAAGGTACCTTTTGTAAAAAAGTACATTTTTTGTAAAAATTGCCCCTTTTGTAAAGAAGTACATTTTTTTGTAAAAATTGCCCCTTTTGCGAAAAGATACTTTTTTAAAAAATAACTTTTTCTTTAAGAATTTAATGCAAAAAAGTACTAAAGAAAAAGATTGCAATTAAAACAGGTATTAATACATCTTAAAAATATTTGTTCTAGACCCACCTTGTCGTATACCGATCGACTTTTTAAATAGATTTAACGATATCCGTCCGGCTGGCTGGCGGGCTGTCCATGTAAAACTAATGCGCAAAGTTCAGGTCGCAATTATTTCATAAAATTTGGTATGCACGTTTGTACTGCCATAAGGATTCACTCTATTGAAAATGGTGAATATCAGTCTATAAAACAAACTTCTTTTCAGAAAAAAGTCTTTGAGCCCATAATCCAAATTATTATGTCAGTATTAAGATAGAATTAGGCCCAAAATATTTTTTACATTCTTAATCCTCTAACAAAATTTTATTGGAGTCGGCCCCTATTTGGCAATAGCTCCCATACAAATACCCCACTCCCGAAAAAAGCTTTTAATGCCATAACTTTTTTATAAATGTAAAATATTCAGAAAAATTTGGCGCAATTAGTTCTATAACTATGACAAAACGTTGTGCTGGAAGGTCCTCTCCCTAAAATCACTTTAAGACAAACAACTTCATATTTAAGTTGGTATCTAGATAATTTTTCGAACAAATGACTCTTATATGAATGTTAACTTCATAGCATTTTGTTTTGGCTGGGCCATGGTTCCCAATTAGGGTATTCTCACAAACATTTGTTTGTAAATACTGTGGTGTAGGGTAGTGTCGGGATTGACTAACTGACTTTCTAACTATTTTTTATTTTTGTGTAAAAATTTCTTTTAAAAATGTGTTTCTTGAGCGAACTTTTTTAAAAAAAGTACGTTTTTTAAGGAGAAATTTTATTGAGAGTAAACGGTATTTTTTGATAGAGAAGTATGTGCCTGTTGCCAAATGCATCACTCTACATGTCAGCTGTGCGAAAATACGTAACAAAAGCAGATGATTGATGCACAAACAAATCTAAAACACGCATCACAAAAATGACTGATGCATATTGTGTAAAAAATATAACCAAACTGCGCAGAAAACAAGGATTAAAATAAGCTTAATTTCATGAACATCGCAAACTAATCACACATACAGTGCAGTGATGCATTTCCGAATAGGCCCTATTTTATTCCTTAGAAAAAAAATTTAAAAAATTAGCGTTATCTAAAAAATGCGATTTAAAAATTTAAATGTGCTTTTTTGTAAAATAGTCGTTTCTAAATTGTTTAAACATTTGAAAACAATTACATTTTCTGTTAGTGTATCTATATAAATTTATTTTTTCCTCCAGAACACTGACAATCTCCCGAACAACTAACTCTGAAATTTGTGTCTAGCAAAAAAATAACAAAATAATCGTCTGTTTGCATGGATGACTAAGTGAATGACGTTGTGTCTGTATGTTTTGCTTGGTCGGGCGACATTTTACTTTAAAACCAAACGGCCAATAAACGAATCGAAACGAAAATATTTTTCTTACGGTAGACAAATACATACAAAGTAATGGCTCATGTTAATAAAACTAACTTCTCACCGATATAAATGAATACAAAGTTTAAAGCTTTACGCTTAAATTTGTTTTTTGTTTCATTATTCTTTTCCAAAGTGACAGAAAACCAAAACCAGACCAGCCTTGAAAATGTGCTTAAGAAAAAACGTACGCACACATTCTTATTCTTATAGGAAAACGGAAAATGTTTAATATATTAAGTACGATTTTGTGTTAAATATCCATACTGGTTTGTAAACTAAATTAAAGGAATTTTTTCAAATAGGTGTTTTTGATTTGTTTTAGGGCAACATTGATTTAAAACAGTTTTTTGTGTGGGTGGCAAGGCAGTAAAGTAAAATGACCGTTTTAGCAAGTTACCAACTACTTGTTGATTATTACGTGAATGTTATTAAAGCCCGGGGTTCACTATCCTACACGATTTATTCACATGAAAATCTTAAGTAATTCTATCCGACATAAAAAACAGTATCCCAAAAAAAAGATGCAAACTCAAATGACTCAGCTTCTTTACATAAAAATTAAACTGATTGCATAAAATCTTTACTGCACCCAGAAAACAACTATGTTTAAATATGGTCACCTCCAACAAAACTATTTTTAAAGAAAATTGTAAACATATTACGGTTAATTTAACCATATTATTATCACCGACAACCATATTATGGTTAAATGTTTCCTCCATCAAGAAGCCACAACCATATTATGGTTGCCTTCGAACATGTTTGGGTCAAGAATAAATAAAATATGTTTAACACTTATAATAGCATGGTTGGTTGGTTGTCAACCATAGCATGCTGCTCTTGGAGAGGAGGAAAATAATATTGTTAATTTAAAAACAAATTATTGTCATATTTAACCATAACATGTTTGGAGTCAACCATAATATGGTTATGGCTTCTTGATGGAGGACTAATTAAACAATAATATGGTTGTCGGCGACAATAATATGGTTAAATTTAAACATAATATGTTTAAAATTTTGTCTAAAAATAGTTTTGTTGGAGGTACCATATTTAAACATGTTTTTTCTCTGCGTGTGTTATGAAATTTTTTTATAAATATTTGAAATTTTTAGGTCACAATGTCACTCTTTACGTGCTCACACACGATATTTTTGACATATCGTGCAATAGAACATGATAGTGTATCGCCGGTTTAAAAGAGAACTAATTTTTAACAAAACTAAAGGCCCAACAAGAATGTCCCTGAGAAAGTTTAAGCTACTGTCCAAAATTAAAGAAAAGCCTCTCAAATGCACTTGGAAAAAATAACAAAATAAAAAAACATTTATTTTAATTATTATCGACCTCTTCTTAATTTTTAGAACACTCTAATCGCGCTTATTAAGGTCTTACCTTCTTTGCAAATAAAAAGATTAATTCATAGTTTTTTCTTTTGACGTTTCGTTGGAGATTCCCAACATCTTTAGGGAGATAATTTTATTAATGATATACAGGGTGGCCCAAATAAGACCAAAAATGTCATGCAGCATGTCCATAGTTTGCCTAGCAGTATGCGCAGTGGCTCCATCTTGTTGAAACCACAAATTAGGATGTTGCTCCACCATTGGCCGCAAAAAGTTGTCGATCATTGTTCTGTAAGAAGCCCCGGAGACCGTTTCTGGCGTTTCATCCTCATTCTCAAAGAAATATGGGCCCAAAAAACAGGGCTCAAAAAACAGTGCATCTGATTGGGTGTGACTGATGCTGATGTATTGCCCTTGGATTTTCGGTGCCCCACAACCTACAGTTTTGTTTATTCACATAACCACTTAAATGGGAATGCGCTTCATCCGTCATCAAAAGATTATTTAAAAAATCATTTTGTGTGGCTAATTGTGTAAAGCGAATAGCGTATTTGTTGTTGTTGACTGTTCGTATTCATTTTAAATTTCCAAGAGTTCAGTTATAATCTGCAAAAAGAAAAAATAAATTATGTTAAAAAAAAAAAAAATTTTTGGGTTTCACATCAGCTGGTATTATTTGGGCATCCCTGTATAACATTTTTGTCAATGTTTATATTGTTAACAAATGTTTGTTTAAGAACAATATAAAGAGCGTTTAAAATTAAGCCGTATGGCATCAACATCTCAAAATCGAAAAAATGAGCATACGCGGTAACCCATGAAAACCACAGAAAAATAAAAAAAAACTTTATTAATCGGTTAACCGATTAATTATAAAATTAACCGATTAAACCAAAATCTCGGTTAATTGATCGAGCGATTAACCGACTAAAGCAAAAGCCCGATTAAGTGAATACCCTTATATATACCGATTAAATAAACCATGTTACTAAACGTAATTAAAAAAAATCGTTTTTTATGAACTCAAATAAACGAGGGCGGGCCAATAAGTCCATGACAATTGAAATGATTTTAAAAAAAAATAATTTTACTATTCAACGTAGTGAGGTCTATACACTTTATCCAAAGTGTTTCCAATTGTTTTATCTTTTCCAAAAAATAAAATTCAAAATTAAATCTGTTACCGCCGAATCATTTGGTCGACCGACTTAATCCGTAGAATAGGGCAAATGAGAGAGCAATTCGTAGCCTAATTTATGGACTTTGGGATTTTTAATAAGCATACGAAATTCACTTTTTTAATTTTCCCCTCAAATCACGAGATACGAGTAGTCGTCTACAATCAATGACTAACACAAACTAAAGGCTGGGTTTTGGATATGTGTATTAAGTTTTAACTTAGTTTAACGTACTCAGAAAGTCGGATTTTTTCGGCGAAATGTTATTTTTTATTATTTCAATAAAGACCAAAGTTTTAAGGAAAAATTAAGCTGTTCCATCAAAATTTTGTATACAAACTTGGTAATGGCGGCACAAATCTGTTTTCAGATTAACTAAACCTTCACAGAAAAAAATTATTAAATTTCTCCTATCACCAAATTTGTTCTAAATTCATAATATCAAGCAAACAAGTTGTTGATTTTGCACCTATTACCAAAATGATTATATTGATTACTAAAATTTTTAAAATTTTGAAAAAATATTTTCAATAAATGATATTTTTAATTTTAATTAAAAAAGTGATCAAAAAACTTTGAAATTTTAAACAATGTGTTAATTTATTTAAATAAATATTGACAATTCCCAACAACAATTCTACATGTTTAAATTATTTTATTTTAAACGAAAAAAGTCAATTAGGATTTTTTGTTATATAATTAAAATCTTGATTGAAAATTTATTACAAAACAACTAAAATGTTAATTAAATCAAAATGAAATTTTTAAATTTTTTCAGCTAAAAAAATTATTGATTCAATTATCACATTAATTAAAATTAAATACTTTTTAAACCATTTTTTTAATTGATAAAACACTTTTTTCTGTGTTGTTTAACTAAGATCTCAAAAACCAAGCCTAAATGACGCAGCTTATTAAAATTTTACCAGCAGTCAACAGACAGAAGTTGTGTAGTGTCCTTTTAACACAGCTTATTAAAATATTAACTGGAGTCAACTGACGGATGCTTGTTGACAGAAGTTGTGTAGTGTCCTTTTATTTAAAAGGCGGTAAACTCAAAAAGTCTATGTGGCAATAATCTAATTTTTTTATGTTCTTTGATATTATTTTAATTAAACTGGAATAATTTAGTTACGTGGTTAGCAATAACCATAAGAAAATAAGAAAAGTATTTTATTTTCTAAATTATGTTGCACTAATAAAAAGAAAACTAAATTAGATTTGTGGTTGTTCACAATCTTTTCATTTTAAACAAATCTTTCAACAGACGACAATTAACCACAATTTTGCGTGAAATAAAATAGTATTTATCTTATGCATAAAGTTGACAAAAGTCTATAAAAATTAAACACAATAATAAAGTAACTGTTTTCTAAAGCATAATATCGGGCGAACCGAAGTGCGAATGGAAAAATAGAGGAGACTACTTGTACGCAGAGCTGTAAACGAATCATTAATTTTTGAATTAATTCGCGAATCATTCATGCACTGAATAAGCAAATTTTGAATTAATTCTTTTCACACAACAAAATGAATTGAATGAAATTTTAGATGAAATGAATTTGGTAAAAATGTATTGCAATTCATTTCCAATTCAATGAATTGCAATTCGTTTTCAATTCAAATGAATCTGTAAAATGAATTGCAATTCATTTCCAATTCAAATGAATTTGTCAAATGAATTGCAATTCGTTTTCAACTCAAATGAATCTGTAAAATGAATACAATTCGTTTCCAGTTCAAAGGAATTTGTTAAAGTGAATTGCAATTCATTCTACAAATTTATTTCAATTGAATTGATTTTAAATTAATTCAAATTAATTAGAAAAAAGAATTAGCAATTCATTTCCAACTCATTTGAATTGAATTGATTGGAATTTGAGTCAATTCAAATGAATTTGGTAAATATGTATTGCAATTCATTTCCAATTCAAATGAATTTGTCAAATGAATTGCAATTCGTTTTCAATTCAAATGAATGAGTAAAATGAATTGCAATTCGTTTCCAGTTCAAAGGAACTTGTTAAAGTGAATTGCAATTCATTCTACAAATTCATTTGAATTGAATTGATTTTGAATTAATTCAAATGAATTAAAAAATAGAATTAGCAGTTCATTTCCAACTCATTTGAATTGAAGTGATTAGTCTAGTCTTATTTTTTTAACTAAATATAACATAAATATTACCAAAAAGTTTGTCGTTGGGTGGTCGTGGGTCACAAAATTTCAAAAATTATTAATTGTTTCTTGAATATTAAATGTGTTTTGCCGTTAGTGTATTTCAAAATAAAAATCAGGTCATCTTGAAGAAACAAACTCAAAACACCATGTTTTCTTTGATCAGACGTAGATCCAGGACAAGGATTTTAAATGTTTTTACTGAATATTTTCATTATGGCAGGAGAAATTTCCATTTTTCATTCCCCCTAGATCTGCTCTTGAATTTGATTGATTGAAACTCATTTTTGATTTCATTCATTTGAATGCAATTCATTGTTCTAATTTATTTGAGTGAATTCAATTCAAATGAATTTGTAGAATGAATTGCAATTCACTTTAACAAATTCATTTGAATTGGAAACGCATTGCAATTAATTTTACAGATTCTTTTAAATTAAAAAGGAATTGCAACTCATTTTACAAATTCATTTGAATTGGAAACGAATTGAAATTATTTCTGTCTTATTCGTTTGAATTGATTAAAATTGCATTCAATTCTTTTTGGTTGTGGAAAGATTTAATTCAAAATTTATCCAATTCGTAACGAATTAAAATAAAAAAAGAATGATTCATTTACAGCTCTGCTTGTACGGCATTTAGCCATATATGACAAAATGTGGTTTAACGCTAAAAGCAATATAATAAATTTGTTAAAAACTTACAGTTATTGACTTTAGCAAGAAGTTGTAGTTCTACTTTTTGTAGGAGACTGAAAATGGTTTGAAAAATTTCTACTGAAGGCAGACATTTTTTTTAAATCGAAAAAATTGCTTAAAACTTGTGTTTAAAGTAAATATCGTTTTGTTTTATTTTATTAGCTTCTCTTTAATAACTTTCTTAGCCATTAATGGCAAAATTCATATAAAATGAATAACTTATGCTAGTAAGAGTTACAAGAATACACAGAAAAAAATTAAAAATTTTCTCTAATCACCAAATTCATACCAAATTCATAGAATCAAGCAAACAATTATTTGATTTTGCACCTATTACAAAAATGATCATATTGATTACTAAAGATTGTAATCATTTAAAATTGTGAATATTATTTTTTCCGTTAATGATATTTTCAATTTTAATTCAAACAAGTTAGAGTGCTATATTCGGCTGTGCCAAATCTTTGTTACCCTCCACCAACTGAAGTGGGCTCTATATGATAAATCGCCGATATTTCTTTTTTAATATCGGTGTCGAATGGGCAAAAAGGCGTTTCATTACATCTTTAATTCTAATAATTTTTTTTTAAGTACTTGTTGCAGAACTGCGTCAACACTACATTTTCCAAACAAGTTAAGATAAAGTTTGTCGTAGAAAGCCGTCGTGAAATAAAATATAGTTTATTTTGAGAACGTTTTTTCTAATGCTCTCTTATATAGACACTTATACTCCCAATAATGCTACCATACTTTCATTAAACTTAATAAATTTTGTAAACAATAATATGAAAGAGAATTTAAAGATTTTTCTGTTTGAACCCGTGTGGCCATTTTGGCATTTTTGCAGTTAAATTTAGCATTAAAATTTTTTATTAAACTGCAAAATTTCCATTTAGCATTTTTGTTAAATGTTTTTAGCTTTTAGCATTATTTTCAAAATTTTATAGTTTTATTGATTTTACATAAATTTTTTTATAAATTAAAATAAATTTTGACTAAAAATAGTTGTATCCAAAAGGAAATTTCGTATGAATATAAATAATAATAATATTAGTAAAGAAAATATTAGAAATGCCCTCGTCATGTTGATTGTAAAAACTATCTGCCCTTTGATATTACGATATTAAAGTACAATGAAATTTCACTTTGTATTTAGGTAAAACTTTTATAGTGTAACCCCCATATTCATAAAAAATATTTTAGGCTTATAACAGGTTTATGAAACGAATTTTCTATGAAAATTTGTTAATTAAACCTTTTATTAATCAAAAATATTTTTTAAGAATATGGGGGTAAGTGTTTAAAATTCTTTTTGCTCCAAAATACTGAAAAAATAATCATTTTAAAACTTCAATCTTTCTTAAACTATAAATAATAAAATGCTAGAAAAAATTTTTTATAGCATAGAAATAAAATCGTTTCAAATTTGCATATATCAGCGGGTTCCCTAAATTTAAAATTTAATCTCAACTACCTGTGAAACATATTTCGTTAAAAAAATAAGTCACTAAGACGTATATTTATTTTCGAATAAAATTTTAAACTTGTAATAAACTTTTAACAAAAATCTTTAAAAAAAAATTGAGCATTATTTTTAGCATTTTTTCAAATCATTTTAAGCATTTTTTTGGCCATGTCTTATGCCAGATTTAGCTGTAAAAATTTTTAACATGTGGTCACACTAGTTTGAACACTAATTTTGAGGAAAAAAATTTTGTTAGATTTCAGATCTGAGGAAAATGGAAAAGGCAACAATTTAAATATTATTTAAGCTTATTTTCTTAAATTATTTTATAATAATATTGTTATATATTTCTTTATGCCAACTTTTTTCTATTCTAATACAAATATAATAATATAATAGAAGAGATGCATATGCACGAAGCGCATTTGCAACTTAAGACAACGTGTGAAACTCATCGCAAATATCAAAGAGAGATGAAATAAATATATTCAACGAAATCAGTCCTTCTTTAAGCCTGGTACTCTGTTTAACATTTCACGTGAAATGCTGTCAAAACTCATATGAAAATAACGTGCGGAATTTCTATGAAATAATGTTGATTGAGTTGTACTCTGTTTAATTTGTGAAAAAGTTGCGAAATGTTTCTGGCAACATTTTTTTTACAACTGCGAAATAATACGTGGAATTTTAAGCAAATGAAAATATTGTAACCTTAATATTAAAATGACAACTGACAAAAAATAAATAACACAACCGGTAACAGTTTTCCATCCATATTTACTTTCATTTTTACTTTATTTTTTACATAAAAAAATACTTTTTATCAAAATACATGTGGGATTTGTTTACATATGCAAAACAATGTCGCATACTTTGAAAGATTAAAAACGTCAAATTTTGCAAACTCTCGAGATAGGTAACATTGATACATGTCAAATTTTTCGCATGAAATAATAGATGTTGCTGAACATTTTTCACAAATTGGAACAGAGTACTAGGCTTTATGGCGGCGAAACATGGAAAGTTACTCAATCTATATTGTCCAAACTTCAAGAATTTGTAAATAGATTTCTGCGCAAAATCAACGGAATATTTTGCCCCAACCATATCCCAAACGCCGCCCTGTTGTCATACTGCAACCGAATTCCCATTGCCCATGATAGTCGCCGTCGTAAATGGATATAGATGATAGGTCGGTCACACGCTTTGAAAAGACGTCTCAGACATAGCAAAGGCCAGCCTAAAATGAAACCCTCAGGTTAGACACATTGTCGCACGCCAGAGAACAACTTGGCTAGAAGCTCCTTCTCTGGAGTAGCACTCCCCACTTATGTTCTACCAAAGAAAAAAAATAATAATGCTTAATCGATTTATCCATTTACACCACTCAAAGTAACCCCTAAAAATATGCATCACGTTTTCATACTGCAAAAATCCTTAAATGTATGCAGTGCATGAAGTTTTTTTTCGCAATTTTTCTTTTATAAAATATCTTATTTTAAATCCATATTTTCATTTCCGTCACTATCTATTTGAATAAAAAAAATATGTAACGGCAAATGTTGTTACATTTGTAAAATTTGCTACAATAACAAAATTCCATTGGCAAATGTATGCATGTAGTGTATTCCCTTGACAGTCTAACCAATCTGATGATATCCAGCTTTTTCCTGCTAAAACAGAATTAAAAAAAAAAACTTACTCAAAGGAGCAATAGAGATATTATAATTTTATTTTACTAAACAGATGATGGCGACGACAGTAACACCAGCATCAACTAAACTCGTTAAAAAGCCAACTATTGAAATAATTCTGGTTTGAAAAATATAATTTTTTTATTTTTTCATAAAATGAACGCTAATGTGTCTTATGCTACATGATGCTGATTTTGTTCGTTTGCTACGTGCGTCTGGGCCATTTTCATATAATTTTTTCTTCTTAACATTACCGAACGGCGACGTTTATGGTGACATTTTTTCTTATTTTTTTTCATATCTATAAGTGAAATTGCATTCACAAAATGCAGACATATGTAAAAAAAAATTGGAAATATATAAAAAAAACATGCAAAACTAATCGTAATAATAATAATTAATGAATGAATTCTTAAGATACAATTTCATTTTATTACCTTCGTTAAGTGATATAAATGTCTGAATCAATTAGTGAGCGGTTCTTTTCGAAAAAAATGTGTTAGTTGTGTTTGAAATGTAATAAAGAGACAATAATTTTGAAGAAGATAACGATTTTTTTTTTACAAATTTATATATATTTGAACAAGTTTTGTTAGAAATAGGTTCTCATACAAGTATTTTAGGGAAAAAGTTGTTTTGATTCAAATGAGTTTTTTTATAAAAGATTTTCTCATCATCAGATTCATACAAAATTTCTATTGAAAAATTTGCTCGGGTTTTAACTTAATTTCTATAGACAAGCTGGCTCAGATTCGGCCAAATTGCTTGAGAATTAAAAAAAAATTTCTGTAGAAAAATTTGTTATGGTCACACTTAACAAAATATTTGAGGGCCCACACGAAACCTCTATTTATATTAAACAATTTTTTTATTTTGCATAAAGTTTACTAATGCATTATCATTTTTTTCACTATCGTTTTTCAAGTCATCATTTAAAGACCACAACAGCGTCTCCAAATGGGCTCTGGAAAAACTCATTGAGAATCCGGTGTTTTATCGTGAAATTCTGTTCAGTGATGAAGCACATTTGTGGCTCAATGGGTACATTAATAAATGAAATTGCCGTATTTGTTCTGATGAGCAACCCGAAGAGTACTGTTAAAAACAACGGCCTGGTTTATGGGCTTGAATCGGCGTGTTGGTGTCATGAGAGGTACTCCTCAAGTGGCCCTGGATGTCATTCTACATCTTCTGCCCATTGAGCAGTATGTGATGGGAATGACAGCCAGGATCATTCTTAGACTGAGGGAGTTAGGATTAATGGGGAATTTCACGCAGGGTCACTCGCGGATCCTGGGTGAGATTGAAGCTGGTGGTTATTGCCTAGGATCACCCGGCTCCACGGATTATGTAGGCACAAGGGTAGATTTTAGGCGGTTGCCGGAGGTAATAATGCCTTCTAGGGAGAGTTGGTCAGGTAGGAGCAGATTATTTAGTGGATTTGCTATTTTCGCTGATGGCTCGAAGATGAGAGGCACGGGTTCAGGGGTCTACATTGATGATCTGGACATCAGAATGTCATAAAGGCTTCCTGACGACTGCATTGTTTTTCAGGCGGAGGTTATGGGGGTCTTATGGGCCGTGGAACTGATGAGGGACAACATTGATAGGGGCTCGGAGATCAATATATACGTGGACAGCCAGGCGGCTCTTATGGCCCTTAGGGGCTGTTATGTGAACTTCAAGCAAGTTGATGGTTGTAGGAGGGCTCTGCAGGAAGCGTTAGGAGGGTATGTGTTGAGATTGTGCTTGGTGCCGGGTCACTGCAACATAAACGGCAATGAGGTAGCTGATGAGTTAGCGAGACAGGGCTCAGAGATGGAGGATCCTAACTGTATGGAGGCGGTAGGCCTCCAATAGGCTTCTATTTTGGAAGGATCAGGGAATGGATTCTGGACGCGACCAATCGGGCCTGAAGGAACCGAACGGACTGCCGGGTATCACGGATACTGTGGTCGGTGCTTAGGAAGTCTGATTCGGAGTCGCTGCTGGGCAGGAGTAGGGTCTGCGTTAGGACCATGATAGGAATTATCACAGGCCCCTGCATGATAGGCAGGATGGCGATGAGGATGGGATCCGACTTGTCGGTTATGTGCGGGTTGTGTGAGGACGTGGAGGAGTTAGAGACAGAAGAGCACATTCTGTACCACTGTCCCAGGCTACAGGGCAGCAGGCTGAGGTGGCTGGGCAGCAGATTCCTAGGCGAATTAGGGGATGTCTCGGGCTGTGGGCTCGAGAGTCTGATAGGATTCGTAATGGGGATGGCCTGGCTACGCGGCAGGAGACTGGGCGATAGCCGCACATATGGCGGATTTGTGTTGAGTGGGGTTTCTCTAGGGTTTAGTCCGATATCTTCTATTCTTATCTATCATTTTTATCTTTACTTATGCTTTCGCTATTTATTTCACCTACTTTCCAGCTATCGGGCTGTGGGCTCGAGAGTCTGATAGGATTCGTAATGGGGATGGCCTGGCTACGCGGCAGGAGACTGGGCGATAGCCGCACATATGGCGGATTTGTGTTGAGTGGGGTTTCTCTAGGGTTTAGTCCGATATCTTCTATTCTTATCTATCATTTTTATCTTTACTTATGCTTTCGCTATTTATTTCACCTACTTTCCAGCTATCTATATCTAAACAGGTCTCTGGGTGAAGATGTGAAGGAAGGATTTTTTTTTTGGCAAAAAAAAATTATTTCTTAGCAACATTTTGAAAATTTGTTTTTTTAAAAATTCATCAAAAATGGAAATGTGCAGCTATGCTTCTAATTTTTTCCAGACATATAACAAACGCATAAAGTAAACAAAACTAGCCATAAACGATTAAAATATGTAAACAACTTTGGATTTTATTCACAAAAGACGAATTTTTTTTTTAAATTTAAGCATTTCATAAAACGCAATATTTGTATGGGAGCCCCCCTAAGAAGTGGAGATAAAGGGCAATTATGTCTCGGGGTATTGAAGAATTTTATGAAACCGCCATATTTGTATGGTTGAAATTCTTCAATTTGGCCCCTGCTGTGCCTAGGATGCCCGTAGATGGGTCAATTGTATGACCAACCCCACTTTATTTTTCATCTCAATCATTTATTTCTTACATCCAAGGGCAAGTATGTCTCGAGAAAATATTAAGGACAAAATACTAATTAAGGTCGGTCATACATTATATCCAACTAGGGGCGACTCCTGTGCAGTTATGGGACTTTTTTTCAATACATTTATAGTCTGTATTGAACATTATTTTTGGGAGTTCCCTTTGTTTCTAGCACGTATGCGCATATGCGAAAAAAGTTTTACCTTTCTTAAAGAAAATTGTATTGCGGGGTTTGTTCAATAAACTAAATCGTTTTTGAGTTACGCGAATATATGTTGTGAAAACTATTCCATTTTCGAAATAACGGTATATCTCGAACACCAGAGCTAACCTTAAAAAAAAACGGTTGACACCACTGGATTCAGCGTACCCAAATTATGTTAAAACGCCAGTTTCTGGCTTGTCTGTTTATTCAACTAGCACAGTGTAGTTAGTGAGATTTAACATGGTTTTAATATCACAAAATACAACTAATTATACTGCTAGACATAGCAAAACACTGTTTTATGTAAGATGTGGTATTATAAATAAAATAAATATTTGAATTAAGGGAAATTATATTTTTTAGTTTGTCTGTTGGTTCCATTTTTTTCGTCCAATATTTGACAAGTGTGGCTTTACTTTAAAATGCGCTCATTTTGGGACATCCCTTTTAAAATTCATTGGTTCTTTCAGTACAATTGTAAGTAGTATTTGTACTTTTTTCTGATTACTCAACACATTATTTTGTAGGCAAAGTTTTTACTGGGATAGCAAGAAAATCTTTAAAAGGGTTAAAAAGTTTTACACTAAATGGTGGCTGAAAAAACCTTTAGCCGAAAGTCGTTGGTAATAACAACATTGAAAACAATCTGAATTAGCCAATTGCATACATTTACATGTGTATGTACAAATATCCTCTAATTTTTAAAAAGCACAAATAAAAAATGTTAAATATTAATAATTGTATGTGTTTTCGATTTAACGCATTTTTTAAGTCCCAAACTTAAGCGAAGTATAATAGTTCGATTGACAAATAACACTTTCGTTTTCTCCATCGGGCAAAAAAAAACACCCTTTAGAAAAATCACCTCAAGTTGTGAATTTCTTACTTGTACAATCATGATCAAGTATCTGCAACAAACACAGTGTCTTTTTACAAATCCCTGTATCGAATCCAATTAAAAGTTCAAATTATTATTTCTACATTTAACACATGCACACTTTGAGATTTTCTTAAAGTTTTCTGGTATTTATTAGTTTGTGTTTTATTGCTTTTATATCATTGCAAACCCCAAAACTGAAACCACAATTTAACCCAAATTTTGTTTTATAAATGTTCGGTTAGTCGTCCATAAAAACGACCATATGCTTCACTGCTGCTGCTGCTGCTGACCGTGTGTCGGGTATGTGGCATGTAATCACTTTGTATTTATTCCAAACAATTGCCTCTAATAAGCTTAAAACTATATTGTCTGCACTCGTATATAGTGGTCTGTCAGTTTGTAACAAGTACAAGTTAACTTTAATAAAGTTAAAGTTTATTTTTTATTATTACAACATTGTTTTATATTGAAACGAACAAATATTTTTTATAAATTTTTAAACATACTCGCATACAACAGACAATTTTAATTAAACTGAAAGGATTTTTCATTCAATTGTTATTGTTTCCTTTTGCTTTTTATATTTTTGTTATTTAGTTTTGCTTTCTGATATTTTTGTTAGTAAAAAAATATTAAGAGGATTAAAAATTCAAAATCATTTCAAAAAACAACAGAAACGTAGATAGTAACAGTGGTAGAAGGATATATATTTTATTATTATAGAAATAATAGGAAAATAAGCCTAAAAGTACACGCAGAGACAAACATGTTTAAAAATAGTCACCTCCGACCAAACTATTTTAAAAGAAAATGTTAAGCATATTTTGTTTAATTAAACTATATAAGTGTCACCGACAACCATTTTATGGTAAAATTAATCCTCCATCAAAAAGCTGGAACCATATTATGGTTTCGTTTAAACATGCTATGGTTAAATATGACAGAAATTTGTTTTTAAATTAACAATAGTATTTTCCTCTTTTCTAAGAGCACCATTGAAAAACAACCATGTCATTATGATTATTAAACATGTTTTAGTTATTATTAACCATAACATGTTTAGAGGCAACCATAATATGGTTGAAGCTTCTTGATGGACGACATATTCAACCTTAATATGGTTGTCGGTGACAACAATATGGTTAAATTAAACATAATATGTTTAAAATTTTCTTTAAAAATATTTTTGTTGGAGGTGACCATATTGAAACATGTTTTTTCTCTGGGTGTAGGCAGCTCGTTTTTAAAATAAGTACAGTTTAAAGTAACCCATCAAACCAAATCCATTTATAGCAATACCTAAACAAGAGCGAAACTCGTTTTCTAGCTGTCAAAAGTCCTCATGCCCATACAATTTGTATGTAGCATACCGAAACAAGGTGGCGTCAACGCAGCGGAAGCGCTTTGCAATTGGAAAATCCGATTTTGACAGCGCATTTAAGTAACGAGGGTTGCTATATTTGTTGTTTTGACAACACTGTTTTTATCGTTTGATAATAAATAATGGAAAATTAGCTAAGTGAAACTAGTGGTTTTAATTCCATTTCTTATTTCTATTATGAGGGTTTTAGTAAACACTGCTTGTGACACAACGCTGACGCTTTGGTATGGCATATCATCGTAAAATTTACGCGGAAGAAAACGTCCTCTTGTTTATGTGTTCAAGTGTAAGAAAGAACTTTAGAAAGAGGTATGTGCACGGTCAAGCATTTCTCATCAAGCGCTATGGTAGTATGTATATCGAAAAATGTGAAAATGTGTTTGTATGTGTGACACCGACGATGCCAGATGAAAAATTTAGGAAGCAACAACAAAATTACAAAATATTTATGACATTGTTTGTGCTTTCAATGTTATTCTTTGGCGTTAAGTTGTGTTTTACATGATTAGGGCCTAAAAAAATTATATATGACGGAGAATATTACGTCCAGCACACGTACACGAGTGAATTCGCCTGCATGACAATAATTTTGACCGTTTACAGACCCCTTTAAGCTGGGATAAATGTTGTGATTACTATTAAAAAGGGCTTATTAAAAATTGTTTAATAATGATAACTGAACCCCTTCGATAATATTACTTGTCTATAATAAAATTTAAGCTTAGAAGTCTATTTGTAGCATAAGCTTACAGAAAAATACTTTTCAAACTTACTCGTACAAAAGAATACTTTACGAACACTCTGTTTAAATTTATTTGGCATATTAATAAAAAGTTTTTTAAAAATATAATATAATAACTTTTTATAAATTGCGCACTTTTTAAAACATATTAAAACACTTCACTCTTTGAACAAAACACAAAGACTGAACTCTTTAACTAATTATACAAAATTTAGGCACGCGTCAAATAACGGGACATCATTCTCAAAAACACTTACACAACTGTAGCGAGAATATGTAAAGCCTATAGTACACGGCATGTAAAAAGTCACATGCGCATGCGACTCGAGAATGATTAGCACTTCGGTTACAGTTTTTGAATGAAACGTAGTGATTACATGCACTCGAGCTGTACTCGAGAATTAATAAAAAACGTAAAAAATAACTGGCAACCTTTACGTATGTACATGCAGTCCTCAAATGTAGTGTCAACAGTTTTTGCTTTTACATATTTTGTGACGCTTTCATGCGCATGTAAAAATGTTGAATGTGTCCGAATTTATATGTAACAGGGTAGTACACTGCATGTAAAAATGTGACATGTGTGCATGTACTTTGAAAGCTACATGGGATTCACATGCAAATGTGTTCCATATGTGAGTGTACCAAAAAGTGGAAGTACACGGCATGTAGCCATTGTGACTTCGTGATGACGCCAAAATTACGTCAGAGCTACATGTGCATGAGGCTTTTTACATGCCGTGTACTATAGGCTTAAGTCATTTGCAATCATATTTGTTGTCGTGTTGTAGGAAATTTCTTATGATAAGCTTATTCTACAACTCATTTGCCTTTTGCTTGTGGAATGGTCTGTGGGGAAATCTTAAGGTACCCATACCTTATCAATATTATTTTGTACTTTATTATTGTTGCTATAATCGAGTTGCTTCACATTATTTAATAAGTTGGGAAATAAAAAAAAAAACAAATATATGGTGCAATTTTTTATTAAATACATCAAAAAGTAAAAAAAACCAGCGCACTCATGTGCGTATTGTACAATATTGGCAACACTTAAAAAAATATTTGTTTTTGCGCAATAAAAATCAAAAGACTTTTGATTTTATCCAATATATTGTGCCATCTTCTAATACGATATACAGAGTATCCATTATTGAACCATAATATTGCAAATGTATTGCAAATGTACCCTTAGACAAGAGAAAATTAAAAACAGCTTTGCATTTTTCGTAACTATTGCTCTATTGTATAAAATGATTTTAAATGAAAAATATATCCTTCCTTTTTTTCTACTGATCCTGGCCAGCCATGATGTTTGCCACACAAGTTTGTATAACACACTTGCTATAGCTTTGAACAAAATTTGTTGCCGTAGATAAGGATTGTCTTCTAATGAATCATATATTCCGCTAATATTCTCTCATATTAAACTGACCTCAACACTAAAAAGACAAATCGATTTTTTCGAAACGTTAAGTTATTAATTTCTATTATTTAAAATGCATACTCAAGTTTGTGTATATGAAAAGTGTAGGCCCAAAGTGGCGTTTAACGTTTAATTATAATAATTTTGTTTGTTTTTTTTTTAAATTTTTTTTAATAACTTCTATTTCTGTTGTGTTGCGACTTTTGCGTGTGGAATTGCCATTTTTTGCGTGTGGAATTGCCATTTTAAATATTAGTGGCACAACGTCTATTCAATAAATATTCGTGCTTAAATAGTTTTTGTTTGCGTTAAAAAGGTTGAAGGCATTTTTAATGTATTTTCTGGTTCCTTTTAAGTTTGTTATTTTTTTTGAATTACAAAGTTTAACTTGATTTCAATGGTCAGAATGTTTTTAATAATAACGATGAAGTTTTGCAGTCAGATAAGTCTTAGACATTTTTATAGTGATGATGAAATACTATGAGTCAGTTAGTGAAAAGAAATTTTGGGTTAAACTCTTTTCTTAAGTAAAATTAGGTTTAGCCTACATCCTGGTTGAAATATTATAGTTAAATATGACGTAGTTTAAGGATGGTTAGGTTTCATTATTCTTTTAGTACTACAGATAACGTAATACAAATTTTACTTTAGACACTAATTTCATTTTGAGAATATTTAGCCTCCGGGTAGCATCTTAGGGATATTTCACCTCTAGCCTCCACCTGGAATTCGGCAAAGTCTAAAATTGACAGATCTCTTGAGATGGATGAGCAGAGATCACATCTGGTACCATGAGAGTCAGTAGGCCCAGGCGAACAGGCACCGGACTGACTATTTGTTGAGGCCTTCGGAAAAATTATTTTTGTAAAAGAATGCTTTTCGCCACAAAAAATTGCTTTTGGAAGGAGCGTACTTCTCTCGAAGAAAGATGCTTTTTAAAAAACAAATAGTTCTTCAGAGAGAGGTCAAGGTCCTGATCCCTAGGAGCTGTTGCTATTCACAAGATGCTGCTAGCAAATTCCAAAAGCGGCGGAGTTTAGATAGTTCTAGCTCCTAAACAAGGGGCGAGTGTATAAAATTGCTCTTAATGACGAGTAAAGTTTTTTAAAACATTTAATCTCAACAAAAATTTCTAAGATTTTAACAATTTTTTTTTAAGAACTTTCTTGGGTTCGATAAACATTTATATTGGAAGACTTACTCCTTTTTGAGAGAAAACAAGTTCTTATGATATAATAAATCAATTTTGCGCCACCCCCACTTCTCCAATACCATCCACATTTTTTTTGGATGTTGTGTATTGATAACCAAGATGCTTGTACCTAAATTGAAAACTTTTGCTCCTGCCGTTCCCCAAATATATAGAAAAAGACAACAACAACGATAAAATTAAAAGCAGTCGTTGTTTTTTGCTCATATCTCAGCCATTTTTGAACTGATCTGGCTGAAATTTAATAACAAACTGTAACGGAGTATATGTGACATAAACGTATAACAACCTGGTCCCCATCATTTGAAGGGTATTTGAAAACCCAATTTCAATATACACACAGACAGACGGACATCGGTAAAGCAATTGTGATGTAAATATAAAACAACATATTTAAGTTGTACAATGAACCATAACCTCATTTTTAGTGAACAAATAAATGATAATATGGTCGTACACGGAAAGAAGTTTATTTTCTAAACTAATCAATTTCGCAGCATGCCCGATATGTTTTTCGTAATAATTCTAATTTAAAAATTTCATGTATTTAAGTAAATAATTTTCGCTTCTAATTTTACTTTTTAAACATGAAAATAATGTTAATAATATATTATGACATGATATATTATGCCAACGCACTGCTGACAGTTTGCCGTCGTACTGATGACAGTTTGTCATAGCACTGATGACAGTTTGTCATTGCACTTATGACAGTTTGTCAGCACACTGATGACATGATATATTATGTCATCGCACTGATGACAGTTTGTCATTGCACTGATGACAGTTTGTCTTTGCACTGATGACAGTTTGTCAATGCAGTGATAACTGTTTGTCATGGCACTAATGACAGTTTGTCATCGCACTGATGACAGTTTGTCTGTACTGATGTCAAAATACATCAGCGTAGATGACGCATAAAATGTGACAAAATTTTGGGATGACGTTCGTCATTTGATTGATGTCACTTTTTGCCTCATTGACGCTATTTGTATTAACATTGATGTCACAATTCTGATGTTAGGCCATCATCAAAATGCAGATGCATTTTTCTATGAGTGTAGGCAACTTAAATATGCCTCTAGTAAAATTATGGTTGGCTGAGTTAACCATCATTTTGTTGCGATGATAATAATATGCTGAAGTAAAAATAATATGTATACAGTTTTACATGGAAACATATTTTCCTCTGCTTATAGAAAATTAACTTAAATCCACATTCTACGATTTGGGCAAGTGATTGCTGCAATCCATACAAAAATTGCTTTTATTTGGAAGGGAGATTTTGAAACCAAAAACTTACACCCATCCGAAAAACGTTTCTTAAGACAAACTTAGCCCGATTCGGATAACTTTTCTAAAGAATAAATTATTCTGATTAAGAAAAATTTTCTAAAGAACAACTTGTTTCGATTAAAAACCTTTCCAAAGAAAACTTCGTTTATCTAATTTTGAAACTATTTTTTTTTTTTTTTGAGATAAATTTGATTAAATTCTAGCAGTTTTTTTTTTTTGTTTGTAAAAATTCTGTTCCGATTCTTTAAAGAAAGATCTTCGGACCAATTCTTTTTAAGGAAAAACTTGTCCGGAAAGTTCTGCACATGAAAACTGGTTTCGATTCGGGTATTTATCCCAAAGTTGAACTTGCACCAATTTGTATAATTTTTTTTTAGACAATTTTTTGTTAATGCAAAAATTGTTAAATTTTTATAATTAAAAATAACACTTTAATATTCTTATTTTAAATTTTCTCCGCCTTGTTTTTTTAGCCCGCCGCCATAGAAGATTTACGCAAATGGACCTCTACAGAGGCCCTGGGTGATGTTACCGTTACACCCGATTGCATGCATCATGTCGATACGTCAATCAGTACATCGATGTGTATTGGCGATAATGGCATTTTAACACCAGCCCTTTCTCCGTCCGTTCTATCAGCTGATGCTGTAGATGCATTATATTCCATTAATGTTAGTAACACTATAGATAACAGTCAAATTCCTAATGATATCAATAAAGATGTGCCTTTAAATCATCGACTGCCCTCGCCCGAGGAACAATGTAAAATTATAGCATTAAGGTAAGCATACGTGCATTTTTTCTTTACTTTTTGTTAAATTAAAATAATTTTTTAAAAATGTAGTCAACCGTGTACATAAACATTTTATTTATAATCAACTTTAGCATAATTTATAAAACTACTTGTACCAATATTTATATTTATAGGAGCAAAGCATAACAACTATTAATTTTAAATGAATTTGTGTTTTTTGGGTGCCTCAGTGTGTACAGCGTTATGATTCGTTGTAGTAAATCACTTAAAAGTAATTTGCATACCAGGCCCTTAAAAACATTTGTTGTTGTTTTTTAAGCTTTTTTTGTGGCGTTTTTTAACATAAAATTCTGGCATAATTCAAACATTTTTTATGTAATTATTTTCCCATTTTTTTTTTTTAATTGTAATTTATTTACTCAAGCATGTTAATACGTGGCTTTCATCAAACGACTTGAAGAGTATTTCGGTTGTACCAATTACACTGTGCTAGTTGAGAATGCTGTCATGCGGTGCATTGCAAAGTTACCACGCTAATGGTGTTTCTACTACTATTTAGAATTGAGACAATATTGCCAATATTTTGCTTTATGGGTTGTACTTCAAAATTGGTTTAATAACACTCTGCTATAATATGACACTTTTTTCTGTAATTTAATTGCTGAATACGAGTTTTTCCAGTTAGTGCAGTTAACGAAACCGTTTACGAGTTACACGATTACATGTTGTACTACCTCCTCCATTTTTTAAATAACGGCATACCTCGAAAATAAGAGGTACCTAAAAAAAAGCGCTTAGCACCACTGTATTTAACGTACCCGAATTAGGTTAACCCGCCAAGTGCCACGCTTGACAGAAAAAAAGTGTCAAATTCTAGCAGAGTGTTATTAAAACAATTTTGAAGTACAACCCATAAAGCAAAATGTGGGCAATATTGTCTCAATTCTAAATAGTAGTAGAAGCACCATTGGTCTGGTAACTTTATAAATTAAATCTTTTTATTTATTTGTAATAATAATTAAATTAATATAAAATAATAATAATAAAAACAAAAAGATAAATAATCTAAAAAACTTAATCTCAATCACATAAGTCCTTTAATATTTTTTTTTTGTTTTTTTTTAAATTTAAAAAAAAATTTTTTTTTCTTAAACTTAAAACTATTTTTGTATTAGTTTTGAAAAGGGTATTTTTTTTTTATTTTTTTTTTTTTTTGCTCAAAAGAAAGCTTAGGTCTTTTCCTTTAAGGTAGTTTTGGTCGCTTAGTGGGATGAGAGTGGGATATGTAGTGGGATGAGAGTGGGATATGTATAAAAAAAAATAATTTCTAACTCAAGACGATGGTTTTTCAATTTTTAGCATATCGCACTTAATCAACAAGAGGGTATTATCTCAAAATTTTTATTTTTCCACTTTTTCGAAAAAATCTACACGCTATATTCATATCTGCCCGCTGTAAAAATATCTTGCTATTTTGTATACTTTTTGGTAATGAAACGGTTGGTTTTAAAATTCATTTCCATATGCCTTCAATGTTAAATTAAAAATTGTTTTGCTTCTACTGAAAATGTTTAAATTTTGAGTTAATACCCTCTTGTTGATTAAGTGCGATATGTACTATTTTGAATTTTTTCCTTTTTATGTAAGTGTTTCTAAAATGTTTATACATATCCCACTCGCATCCCACTAAGCGACCAAAACTACCTTAAAGGAAAAGACCTAAGCTTTCTTTTGAGCAAAAAAAAAAAAAATACCGTTTCCAAAAAAAATAAAAATAAGTTTTAAATTTAAAAAAAAAATATTTTTAAAAAATTTAAAAAAATACAAAAAAAATTTTTTTCAATAGCTTGAAGAAATAGCTATCTAATTTGTTTGGGACAAATTTTGCTAACACCAATATATAATAAGTTACATGGACGAGAAAGAACAGCGGTTTGGCCAAAATGTCAAATTTTGACCCCCTCTAACTCAGAAACTTTTTGACCGATCTTGTTGAAAATTTGTCTCTAAACTACTATCCAATAAGACTAACCTTGGTACAAATTTCATCCAAATCGGAAGACATCGATTTCAAAAGTTTGGTCACTTGACATGAAATCCCCCATATACTTAAATCAAAAACAAATTATAATTTATAAACTGTTTTACGTAAATTATAAAATATTAGTAAAAATTTCTTTTAGTTGTAATTTAGCTTCTTCCTCTAATTTGATTGAGGTTGGTTTCCATTTTTGTCGAATACTGGACATATATGGATCTGATATGCACAACAAAATAGTAATAAGATCTTCATTAGTACAACATCTGGACATTTTTCTCTTATTATGCTCGCGGAAGAATCTGTACTCTTTGTTCCTTTTTTCTTGCGCTTTTTTAGATCAATCTCCAATTGGTAGCATATTGTGTTGAACTATTTGTTCCCCATGGTACAAAATTTTATAAACTGTGGTTGCATCCGTTCACCCACGATAAATAAAGCAAATTTTACATTTTTCAAAATTAAATGATAACCTGACGTGCTAGATAATTTATGGTCCCGGAACTGTTTTAATCGCCGAAAGGTGTACTACTTTGTTTTGCCGCCATTTTGGTAAACATAAGTCTTGACAGTTCATATTTGGCAGTCGTGAAGTAGACACGTGGCAAATTTATTATGGAAAAATATTCGGTAAACCAAAGTGCTTTAATCGTTAAAACATTTTATCAAAATCATTCGCGTGACGATGAAAAAGTTACGTGGACCACAACGTACTGCAAGATCGGCTGAAAACTTTACTGCTGCTCAAGAAAGTGTTCAAAACAATCCATCAACCTCAATTCTACGCCGTGCTAAGGAGCTTGGTCTTCAAAGAACAACTTTGGTCACAATTTTGCACAAGGATTTGCATTAGTTTCCATTTAAGATTCAGTTTACACAAGAGCTTCTTCCACAAGACCATTTACGCCGCCGTACATATGCCAACAAACAGAGTAGTATACCTTTCCGGCGGACATCCGTTATTTCACCACCTTTGAACCGAATATCTTACCACCTTATTTCACAACCTTTGAAACGAATATCTTACCTTGGGTCACAGAAATTGTTGTAGTTCGCAAGGTCGGAGCCGGCCGGTGTATAATTTGGTATAGAAATGTAGGTTAGAGTCCGGACTACAAGCGAGTATACTCATTTTGACGCTCAGGACATATGCTCTATAAAGTAAGAGGTTTCAGGGAAATTTTCACATTTGAAAAAAAAAATTAAAATTAAATAGTTCCACAGGTCACAAAGTGTAATGCCTTAAACCGCTTATAGTTAAGAAGATAAACAAATACACAAAACTTATTCTGTCAAATAATCTTAAAAAACAAAATAGTTATGCGCATTTCAACTTTAAAAATTGACTAAGAATTTCATAACTATAACCAAATACTGAGAAAGTCCATTTTGGACCACACCGTTCTCAATGATATAGTTGAAATAGGTTTGAATTTTTTAAAAACAATATTCAATCTTGTTAAAGATTTTTGTTAAAAATTTATTGCTAGCATGATATTTTATTCGAAACAAAATACTTTTAAGTGACTAATTTTTGAACGAAATTTAAATAAATGGGTGTATTTATTTATATACAAGGCTAGATTTTGGTGACATGTACATGTAAATATGTAGCACAGGTAGTTAAGATTAAATGTTACATTTAGGGGGCCTGCAAACCTCTGATATATGCAAAACTTAAACGATATATTTCTATGATAAACAACATTTTTAGATCATTTTGGTTTTTTATAGTTTAAAAAAAGTTGAAGCTTTAAAATAATTATTTTTTCAGCAGTTAAGAGCAACAATTTTTCAAACATTTACACTATTTAATTTTTATCTAAATACAAACTAAAATTTCCTTGTACTTTTATATCGTAATATCAAAGGGCAAATAATATTTACAATCAACATGATAAGGGCATTTCTAATATGTTTTCCCTGAATATTCTACTTTTTTTTTAATATGACAGGTAGGATTAATAGTCAAAATTTATTATAATTTATAAAAAAATTTTAGTAAAATCAATAATGGTAAAAAAAGCTAAAAACATTTTCCAATAATGTTTAATAAAATGACAAGTGCTAAATAAAAATTTTGCAGCTAAATAAACATTTATAATGCTAAATTTAGCTGCAAAAATGCCAAAATGGCCACACTGTTTCCTATGAATAAAATAATTTTAAAATTGGAGAACATAGAACAATAATTTTGGCCGCCTTCTCCAAATATGAACCAGTGTGCACCGCACAGTGTAAGATTTAGCCATTCAAGGGAGACACAATTAAATATCTTGGAAAAAAATTAAACAAGACTTATGAATTTTGGTACAAGGTGTTACTAGGCTTCTACGTACCATTGTCAACAAAATGGGCGAAATCGGATCCATGCCACGCCCACCTTCCATATAACTGCAAACATTTATATCTGATATTATTCGCGTTGGAAAATCATAAAGTAAAAAAGCGGCCAGTATGCATGAGAATGTTTAAAATAAATAATAAAGAGGTAGAAGTAATAATAAGTGTTTAATTTTTCTTCATTAATTTTAAAATAAGAATATATTTCATATTTACATATAAATTACAGTAAGAATAAAATGTTAAAATAAATGGTTTTCTTCTGGTATTTCTGGAGATTGCAATAAATGTAGTTCTTCAGTACTTCCACAAATATGGTTTACGGAACGGTCAAGCCTTTCATTTTCGGGTGTTTTAAAGATATATTTCCAAAATTTAATGCTATGTGGTATTATCACTCATTATTTGTTTCTTTTTTTTATCGGCAAATCTCGGCAGATAATTTTATATGTGACTTAAAGTAGGCTCTTCAGACGTTCGTTTAAAACTAATTTGGTGTTGAAGCGTTATAAAGAAAATCATTCATCGATTATAGAATTAAGTTTTTTTTTTAACTTAACGAAAAAAGTAATTGTTTAAATGAAATAACACTAAAAGAATTTTCCAGTTCTAAAAATAAATTCTCATGATATTAACAGCAAATAAGTTGAGCTTCAAAACAAAAAAGAATCGTTAAAAAATTCTATTCCAATAACAAATTACACGCTTTTAAAAATGAGCAATTTCATGTAAGTGTTTTTGTTGTTTTTAATTCAATCAAAAATATTCAAGTTTAAAGTAACATTATATTGTTATTGTTGACAAATTATGCAAGTTTTTGCATTTTCTTATTTTATAACAAGTGCTCTTTCATATTTGATAAATATATTTACTCAAATTTAAACTCAAAAAAACGACTTTTGTCCAGCTAGATTAGCAAAATCTTACACTGTGCGCCGTTGGGCGGCATTTTTTTTATTATTATTGATTTAAAATGGCGTAATCTCTTAGGGCTAATAAATCAGAGCAAGTTAAACTCTATTTTTGGTTTAAAATGTGTTTAAGCCAACAAATCTATAAATCAGAAAACATTTAAACCATATTTAAACGCATAAAATTGGGCGTTTAAACTACCAATACAAACCATATGAATTTGTCAACATTTATCGTAGTGCTGCCACATGTTACTTTTAACGCTACATAAAATACATGGGACACTGATTTACAACTGTTGAGTTTAAGCTACATATAAATTTAAGTTTAGTTCAACTAAACCAGTGTTTAAACACTCACTGATTTATTAGCCATTAATGTTCATCACACCGTTTTCCTTAAACCAACTGACGATCAAAAGGCGGTCTCAGTTTAATAGATGCCATAAATATTTATTTTTTTTTACCTTTTTATGGTTACTTTTTTAGTTTGTAGCTTGAAATTAGGAAACCTATAACATTAACAACAACTTGTGTAAAAGCAACTACAATAACATAACAAATACCAACAACAAAATTGTAGAAACTTTTTAAGGTGTTACAAAAAAATTATTATAGTTACTCTAAATGTAGATAAAAGGCCTAAAGAAACCTGATTTTTATAGTTATTTAACATCTATTTATTTTATTTCTATGTTTTGAGGTTATTTTTACTGGTTGTTGTTGTAGCTGTTTGTTACTAAGGTAGTATTGTTTTTGTAAGTTAACCTTTAAGGTTAATTGCATTCTTAGGCTTTATTATTAACTCAACCCCATGGCTGCTTTATAAAGTACAAGTTTTGGTACTAAAATTGGTTAAGCTGTTGTTTAGCTCAGAGAAAGATTAAATTAATGTGGTTTGCTTTCTTCCCACTTTTGTTGTTAAATCTCTCTTCAAAGAGTGAAATACATTTTATTTCTGTCTTGTTTATTTTTTTATTTTAATTTAATTTAATTTTTAAAGTCACGAAATTGATCATCATCGTGTCAAGTCATTAGAAAAACCAATGTTGGATTAATTTAACTACCGTATTTCAATGGAAACCGTGAATTGTTTCTTTAATATAAGTTAGATTTTTTGTTGAAGAATGATTGTATTAGGGGTTAAATTAAGTGTTTGGCGTTTGGCAGAAAGTTAAAGGTACGTCATCATCATAACATTAAAATATTATCAGCATTATTTAGTATAGAAGAACGGTATAAGTACATAATTTTAAACAAAATAAGAATCATTTACGGACAGCGTTGCCATATATATTATTTAAAAAAAACTTCTTATTTCTGAAAAAAAAAACTTTTTTCTACAAAATGGCTAAAATTTTTCAAAGAAAAAACAAAATTGTCTTTGGAATTCATTTTATTTAAAAATGTAAAAAAAATTAATGAGCAGTTTCCACAATACAAGTGATTGAACGTGTTGTAAAATGTATAACTTTTTCGAAAGTTTTAAAAAATTTTAAAACACAAAAATTTGCTAAAATTCTTATAAAATTTTGAGAGAGAAGGGAAACTTTTATTTTTTATGCTTTAATTTATGTTTTAATAAAGTGCTTGACTAAAAAAATTTCTGTTAATATTTTACTTTAAAAATCGTTCCGCTAGAATTTTATTTTAAAGTTCGTCGATACGACGAATAGTAACGACGAATACGGGGAAATGCCCGATTTGTAAATACCCGGTGAAATGGTTAAAAATGGGTAATTAGTCTGGTATTTACCCAAAATTTGATCATAAACTTTGCTGTAGAACATTTAACGAACGAACAAATGAGCTGAAAGATTTTTAGTTTATTTATCAGACATTGGTTGACACGAGTTTGTTAGCTGTACAAATTTCCATGAGAGATCACTAGATTAATTAAAAATTGACAGTTTATCTATATTTGTTTTGTCAATTTCATCGTAATGGATTTTGTGTTGCTAGCGTTTGTTGCAAGACGCTTCCATATTTTTCAATTGTTAGGCCTTCTAATGGTGTAATTTAAAAACTGATTAAGGCTTATGGTTCATCATTTCATCAATATTAGATTCTGTAATAAACACAAACCTTCTTCATAATTTAGTTGCATATATTTATGCGGTTTTTATGTAGTTTGGTCCAATGTAATCAGGTTGTTACTATATAACACCACACGATATATAAAAAACACTAGGAATCTTTTGAAATGACATACCAGCTGATTTAAAATTAGTGATTGCCATATGCTGCATTAAATTTGCTATATGTATTTTTAATGATTTTTATAAATACCCCAATAAATTAAAAAAAAAAAGATATACAACTGGCATTAACACGGTATTAACCTGGTTAATAACGGGTAAAAGCTATGATTACTTTTATATAAAAATCCATCTTCCTAGTCACAAAACAATACATACCACTAATTAAATTTCGCCAGTTTATTGAACATATGTTAATCTGCTTCCAATTCCCTATTCTGTGCAATATATACTTACGAAAAATCTAATATTTTCTTTCCGGATTTTTTCCCAGATATCCTGCCGAAGTCATATCTGTTGATACATCTGGCAAACGTTTTCAACGTATGTGCATGGCTCGAAAATCTACCACTGGTGTCTTTACCCATATGCCCGATACGAATAATCTGAATGATGATGTGCAAACTGTTTCACGCCGTTCACGATCGCGTAAGGCTCGTGGCAAACGAAGAAATACGATAGCAGGCATAGATCAAAAAGAAATACAAGATGCAGCAAATGGGTAAGTTTTTGTTTTGAATGGTTATCAATAAAGTTAATTATAAGTTTTATACCGAGGAATAAAAAATGAGATTAAAAAAGCTTTTTATATTCCAGAAATTATTAAATATTAAAAGTTCTTTTGTTTTAATTAGATTTTGCTGTACTGCATTTGTTGAAATTTTTTTTTTTTTTAATTATTTTTGTCTTTTTAAATGTTTAAAAGTTATAAAAATAGACATTTTTAATTTATTTAAAATGTTGGGTATGTTGAGCAGTTTTATTGAAAGAAGATGCGGAAATATTTACTCAACGGCTCCAAGCGGGGCTTGTGAGCCCCTCAAACTTGAGTGACAGTAAACTTTATTGTCAGTCAACAGCCAACCACAAAATAATTTGCGGTTGCCTGTTTACTGGCGAACATTAGGGGAAACATTATCGAACAAGCCAAAATTTGAGCAAAACTGTCATTCATGACCGATAGTGTGTACCCCACTTTAAGGTGGCGGAACTCAACTGCTGACAAATTTCAAACTGGCCGATCGATAAAACACTTTGTAGGTTGATAAGGGTAAACTTTATATTTAATTCTTTTTCATTGACTGCCTGGCCCACAATGTCGACAAGAACATTTCTTTCGTATATTTATATTGAAAACAAAAACAAATTTTAGTTTTTTATTATTGTTTTCAATGAAAATATGCGAAAAAAATGTTCTTAGCGACATTGTGGGCTTGGCAGTAAATGTTTACTATTTAAATTTAAATTCCATGAAATTATACTTTTAATAGGCTCGCTTTCGAAAAATTCAACCGGTTCTGAGGGCTAACTCTGACAGTCGTGATCGAATACTTTTTTGATTCGAAAACAATTTTCTTCTTTCAGTCGAATTAAAATTATTTTTCATGGTTGAGAAAACTCAAGCTTAACAACACTGAAACATAATTTCGATTCGTTCATTATCGACTGAAATTACATTCGAAACGAAAAAGCATTCGATTAGGACTGCAAGAATTAGCCCACTGGTCTTTAATCAGTTTACTGTAGCTTCTTTTTATGTGGCAACACTGTGTTTTGCTTCTTTTCCTTTGAAATGTCACTCACTTGGAATTGATGTACAACAATTGATGTTATCAATTACTGCTCAACATACCGGAAAATTTTAAGTTAATTTTGTTTAAAAAGTATTGTAAAGAATTTAAGTTTTAATATAATTATTTATGTAATATCGTTGAAAACTTTTTTAAGTGTTTCAGTTTATTACCATTTTATTTGTACTTGGAAATTATTGTGATTTTTTTTCTTATTACCTTCTTTTTTTAAGCATTTGTTATGCTGTTTTTGGAATACCTAAATTTCTTATTGGTATGCAAAATGAAAAATTCAATGTTAAAAAACTTTTAGATTTTTATATTCTGCTCGCTCTTAAAATAATTTTTTTTGCATTTTGTTTTTAGTTAAATGTCAATGTTGTGATCCTTTGCAAAACTAAAATGTTATGAAAAATAAAAATGATTTTTACTTTTCTTGCACAGCATGAAATTTTGTTCTTTTTTAGTTAAAAAATATGTACGTTCAATGTACATGTAAACATTGTACATATGTACATATTAAATATGTACACAATGGATGTTTAGCTATTTATGAATGAATGTATATAGTATATTGTATATTAAAATTTTAATTTTAACCTTTTTTAACAAATAGTTCGTCAAAGCCAAATAAATATAACAAATATAACTGTTTTGATAAAATCTGCTAGCAAGTTTTTTTTTATATGTAAAAATAATAAACGAAATGTTTTAACAAATTATTTTGTAATTCATTATATAATATAACATTTCACCATCATTTTGCTTTATTTAATTTTTCATTGAAAACACTAAAATTCTTATAACATTTTGTTTATCGCAATTTGCTTTTTATTACAACTGTATAGCCCATTATTGTTTAAAGTTTAATTTTATGTCAAAAATTCTTAAATTTATTCATGTTTTTTAGTTTAAAACTTATCCCTGTTAATATGCATAAATCATGTCAAGTTTTTTAGGCTTTTAGACAACAAAATAATTTAGACTATAAAAAATAAGATTTCAGTATTACTTGTCATCATATTCTTATCAAAATTTTGTGCCATGGGGAAGTTGGCTTGTAAAAATATACTAAAAAAAAAAATATTTCAATATTATTCGGATTTTTTTTTATCGTTTACTACTTCAGTTGTAATTTATTACATCAAATTCTTCAAAATACCATTTAATTAAAATTGACAATCTTTAATAAACTTCCTAATAAAGCCCCCTTTTCTACTTTTCTACAAGTCTTAAGATTTTTTTTCTCACAAAATGCAATGATTTTTGGTCTGATTGTCAAAAAATCAAACAGAAACTCTTTTTCATTACATTTTGCGTCTACAGTATCACACTTCAAAAAAAAGTTCGTAGAATATAAACAGCTGTTTATTATAAATAACATTCATATTGTTTTTTTTTTTTTTAATTTTTATCTTAATTTTAACAAATATGTATTTAAAAATTAATAAAAGGGAGACTCTGATAACGTAATATTTAATAACTGATGTTGGCGAGAATTATTCTATTGTTTTTGCCATATTTATCCTGCAGACAAGCGTAGAGTTTCGTGGGATTAGGATAGGAAAAAAATTTGTTAATACGAATGTAAGTTTTCATACTTTTTTCCTCATTGTACGGTATTTTATTATTTTTAACAACAAATATGTATGATATATTTAAGACTTTAAATTTTTACCGATATATAACTTTGTCATTCCGTTTGTAATTTCTAGAATATTGATTTTACACTCTACAAAGTATAAATATTTTGGCTTCTTATGAGAAGAGAAGTTCAAATTGGGTTGTCCGTCCGTCTGTTGAAATGGATTTTCCGAAGACCCCAGGTATGATGGGGACTTGGATGGTATATATTAATATCAGATATGCTCATTATAATTTTGCTATTGAAATTCAGCCAGATCGGTCCATAAATGTCTGAGTTACGAGCAAAAAACAACGAATACCTCTAATTCCTATAAATCCCATGTTGTTGTTGTTTTTTATTTCTACTTTCTGTATATCTAAAGAACGGCAAGAGCCAGGGCTTTCGAATTTGACACAAGCATCTTGATTATCAACACACCAACTCTCTTAAACAAATGGGCGGGATTGGAGAAGTGGGCGTGACACTTCCCATACAAAACCATTATACATTTATATATATCTGTAGCCCGTTTCTGTATTTCTCGCCTCTTTAAATTTCCCGCATGAAACAAGTGAATTATGACAAAAAAAGTGCAATATGAAACAAAATATGGTTTTTCTCACATAAGTGTTTCTGTATCTTTACTTTGGGAGAAATATCTGTCATTTAAATAATTTTCCATCAATTATTGGAAGGATGTGAGAAAAAGTGTTTCTGTATCAATATTTTGCCAAAAGTTTCTCACAAGAACTGTCAAAATAAGCAACATTTGAAATTGATGGGAGAAAAATAAAATTTCAAAAAATGGAGAACAAATTATGTACGTATGCACTCAAGAATGTGTATTATTTTTTTTTTTTATTTAAAGAGAAAGAATTTAAATAATGAAAATAAATAAAACACAATTGTTTTTTGTATTTTGTTATTTAAATTTTTTTAAGCTCTTCATTTTTTTCGTTTTATGCTGGGCTGCCAGATAAATTTGTGAAAAAATCGTTAATTTCCTAAGAAAAAATAAAAAAAATCGTCTATTTTGTTTTAAAAAATCGGACAGTTTAAAATTAATTTTGACAAAATTTGTTTAATTTTTATTAAAACATAATAAAAAAAAAAATAGTTAAAGTTCATGGGTAAAATCGTATTTTATATATACAAACATACATACTCAAGCTTGAGGTCTATTTAAATAAAATTATTTACATATTTTTTTTTCTTTAATCCGATAACAATTTAAAATTTCAGATTGTTTTTTTTCCAGAAAAAATCACACAAAGGCGTGACAAAATATCCTATTGAACTAAATCGAACACTTTTGGCCAAAAAAAGGCAAAAAATTTCCTATAGCGCATTGACTGAAAAATGGGGTAATAGTTTAATGTTTTGATCACATAAACAAATTTATAAAATAATCTTAGGAAATAAAAATTAAACAATTTTTCTTCTAAATTTTTTAAGCTGCCTTGTTTTTAAAGATATCGTTTTTTTTTATATGTATTAAACTTTTTAAAATTATTTTATTTCGAAGACTGAATAATATCGTCACTAGAAAAAATCAGCAAATCGGCACTTTGCCCATTTTGGTACAAAGATCGTCAAAATTACGATAAATCGTCAAATCTGGCAGCCCTATTTTTATTATATCCATTTCTTTCGTTGACGTTTCGCTTGCATTTGACACTTAATTACTGGAAGTATTCCAGTTAAAACAGAATCTCTGTTGTCTGTTCTCGCATTCAAATACAGAAACACTTTTTTCTCACAAATCGAGAAACGATGGAATTTTTTGTTTCACACTTCATGTGAGAAATTTTACGATGCGAGAAATACAGAAACGAGCTACTGGAGAACAAAAAGAGCTAAAGTTTCCAAATTAGGTACAAACATATCAGTTATCAATACGCAGCATCCCACAAAATATGGGCAGGACTGGAGAAGTGGCCGTGGCACTTATCATACAAAGTCCTCTTAGATTTTTTTCATATCTCGAGAACGGCAAGAGCCAAAGTTTCGAAATAAATCTTGGTTATCAATACGCAACATCCGACAAAATGTGGGCGTTATTGGATAAGTGGGCGTGGCACAAAAAAGATTTATTTATATCTAAAGAATGGTGTTTACATCAGTTTTAGTTCTTATTGCACCATTGTGAAGGGTATATTAGATTAGCTATAGCCAAATATTTATTTTGTTTTTATCATTTTGCCTTCTTCTTATTAGAAAAAAATTAATAGTGAGAATTTAGGAACAAAATTTAGAAAATTTAAAAAAATGTGAGGCTGCCAAATTTCTATACGTATTTTTTGACATTTTATAAAAAATTGTTTTCACACTATTATACATTTTGAATTTATTTGATTGTTGGACATGTCGTAATACTCAGTATTATAGTGTAAAAGGGCCTTTAGTAGGATATTTATGTATTTAATTTAAAGGTACTGACTACAAATGTTGGCAAACATAACAGCACCTACTTTCACTACGCGAACTTTTATTACTTTATTCATAAAATCCTTCTTGATTGTAAACGTAATTTTTCGCTTTAAAACTATTGGGCAATTCTCAAAGTATTCCATTGTGTAATATTGGTTGTATTTGCTTTAATTTTTTGAATGTCATATTCATAGTTAAAGCAAATACAACCAATAAGACACAATAGAACACTTTGTGAATTGCCTATATGTTTACACAAATTTTCATACAACTGAATAAAATTAAATTATTTCTAAAGGAAAACTTCCCCTTAAAACTTGTTCATTTATTGTTTGGCTGCTATTTTTATCTCTGTGCCATTGAAAAGTTTTTTTATTGCATAATTTTTGGGTAAACCATTGTGTTCAAACACACAAAACACCCAGGACATAAACGTAAATCATTTTTACCGTTTTTTTGCTGTCTCTCTTCCTCTACTCCCGATATTTTTCAAAATAGGAATAAAAACAAAGTTTACTGTAGTAGCATCTACTACCTTTTCTTGGTTGCCGTTTTTTTGGCAGCAATTTAATAATAAACCCAGCAAAAATTTGTGTATATTGCAAATTGTATTTATAAAAGAATATTTTTTTTTATTGAAAACATTGTTAAGTTAAAAAAAAACTATCATAAAAATGTAAACAACGTTCAATAAAATTTTAAATTATAAAAATACATACATACGTATGTTCATATGTTTTTTCAAACTTTCGCTGGGTTATTATCAATTTAATTAAACAGAGAAATACTGACTGCAGTAATTTCATGAGTACTGAATTTATGTACTATTTTTGTTTTTGCCATTTAAAATTATGCAACATGCATATTGCGTACATTTTTCTTATTTTGAAAGTTTTTTGTCTCTCTAGACGCCAGTAGCATATTTATGGCAACATGTTGCAATAAGTTTGCACATCAATTCATTTTTTTATTTGGCAACATCTACTGCCATTTAATAAACAACCTGTTTTGTTTGATAAATTCTAAATATGCCTAAAATTAAGCATTTTCCTTAAATAATACATTGACAGCTGTCAAAAGGAAATTAATTCAAAATTTAAAAATTTCAGTAAAAGCAAAACAATTTTTAATTTAATATTAAAGGCATATGAAAAAGAATTTTAAACCAACCTGTTCATTACCAAAAAGTGGTGAAAATATCACGATATTTTTACACAGTGATTTAGAAAATAACCGCCTAAAAATATACATATCGCTCTGGTTCCTCGAAAGGGGCTTAACTCAAAATTTATAAGTTTTCAGTAGAGACAAATAACTGTTTTATTTTTATCTGTACTCTTATATCACAAATGCATTTTTTTTTTTTTTTTTTTTTTTTTTTTTTTTTTTGTTTAGAAAATTATGTAAGATTTTTACAGTGGGTAGATATGACCACTGTACATCGATTTCTTGCATAAAGTGAACATTTAAAAATTTTGAATTGTCTCACTTTAGTGGAACCAGTGCGATATATGCCCAAACTTTTGTCTAAACTAAAGGGTGTTTTCTTAAAACCGATTTAACTTACGAAACGGTTAGCTGTTTAACGAAGTGCTGCGCTTTCTTTTTACATTTCTTATCAGTACACTCTGGCAAATTATGATTAACGCTTGAACATCACAACATCGCAAAATATGGTCAGCGATGAGCCACATATTAGCGCATATGCAGTGAAACCAGTCCTAGAGACTCCATTACGTTTATAAAAATGAATATTTTGATACGGTTTGAAAGTGTGGATGCCGGATCAAAGCCATCTACATTTTCAAACCGCACCAAAAATTTGGTTTTAACCAGGATGGCGTTGGTGACCGCAACCATCGACCTATTGAAATCAAAATTTGGCGATAAGTTGATTTCGAGATATTGACCTGTCAATTGACTTCGATGTCGTATGAATAGACATTTCTCGATTATTTATCGTGGGGCCTTGTAAAGGGACTGCTCCGCGATATTTGTACACTGATAGAAAAGGCGTCATAGCGCTGATGTATTTTGACTTCAGTACTATGGCAAGTATCTTCGTTTTTGACCCCATGACATTTTTCATCATTGTGATATCAGCCTTAACATCAATGGGCCAAATTGTCATCAGGGTCAAAAATTTAAATTATGTCATCAATGACACATCGGCATCACAAAAATGACAAATCGGAGTCCGTTTAATAATATGTCATCAGTGAAAACTCAGTAACATTTTAGAAAGAACACATTAGGCTCAATTTATGACAAACTGCCATTTAAATGAGTCATTGGGATTGACTTAAGTCAAAAGGAGAGAATTTTATTATTTACTTACCCGTTACACATGTTTGTTTCACTTTTGTTGTATCCAGCTCTTTGTTAACAGAAGAACTCTCAATTATAAGACACTAGCAGCATGCCCGATATAGTTTTCATTTTCATTATTTATCCAATTTTAAAAATGTATTTATTTAACTTAATAATTTAAAAAAATAGAATATGGGAATTGTTGCTTCTAAATATACTTTTTAAACATGAAAATAATGTTAATAATACACAAAATGTGGCATCGAATTGATGTCACTGTTGTCATATCATAGATGACGCATAAAATATGCCAACATTTTATGATGACGTTCGTGATTGGATTGATGTGTCTGTTTGCCTCATTGATGGCTTTTGTAATAACATTGATGTCACAATTCTGATGTTATGGCATCATCAATATGAAGATTAATTTTTCTATGAGTGCAGCAACAATTTAAGCCTTGAAGGCATAAGGCCAGCAATGCTCGAAAAAGTGGCCTACATTTGGACGTCTGGAATGCGCTTCGTTAGCCGCAGTGTCCATTAGAAATAATTTTCAAATGTAAATGTGTTGATGTTTCGAATAAAAAAACTTTTTTGTTTTTGATTAAAATTTAATATTTTGCGTAAGTTTTTACAACTTTAAACTCTATCGTTTTTAAAAAACACCCTTTATTTAAAAAAACTTCAACATTCTGTTTTAGGTGTTCATTTTAAAACACGAAACGATTAACGTTACGACTACTTTGAATGAAAAATACTGGGCTTTTTTATAATTTAAAATTTTCTCCATACAAATTGTTATTTCAGTTTGTTGTTTCGTTTTAGAAAATCAACTAATTAAAGATTCCCAAGGAAATACAAATTTAAACAGAAAAAAACTTATGGCGATTTCTTTTCTGAGAAAAATGTTGCATAAATGGTACCTGCTCTACACAAAAGAGATAGAGCATGTACCATTTATGCAACATATTTCTCAGAAAAGAAATCGCCATTAAAGTTAAACAAGTAAAAAGCTAAATGACAATTATTATAACCCCCTCTTCTCCCCCTTAAAATTAATGAGAAAAATAAACAAATGCAATTTACACAACAACAACAAATGCAAGCATAACAACAAAAAATAACAAACAAAATACTCCCTTTGTTGTCATTTTAAAGAGAATAAATATTTTTCCAATCCATTTAAGTAGGAAAATTTTCTGAGTTTTTAAATAAAAAAGATGTTGTAATCTAAAATAAAATAATCAAATAATTATTTTTGGTACACATTTGTGGTTTCAATTAATTTCTTTACAAAATAACAATAAAATTAAAAAATACTAAAATTTTTAATAGTTTTATGTTAATGACTACAGATCGATTCGACCAAATTGTTTGAAATGATAATCTGTGATTCTACTACAACAATTATCAATCAAAACAAGGGGCATTTCAAGCATTTACTTGTTGTATGGAATTTCATTGTAATATAAACATGGGATTCATTTGAAAATGCTCCACTTTTTAGTATACGAAACCAAAAAAGATAATACAACATTTGCTCTTTTGAGTGTTTAGAAATGATACATATGTCTGTTTAATATCATTAATATTGGAAAAGTACTTTAATGATTTGAGAGGAGTTAACAACTTATTTTTATCGATTAGAAATATTTATAGAATTAAGGGGAAAAATCACAATAATTTGTAGAGTATAAATAATTGAATATTCAATAGAAATGTAATACTGAAATCTAATTATTCCTTCAGAGATCTTAAACCGATTTATTATCATTTAACTAAATACATACATATTTTATTATCTGACTCTTCATTTTCTTTACACTTTTCTCTTGATTTCTTTATCTATTTATCTAATTTTACATATTTTCCTCCATTTGCTTTACTTCTTACAGTTACCCAATTCGTTTATATCTTTGCTTATGCCCTTTTAAAATTATAAATTATTTTTAAAAAATGTAGCACATCTACATACTTTTTACATGAGGACACTCACTCAAAGATTCATACATTTACACACTCTATCTTAATATTTGTCTCTTTCTAATATTAAGTCCTTTCTCTTCTTTTCACTTTTCATAATTTACATAAATATGTATTATATTATTTATTATTTTCATTTTATTTAACATAAAAACTAACCTTAAACATTTTGTTTTTCTTCTTTTTTTCGTTTTTCCCCCATCCTTTCCCAAACAAAAAATCTGAATAAAATCAAAATTTTCAAAATCATGATTTGTTTTTTTTTTTTTTTTTTTTTTTAATTTTCCGTAACAAATCAAAACGAATTATTTCTTTTATCGAAAATAATCAATTATCAAAAACACTCATTAAATCGAAAAAAAATTCCAAAAAAAAAAAAAATAAATTAAAAACTTTAGCGATTCGACGACTACTAGTGGCGAGCTTAAAAATGTTTTAGCTTCGACTGAAGATGGAAATGGGGATCAACACATTCGCTCGGAAACAAAATCGAAAAAGTTTGGGCGCAGCAAGTCGAGTGATATATTAAAAAAAGAATCTGTTGCCTTGCCATATGATAAGGGAAAAAATACCTTGACCCGTCTTAATTCACTTAAACAGTGGGGCCGCAATCGTTTTAGGTTTATGCAAAGAAATAATGGAGATTTAGTACAACAGCAAACTTCTACACTTTCCACCATTGATAGTAGTGGGTGCAGCAATGATTTAAATACTTCCGGTACAAGTTCACATAATTCTTCAACAGAGAAAGCAGAGATATGTTCTGCTTCAGGTTCGGCTAGTGGGTCTTCGAATAAGACCTCGTCGACAGCCAAGATAGGTGAGAAATCCGGTACAGAAGATGTTGACGAGGATTGTCGTGTACATGATTTAATAGCAAAGCGCACGAACGAAAGTCGGTTTTCGCATGAACGAAAACCTTCGTATTCGTCGTCGGAGAAATCGATGAGCGTCAGCAGTTCGGGCCACTTGAGAGGAAAACTTCACTTGAATTCGGTATGTGCGAATGTAAAGCTGAGAGATACTTCTTCTTTGAATCGTCAGAGGCGCATTAATGGTTTGGGCAGCAAAGACGACCAACCCCATTCGAGCAGTGGTAATTGGAGTGCTAGCTCTGAGTCCGGTCGTGCCTCCATAGGCAGTGAAATAACTTTACAACCCAAATCGAGTGCTTCGAATACTTCTTTAAATGTTTCCAGTTTTCACAATGGTTCTGCACCACCCTCTTCCATGTTAAGTCGTCGAAGATTTTTCAACACGTCTGCTTCATCAAGTGTAACAAGTGAGGGAACTGCTACTCCGGATTTACAAATGAATGGCACTAACATAGAAGGAACCTATCCCAATCATTTAGATGATGAAACTAGCTCGGCTTATTCTTGCGATACGGAGGGCTACTATACCTCTTTTCATATGGACAGTGGTCTGAGGACGTTAAAAGAGGAAGAATTTAATATGAACAATTTTCAAATTGGAGGTCAACCATTTAATGGTTCCTTTGGCCAAAACCAATTAACAACCTATAACACAAATTCACAGCAAACTTTAATAGCAGAGAATGAATATGAATTATTTGGAAGAGGCTCTACATCTACCACTACTAGTTCTGCTGGCACAGTTTGCACTACCTTATTAGCTCACAGTAGTGGAACTGAACAGTCCAGTCTTAACAATAGTTTGGCCAGTTGTGGTCCTGAAGTACCCGAACGCATAAGTTCTTTAAGACATAGTACAGCCTCAACTTCCACACTAGAGCGTAGTATATCAAGCAGTACTATAGGTAGTACCTTAGAAAGAACCGGTACCATCAAGAGAAATGTCAATGCTTCCCTTAAATTGGTAGCTTGCAGTGATGAAATTAGCGAAAACATTAAAAACATTGATACCCCTGAATCCCAAGAAGAAGAATTTGTCTTTAGCGAACAAATAAAAAAACGGCAGGCTTTACAACTTCCCTCAACTGCATCAACGGAGTTTGAATATTCGGAAAGTTCTGATTTGGAAGGTGTAGAGCGTATAGAACGCATGAGACAGAAAACAGCTTTGAATGTTAAACGTATACCCTCAATGTGTATAATAACGCCCTCTACTAGCGATGACGAGAATCAAGCACATGAGGAACATGAAAACGGCCAAGACTATGATGAAGAAGATGAGCTTAATAAGACACTAACAGAAGAAAGTTTTAAAGATTTAACTGACAAAGAAGAAGAAGAAGACGAAAAACTCTCTTCGCATGAAGTAGACAATAATTTGAATCATGTTAAAGCTTCTTCTACAAACTTGTCGCTCATTGACAAACTTAAGGTTGTTTTGCCAAACATTAAGAAATCACCATCAAAAGTTTTGCCCTCGCAAGAGCTCACTGTTATCAACGATGATGAGCTTTATGATATGGCCGGCGAATATGTTTACATCTCAGCTGATGTAAGCAACAATAACAAGAAAGCTTTACAATCTGCTAACAATATGCCCAAAGCTTCCTCTAGTACTGGCCTTGGTATTTATTATTCAAACAATGTGTTGAATAAAATGCCAAAACCCACAGAGTATGTTTCATTGAATGAGCTGCCCAGAAATATACAAAAAGCTTATGCTAAGGAATCTCAGTTGTTGAGTAGTAAAAGTGAGAAGGGTAGTTTTAATAGAGAGACACAGTTGCAAGAACAAAGAAATAAGCAGGGCGCAGAATCGCAATATGTTGAGAAAACAAAACAAAACAATTTGCCAACAACAACATCAACGGCAGCGTCCATACCCATGTATGCTGAAATAAATGAATTGCGTTCAGAAATTGCAGCATCTGCTTCAACGAATGCTCTCAGCTATTTACAAAACACACCACCATCATCGGCAACTTCTTCGCCACATGTTTCACCCCATAAAGGAGCGAGAGTACGTTTAAATGCACAAGGCAAACCAATCTATGATTCCGATAGTTTAAAACGACGTAAAGGCGCGCACACAACATTCGCACCGGGTCCGTATGTTAAACGGCAACAAGACACCGTAGACGATAACAACGACAGTAACTGCGACTACAAGGAAGTTGAAAACGAAAGTATCGATACTACAATACGCAACACGACAAGTGAAAGTGTTAATACAGCCGCAAAATTACTTTTACTCAACAAAGGAAATGCAAATCCACGAAAAATTGCAAATGTTCGGCCCATCATAAGTAAATCACATCTCCAAAGACCACTGCCTTCTACTCCGGTAGAACTGCAACATCAGCAGAAGCAACAAAACACTGCCAACGAAATGTCCGGGTTTTATATGACTTCCCAATATGCGGCTTACAACAAAGACTCTACAGGCAACAGTATCGCCAGTAGCAACAGTACCAAACACTTGATAGCCAATGGCACAAATCCCTATTTCCACCAACAGTCCATGCATTCTCCATCAACAAAATCAATTGCTTCAAGTACTGGCTCCACCATATCATCAACGGCATCCTCATCATTATCATCCACTACAACCACTACAAAAAGTGGCTCATCCAAAGATGACGAAGGTAAGCTTTATAAACCTTTAAGTATTATAACATCCACAACAATCCCACACCCAACCTCCTCCTCCAATGCACTACAACTAGATAATGTAAATAATACACAAATTAACAATAAAAACTGCAATGACTTAAATAAACTAACATCATCATTTAGCATAAACGAAGTTGAAATAAATTCTTTAAGTTCTTGTGAAAATAACAAAAATATTTTAAGCCAAACCGAAACCGAAAGCCAAGAAAGAAAAATTGAAAATGAAAAATCATTAGAAACTCCAACTCTTACTCCTTTAACATTTTCACCACCACCACCACCTTTACCACCTAGAGATTTAAAGTACCAAAATTTTAAATACAAACAAACAGCTGCGAATAATGCACTTCCGCCCCAACTAGAAGTAGATGTAAAATTAAGTGACAGCGAATCCCCCTTTGCAACAGCAACAACAAAAACAACAACTACGCAAAAAACAAACAACAAAGAAAAATCGATTCAATATACCGATGACCCAAAAACGAATCTCAAAAAAGCAACGAACAACGACAAAATACTAAACTCCCCAAATAATGCAAAAACGCATTCACAAACAATACCAACCACCCCCATAACCCCACAACCACCCCTTTTAGCTCACTCCCCTGCTCATTCCAGCAAAGATATGCCTTTAAAACGTAACAACAGTTATAGGCTAGCAAACGATGATTTGAAATTGGAAATGAACAAAGAAAATCACAATGTCTACAATGATACCCCCGCTCTTCTCTTAACTACACCAAGTCCACATCATTTCCAATCATTGCCAAGAACAAAAGTTAAAAATATTTTACATAATATTGCAGACGCTACAAGTCAAAAATCCCATTTATCTCCGCAACCCACTCTAACCTCAACGCCCCAAAAAAATAACACCTCTACATCTTCATCCGGCACTCAACAGCCAACCAGGAAAATAGCAAAATCTTTTGAACGTTTAGTAGATGAATTTTCTCTATCAACTATTTCCATGGATTCTTCTTATTTGCGTAATAAGTCATTGGAAAATTTCGATGATTCTTCTTCATTTTTATCTTCCAATTTAACTGAGAATTGTTCGATTGTGAATGGAAAGGAAACTAATAAAAATGATTCGGATTCCGACTCAGATTTGGATAGTTTAGTTTCGCCGGCAATACCGCAAATAAAATATCATAAGTCTTTTATTGAAGCGGTTTTGATGAAACCAATGAAAATAATAAGACCAACCGATGACAATCGTAAGAGAATTTTGCAAAAATTTGAGGTTACCGAGATATGGTGAATAACGGGTGTAAAGAGAAGGTCAGTTTTTTTAGTCCATTTAGTGTAGTGTTAAATTAAGGTATTTTTGAAAATTAAAAAATATTTCTAAATTCTTACAGCCGTATTCATAACGAAAATTTGGCATGAAGTTAGCACAAAGTTTATTCATAATACACTTACCAAACTCTGGCTAACGATTTGCTAAACTCTTGTCAACAAGCTGCCAAACGTTTGCCAACTTGTGATAAACAGCCGTTTTCTGTTGAATAATTTTGTTTGTTTTTTTTAAACACTGTTTTTTTTTTAGTTTAGAGTCCTTTTTTAAATATATTTTAATTTAAAAACATTTAAAATTTTTATATAAAGAGGGAAAATAAAAAAAAAATGAAATGAAATGACAAAACCAACGATGATTAATGCAAAACGTATTGCATTTTTGAGTATTTTAATGTGGCATCATAAATATTTAAAGTTGATTTATTAAAAGTTAGCAGACGGATAAAATTTGTTATTAATAAACTCTATGCTAACAAGCTGCTAAGCTTAATCGGCATTCTAGTTAGCAGCTCGTTGTACGTAGTGTACAAACTGTGGCTAACTTTTTGTTATGAATACGGCTGTTAAAATATAGGGAAAAGTAGTCCACTTTTTAACCAATTTTAAATTCCTGGACACTGTAAAAAACAAAAAAATCAGAAATATAATTATATAGATCGTTTGTTAAATAAAATTTTCGAAAAGTTTTGCGAAACTGCTAAGGATTTGATTTGTGTTATAGTCTATCTTCCTTATGCAAAAAAAAGTTAAAGTTCACATTAGTTATCCAATACTTTATGCCCAGCAAAAGTGTATGGGCTTAATCTTTAATTTGAATTTAAATTTTTTTTGCATAAGAATTGCGACTACTTTCAGCTACGTTTTTTTCATTTAAGCTAAAATTAAAGATAAAATTGATTAACTATAGGAAATTATTGAGATTAAAAAGAACTAGTCTTAATTTGTTACCCAATATAATTTTTATAACACAAATGGTTAGAAAAAATTTATGTTGTAGCATAGTGTTATTACTAAAAGTTTGGTAATAAATATTTTCTTATTTTAATTTTAAATAACGATAAAGTTTTGTTAAAAAAAACTTTTGTAATTTACAGTAGAAGCCTGTATAAATCCATTTGAACACACATATAAATCTACGAACATTTTCAAACTCTATACTGTAGTGTCGCTGTCAGAAACAAATGCTGAAGATAAGTGTAGACGACGAATTACCGTAGTGTGTGAACGTGTAGAAACAAAAAATATATGCTTTACTATAATGAAAGTGCAAATATAAAAAAATACTTAAACAAATTAACAAGGGAATAAAAAATACACGCAGCAATTAGAGTGGTAAGAAAAAATATACCCATTCTTTATTTTATTAATGTGAGTTTGCGATATGTATGTACGAAATATTTTGTATATTAATTTCTTTGATAATATTGGCAAGAACGATTCCATGCAAAAACAATTCTATGTAGGCTTATGACACACATGTCATTTACAAATACTAAGAGTATAAACAACTATTTCGTACTGTATTAAAAGGCTTTGAAAGTTACAAGTGCTGCTTGGAGTGTATTTCTTTAAATTGTTGTACCCGCAGAAATCTATTTGAATTGTGACACGAACAGTACTGCATACCATTTGTCTTTGTGGTTGTCAAAAAACCTTTTGTACATACATTTGATTTTTTTTGTGTTTTTTATTTTAAAATACTATAGACTTATGCAGGCCTTTATTTTATAGGAAATGGTGTAAAATAAAATTATTATTCCAAAATCAGCTCGAGTTACTTTGACAAAAAAGAAAAATATTCAAAACTCATACAATAAGAGTGTTTGTTAGGTACATAAAATTAAAATATACATGAAACAAAACCTTAAGGTGCACTTCGGCTCATTTTTTATATAAAGAAAATTTATGTGGAATGGGGCTGCGCTATTTAAGTGTTTTTTTTCACTTAGCATAAATCTCCTTCATTCATTGTGGCTATATATCAGAGCTGTAAATGAATCATTAATTATTGAATTAACTCGCTACTCATTCATGCACTGAATTAGCAAATTTTGAATCAATTCTTTTCACACAAAAAAATTAGTTGAATGAAATTTGAGTCAATTCAAATTAATTTGGTAAAAATTAATTGCGTTTCATTCCCAATTCAAATGAATTTGTCAAATGAATTGCAATTCGTTTCCAATTCAAATGAATGTGTCAAAGTGAATTGCAATACGTTTCCAAATCATTTCAAATGAATTGATATTGAATTAATTCAAATGAATTGGAAAAAAGAATAAGCAATTAATTTCAAATTCATTTGAATTAAATCGATTGAAATTTGAATTTAATTTTGTAAGTAAATCTACAGTAAGCATCACTGTCGTTTTGTTATTCAACTAATTTTTTATGTAAAAAACAGCAATCATTACTCTCGTTCTGTATATCACCTGGTATAGTCCAAAGGCAAAAAATTCTTAGATTTAAAATTCCCATGATATACTGGAATTGTCAGGTAGCGGCAGAATAGCAAATTAATTATTGGGTATCGGCAAAAATCCTATCAAAATGCGAAAATTTGGTTTATTTGCTAAAAGAAACTTAAATTTTTATTTTAATCAAATAGTGTGAAAATATTATTAAAGGTGTGTTTAACAATCATTTTTTGTTTAAATAACCTCGTATTTGTACAATCGATTTTCAAAGACTCTATTAACTTTGAATCTCAACATAACATTTTTTGCTGTCAAAGCTGTGTTCGTTTACCCGAAATTCTTACTACTTTTACTACAATTGGAAAAATTAGTTTACTTTTTGTTTTGAAAACTTCCAGTTGTAGTAAATTGTAGTAAGTAAACGGACAGACATATAATGTCCTTGAGTCGTTCAAGAGGAATATGCAAAAAGAACAACTGAGTGAATGAGAGTAGATAAGTTATAACTGATAATGCAGCTAGGTAAAGGTGTGCGCTTATGGTAATTACACCCTTCTTTTCAGTGTGAATTGGTTGTCACTTGAAAACTTTAAATGCTTTTGTGCAAACTGGTGTTTTTTAGTTATGACACCCCTTTAGTAAATGAGCGATATGTATATATTATTAGCATATTTATGAAACACAATTGTGTTTTGTAATTTTTCCTAGTTTTTGTTTATTTGTGAAACATAGCTTAATTTTCTTAAATAAAAATAACATCAACGTTACCAAAAAGTTTGTCGTTGGGTAGTCGTGGGTCACAAAATTTCAAAAACTATTAATTAATATGTGGTTTGTCGTTCAGCGTATTTCAAAGTAAAAATCAGTTCTTCTTGAAGAAACAAACTCCAAACACCATGTTCTCTTTGATCAGGCGCGGATCCAGGACAAGGCTTTTCAATTTGTGTACTGAATATTTTCATTATGGTAGGAGAAATTTCCATTTTTCATTCCCCATATATCTGCTCTTGAATTTGATTGATTGCAACTCATTTTTAATTTCATGCATTTGAATTGCAATTCGTTGTTCTAATTCATTTGAATGAATTCAAAATCAATTCAATTCAAATGAATTTGTAGAATGAATTACAATTCACTTTAAAATATTCATTTGTATTAGAAACGAATTGCAATTCATTTGAATTGGAAATGAATTGCAATTAATTTTTTACCAAATTCGTTTGAATTGATTCAAATTTCATTCAATTCTTTTTTATTGTGAAAAGAATTAATTCAAAATTGATCTTATTCGTAACGAATTAAAATCAAAAAAGAATGATTCATTTACAGCTCTGCTATATAGTAATGCAAATAGGTTTGCATCTATGCTAAACAAAGATGGTGTTTTATAAGTATAATACTGACTGCATAGGTACAAAAAAAAAATTAATAATTTATTTATATTAGGTATAATTCAGGGTTAAAAGAATGTTGTGGCACTACCACTACTTAAGTGTTTTGGTAGTAAGCCTAACAATTTTTTTTTTTTTTTTTTGAGGAGTCTACTTATTAATAGCGTATGGAGTGAATGGTGCCTTGAAAGGTTAAAGAATTCAAAACAGGTGAAATGTGACAAGTTTTTTATATAAAGATTTTATTCATCTTAATATTGACTGTCAATTAATAAATATTTTAAATATACGCACTAAAGCAGTTAAAAGTTTAAAATTGTCATTCACAGTGATTAATAGCTCAAAGTTCACACTATGTAAGTTTTCTTTCGGAAAGTATAAGCTTATTTCTGAGAGGGGAGAGGAGAATAGTATGTTGTCTTTCTCTCTCACTAATAAACTCAGTCTTTCTGAAGGAAAAACTTTCATGGTGTGATCCTACCTCATTACACAAAAGCCATTTTTGTTTTAAAAACCAAATCTTGCTAATGTCAAAAAATTTTAATATAAACGCACTAGATTTTGAAGATGATTTTAAATCAAATCTACAGGATTTCGGTGCAATGTAAACGTCCTATAACTGAAAAAATAAAGCAATTTTTTTATATAAATCAACATAAATTTCATATTTAATGTTAACCTTAAAACCCCTTAATCAATATCCTTGTATAAATAGGAATATGTCGATGCATTTAATCTCCTTATCAATTTTGTTTTAACAATGTTCATTGTAGTATCGTCTTTGTTTCATTAAAACAATGTAACTTATCTTGATTTTTTTGCTACCCTTACAACTGATTTTCCTGATGTTCAATGAACTTGCTAGCTATTAAAATTTTTCTTAATTATAGAAAAAAAAAACTAAATGATAATCAAGCAAACCCTTTTTTGCACATTTGTCGCTTTAAAAATATTTTTAATGGATTATTCTTAATAATATGATGAGAAGCATTTCTCTTTTGTCTTATTATCCACTTATGTCATTTTTATGCATAAGTACATAAATTTTAAACTTGACCTTTTTGCCTCTCGTTAGTCGATAGATTTAAAAGATATGCAATTTTTGTTCTTTGTTAAAAATCAAGAATAAGGTGTCCCTATTTGTTAAAATTGATTTTTGTTTTTCAATATATAAAATTTTTAAAATTGGTTTTATTTTTTTTGGGATCTTGGAAAGTTCTTAAATTTATAAACATTTTACATTTTGCTACTTTTTGCTACCAAACCCAAATATTATTTTAATATTTGGTAGAAGGCTCCTTTAATTTGATTTAATTCTTCGCTTTGAATTCACGAGATTGGCGCAGGTTTCCGGCGAAATTGAGCAGCAAGCTTCTTTAATCTTTTGCCACATTAATGTGATGTTTTCACAAAACAAGTGCCTGAACGTGTAGTAAAATTTATATGAAAAGCACTCAGTTTTTTGAGTGTTTTTCATATAAATTTTACTACTCGTCCAAGCACTCGTGTTGTGAAAACAGCACTTAAGTGCTTATTTGTCGATTTATAAAAACAAATTTTATTTTTTTAAATTCCTAGAGATAATATTTTGAAGAATTTTAGAGAATTTGTACGACATGTTATTTGAAAGAAATATATCCTCACTATTAAGTTTCTCCGACACCATAAAAATATATATTAAACATGTCGCTGTCTTAATATTACAAGGTTGCAAGTGGAAAAACAAAGATATGGTGAAAATTTGGTTTTTGGATTCGTATTTTTATTTAACGATTTCCAAATAAATTTACGCAACAAAACTTTGTTAAACTGTTCGTTAGCAATGAGTGGACTAGAGAAAAAACTAAATTAAGGCCCAACCGGAATGTGCACAACCTGACTAAAGCAACTGTGCATGTAAATCATATGCGTCAAACCATATTGAACTTAAGGTAACTATTTGTTTAGTTTTATGCAACCGTCATTTACCTAAGCAAAATGTGAAACTGATCGCACATTCCGTACGGAATCCGATGTTTTCTTACTTAATTTTTTTTTTTTTTTTTTTTAATGCATTTGAGAGGCTTTTCGTTATTTTTTGACAGTAGGTTAAGCTTCTTTATGCACATTATGCTTGGGCCTTATGCTCCTTTATTTAAAATTTAACATAAGTACCAACATAATATTATGATTTATTGACACAAAGGCTCTATCCTGGAAAGAAGCTTGTATGGGGACTATGTGAATTTGTCTTACCATTTTTAATAGGCTTAGTCCGTGTAACAATTGAAACCTATTTACCAAATTTCATCAAATTATCTTCGAAATTGCGACCTAAACTTTGCGCACAAGGTTAACATGTTAATTAGGGAGATCGAACGGTTATTATTCGACCGTTTTTAACCGGTTATTTTAGCTTTGCCCAAGTCGGTTATTTTAAAATGCCCATTTTCCGAATATCGAATAAACCGGTTATTTTGGTATAATAAACCGGTTATTTTAGTAATGTGTAATTTATATACATTTTCCTTACTCTTGTAGATGTACCCGTAATTTAAGTATTTTTTTTTATGAAGAATGTCAAAACAAAATGTAACAAAGGTCAAAAAACATTATGAACACAAATCGCTTATAAAAGTGTAAAAGTGTGTTCTTTTAGAAAAAAAACCAAAAACTATTCAAAATACTACAAAAACGTGTGCAGTTAAAAAGTAAATAGTAATTTGTGCAAGAGTATTCTAAATGTGAAATATATTTTTATATAAAGGTTCTCTGTAGATATTTTTCGAACGCGATTAAAAAGACAAAGTTAGGTGCATGAAGTGCCCTAAAATGATAAGTTACAAAGGTTCTTCCATGTCACGATTTATTAATCACCTTTAATTAGTCCACATGCTTGACATTAATGTGATCCAAATGAAACTTAACTCCGTTCGAAGTAGTTCTGAGGAGACGACAAATAATACTTTACTAAAATACGATGCAAAAAATGAATCATTTGGTGAAATATTAGCCCGTTGTGTTGCCGAGGACGAAATGCTCGACGAAATGGCACTAACAACTCTTAAGTAGTTCTAGCATCTCTTCATGCTGAAAACTACAACATCACGGCGGAATCAACGATATGGGAAAATTTTCTACCAGTTTTATTTATTAAACCACCAAGAACTAAAAAACAAAATTGAAGAAATCAAACAATGTCATGGAATGTTTTAAAGTGTAGTCGACGAATTGACAAATATCTATCGGCCATGTTCTGACAATCGCACGATTTGAAATCGCAAAACGCCAGATTTATTTTATGGTGTTCTGAAACTCGTGCGATGTGCTTGCGATCTGCCATAGTTTCTTAAAAATATTCTAGTTGAGCAAACTTTTGCAACTTAAAGTCGCCAAACTTATTGTGATTGCGATTTACAGAACACCTCTTATGCGTTTTCAAGTCAGAATCGCAAATGTTTAGCGTTTTGCGATTGTCAGAACATGCCCGTATATTGCTGAAATAGATAATCCTGGCTAAGAGGTTTTGTTTGCAACTTTTAAAAAATGTGGTTGATTTATATAGATAGCTTAATAAATTAAAACTCATCCAAAATAAATTTTAGAGAATATTTCAAATAATAACTTTATAAAATTCCTATAATTTATTTACTTTTGCAAAACGGTTGTCTAGATCAAATATCATTCAACAGTTTCTAAATAACATTATACAAATATCTTTTTACAAATAAAGTTTAGTAAATCAATAAAAAATTTTTGAAAATTTAGTTAAAGTTTGATCAATTTACTGGTCCCACTTTTCTTCGATTTTATCGTAAAATATTTGTTAGGTCTGAACATACCTTAAGTTATATCTATGTATTTTGTTGAATTGTTTTGTTATTATTCAAATTAACGTTTTATTTTAAAAACTAATTTGATTTTTGTGTTTTTAAGTATTCGAATTAAAACCGGTTAACCGGTTATTTAAAAATTGCTTTACCGAAAACCGGGTTTTTTAAAATAGCAACTATTCGTAATATTCGAAAACCGGTTATTGAAAAAAGTCGAATAATCGATCTCCCTAATGTTAATACAGCTAGTCAGCTGAACGCAGGAATCTTTAGATCGATTCAGATGGGTCCAGAACCAATTTTTTTGTGTTACACAAATTGACACAAACGCACAACATCCTAAGCACTTAAAGTACTGTAATTGTAATAAATGATCCTAACAGAATTTTAAAAAGTACGCACTTTTTAAACGTTACTATCTGAACCCTGTTCTTCAAGGCGGCAATAGATGTGCTGGCGTCTCTGGATCAACACTAAAAGTTGTAAATTGTTCGTACAACCCAAAAACATTACTAACTGAAAATAAAAAAAAATAATATTTAGCCAAACAATTTTTAAATATTATCGAAACAATTGACGATTAAGAGATATTGTTTTTTGTTTTGTCTACGAAAAAAATGAACATTGTTTAAATCCATTACACTCGATATTCTTTGTCTTGTTGTTACGTTTTTTTACAACATGCCACTACACTGAAAAGAAAAAGCAATCCATCTGTACTTAAATCAAGCCAAAGCGGTGTCAATAGTACGGTAAGTACGGATTTCTCCTCAAATATAAGGCACCAGCAGTATGCCCGTTATGGTTTTCGTAATCTTTCAACTTTAAAAATTTGATGTACTTAACTAAATAATTTTAACAAATAGAATTTGGGAATTTTTGCTTCTTATTTTGCTTATTATTTGCTTTCCTCTTTTAAAACACGAAAATAATGTATGTTTTTCTTCTTGAAGTGCTGTTTTTGTTTCTGAACAAAACAAGCAAATCGTTTTTTTCTCCTTTTGTAGTGTTGTTGCCTTTCTACAACAAACCTTAAAGGTTGAAGTCTTCTGTCAAAAAAGTTAAACTAGTGTATTTTCATAGAACAGGTTACACAACAAATTTTTTGACGCGTACGTCAGAAAGTTGGTTAACTTTGAACGTTTTAACGCGTTGTGTATTTTTGACCAGTAATCAGCTGACAACAGGAAATAATAATTTAACAAATTTGTGAATCATAAACGAAAATCTTATTGAAAAGCTTATAAAACATACAGTATCGTATAAAATAAATAAATAAAAAATAAACAAAACAGCTGAAAGAAAAGGCCTTTATAACGCGTGCTGTGTAACTCACCATTTTTCACGCGCTAAAGTTTTTAAACGCACGATACTCGCCGACGAATTAACGCGTGTTATGTACTTCTACCTTTACAAACACTCGCGTATGCACTCACATTGGTTTTCGAAAGTTATCCATCTCACTTTGTTTTAAGTATATTTTTGAGTTATTCGTGCTTAAATTTTTATGTACGACTCGTACTTAAATTTAGTACGAGTTTTTTTTCTTTCTGTGTAACTACGTGAAAAAAAATTCTAAACAATAGAGAAGAATTTCATGAGCACTATTCAAAAGAATATCAATATATATCTATGTATATATAGATATAGCACTTGTATCTTTTATTCTATATACATAAGTAAATACATAAATATCTTTGTGTTTCTGTGTATAAAAAATGTTGATGAAAATAACAACAATAATAAACCATCATGATATTGAACAAGTCGGTAGCTAAACATCGATGACAATTTTAACGGCTTGAAAAATAGTGCAAAAGGAAAGCAACTTTTGAAATGTTAGCTATTTTCTGAGCAATAGTAATTTGCGTTTATATTGATCTTTAGGTGGAATGAATAATTTACGGATAAGGGTAAAAAAAAATACATAAAAAGGAAAGTGTAAATGTATAAATTCTTGATGAGCTTTAGTTTTCTATCTTGTCTATAACACGTCTGGAAATTGTTCATGTTGTTGGACAACGATGCATTTATTTTTTTTATTTTGATCGTTAAGTGCAGAGAAAATGGTACCATTTTCTTTTATAATGTGTTCGTAGCCCGTCCATTTGCGAGAATCATCAATTAAACTCGTCCAAGTCTTTATTTTAAAACCACTTAAACTTTATTTGAAAATATTAGGCAATGAAAAACTGATCTACATATTTGTAATACCAATTTATTTAATAAAATGTTTAAATAATTTTAGTTAAAAGAAAAATATCTGTCTATATTCATAAGTACGAGTATAAGTACGCACGAAATTGTAGTTTTTTATTATCTGTTGCACATGAAGGTAGAAGTACTTAACACTCGTTTAAAAACTTAGCGGGTAAAAAATGCCAAGTTACACAACGCGCGTTGTTAAAGCCTCTTCTGTTGACTGTGTTTTATTTGTACATGGAAAAATTTACACTTTGCTTTTAGAATTTCAAGCTTCGGCTGTTTTTTTATTACTGTCTTCTTTTTTTTTAAACAGTACTCTTCAATAAGTTTTGCCACCATGATTCACAAAATTTTTTAAATTATTAAGGGTATTCAGATTTTTTTGATTGGAAAAATGGAGAGATGGAAAAATGCAACATCTTATTACAATAAACACAAGGTAACTGCCTGTTTGTAGAACGCGAGTTCAATAGTGACTCGCTTAACTTACATTTGAAATAAAAACACAATTTCAAATTTGTTTTTGTTTTAAATGTAAGTTAAACGAGTCACTTTTGTGCTCGCGTTCTACAAACAGGCAGTTAGACTTTTAAACTAAAAGTTACAATTTAAATAAACTTTAAGCAAGTGTAAAAAAATCAGATTGGAAAATTACAACATTGCAATTTTTAAAGAGTTGGCAATTAGTAAACGTCAGATTGAATGTGATTGCCACTCACATTTTCACAAAAAGCACTGAAATTCACTTCTCTTTTTAAGATAATAAACTATGATTCTTTGAACTCCTCTTTAAATACATCAAATTTTAATTCTTCTTAAACGTCGTTTTTTTTTTTTAAATAAAAGTTAAAAATGAATTCAATACAAAAAAAGTATTAAAAAAGAATGTAAAAATAAAAAATAAACGGTTGAAAAAATGGACAGATGCAGAAGTTAATAAAGTGCTTGGTTTTGTGTCAGGTAAATAAATATTTCGAGGTAAATTTGTTTTACTTTTTTTTTACTTCTTTTACTTTTTAGTACTTTTTTCAATTTTACATTTTCAAATTATAATAAAGACCGCTCACTTCAACATGAGTGCAATTTTCCATTTTTCCGCTTTTGCAATCAGAAAAAAAAATCTAAACTGAATACTGAATTTTATTGTCAGCTGATTACTTTTCAAAAATACATAATGCTGCACAAACTTCAAAGTTAACCAACCAACTCTGCCGCAAACGCGTCAAAATGTTTTTAATGTAACTCGTTCTATGAAAACACACTAGTTAACATTTCTTAACAGAAGTTTTTCCAGCGCTCGCGCACTAACGCGTGTTATGTACTTCAATCGTAACTCTAAGCCTCCAGGGCTAACTAATATGTGATTAAGCTTACTTAAAAAAATTGAAAAAAGGTGCTCATATACCCCGTGTGCTCCAAGCGAAACAGGTATTTTAATGACAACTGCTAGAATTGGCCACCATATCTCGCTACCGGATGATAATTCCACATTCACCTCTTGTGTTTTGAACTTCACCAACTCACTCCATTTGTAATTTCAATTTGCGCTTTAAGCCCCTCAAATAAAATATCTTCAAAGAATTGGGATTTTAAGGTTGAAGGAAATGGTTTTTGCAAAAGTACAAATGCTTGCAGCTTAGCGTAAAATTTATTAAAGTTCAAAAAGTACAATATAGTTACCCAAAAGTCCCCAATAATTTGCTTAAGCATTTGACAGGATTTTCGTTGATTTTTGACAGTAGCTTAAGCTAGCGTAAGCATTTTATAATAAGGCCTTAAGAAATTTACACCATAATAATACTTGTCCTCATCTTGCCGTAGAAAACTTTATGGCAATAACGGAAGGGTGAATAGTGGGTATGATTTAGAAATCTAAATGAAGTGGATTTAAAATTGAACGAGATTTTGATTTTAATTTTTTACAAAATTACTGTATTTTTCCGGTTTGTTGGGTTTTTTTTTAATGATAATTGGTGCTCAAAGTATGAAGTATATAGAAAGGAATATTTTTATGAACTTTCTGTATATGCTCGTTTTTAAATTTGTTAGATTTTAAATCCACTTAATTTTGATTTATAGAACATGCCTCTATACCTCCTTTTAGTCCAGTCCTACTAAATGTAAATTATCATTTGAGAAATCTACAAAAGGCAATTAATCTCCTATAAGAAATACTCAAATATGAAGCTCTAGTTTGTTCGGCATGGAAAACTGAAATTTGGAAAAACTAAGCATTTTTAATTAAATGTTAATTTTTGTATTAAAATTTTGCAGTTATTAGTGCTTTAAATGATTTAAAGCTGTAAAATAACGAACAAATAAAATCTGAATAGAATATTTATTGATACATCAGATCTGATTTGTCTATCTATAACAGCTTTCTCCGCTAATGCACTCTTCTCTGTAATGAGAATTATTGTAATATTAACCGTTAGAGGCAGATTTTATAATTTCTATGAATCACTTAGGATAGATTAGTTTAGAAAGGCTTCACACACTCATCCAGAGACCAATACGGTCCATTGTGACGCCTTAATTAGTGAAAGAATTCTACTATGAAAGAATAGAAGAAGAAAAGAGTGAAAGCACAGGAAAAGAAGGTAGTGGAAGATAAAATAATCGGACAGCACAAACAAAAACAATCCTACCAAACAGAAAAACCGTCCCACAAGTGCCCAGCATCCTGCCGCGCAGCCACGTTATTCCCATTACGCATCCCGTCAGATTCTCGAGCCCGCAGCTCGAGACATCTCCCATTTAGTGCAGGAATCTGCTACCCAGCCACCTCAGCCTGCTGTTCTGTAGCCTGGGACAGTGGCACAGAAAGTGCTCAACTCCGACAAGTCAGATCCCACTCTCACCGCCAACCTGCCTATCATACAGTGGCGCGTGATAATACCTATCATGGTTCTGACGCAGGCCCTCTTGCCCAGCAGCGCGTCCGAATTCGATATACTAGGCATCGGCCACAGCGTGCGCGATACCCGGCAGCCTGTTCGGCCCCGCCAAACCCGATTAGTCCCGCTCAGAACCCATTATCTAATTCTTCCAAACTAGAATCCCTTTAGAGGCCTGGCCACCTGCAAACTGTCAGGATCCGCCATTTCCAAGCCCACTCCCGCCAACTCATCAGCTATCTCGTTGCCGGTGATGTTGCGGTGACACGGTACCCAGCAGAGCCTCACAACATAATTCCCTAAGATTTCTTCTAGAGCCCTCCTGCAATCGTCCACTTGTCTGGAGTTCACATAGCAGGCCATCAAGACCTTAAGAGCCGCCTGGTTGTCCACATATATAGTGACCTCCGAGTCCTAGGCAATGTTGGCCTCTACCAATTCCACGGCCCGCCTCCGTCGGGCAGTCTATATGACTTTCTAATGTCCAGGTCCCCAATGTAGACCCCCCAGCCCGTACCCTTCATCTTCGAGCCATCAGTGAAAATATATGAAAATATGAATCACTTAAATTAATTGAAATTTACAAATGCATTAACATTTTTTAACAGCGTTATCTAAGGCCTTCCTATTTCGTGTATGCTTGAATTGAAAAATAGACAAAAACACTTAAACCATACGTCTCCTCTTCTTGTTGGTCTTAAAAACCCCTTCATGTTGTCAAGTATTAATTTTAAACTATATCAGTAAATTGAAATTGAACAAAGAAAAAGTAACAAAAACCTAAAACTAACAAATAAATGACTACTTTAGCAAATTTATTTAAACATTTCCTCAAGTCTTGTCTTGTTCTTTTTGTACTTTCATACATACAAATTGCTAAATATCTTTTAAATATGCCTATAATGTAGCATCATCAGGCGATTTATTTAAAAGTAAAAAATGTTTAGATTATTTCTAAATGTTTAATTTGTTATTGGCAAAACTTTTTAATATTAAAAGCCTGCCTTATGCACGTTGTTGTCATTGATCCTTTCGTAGTGGTCTTCAAATGTTGGAAAAAATATCAGAAACTTTCACAAAAAGGCCTTTTAAAATGTATTTCATGTTTTTCTTCCAACTTTGTTAGTTGATTACGTATCTCGCCCCCCCTCTCTACCCCATTCCCAACATGAAATTCATACATGAAATTGGAAAAGTAAATACGAGTAGAAAATTTATTTTTACCGCATTATGTCTGCAAAAAATTTATTGGCAGTAGCAGAAAGAAAAAATCTTCTGATAAAAAAGTTTTTTTTTTTTTAAATTGACCATGTATTAAAAAAACAGCATCGTGGAAATGATGACTGCCAGCTGTTTAATTTAATTAAAGTTTTTCTCATACAAAAATTCTTGAATTAACAAAATTATTAGAAATTTATGTCAATTAGATTCTAAGGGATTTTTTTTTGTTAGTAAGAGTCTATAAAATATGGGAATAGTTTTTTTAATGTCATAATAATCAATTTACACAATAATTTCGTGAAAATCATTGAATAAGTTTGAATAAGGTTAGAAAAGTTTTTCCAGTTTTCTTAAAAGTGTTGAGATAGTAAAATTGGTTTTCGTTTGTTTAGATAAACTTCATTAACAATTAAAGGATGGAAAGGGTTTTTAAAGTAAAACTCTATAAATTCATAATTACAAAAAATAAAAAATATTTTTACAATCGTCTCTAACTTGTTCAGTAGAAACATGTAGACGTTTTCATGTTTAGATGTTAGTAAATTTTTATAATTTTTCAAATTTAAAACTGCTTATGATGTTATTTAGATATTTTAGAAATTGTATATACATATAAAAAAAGGATATTTTACAGCCTGATAGAATTTACAAAAAGGTTAGCGTAGTAAAGCGTATTGCCATACTGAGATCACTTTTTAACATTTATGATTTTGACATTACCCCTGTCAATCATCGTGAATAAATTCGCGCTGGAAGAAGTCTAAATTATCCTAATTTACTTTGAAAATCAGTCGGCAATTAATGCAACTTATAGACGCAAAATTATGTTCAGCGATAAAGCTAATTTTTGGCGTAACAGGTTTGTTAATAAACAAATTTGCAGCATATGAAGTGAGACCAATCCACAACAGTTTATATAGACTTCATTACATACAGGAAAGTGCACTGTTTGGTACGGCTTACACGCCGGAGGGATTATCGTTCCTTATTTCTTTAAGGCCCTAATTGTGTAAAACGCAACGCAACGCCAAAAACTACATTGAAAGCAAAAACAAAATCATAAATATTTCATAATTTTGTTGTTGCTTTCTACAGACATTCATATTGCGTTTTAAAATTATCAAGCCACAAGATATGCAGCGTTTAAAATTCAAAAAATCAACATGAATTTCTGTAGAAGCAACAACAAAATTATAAAATATTTTTTACTTTGTTTTTGCTTTCAATGTATTTTTTGGCGTTGCGTTGCGTTTTACACAATTAGGGCCTAAGAATAAAGCCGGAGCTCGCGCAATGATTTTTTGTTTGAAAATATGGATGACATTGATCCAGGCAAGATGTGGGTTTAACAGGATGCCGTTACGCGTCATACGGCGACAGCAATAATCGACTTATTGAAATCAAAATTCTATAATAACTAATTTCGAGGGAAATACCTGTCAATTGGGCTCCAAAGTCGTAAGATTTAACTCATCTCAATTATTTTTTGTGAGGCTACGTGAAGGATTTAGTTTATGCTGATAAACTAGCAACAATTTACGCCTGTAATGCCAACTTTGTTCGTGTAATTTGTGACATACGGCCAGCAATGCTCCCAAAAGTAGTTTCAAGTTGGACCTCCAAAAAAAGCTGCGTTAGCCGCGGTGCGACGGCCATATGACGGAAATCACTTTTAAATGTTAATGCTGTGTGTTGATTTTTCAAATAAAAAAATTTTTTGATTAAAATTTAATTTTTTGTATATTTTTTTACAATTTTAATTTCTATCGGGCTTAAAAAAACACCTTTTTATAACTTAAAATTTTTGATCCAAAATTTGGATAAAAAACCATTAACAGTTCAATAAAGTAACCACAATGCTAATTATTGATAAATAAAAATATTGATGAGCAGGGCAAGTTATTAACGCTGTTTTTTAATAAAAAGTAGGTATTTGCACAATTTTTTAAGTTTTCCCTTAGTATGTGCTTTGCACAAATTTGCATATTACGCAGGTTGACAGCTGTTTTTAACAAAAGAATTGCTTGTGAGTCAATCTGCTGAAAATACAAAAAATATTTGAACTTGGCCTGTTGTTGAGCATTTAAAATTTCAAGTTTTCTAACGGCCTTATTTATAAAACATAAAACTGGTTAATAAAATATTTATTAAACAAATTTTCATAAAAAATCCATTTCATAAACCCTTTATTAACCTGTTTTATTTTTTATAAATGAGGCCGTTATAAAATAAGAACACAATATTTATAAAAAATATTTATAAGAGTCTTATTGAAGTTTTAATTAAAACTAATTTATTCTTCTAAGTTGGAACAGTTTTCGAAAAAAAAAATAGTAACAATAACAAATTTAGCGATTTTTAAGCAAAATTTTAGCATTTTTGTTGTATTGCTATAAGTAACTTTTCTTATTTTAATAATAATTTTAAAGGCAAAAAAAAGTTTTTCTCTGAATGAGAACAGTATAAAACTTTTTTTTTATATGTTTAATAAAAATATAAGACATTTACATCAATATAACTCAAAAGTAATAGACAATAGAGGATTTCAATATATTTTATGCCATTTCCCATTAATTTATTATTGATGAGTTGATTTTTATGATAATTTTTTTTTTTTTTTTTTTTTTTTTTTTTTTTGTTTGCTAGGAAGAGTTCGAAAAATTTCTTTATTTAAAATGGGAAATTAATAAAATTTTGATTTTAATATATTGTCTGTCTGAACACCGCAATTTTCATTCTGAACATTTTTTGCGGCTGTTTGACTGGCGGTAAACGTCTGCATGAAAGTTAAAATCCTTAATTAAAATTTAAAATAAATTGTCCATATTCATTTTTGTACTTGTTAGATTTTCAAATTTTTTCTTGTTTTTATATTTCTAATATTCCAACTTCCTAATTTATGCTAGATGTTAGTTTTATTTAATAATTATTATTGTTTTTATATTTAACAACAAATAATAATTTTATGTTATATTTAATAATTATCAAATTAAAGAGACCATTTTGTAACTAATACACATTTTTTGTTCAATTTACATTGTGTTGTAATTAACTCCAAAAATCTATTTATTAATAATTTATGTTCTGTTTCCAGGTGAAAAGCAAATTATTGTGTAGTAAAATATGTAAATTTTAAAAACTAAAAGAAAAACTAAACAAAAAATAAATTTTACCACACAATCAATTGCCTGTCACCAGGAAACAGCACGTAAGATTTTAAGTTGTTTATTACAAAATAAATAACATGAGTTTTTTTTCTAAGAAAGTATACGTCTAATTTTAAATTTAATTATTTTATAAAATGCACAAATTAACCGATTTTTACAAAAAAAAAATAATACAAACACACGCAGAAAAATGAAATAATAATAGTCAAAAAAAAAAAAAATATGTAAAGTTTTTTGCACAAAAGAATAAAATATTAATTCATAAATTCTATAGATATTTTATTAAAATAAGGAAAGACTTGAATGGGAAACAGTTTTAAAAGAAGGCGCTTAATTAAATCAGTGGTGGGAAGGAAGCACGTAGAATATGATATATAAGATTGTGTGTGAAAAATTGTAGTAGACAATACTACATAATTTAAAAAATTTTCTTTACAATTAAAGTAAGCCAGATTCACAATGAAAGCAACAATTTTTTTTTCATATAAAGTAGCGGAGTTCAAAAAAGCAAACTCAAATTATCGTAGATCTTTTGTTAAATCCAAAAAAATTCACAGAGTATCCGTTAGATTTTTAAAAAAGAGTTACGATAGTTTGCATTTGCTTTAACGCAAGACTATTTGAACTCCGATAGTAAAAAAAAACGTTGGTAAATTTTGCCACGAAAACTTTTACGTATAAATTGTTATTTACAAAACATATTGTCAAATTTTTTATTCAAAACGTCATTTGAAAATTTCACACAAATTGTAGAATTTTTGTTAAAAAAAATTAAAGAAAAATATGTGACAGACATACCTGGGTAAAAATCAGACAGTAGAAAAACTAAGGCCGCTTTTACGTTTCACAACTCAACTAAGTCGATTTGTAATTAAAACAACTGGTTGTGATGAGTTGTAATTTTTTCATGGTTTTGTTCACCGAAATATAGCAAAGTTGTAAATTATAATGCCAAAATTAACTTATTACTCAGTTGAGTTGTGAACCGTAATAGGGCCCTAAATTGTACCTTCCATTGTGAATGAAGCTTAACTTTTGCCCTTAAAGTCTTTTCTAATTACATATAAATTTTTGTAATATTTTATTTATAAAAACAAAAACATAAATTAATTCTTAATGTACAAAAAAGAAGCAGTCACTAATTTAATTATTATACATTCATTCCACTTTTTTTAATAATTTAACATAAACCCGCTATTAAGAGCATTAAATTGCCTAATTAAATTAATTTCCAAGTTTAATTGACTGATATGATTTGTTTACACTTTAATTAAGAATTTAATTGAATGAAAGTGCAAAAAGCTTCTATTATTTGTTCATTTTTTATTGGTGTGAACGTAGTAGTAGATGTTTTTTGCTTATTTTTTCTTTTTATTTTTCTTTTTATTTTTCTTTTTAATTTTTTATTAATAATTTTGCTTGATTGTTTTTATTTTGAGCTTTATTCAGTATTTTGTTGGTAGTAATTAAGAAATAAAAAAACTAAATAAATTAGTAACTGCTCCTTTTTTAATTGTTTATAATTTTTTTAATAACTTGTCTTTTTAACCAAAACCTTAATTTTAACTTAATTTTTAAACAGTTTGTATTTTTAAATTATTTGTTCTTTTACTAGTAATTAAGATATTTATAAAGGCGGAATTGTAATTGATTTGAGCTCTTTTTAATGATTCCTTATACCAAGAGCTGATGAAACCAATTGTATTTACACCGTATTTAAAAATTGTCGTTCAAATTAAATGGGCAAAATAAATGCTTTATTAAAACCATATTTTCTTAGCAGATATGAATAATTTTTAAACGTGAATTTATAGTCCTTCGGACCGAGTCTTTAAAATGTTCATTCTCGAAATACAAAAATACGGGTGTGTTTTAGGTTTCGATTCGTATTGAAAACCCAAAACTTTTTAATTCGCATAATTTATAAATTGTGGGTTTTGTTTATTCCAAGGTTTTGTTATAAAAAAATCTAAATGTCAAAAACATAAAACCAGCTTTTAATTAGCTGTTCAAAAAAAATTTTGATTGTATCAAAAAATGTTCCTAAATAATAAAATTTTCACAAAAAAAAAAAATGCCAGGGGACGATTTGTTTTTTATGTTAAAATGTATGTAGAAATACAATTTTTGGATAAGTTAAAAAATTTTTTTTTTATTAATATTTGTATAAAAATATATGTATATTTTTTGATAAAATTTAATAATGAAAATTTCAACCGAAAAACAAAAATTTTGTTTTTGTTGAAAATTGTATCACATATAAGAATGAACAAACAGAACACTAAAAGCTGAAATAATCCACTTTCGAGTAAATTCGGATACTAGAATACACCCGATAACAACTTTTTCCGAAAAATATAAAAAAAAAAAACTAACGCCTGCCTGTTCTTCAAACTAAAATAAAAATTTTGGTTTTGAAATTTATTTTGAAAACAAAAACAAATTTGAGTTTTTTATTGTTGTTTTAATATAAATTCCCAAGCGAAAATTTTTATTTTATTTAAAAAAACAGGCAGTAACTTTTTATTGGGATTAATTATCAAACCTTAACTATTTATAATAAATGATAACAACAGATCTTGGGTTCTTAGTTGCATTTTAAATTAATTACAATTAAATGTCTTGTGCAATTTAAATATTCCCAATTATAATTAAATCTAAAGGGGTTTTTAGGCCCAATAGAACTTACGATAGAGTTAGCAGTCAAACAAACTTTCATACTGGGCTCTCTTTTTGACATTTATGATCAGTATATTATGTCAATTCATTATGAATAGATTCGCATTTGAACAATGCTACGAAATTATCCAAATTTGTTTTAAAATCCGTCATCGATTTGCGCAACTTATAGAAGCAAAATTGTGCTCAGCGATGTTAATAAACAGCTTGACACATATGGTGTGAGTCCAATCCGCAACAGACCCTACAGATTTAAATTCATCCAGATAAATACACCGTTTGGAAAGGTTTACATGCTGGTGTCATCGTCTGACCTTTTTTCTGACATTTTTTAAAGCCGAAGCTCGCGTTACCGCATCATGATCAATACATTTTTGTTTCAAAAAATGTTTGACATTGATCCGTGGGAGATGTGGTTTTCACACCGCTGCAGCAACCTTCGTCTTTTTTGAAACAAAATTTGGCGATTTGGTTGATTCCGGAAATTGAATTGTCAATTGGCCTTCAAGGTCGTGCGATTTGACATCTCTCGACTATTTCCTGTGGGGATTTATGCAGTCACTGGTGTATGCTGATAAACCAGCAACAATTGACGCTTTGGAGGCCAACATTGTTTGTGTGATTCGTGTTATACAGCCAGAAATGCTCGAAAAAGTGTCCCAAAAGTGAACGTTCAAATCATCAGCCGTTTCCATATCAGCAGTTTCCATATACCCGTAATCACTTTCAACTGTTAATGCTATTTATTGATCTTTCGGATAAAAAAAAATTTTTTAACCACTTTTAAATTTTAATCTATTTACAATAGGATTTAAATACAGGTGTAATTATTAATAAAATGTAATTAAACCCCAAGGTTTGTCTTATAATAATAATAGTTATAGTTATAAAACAAGAATCTGTTAAAATTTTTTTTTTTTATAAATTGATTCAAATATACAGTGACGGACTAAATTATTGTTACAGAAAGCACTTTCAACTTCACGATTGATTTAAGAGCATTGTTGAAGCGGTTTTTAGTAAACAAATATTTTTACTTGATGGAATGATGTATTGCCCACAAAATTCACTTTGTTTCTTTTAAAAATTTTGATTAAATAACACATCAAAAAAATATTAAAAATATTTGCGAATATGCATATTTAGTTGCTAATCCTTTCTGTTTTATAACTACCTCCAGTCTATTTGGATTAGAACTCACCAACTTTTTCGTGACATCTGTCCCAATATTTTGCCATTCTTCGACCGTTGCCTGCTTCAGCTCGTTCTTTTTCGTTATTGTCCTCTTTTTCACTCTCCTATCCAACTCTTCGTAAAAATGCTCGATAGGGTTGTGGCAGATGTGGTAGAACATGCAAGACATTATATGCAATACATACACACATACGCACAACATTAACCGAATGCTTCGGGTTATTATCGTGTTCGAATGTGAACGATTATGGCAAATTCAACTTATCGCAACTTTTTTCACGGTTTCTTTGAAAATATTCATATATTTTATTTTGTCCCTAATGCTGTCAATGTATACCAGCTCGCCCAGCCCCGCAGCGGACAAACAGTCCCACACAATCACCCCTCCCCCACCAAGATTTACATTTTCAGCAAGGTTTCGTTTTTCTAGTTCTGTGTCGGGCTTTCTTCACACCGGCCATCAGAGCGAAATATGTTAAATTCGCTTTCATCGGAGAGCAGCACTTGGAGATTCTGTGGTTTCCGTCTGTTTGTTCCCCATTTAAAAATAAAATAGTTTGAAAATTTAAGGCATACTGACATTCTCAGTTTGACATCTGAAAACTTCGAAGCTTAGGAAGTACCGTTATTTCCACAATTTCACGACTAGAAAAAGTGGCCAAATCGATCAAATTTGAAGATCTTAACCGCCTGTGCCAATAATTTTGTCCAACAAAACTGGGTATTTGTTGATTTTTTTTAATATATTACATAATCAAAATTTTTAAAAGAAACCAACAGAATAGTAAAAATATTTATAAGTATTTATCGACCTTCTTTTTTGATTACTCTAAATAGTTTTTATAGTTTTCTATATACAGGCTTTCAAGGTCATTAATTTAAAAATATTTGTTTATTAAAAATCAACCGTGAAGTTGAAAGTGTTTTCTGTGCCAATTTTTTAATCCGTCACTGTAAATTTGGCTTATTTGTTCAATGTTTTTGACCAATTTTTCAAAACAGATTTTTTTTTTATAACTCTTAAGTTCATTTATGCTAAATAAATCTAATAAAGTCCTTTAAACTTTAATTTCTTGAAACTATAAGCATTTCCCTAATCAATTACAATAACCGCATTTTATTACTCATCAATACATTCCTTTTTTACATTAAAAAAAAACCCCACCTTTTGTCATTTATTTTTATTTTTTTATTGCAAATATTTTAATTAATGTTAATGTTATATTATCCATTTATTATTTAAAAAGCATAAAAATGCACAAAAGCACATTTATTAAGTGGAAAAAAAATTTGTTAAATAAAAACTAAAAAATACATGCATTTTTTTTATCATCGGTCATTTTCACTGGATTTCAATTTGCCATTGTTTGTTGTAGTAACACACCGTTCATATATTTAGCGGCACACACCCCAGTTTTTTGTTCCTTTTCACTACATTTTGAAACATGTTTTGTACATAATACACACACATATTTATGTTTTTTTTTTATTTAAAATTAAGACTGAAAATAATAACTTATATCAAATGCGAAATGGTGACACAGAAAATCATTGAACTCTGTTTTTAAGTTTGAAATATAGTCAAAAGATAATCAACCCTATTACGTAAGTCGTTGTCGACGTCGACATCAATTTTCTTTGCTGTCACATCAAGTCGACGACTACATCACTTCGACGTTAATTTGATATTTTATAAGAAAGTTGTGTCCACGTCGACAAGTTATCGAAAATCTGACAAAAAAAAATCGCATCTTCAATTATTTTTCTATTATTTTTGTTCTTTATCATTAAAGCTAATTTTTTAACGCTATTTATGCTATTTCCCGACATTTTGTTTTTTTTAACGATTTCAAATAAATTTTAGAATTTGTTTCCGATTTTGAATTTTTCGCAAATTTTTGCCATGTTCGCAATAAGAGCTATTTTTTACTGCAAGCTATCTGATTCTTTATGGCTTTAACGATTATTAATAAATATAAGGCTTTGCTATCATGCCGCTGTTAGCAATTTTTCGAATTTCCGCTAATATCGTAATTTTTACCATTTGTTATAGTTTGAGAGACTTTTAACTAATTTTATGGCTTGTTTGAAGAATTAAAAATTTTCGCGAATTTTCGCTATTTATGCAAACTTTTCCAAATTTTCGCGTAGTTTTGTTGCTCTTTGAGGCAATCGCCTTCAATTAAAAATTTTCGCGAATTTTCGCTATTTTAGCAAACTGTTTCGAATTTTCTCGTTTAATTTACTAATCAAATTTGTGCCCATAACTTCTTTTACATTTGCATTTTTTTTTTTGTGTTAATGTATTTTATAAATATGTTTACATTCTACTAACAATTTCTTTTACTTTCATTTGAGTCGTCCCAAAATTTTCTGTCGTTTAAAACAGAGACAATTAAACTCGACGTCGACTTCAAAGCGCCTTAGAAAATATCAAGCGACTGTCAAGAGTAATCTATTATTGTCAATAACGACTCAGAAAATTCAATTAATGTTACGGTGCTGTCGACTCATGTGAATGATGCCTATTACAAACTGAATTCGATTTTCGACTATATTCGAAATAGCTGATCGAAAGAATTTTCATTTGGTGTTATGGCGCACATTCGATAAAAAAAAAAACAAAACGCTATTGTAAATCTCACGGATTTGGTGTATTTACAGTAGTACACTTCTTGAGCTGGCACTTTAAATCAAAAAGTTTTGCTTACAAATTTTAAAAATAAAATAAAATTAAACAATAATGAAGATGAACGGTTACTGAAACTGATCAGAAGCAGAAAAAGGTTGAGGGATATTTGCAACTAATTGGAAAAGAAAACCACTTCGTAAGTAAATCCCAACCACATTTATATTAGTTTTGTACTCAGGAAAGAGATCGTACCAACTTTTTTTCATTCGTAATTTTGCAAGCCTAATACTGAACTCCGCTATTGTTTTTAAACAATCTTTTCACAAAATCATGAGCGGTATGTATTATGACAAACAAAATAAAACCTTGATTGTACAAACTAAGTAGTTAGCTCAGAAGTTTTAAAACAGGGCAGTATGAACACCCTAAGTAAAAGTGAGGGTAAAGTATCCAACATGTTTTTATCAAAATATTCACAAAAGAACTTTGAAAGTTTCAATGCACTCACACTTTTTAAATTGACCACTAGATAGCTTCCTAATTGACGTTTCTTTAGAAATTTTATGCTGAATTTGTAGAGCTAAATACATTTATTTTTGTGTTTCCTTTTAAAAATATATATTTTATAATTAATTAAAAGCGAAAACCCTTTTTAAAAAACAAGCTTTTATTGAAATGCGCTAAAAATAAAAAAATAAACTTTTACTATCAACTTATAACGTCATTACATAATTTATATGATATAAAAGCTTGTCGCGAGATTTAAGTACTCGTATTTACTTTGTTTGAAAATTTGAATAGTTAAAATCAATCACAGAAAGTTATTTAATTCCCTTGTTTATCTATACAAGAAAATCTCGCGACTAGCACTTATGTCATATAAATTGTGTAATAACGTTATAAGTTGATTGTAAAAGTTTATATTTTTAAAAAACGTTTTTACTATTCATTTATTATTATTACCTTGTTTTTTAAAAAGGTTTTTCATTTTTTATTTATTTAAAATTTGTGTTTTCAGTAAGTCCTTTCATTTGATACCCATATTGTAGGCAAGCATTGGAAACTTAAGTGGGAAACAGAATAGTCGCTGTAGTACAACGTTACGAATAGCGCTGCAAGTTGTGAAAAGTTAAAAACGGCAGTTTGAAAGTAGTGTCAAGAGAATGCGTAGTGTTGTTGTCGTTGCAGTTGAAGTTGAAGCGCAAAGTTCGAAATTTTGAACTTTGTTGCGCTACAGAGCATTCGTCAGCTTCAGCTTCTACTACAACTACTTTATTCTGTTCCAGGCCTTAGTCCGCCATATTTAATTTAGAGTGACGTCACTTTATTTACGAAGTTGTCTCAGGTAGCGCTTTTATTTTATACTCATATTGAAGGAGTATATTAAAAATAGTGAGCCCGTCATGTTGGACTTATATTTTGTTTATGTTTTAAAATGCTTCTGATAGGATTGCTTTATATGGGGTCTATCGTAAATTATAAACCGATCTTCACGAAATTTGACAGTGTAATTTCAAGTCTTATGAAACTATAGCAGACCAAATTTTAATAGAATAGCATATTATACCCTACGGTTTAAGGCGCACTAGAATGTTTTACGAGAGTGGGCTTTATGTAACCGTCATTTGTTACGGTTTTAGACGTGATTGACCGATGTTCACGAAATTTAGTAGTATGACTAGAGTCATATAAAACAAATTTGTGCAAAATCTTATATCAATCCGTGCATTCCGTTCCCATTTATGTAAATCGATTTTGCTGCATTTCAATCCCAAACTGCTGAGAATAACTACCCAATAAGCAATTTTGCTGGAATTCAAGTATAAATCAAGTATAACTCCAGTCCTGCCTTCCATTTTCAAGCCTTGAATGACACTGGAATTCAATAGCATTCTCCAGGGAAACGGATACTGGAAATCCAGTCGAACATAACAATGTAAAAGCGGAGAATTTCAATCGTTGAATTAAAGTGAAATTCCAGTCTCAAACACGTAATAATTATACTTGAATTCAAGTATTGAAGGCAAGTATAAATCAAACCTATAATTACAATATAAATCAAGCCTACAATTCCAATGAAATTCCTTTTTTAATATGGTGTATTAAATTCTCAATCATCATCTTTAGAGTTTGATGGACTTATAACATTTTACTTTAAATCATCTACTTATATAAAAATGTGATATCATTGGAAACGAAGTTTGAAGGACTAGACGATGGCAAAATTTTTTTAGATTTACCTTGAGATTTTTCCGTGACCTAACCTACACTAAGGAAATAAATGCTTCCATTTTTTCGAAAGTTTAAAATCCTTCTCCCTTCCAGCGCACGGAAATATTTACAAATTTTTGTTCACAAATATTTTTTTTTTTTTTTTGATAGCTTAAGCAATGCAAAAGTAAAAATAAAATATGGCTTCAAACATTTTTATATGAACTGGAATTTTACTTGAAATTAGGCCATAAATTAAAGCTGGATTCCAGCAATATTCAAAGCACTTAAATTTTTAAAATTTGAGTGTTTATTGGGTTATTATGATGCTATTAAAGTAGTAAAATTGTGCTTTGGTAGTATATGAGCGACATGTATATTTGAGAATTTTTTGTTTATTTTTCCAGAAAAGATATTTTGTAAATTAAAATTAAATAGTTTTTTAGTTTCTAATTCTTTAAAATATATAAAAAATTTCAATTCATCATTACAAACTTCTCTACTACAGTTAAACATTTTAAAAGAAGAAAATTTATATTTTGCTGAAACTAGAAAATAATTTTTTACAAATTAATCAGTTTTTCTGGCAATTTACTTATATTTTCTGAATCTACACCGGTGACTGGTTTTCATTATATCTGGCCAAAACATTTTTATTGATAAACGAGTTTTTCGACTTCGATTAACTGGAAATTAGTATCCATAGTATACATAGAACAAAGATATGGAACCCTGGTTCATACACACACATGGTAAATCTACGTTCTGTGTCACCTGTCAAATTGCATGATGTAAGATGACACTTTCATTTTATTTATATTTTCGAATGAATGCAAAAATGTTACGGATGTAAATATACATATGTATAACAAAAATAAATCCATTGTAAAAAGGAAAAAAGCAACTCCCACACATGTGCTAGGGAAACCAACAACAAACCCTATTCCGTTACAAATACAGTATAAAAAATAGTAAATTGTTGTCATCATTGGTATTATAATATATACTCTCCTCTATTCATTCATAAAATCCACCCACATCAATTGTCACATAAGAACCAACAAGGACTTCAACAGGTAAGTATAAAAAAGGTATAGAAAAATATAGTATGACCACAATTTTCTAAACTTTTGCCTTAACTAAATGTAAAATGTACTTAATAATACTGTATGAATGTATGTACTCGTATGTATAATGATGTTGTAAAAGTAATTATTTGATGTTCTTTTAAATAAAAAATGGTTACGGAATGTGTGTACAAATGTATTTGATTATTTTATTTTTATTCGAATAATTTATAATGTAATTCTATTTTTCTTCCTTTTTTATGTAAGACTTAATTGTAGTGAAATTAGTTTATAATTTAATAACAATTTGTTTTCTTCACTAAAATTTTTTGTATAAAAAAGAGAATTTAATAAAAGGTTTAAGGGGTTTTGTGTAAATTTGAAAATAAAAAAATAATATTTAAACAAATCAGGGGACAATTTGATCTAATTTCTTATATTTTATTTATTTTGTAAACAGGTTATCAACCTTTATATAAAACTGCCGATGAAGGGGATTCTTATTATGAGACTCTAAGTCAAAAGCCTTTGGATAATACAGCCTTTCCGCGTAATGCACCAGTTTATTGGACTTTGCAAAATCGTAGGCCTGGTAAGACACAAAACCAGTCGGTTACAAGTCGTGATGATTTGTATGCTACACCCGTTAAACGTTCCGAAAGACTGGCTCGTGCAGCACAGCAGCAGCAACAACAGCACATGCAAAACTCACAACACCAACAATATGCTATAATTAATAAAGCTACTTCTTCTAGCTCTCTTAATACAACAGCCAGTCTCTCACCCGTTGTACAACGTAATCGATCGGCATTTTTATGCTCTACCCCTCTGAGAGCTGGAGGTAATAGTGATTCTCAACTGCCAGCTGATAATATACCAGCAAAACAGCCAACATCACGTATTCGCAACTGGGATGATAACTCTCCCGAACGTTTGAATACATGTGCCGATCGCATAGGCCAAAGTAAGACCAGCCTATTGGACTTTAAAAAACTTCTATTGGCCAAATCGGTTAAGACCAGCACAGTGCCAAAGAAATTATCAGCCGTGGAATTGTTAAAGAAACCTACAAACGGCCAGCAATCGCCCTCTAAACCATCCAACATTAATGAGCCAAACAGCGGCAATGCCAATACAAATGGCTCGTCGTCTGTAACACAATTAAATTCAAGCATGAAATTATTAGATTTAAGTGGTTCGCCAAAAACATTTGCCAATCGTAGAATGCTAAGACAAGGACAATTTGGTTCGCCTTCCAAGACATTTGTGCCCAAAATGAAATCTTCACCAGCCACATGGCGTTCAAATTCCGTGCAACGAACTGACATCATGTCCACTACCATACCAGAGGCCAATAGTGAAGAAGATCATTCAGCTAATTCCTCCCAAAATACTTCCACAAATTCTTCCATACCTTCTAATTCAGAAAAAACCGCTTCCCATGAAAGTCTGGTCGATACGGAAAGTTTAAATTTAAAACGCAACATTTTTTTACAAACAGAAGAAAACAATTTTATGCGTGCCGAATTTAGATCCAGTTTTAACCGTTCCAAAGCCGACAACAATAAGTATGTAACTGCGCCCATGTCACCTTTGCGTAATGCAGCCCAAGTTTCGCCCTTGTCGACGGCAACTACAGCAACTACTGCCCCAGTAGCAGCCTCAGCAACCACAGCAGCTTCTTTAACTTCTATGCCGGCTTTAGAAACCGCATTATAAATCGTAGAAAATTTCGTTATGACGGAATCGTTTTCTAAATTAAGCAAGTAAATAGTCGTAGCATTTATTTGTTAAAAGTTGAATGAAAAATATGCTAATATGGTCAAAATTTAAGAAAATTTAGATAAAAATTTTAAGCATAACAATCAAATTATATACATACATACATACATACCTATAATTAAAGAAACATAAAACTAGATAGCTTTTTCGCTCTTAATGAAAAGAATTTTTGTTATTTCGAAAATTTAAAAATATTCATAAAGAAATTATTTAAAAAAAATCTAATATATAGCCTATTTAGGGAAACAAATTTAAAAGGAGAAAAAGGGTGTTAAACTAAGAAAATATGTGCATTATTTCAAATATAAACATGTTCTTTAATTAGTTGTGAAACAAAATGGAGGAATCTTAGATTTTTTCCTGTAGATGTTTGTCAATTCAGATGATGAATGTAGTATCATTTCAAAATTAAAGATGATATTGTTAAGGGTACAAAATATTACTTTTAACACAAAAAAGTTTCAGAGTATCGTATAGTTTTCGAAAAGTTATTCGATTTTATTATTATTCCATTATTTGTTTTAGTATACATATTAAATATCAAATTTTGAAAAGATCCAGAAGTGAAATTCTGGGGCCAAATTTTGGCATTTGATATCGATTGGAATTCTCATTTTAATTGTATTGTAATTTCGATCGATCACGGGACACTGTGGTTTTTAGGTACCACCAGTTCTTAATGGGCAATTCAAGTACCAGGGCATGTATATTTTGTGAGGTTGTTGACGAAACGTCAGAACACCTGCTCTGCTGCTGGGGACTACCAGGCAGAATTTTTCGGGAGGCTAACGAGGAGCCCAACTGAAATGTATGATCTTTCTCCAGGCAGGGTAATAGGCCTTATACGTAGCTCAAAACTGACATGGTTGGTTACATGGGCTGCACAAATGATCCTCTGGGTCGTGGTGCTTATGGCCTCCAACTCATAAGCATACATACATTTCGATCGATATCGAATGCCGCAATTTGGCCCTTGATATCCCAATAATTTTTATCTGAGATTTTAATTTAATCTAAGAAAAATATTTGAATTGTAGGTTTCCAAAATGATTACAAAATAATACATATCGCTCATTTGCTGCAACATCATCATAACTCAAAAGTATTAGTTTGAATTCTCCTCTTAAGAGTTGAGTTTACAAAAGGTGCGTTCGAGTACTTCTACAGTAAAATGCAGTTAATGAGTAATTACTGATAAGACTTTAAAATTACTCTCAAACAAAAAGCTGTTGCCCAAAAAAGTACGCAAACGGAAAATTTGTAAAAATTCGTAATATTTAGGAAACAACTGATAGCAAATAGTTGTAGTGTTAAAAATGTACACTTCTGACTACTTGACTCGTTTTCTTATCGGTACTTGATTAAATAGTCTTTATAACACGAACATTTTAGGAAAATCCAAACAAATTATTTTATGTAATTTTTCTATTTGTTTTTTTTTTTTTTTTATTTTAGTTGAGTTTTTTAATTTGTGTCTTCTTAAATATTTTCAAAAATACATGATTACTTTTTTGCTATTGATTACTTAAAACACAAGAACAGAGTACTAAGTACCTAATTACTTTACGCTTTAACAACTCCAAAAAATGAATACAACCAAAAAAAGTTTAAAAGTTTGTATGAAACCATATAAATACTTCGCAATCAAGTTTTATTAATTGATATTTATTCTATTTATGTTGTTGTTTCAGATTTATTTAAATGTTTCTTTTTTTAAATAATTTTTTTCCCCAATTTGAATGCTTTTTGTTCGTTAACTTTCTCTTGTTTACCTTTTGAATCATTTCTTTCTTTTACAAAATTTTTACTGCAAACATTTCATCAGTTGAAATTTGTAAATCAATTTGTTTTCTCATTTACTGTATTTTGTATTGTGTTCGCGAATGCTATTTAGTAAAATGAAGTCAAGTTCAGTAAAAAAAATAGTAAAAACTTTTGGATTTTTGAACGCACATATCGGTCTTCACTCTTCGTGTTAAGTGTACAACTCTGTTATATTTAATACGATTTTATACTACAAAGCGTGAGTGTATTTTTCGTATCTATCGTAAATTGATGAATCTGCTGAGAGGTAGAGTTTCGTCAACTTTTTTATTCTGATAGATGGGTGATTTTTCAACCAAAGCGTGATAAACAAAAGTTTAACACATTTTGTTGTTGCGGTGTTGTTAATGTTAACTACATTAATAAGATTAAGAAGGTCTACTTTAGTGTACTTTACTACCAAGAGTTAAAACCGCTAATATATTCATAAGAATGATTTACTATGCGTTAGTGATATTAAGTCAATATTTCCGATTTTTTAAATACATTGTTACAGGAAATGAGCGATATGTAGATTTAAAATCGGGATTTTTCACTTTGAACTCTAAAGCTTCATTCCCAATGGGAGCAACAATTTCGATTTTTCTTTTACCTTATTCCCTTCCCAAAGAATTTCATATACTTCTACCTCAGCAACAATTTGTATAAAATTATAAATGACGTTTATATTAATTTTATTTAGCTTTGAATAGAAATTTTAACAAAATGTTTTACAGTATTTAAATTTTTTACGCATTTTTCAAATGTGTTTTTGGCTTGAAAAAACTTTTTGCTAATAATTATATTTTTCAATATTATGGATTTTAACAATGGATAGTGCAAAGTGCGCAAACGATGCAAACATATGCAAAAATACCCACATGGTTTGAACTAGAAAAAAGCTTGAACAAAAATTTTAGTGCATATTGTTAACAAATGTTAATAATATTTGACACATTTAGCGCTATATTGTTTGTTAATGCAACGTATAAATTCAAATTTTTCATGCGCTTAAAAATAACTTAGAAATATAAATATAAATTATTTAAAAAGAAAAAAACAAGAAACAATTTATTTTAATATGCTTGTGTGTAATTGTAAACAAATGCAGATTTTTGACAACTTATGCTTGTGTTGTCAGAATAAATTTTTAAAAAAATAGCACATTTGCACAAAAAAAATCGGTATGCTCACGATCAATCATAATATGCACTGGAAATTTACAAATTTGCAAAATCACCATAGTGACAACCTTTATTTAGGAATAATTCTAAGACTTTAACTTAAACACATCCATTTGAAAAATGTTTAAACATAACAAAAACGAAATTTGAATTTTGGAAAATAAAATTAAATTTAAATTAAACTTGTGCAATAAACTTGTTAAAATTTCATACAGAAAGAAAATCCGTTTATCAATTAATTCTAAAATCAAAATGAATTTCCTGAAGCTGAACTAAAAATTTTAATTTGATTGTACTATCTATTAAAAAAAAAGAAGAATAATCAGATTTTTAATTGTTCCGTTTAAAAAAAAAGTAATTACATCGAGTTAATTTTTTAAATTTCTTAAAAAAAAAATATTAAATAACTCTAATTTTTCACCCCCTTTTTCCTAATAAAGTTCTGTGCCCCAATTCATCATTACAAAAAAAAATTAAAGGAAAATGTTAGATATTCCTTAATAGGAAAGCTTATTTTTTATAATTTTAAACATAATCATAGCTTATATTAAATATACAATACTGTTTACAAAAAGAAAATTTACCTATTATAAGTTGTACATTGTTTAAGTATGTATTTTCAAACGTCTATTAAAAAAAAAAAAAACATTAATTATGAGGCCTATTTATTATATTACATATTATACTAAGTTTGATTTTTTTGTAAAATATACAACATTTTTTATTTAAAACATTTCATAAGTAATACGAAATTAATTTTTCTTAATTTAATAATTATCTTCTTATTATTGCATCAGTATAAACTTATATTCAAGATCTATCAAACATTATACTATAAATTTATTTTCTTCTATTATTTATTTGTTTAATTTATTTAAACTTTCATTTGTTTAATATTTTATTTAAAAACCATTAAAGAATTTTTAGTTCCCTTTTTTATATAATTAATATTGTTTTAAGATTTTAACTTTGATAAGCATTTAGAAAGCAAAACAAACAAGCAAAACGAGAAGCAAATAAACGAATTAAAATAAAAATGCAGAAAAATGGTTTTTATTGATAAAGAAAAAGGTAAAAGTAGTAAAATAAAAAATAATTAATTTTAATTCATATGTTTTACAAAGAATCTAACGTATTTCGTAATTTTGCGTTTTTTGATGCATTTTGAGTTTTTTGCTTTGAGCCAAATTGACGATTTAACAGGACAAAAATACCTTTTTGAGGGCCAAACTATTTTTTAATAGTGATACAGTTATACATAGTTATATAGAACATTTGTTTTATTTTTGTCACTAGTGAATCTGTACTAATAAATTAAAGGTAACCCAGCGTTGCATTACAGCGGAATAGTCTTAAAACTACGCTATGTTCATACATACTCCCAGTGGATTAGTTTTGAATCATCTCAATGGTATACACTAGAGGATTAATTTTGAAATCGTTTAAAAACGAAAACATATCGTTTAAAAACGAAAACATGTCGTTTAACTACAAAATCTTTTTTTAACAATGACATGGTCCATGATTATATTATATTGGACCATGTACAACAGTAGTACATTTTACCTTAAATGGATCAAGTAGTCCAATATTATTTGCAGGGCCAGACAATGTTATTTACTATAGACATTTAACATGTGCGTGTCATTAGAAATCTACTACTGACGTTGGTACTATTGACTAGGTAATTTTTTTGGGACCATATCGTCACCTAAAATGCAAAAGGGCGTAACAACAAATAAATTCGAAATAGAGTTTTTGATTGATTTTTGTTCGTTTTATAAAACTACATATTTACAAAAAAAATTAGATCCCTGCGATCAAAAATTACGACTTTATTAAAGAAATTCAAACGCCAACTAAACCTTGTTGTTATTGGTTTTGTAAAGTATTTTGCTTCTCCTGTAAAAAAATAAAAAGTGTTGTTACGCCCTTTTGTATTTTAGGTGACGATATGTAGGCATTGCCTGAGAATCACTAGTATATCTTAGAAAATCTTGTCTACACTTTTGGTACTTTTTTAGAGTAGATGTCGAAATGAAAATGGCTTTTTTTAGCATTTAATTTTGTTATTTAGGAAAAAAATTAAAATACGAATTCATAACAGAATTTTTGTCGTATTAAAGGAAAATATAAAAGTGTAGACACTTCGTTGACAATGTCGCTAAAAAGTCACCAAAATAGTCGACAAAATTGGTGACTTGGAGACACTTGTAACCAGGTTTCCTTTAGGAAAAATTTACATTGCTTTAGAGTATTTATGTCAATTTTTTCAATTTCGTGCGCAAGAGCAAAACGAAATTTTTTTTTAATACAAAGTTTAATTTATGTATGAACCACTTTTATAATTTGACAGTATCCTTTGTTTTGTTTTTTTATATTTACTTAAAATAATTTTATTTAAGACTGATTTGCAAATAAAAGTAAGGAGTTTTTATTTTAAAGGGACAAGTACACTACACAAGCGGTTTGACAACGACAACAGGATGTTGTTGTGAATACTTAACATTTTTTATTTTCGTACAAACAAGCTTCATAGGGTTTTTTTCATCATATCATAGATCAAACGGCTTGAGCTGTTTATTTGGTCCTGAACAATTTCTTAAATAAAAGTTGTCGAAATAGTGAGAAAATAATATGTATTGAACGATTTAAAGTAGTTAGTTGAATTTGAACCTAAAAGGGCGAAAATAGATTTTCAGAGGGCCATTAAACATTCAAAAGTGCTAAAATGGCCCAATTGTGCCATGTTTTACATCACTGGTGCCCATATTAAATAAAAAGTCTCACCAAAAAGTTATGTTATGAAGCCAAAATTCATAAGTTATTTGTGCCGAATATTAAACACATACACCATCTACATGAGATTTTTTGTCTTAATGGGCTTTTAGGGACGGTTGCTAAACTTTATGTTAATAACATTTAAAAAGAAGTTAAAGCTACTTGGGGATAGGAGCTGTGGTCAAAGGAGAACCAATTCCGAAAAATTAATTAATTTGCAGTAAAATATTGTTTGGGCGAATTTAATCTAAATACGAACAAATTTAGATAGTTTATGGACGCAACAGAGTCTATTTTGGAAAGAAGTTTGTATGGGGAACTATTTAAAATTTTAGACCGATTCTTTCCTTTAATACAATTAAAACGTATTTTACAAATTTTATTAAATTATCTACAAAATTTCAACTTGTACTTTGCGCAAACGGTTTACATGGACAGACAACCAGCAACAGCAGACAAAAATTTATAATATTTTCTATTTCTAGCTTAAGAAGCAAACCCTATATAAGAGTGTCCCAGTAAAAATGCACTTTGTCATTTTAAAATAAGAACACTTATTTCTTTACAATTATAACGCTTTGTACTTTTGTAAAGCGCTCCATTTTTAATAATCGGAATAAACATATGTCGTCGTGTGGTTTCTGGTAGGTATGCCGCATGGCACATTTTTACAATAATCTTTTCAAATCCTTAATTTATTTTTTGATATTTCGAATATATTAAGCGATATCGAGCTCTAACATTGCGTCATATCCTCAATTTTAAAGTTCTCTAAACATTGTTTTGCTTCATTCTTCGTTTTTTGGACTATGAAGCAAATTTCCAAAATAAAAGTAAAAATTTTTTTTGTTTGTATTTGTTACACTGCATGTTCTACTTAAAGAATGTATGTAGATCAAAAAATTTTTGTTCCGTGCGGCTAACCAAATACTTTGACCTAATTGAAAGACAAAAATATTAGTGTAATAAATGGTATATGGGTCACAAAACAGACTTTCATTACACAGTACAACATTTTTCAGGTGATTGATTCGGGAGTCAATTCTGATAATTGTTTATGAAAGTAAACCCAAAAAGAACTTCTGCATCATTAGTTTGAAGAATTTGTCATTTACGCTCTTTTCTTTGTCATAACTCGAGAACCACTGGTCCGAAGCTGAAACAAATTTAAAAAAAATTAAGAATTACAATTCCTTTAATCTGTTCATACACTGTTTCGCTACATAAGCAATAGTTTCGCAGTTATAAATAAATGCATGAAGAAAAAAAATATTTTTTGCTCAAAAAATTGAAATTTTTTATTTTTAATTCATAAAAAATCCAAAACGATAAAAAAGTGTCAAGTCCTATTACTTTCACGAAAAGTCGCATAACCTATGAACAAAATGAGACATAAATCATGAAAATCGATTAACGCGTTTTCTTTTATTCACAATTATGTAAAGGTATGAATTTCAAAAATTTGCTCGAGATATCCACAAAATTCTTTGGAAAAAACATTGATGACTTTTTTATGATTCTCAGAATTAAAAAAAAGGAATAAACAAAAGGTTATTTGATTTTTATGATTGCGGTAGCAAAGTAATAAGCGTTAATAAATGTGAGTGGGCAATTAAAAGGAAAAAAGGAAAGTGCACTTTTTTAATAATTTGGGTTTTTCCGTCAGGTACCGAATGATTTTTTTACAGAAAACATATTTCATAAGTACCTGCCAGTAAAGTATTGAAATGTTTGTAGTATTTATAGGTGCTCTTTGATCGATTTTTGTCATTTAACAAGAGTTGACGAACGCGAGAAGTACAAGTGAATTTTTCTCCGGTTTTAAAAAGTGAATAACAACAAAACATATAATATATGGAAAATAACAAGTGCCCACAATTGGATAATTTTTGTTACGTTTGTGGTCATTTCGTCCCAAAAAGAGGCCAACTGGATCTAACAAAATTGATTACTGAGGAATTCAAAACAGCGTATTGTCATTATTTTGATGAAGCAGATTTTACGCCGAACACACTGTGCAAAAATTTTTATAATACCCTTATAATGTTGATACATGGAAAAGGTGGACAGTTTTCTTTTATGAAGGCAGTAATTAGGGTGGAAGACCTAACTGGACATGATGAATCCAGGTGCTACGCATGCATAAATTCTCGTCATGGATTAAACAGAAAACAATTGAAAACAAAAGTATACATTGCGGCTTTTACTGCCACACTTCCAGTTAAACGCGCTGCTGTCGAAACCGTTTTCACCAATCCGACCAATTTGAATGATGCTGATTGGACACCCGATAATAAAAATAATGAACCACAACCGCTAACACAAATCGAAATGGATTACATTGTGGCTAAGATGGGACTATCACAACAAAACTCCGAAATGTTGACATCATTTTTGAAAAGCAGAAAACTGACACAGCAAAATGTCAGCGCAACATCAAATCGACAACGCCAAGCTGATTTTCAGAAATTTTATTCCGTTGACGAAGCAAATAACTTCACCTACTCCCATGATATCCCAGGTTTAGTGAAGAAATTGGGAATGGATTATATCGCCTGCGACTGGCGTTTATTCATCGATGGTTCAGTTTGTTTCAAGTTTGAAAGCTGTGCTATTGCACAAAACGGACAAAAAACCGTCCATTCCATTGGGATTCAGCACAACTATGAAGGAAACGTATGAAACATTGGGCGACATTTTGAAGAAAATCAACTACAATGTACATAAATGGAAGAACTGTTGCGATCTAAAGGTTGTCAACATAATGCAAGGCATTGTATTAAAGGGCGGTTTTCCTTTGTAATTGGGATTCACGATACACAGGAAATCAATATCAATGTAAAGATTGGAAAGCAAGAACTCCCGAGCTCGAGAAACAATTAAAATTACGGAATAAACCTTTGATAAAGGATCTAGATGATATTTTGTTGCCATCGCTCCACATGAAATTAGGAACAGCTGGGAAATTCGTCAAAGTGTTAGTCAAAGATATTGGTGACGCCTATGACTGTTTGAAATCCATCTTTCCAAAACTCAGTGAAGCTAAAATTAGAAAAGGTACGTATCGTTGTCATTATTTTAATATTGTCATATCTAAATTTGTTCACTTCGATATATTCGCATTACCAATAATTTTTTCGTAAATGTTTTTTTTTTATATGTATATTTTAAGCAGGTATTCTCAATGGACCGGATATACGAAAATTAATGAAAAGCGAATCTTTCACAAATATGCTTTCGAACCATTATAACTACCTATGTGCATGGGATGCATTGAAACAAGTCATCGAAGGCGTTTTAGGAAAGAACCGTGTACAGCGAGATGACATACAGACACGAGTTGACAACTTGCTGTATTATTTTGAAAAAATTAATGCATCCATGACGTTAAAATTACATATCATGCATTTCCACATTGAAACCTTTTTGGCACAATTGCCTCAGGAATCGAACGAACAAGGAGAGAGGTTCCACCAGGTGACCATGCCAATGGAAAAACGATTCAAAGGCAAAAAATTGGATGAATTGTTTGCGGAGGTTTGTTGGTGGAGTTCTAAAATTATGCAGTTTGAAATTTGTGGACACACTGAACTAAACATGCCCTTGAATATTACGTCTATCTCGGATAGATAGTGACAAAATTGAAAATGTTCTAAATTTTGTTTCCATGCATAGATAACATATAAAAATCGCATATTTTCTGTGTAAGAATAGCTGTAATATGAATCGGAATGTTTATTTTCATGCAAAATAAAGAATCAATAAAAAAGTCATCAATGTTTTTTCCAGAGGATTTTTTATGAATTAAATTGAATGAATTAAATAAAAAAAAATTAATTTTTTGGGCAACAAATATTTTATTTCTTCATACATTTATTTATAACTGCGAAACTGTTGCTTATGTAGCGAAACGTTGTATGAACAGATTAAAGGAATTGTAAATGTAAATTAATTAAAATAGATATTCATTCATTCAAAAGCAAATTTCGATCTACCAAAGTAAAATATCATTTGGTTTAAGGATTGATGTTTGACTATTGACGTCATCCGGCTGCAAAAGCCGAGTGAGTAAAAACGGCAAACCCCACCGACGAGATTGTGTGGTTACAATCGAAACTAGTCTGGGCAACCTGTCCGTGAAAGTCTGGGTTCAAAAATTCAGCGCAGTCAAGAATGTAAAATTATCAATAAAATTTCAATAAATTTCATGTTGTTAAATTCCTGTCTTTATAAAAATAATTTAATGAAAATTAAATTCAATGAACTTAAGCCTAATTAAAATATCTAAATTTGAATTAAAAACCATTAACAGTTCAATAAAAAATAACCACAATACTAATATTTTTTTAATTTTTAAATTTGTTTCAGATTATTCGGACTAGTTCTCGAGTTATGACTAAGAAAAGAGCCTAAAACGTGACAAATTCCCCTATACGATACTAACTTACTTCAAATTAATTTTAAAATTATTATTTCATGTACCTTGACCAAACTAATGATGCAGAAGTTCTTCTTTTTGGGGCTACTTTTATAAACAATTATCAGAATTGAGTCCCGAAATGTGTTGTACTGTGTTATTTTAGTGAAATCTCAAAAACCTTTTATATTTCGTGCAAGAAGGTATAACGACTCTAAGTTTCAATAGAAAACATATCTCGCGGTCCACATTATTTTTAACAAAAAAAAAAAAAACTATCGTGCAGTTTATATTTAAAATTAATCCAATCATTCATTGTTTTTCTAGAAAAAAAAATTTTGTACCGTGCGGCAAACCAGTAACCACCCGACGATATTACAGTTTACATGTTTCAGAGTTGCCACTTGCACAAAAAAGTACACTCAATTTAAAAAGTGGATTCTTAATGAGACACCCTAAACTGAGACGTCTTAAACAAAATTACATAATTGTTTTTCTTAGTCGATGCGGCCTTTCTTTATCTTTCAGGCGGTATGAAAATGTCATATGTATTATGTAAAAAACAGGATTTAGCAAGTTTACACTCTAAGCCGACGATATGTATGTATGTATATCTATGCATATATGAAAACCTGCTAAATACACTTTTTAAGTAAATTGAGATTTTGATGCCGTGTTAGGGTTGCCAGTCGGGATTGTTTCGGCTCCAGCTTTTTAATGGCCTGTCTAGTTTCAAGCTAAAAAGAAATTTTTCCAGCTAAAAAAAATTTCCACAAATGCTCTTAATATTTATTGCTTTAAAATAATTTTTATAAATTTCCTTATTGGAACATAATGCATCTGCAATAGCGCCATCATTTCTATTTTTGATTTAATTCGTATGTACAGTACAGCTGAATATGCAAGATTTTTACATCAATTTTTTACTTGTTGCGGCCATGGGTGGCAAAAGCAGCGAATGCTCGAGGCCACGGACTATAGGGGAAACCTACTAATACCCCGGGCATGGAAAAAATTTTGGCGTGCGCCTAGGGCGATTGCACAGAGGCTAATCTCAAATGCCTCATCAAAATATAGGTAAAGGGAAAAGGCCACGTTATACGTAGAGAGCCACTACTCCAGACCTTTTCCAGTGGATTTATTTTTGTTTTTATTATACAGGGAGGGGTTTTATGCGTATGGAGTCCACCATCTCCAACCCATGTCCCGGTGGTACGTATTGTTTGGTTTTAGCTGAAATAGAAAGAAAAATAATATTAATAAAATGAACTAAATGAAAAAAAAGGAACGATTCATATTTACCACATCCTAATAATAATTGAGCCGGAGAGTTCTGCAAGAAAAATAAATAAAAATATAAAATTAATAAAATACCTACCGTGTTCTATCAATTGGTTTAGCATGTGTAGATTTTTGACAGCTGTTTGGGGAATGTGTGTATTCGGGCTGTGTTCAGTGAGCATAGTATACGTAGTAGTGACATCCCACACAGTGTGTAAAATAACAGGGTTGGCATTTTCATTCAAAACAGGAAGAAAATTAAAACTGAAAATTAAATTTTGAAAATATGAATGAAATTATGTATGCAGCTAAAATTGCTGATAGCCTGGTATCGTAAGGAGATGCAAGATATGGGGAAAAGGAGAGCTAGTCTTTCTGTGACCACCAAAGTATTGGATGTGGAATAAATATTCTCAGCTTTTGTAACCAAGTAATATGCCGCGAAAACTGAATGTATATAGGAATCTGTTGGTATTTGGGTTTTTTGTATAGCAATTAGACTTTGAGGGAAAAGGAAAATACAAGTATATATATATAAATAATAAACCGAACAAAAAAATAAAAGAGAAAAACTTTCGCGCGAAAATTGTTACATATTATATGGACAATATAAATTGGTGGAAAAATGATAAATATATACTTGTACATTAAGGATGGAAATGAGAGGCGGGAAATTTTTTGACCGGCAAAAGCAGTACATAGGGCTTGGAAGGGTATAAAAGGAGAAAATCTGAGAGTTAGACATTAATAGTTAAAAAGGTGCTAAGTTGATAAGTCAAAAATATATAATCAAGTGCATAATAATAATAATTAAGCAAGTTTAGTGTTGAAGTGCAGTAGAAAAATTTAAAGTGGAAAAAGGAGAAAAATCCTTAGGAAAAAGTAAGAGAAGTTTCGTATGTAATCCTCGTTCCTGTAGTATTGAATGTAAGTTTTGTTTAAGATGTGTAAGCTAGGGATTCATGAACAAATGGAAAAAATGTCGTATTCATAAAAAAAAAAAAAAAGGAAGCTTAAAAATAGTATGAATATACACTGTTAATTGAAATCTTAAAGGAAAGTTTGTTCATGAATATTGAAAGTAAAATAGAATACTTTTGATAATGTGTTGTGTGTGTTACTTATTTTCTTTGCGGTTGACAATTAGCTGGCTGTAGTCTCGTCCGGAAAAAAATCCTTTATTTGAAGCGAAAGAGAAATAGCCAGGCTAAGGCTCCGGGGGAAAAAAAAAAAGGTTTAAAATTCAAATTGAATTCCGGAGGTTACCAAGTACCCTTAGAGAAATCTTTAGTGTGTTGGTCGGCTAAAAAAATCAGAAAAAAAGAACCCCCAACAACGAATAAGTACCAGATTTGTTTTGCAAAGACCTGGCTGTGCCCTTAATAAATACGGGAGCTCAGGAACGTGGACTTTTCAGGTACCAAACCAAAATAAATTAAAGAAAAATATTTCAAAAGTTTAAGATTTTATTAAAAGGAAAAAAAAAAGTAAACTTGAATTCAAAAACAAAATCAAAAAAAAAATACCTAGAAAAAAAATAGAGGAAAAAAAAAAACAATACAATTCAATTTATATAATAGTGTTTAAGTCCTAGTTTTTTTTTAAGATAATTTTAAGAAGTGATATTGTGAAAGAATTGTGTCCGTTGAGATTGGTGTGTGATGTTGTGTGTTTAGGCAGATAAGAAAATATCAATTAACCCGTAGGCATAGAAAAAAAACCTAGGAGAGAAAAAAAATTATTAATCGAGGAAAAACTAAAACGTTTAAAAGAAAAGGATATATATCTCAGAAAAGAAAAGAAAAAACAAAAAGATCTAAAAAAAAAAAAAAAAAAAAAAATAAAATAAAATAAGAATAAATAAATCTAGAGATTAGGTACTCAAATTAGGCGGAGTAAATAAAAATAAATAAGAGGTGCAAATAAGAGTTACCTTAGAAATCGAAGACGTTATTAGGGAGCTCCTTCATGCGTAGAAAGTTTAAAAATAGCGAACATCCGGAATTGCGGATATAAAAAAATTTGAGTGCTTAGGAAAAAAAAGATTACAGAGAAGCAAAACGATTTTTTTTTGTGAGATATATTTAAAAAGAAAAAAAAAAAGAAAATAACAAAATTTTAGTATCTAAGAAAATATATTTAAATTTTTGGTAGAAATAAGAATAATCAAACAAATATTAAAAATAAGTATTAAGTCAAATGTTTTTAGGTATAAGGTAGTTAAAATTATAATAATAAAAAAGTATTAATGGTGTAAGCGATAAAAATGAACTTATCCGAGTAGATTTAATTTTTTTTTGGGGATTGTTGAAAACAGAAAGGGCGACGAATGACGGGTTTCTGGGACTGTGGAAAAAAGAGAATAGATGGATATCCCACAGTCATGGTTGGGAAATGGGCGATTGGAGGTTAACATCCACCTCCCTATTGATTGGCATTGCTGTGTAATGAGTAAGTTTTGGTATTGAATGTTGTTTTGTTTCAGAGATTTTTTTTTCTTGTTGCAAACCTGGGTCAGATAAAGGGTTGAGAACACACCCTATGAGAAGAAGCCGCAGAGTTGCAGGGTAAGCATGGCCTCGAGGACAAACAGGTTCGTAACAGAAATGGCGCCCAAACGGAAATTAAAGAAGTAAGCTAGTGTAAAAGACCTATACACTAGGCAATAGACCAATAGAGTTGTGTCAGGATAGCCCACCATGTTGTACTTCGTAATATGATAAAGATCAAACTAGTAGCCGCTTTTGGATCTCCGATCAAAAAGGTCAGTTGTACGGGAAGATTATTATATCTAGTTACGGGGAATACATGACCAATTCATGCAGGGAAGGGAAAGTCCTTAGGGTTGAAACAAAATTGTGATCCTAATTGTTCACCTGAACCTGATTTTTAGTTTTTTTTTAACGTTAGTTTCTGTCTGAATCTTTGTGTGCTAAACAGTGGGAATGAAAAGCGACATCCGCTTTAGCCTAGGGCTTCAGGGCAGTTGTGTCGACAGTCATTCTATTCTGTCCGCTCGGAATTATAGCAGTAAGGGTGAAAGTACGCAAAGAGGTTTAATTTAACAATTTCAAAATATGTAAGATGAATTACAGGAATGCCAAAATAGCTCCCAATGGGAGAATCAAAATTAAAATACCGTCGTACCGCCGCTGTTCAACAATCCCTTAAAAAAATGAATATTGTTGTGAGAATTAAACAGCGTAATTTTTCAAACATACAGTCTTTTATTTATTTATAAATCTTTATAGAAATTTTAGTTTTTTTTATTAGTTATTTTAATTTTCTTAGTAAGGTTTAGTTATTATCTTTATATAGTTTATGTTTTATATATTTTTTTTTGTAGAGTAGTTTGATTTGAATCTTAATTTTTTATTTGTATTACTATTTATGTATGGTTTATTTTAAGTCTATTTAATTTTTTTTTGTTTTTTTTCTGCCTTTTTATCATTTTTTTTTGCTACATATTAACATATTTTATCGTTATAAAAAAAAAAAAAAATTTTTTTTTTGGTTTTTGAAAAGGACAGTTTGTTACAGATTAAGTGAATTTTTGTTTTGAGGGAATGAGTAGTGAGACTAGAGCTCAATTTAGAAGAAGAAAACGTAAAGTAGATTTTGATACGAGTAGAACATTAATTCCGCTATCTCCGAAACAACGTCGGGTTAGGTATACTGATTTCAAGATGAACGAAAATGATAGAGGGGGAAGTGAAGGTCAGATCACAGATCTTTCTGCGACTATTATGTCAAAGCCCAGCACTTCTAACAAGGGACCACCCGGTATAAATTTGAATATAACTTCAGCTAATAGTAGTATCGTGAGCGAGGAAATTACACCGGAAGTTAGAGATTTAGTGACTGATGAAGCTTTGTCGGTAAAAAAATCGTTACAGGAGCAAATCCGCTCGATGGTACAGGTGGAAATGGAAGACATTAGGAAGTCTATAGGAGATTTAATGACGGTTGTGAAAGATATGTCTCAGGGTAATTCGACCCATATGAATAGGCCAATGGGGGGAAATCAGAGAGAGGCAAGAGTAATTTCAAGTCACGTTGTGACTGAAGCCCAAAATATTGGGGTAAATTTAATTAACCCGCCTAGTGTCGAATTAAATGCAATGCCAGGAATAAGACAGTACCACACGGGTCAAATTGTAACAGGTCCGAATCGCAATGAAACACCTAATAGTGTCAGGTATGTACCAATATTACCAGCTCGAACTATGTATAGTCAATATGTTCCTCGTGAGAACAGTAACCCTAATCACATTCCACAAACAGCAGGAAATCAGACTAATACAAATTTTCAAACAAATAATGAGGGAAACTTACCATTTAGAATGAATTGTAATAGTAATGAAGCACCCACAGGTTTTCAATTCGGTAATTATGATCAGCATAATGTGCCAACTAGTGCAAATCCAGTTATGCAAAGAGAATTGCCACCTAAAATGTGGATAAGAATTGATAAGTGGGGGTTAAATTTTGATGGTAATAACTTACATATGAGTGTAGAGGATTTTATATTTCGCATTGAACGTCTTCAGGCCCAATACGGTATACCAGCAGACGAGTTGGAGAGAGATTTCCACCTGCTTTTATCTGGTCCAGCCAAGGATTGGTACTGGTTGTTTGTACAGACACATTTTGGAGTCAAATGGCAGGGATTAAAGCAGGCTTTGCTTAGCCAATACCAGACAACTAGGTCCAACTTCGAGACAATGCGCGATCTAGTAGAAAGGAAACAAAGTGCAAATGAAAACATAGACCAATTTTTTCATGCTATGAGTCGTATTCGGGCTAGGCTTACTCAAGCTATACCAGAATTTGACATGATAAAGATCTTGAAACGTAATGTAAAGGAGAGTGTAGGAAGAATCGTTTACCCAATTGCAGTGTCATCTGTAGAACAATTGCGGATAGAATGCAATGAGGCAGAACGAAACTTTCCGCGCAGAGACTTTAGAAATATACAGCCGACTTCAAGGTCAGTAAGACCTGTAAATGAAATTTATGTTGACCAGAATGAATATGTCAATGGGAAGGACAATACATGCCAGGACTTAGGAGAAGTTTCTGCGATTGTTGCAAATCAGCAGAAAACGTCGCTGGTATGTTGGAATTGTCATGCACCAGGCCATGTGTTTATGGAATGTCCCTCAATGGAAAGGACCTTGTTTTGTTATCGCTGCGGGAAACCAAATGTGATAACACCGAATTGTCCAATTTGCCAGGGAAACCAGAAACGGGGCGTGGGTGTAACGGGGGATCTGCGTCCGTCCAAAAACCCCACGAAGGAAAATTAAAAATCAAAAGTAGGAACGTCAAAGAGGTACATTCAGAAAAGTGGGCAAATATAGCTAAGTACATGCCAGAGAATAGACACAAGTTACCATTAGATGTTAGGAGGAGGTATTATGAAGATGTTAGGGCTCGATTGTTCAACACAGGGGAACATCGAGGGGCAATATCTGAGAGAATTTTGAAGGTTAGGAGAAAATATAAGGAAAGACAGGAGTTGAGGAAAATGCTTTTGGATTCGGTGAATAGAGTAGGTAAAAGTAATGATAATAGAGTTTTTGTAGATGTAAATTTGGAAGAAAAAATTATGTCCGGGTTATTAGATAGTGGAGCATCCGTTAGTTTGTTAGGAAGGGGATGCAGGGAAATAGTAGAAGAGTTAGGTTTAGAAATAATACCAATATTCCGCCACGTGAAGACCGCCAGTGGTCAACACCATAGAATATTAGGTAAAGTAAATGTATCCATTAAGTACAAAGATCAGGAGAATAACCTACTTCTGTATCTGTGTCCTGATTTGGAACAATCTTTATATTTGGGAATAGATTTTTGGCGTAAGTTTAGTTTAGCTCCGGACATTATAAGTGTTAGTGAAATAGATTTAGATAAAGTTTTGGAGGATTTTGTCCAAGAGGGGGATGACTATCGAATGGGTCCGCATGAATTAGATAGTGAAGAAAAACAGAGATTAAATGAGGTCATAAGAAAATTTGATACTTTTGAAGAAAAAGGGTTAGGCAAAACGGACTTGGAAAAGCATGTCATTAAATTAATAGAGGGAGCTGAGCCTATAAAGGATCGCTACTACCCAATTTCACCGGCTGTTCAAGAAATCACGTATAGGGAGATAGATGAAATGTTGAGACTAAATGTAATAGAAGTGAGCGAGAGTCCATGGAGCAATAGGACTACTATTGTAAGGAAGCCAGGAAAAAACAGATTTTGTTTAGACGCAAGAAAATTAAATAAGTTGACCGTTAAAGATGCGTATCCACTACAAAATATTGATGGTATTTTAAGTAGACTCGACGAAACGTATTTCATAAGTAGCGTCGATTTAAAATACGCATTCTGGCAGGTCGAATTAGAGCCAGAAAGCAGACCGTATACGGCTTTTACCGTTGCAGGGAGACCATTATACCAATTTCGGGTAATGCCCTTTGGTCTATGCAACGCGGCCCAGCGTTTGTGTAGATTGATGGACAAGGTTATTCCGCAGACTTTAAAGGACAACGTATTTATTTATCTTGACGATCTATTGATTATATCCGATGATTTTGATAAGCATTTAAAATTACTAGAAGAAGTTGCAAATTGCCTCAAGAGGGCGAAGTTGACAATTGGTTTGAGCAAATCTCAATTTTGTTTTAGGCAGTTAAAATATTTAGGATTCATTGTAGGTGGTGGTATGTTGAAAACCGACCCCGACAAAGTTAAGGCAATAAGGGAAATCAAAACACCAAAATCAATGAGAGAAGTACGAAGCTTTTTGGGAACTGCGGGTTGGTATCGCCGGTTCATAAAAAACTTTTCAGTTATATCTGCACCACTAACAGATACGTTAAAAAAATCAAAAAAATTTGAAATGACACCAAAAGCGATAGAAGCATTTGAGAGTTTGAAAAAAGCTCTGACTACCGCGCCTGTACTTCGCCATGCAGATTTTACGAAGAGGTTTTATATTCAGTGCGATGCTAGTGAATATGGCATAGGGGCTGTATTATTTCAAATAAGTGGTGAAAACGAAGAACACCCGATTGCATTCTTCTCACAAAAGCTTAATTCGTGTCAGAGAAACTACAGCGTGACAGAAAAAGAATGTTATGCTGCAGTAATGGCTGTCCAAAAATTTAGACAATATGTCGAAATGATGCCTTTTACTATTGTAACTGACCATGCTAGTCTGAAATGGTTAATGTCATTAAAGGATCTGACTGGAAGGCTAGCAAGGTGGTCACTAAAACTACAATCGTTTGATTTTGAAATTGAACATAGGAAAGGATCAGAAAATATAGTCGCTGATATGTTGTCGAGATTGCCTAATGTAGATGAGATTGACATTACTGATATACTAGGCTTTGAAACAAACGAGTTTGAAAGTGAAGAATATTTAGGGTTAGTTACCGAAGTTCAGAAAAATATGGATAAATTGCCTGATTTAAAAATTGAAGAGGGGTTAATTTATAAGAAGACAGGTTTTGATCAAGCTGGGGAGGATTCGCCATGGAAGTTATGGATTCCAGCTATGATAACGCAGACTCTTATTGAAAACGCTCACGTTTCTTTAACGGTAGCACACGGAGGCGTTGCAAAAACTCTTGAGAGATTAAGGCGTAGTTTTTATTGGCCGAAAATGGTAAAGCAAGTTAAAAATTTCGTGGCAAATTGTCAGATTTGTAAGGAATCAAAACCATGTAATATTAATTTAAGACCGGGAATAGGGAACCCAGTGATAACAGAAAGACCGTTTCAAAAATTATATATTGATTTCATGGGAAAATATCCGCGTTCTAAAAAGGGAAACTGTTACATTTTTATTGTCGTAGACCATTTTTCAAAATTTATGTTTCTGAAGGCAATGAGGGAAGCAACAACAAATAATGTGATTGATTTTCTGGTGCATGAAATATTTCACAAATTTGGAGTACCTGAGGTAATACACAGCGACAATGGCAGTCAATTTGTGTCCAAAGGTTTTGAAAACTTGTGTAAAACGTACAAAATACAGCATTTAAAAACCGCTGTGTATTCACCTCAGAGTAATGCCAGCGAGAGAGTTAATCAATCAGTATTATCAGCAATTAGGTCATATTTAAACCAAGACCATCGTGACTGGGATTTGTATCTGTCCGAAATAGAGTGTGCTTTAAGAACATCCGTTCATACAGCTACAGGGGTAACTCCATTTTTTGCTCTTTTTGGCTACCATATGTATACTAGTGGTGCTGACTACAAGCTAGGGAGGAAATTGCAATCTTTAAGTGACCATGAAATACTTGAGCTTAATCGAAACGATAAAATGGAAATGATCCGTGAGAAAATAGGACAGAATATGCGAAAGGCCCAGGAGAGAAGCGCGGAAAGGTATAATAGAGGGGCGCGTGTAGCAAAATTCATGCCCGGACAGGAAGTTTTCCGCAGGAACACTATATTGAGTAATTTCAGTAAGAATATAAATGCAAAATTTTGTAAGAAATTCGTAAAGTGCAGAGTGGTCAAACCCATTGGTAACAATATGTACGAGCTTGAGACACTACAAGGGAAGCCGATAGGTACATTTCATTCAAAAGACATAAAAATATGAGTTGTAGAAAAGGGGATGTTTTAATAGTAGGCGTAATTATTATTTTTGTAGTGTGATTATACAGTTTTTTTTAAATACATAAGTAGAAAATAGCTGTCATATAATGTGTTTGGAGATAGATCTAATTTGATTTTGACTTACCTAGGTAAAAGTGTACGGCAATATAGTGAATACGTCTGTGACATAATGGTTTTAATTGCGCTGTCCAATTTCTTTTTAAATGTAAACTCATTTGCTTTTCTGACCCAGGGAAGAAAATGATGAAACCCACATGTTTAGTAATAAATAAAAAGAAAATTATTAACAAAGTAAAGTTATTATATTCTAGGTGATTAAGTATACTTCCCGTAATTTGATTTCCCGGAAGCGGAGGAGCACCAATTTCGAAATTTTTTGTTGGGAAAGATTTCTGGAATTGAGACCATGTTGGGAGAGGGAAACTCGTAGGTGTAATGAAGATTGTAGGGGCGTTTCCATGAATGTTGTGATGATTCTGAAAAGTAGTGAGATGTTAATATTTGAGATGACTATGTATGAGAGCATACATTTTAAAGTTTAAATGAGTAATTTAGAAGTGAAAAATTTTGCGCTTAAGGTGCTACAATCGGTCAAGGACCGGTTACATGAACAAGAAAGAATCTAAATCAACTATGGGAAGCCACTATGCATTTTCTTTACAGAAAACGCAATAGTCGGCGATTTTCTTGTCTCTAGAAGCATGGAATTCTATTTCCGAAGTATAAAGGGAATGGTGGGAGGTAGATTGAATTTACATATAAGGTGCATTTAATTGAGTGTGGAAGTTTTATTTTCAATTGCAAGGTAATATAACAATATGAGGGTTTTGTGCAATATTTCTTGGTCATTTGATCTATATATATTTTTTTAAGTGCAATATTAGTTTTAGAAAACTAATTATTTTTATCAATTCATTAAATGTATGTATGTTTTCGTCCTAAGATTGACGACTTTAAAAAAAAAACAAAGAAATTAACAATACTAAGAATGTCTGTACGCTTTGATTGTAAGTCATCTGTGAAACGTTTTTATGTTATTAGTGGTGAGTGTAGGTACAGTGACCATATTCTAACAACCGGAACACATATCAGTTAAAGAATTTAATGAAATAACACAAAACAAAGCTCTAAAATTCAAGTTCAAATCACCATTTAGGTGTTTTCAAATCCTAAGTGCGGAATAAATGACACGCAGTTTTGATAGCAAATACCCTAAAACAATCTGGCGAAATATTTTTTTTGCTGTTCACACAGCTTTGTGTAAGGAAAACAAACTTAACAATAACGGGAGGTTTGGGGTTGAAATGGAAAAAAAAAATCTTGACAGAGCACGTTTTTTTCTTGATTCTTGACGAACACTGAAAATTCTTTTATATAACGAAAAAGAAAGACCGTCTGGCAGGCATAGATGTTGTACAAAAGTAATCCCGGAATTTTTCGTATAGCTTATTTACATAAAGTTTAGTGTAGGTGGATGTCGGAGTTTAAGTAGTTTTTTTTGTAGGAAGGCAAATTTTATCCAGTGTAGGAGTATAAAATTTAACTAACCTGTTCCTAAAGATGGCCATCGGCTCTATTAGGTATGCCCGGCTTGTGAAATCATCAGGGTGTGGGAGTTCCCCACGTTGGGTTGTAGGAAATAACAAACCCGCACACCGTCCTCTTCGACGTTGTCGTAGAGACCGGAGTTTTGTTGCGGCCATGGGTGGCAAAAGCAGCGAATGCTCGAGGCCACGGACTATAGGGGAAACCTACTAATACCCCGGGCATGGAAAAAATTTTGGCGTGCGCCTAGGGCGATTGCACAGAGGCTAATCTCAAATGCCTCATCAAAATATAGGTAAAGGGAAAAGGCCACGTTATACGTAGAGAGCCACTACTCCAGACCTTTTCCAGTGGATTTATTTTTGTTTTTATTATACAGGGAGGGGTTTTATGCGTATGGAGTCCACCATCTCCAACCCATGTCCCGGTGGTACGTATTGTTTGGTTTTAGCTGAAATAGAAAGAAAAATAATATTAATAAAATGAACTAAATGAAAAAAAAGGAACGATTCATATTTACCACATCCTAATAATAATTGAGCCGGAGAGTTCTGCAAGAAAAATAAATAAAAATATAAAATTAATAAAATACCTACCGTGTTCTATCAATTGGTTTAGCATGTGTAGATTTTTGACAGCTGTTTGGGGAATGTGTGTATTCGGGCTGTGTTCAGTGAGCATAGTATACGTAGTAGTGACATCCCACACAGTGTGTAAAATAACAGGGTTGGCATTTTCATTCAAAACAGGAAGAAAATTAAAACTGAAAATTAAATTTTGAAAATATGAATGAAATTATGTATGCAGCTAAAATTGCTGATAGCCTGGTATCGTAAGGAGATGCAAGATATGGGGAAAAGGAGAGCTAGTCTTTCTGTGACCACCAAAGTATTGGATGTGGAATAAATATTCTCAGCTTTTGTAACCAAGTAATATGCCGCGAAAACTGAATGTATATAGGAATCTGTTGGTATTTGGGTTTTTTGTATAGCAATTAGACTTTGAGGGAAAAGGAAAATACAAGTATATATATATAAATAATAAACCGAACAAAAAAATAAAAGAGAAAAACTTTCGCGCGAAAATTGTTACATATTATATGGACAATATAAATTGGTGGAAAAATGATAAATATATACTTGTACATTAAGGATGGAAATGAGAGGCGGGAAATTTTTTGACCGGCAAAAGCAGTACATAGGGCTTGGAAGGGTATAAAAGGAGAAAATCTGAGAGTTAGACATTAATAGTTAAAAAGGTGCTAAGTTGATAAGTCAAAAATATATAATCAAGTGCATAATAATAATAATTAAGCAAGTTTAGTGTTGAAGTGCAGTAGAAAAATTTAAAGTGGAAAAAGGAGAAAAATCCTTAGGAAAAAGTAAGAGAAGTTTCGTATGTAATCCTCGTTCCTGTAGTATTGAATGTAAGTTTTGTTTAAGATGTGTAAGCTAGGGATTCATGAACAAATGGAAAAAATGTCGTATTCATAAAAAAAAAAAAAAAAGAAGCTTAAAAATAGTATGAATATACACTGTTAATTGAAATCTTAAAGGAAAGTTTGTTCATGAATATTGAAAGTAAAATAGAATACTTTTGATAATGTGTTGTGTGTGTTACTTATTTTCTTTGCGGTTGACAATTAGCTGGCTGTAGTCTCGTCCGGAAAAAAATCCTTTATTTGAAGCGAAAGAGAAATAGCCAGGCTAAGGCTCCGGGGGAAAAAAAAAAAGGTTTAAAATTCAAATTGAATTCCGGAGGTTACCAAGTACCCTTAGAGAAATCTTTAGTGTGTTGGTCGGCTAAAAAAATCAGAAAAAAAGAACCCCCAACAACGAATAAGTACCAGATTTGTTTTGCAAAGACCTGGCTGTGCCCTTAATAAATACGGGAGCTCAGGAACGTGGACTTTTCAGGTACCAAACCAAAATAAATTAAAGAAAAATATTTCAAAAGTTTAAGATTTTATTAAAAGGAAAAAAAAAAGTAAACTTGAATTCAAAAACAAAATCAAAAAAAAAATACCTAGAAAAAAAATAGAGGAAAAAAAAAACAATACAATTCAATTTATATAATAGTGTTTAAGTCCTAGTTTTTTTTTAAGATAATTTTAAGAAGTGATATTGTGAAAGAATTGTGTCCGTTGAGATTGGTGTGTGATGTTGTGTGTTTAGGCAGATAAGAAAATATCAATTAACCCGTAGGCATAGAAAAAAAACCTAGGAGAGAAAAAAAATTATTAATCGAGGAAAAACTAAAACGTTTAAAAGAAAAGGATATATATCTCAGAAAAGAAAAGAAAAAACAAAAAGATCTAAAAAAAAAAAAAAAAAAAAAAAATAAAATAAAATAAGAATAAATAAATCTAGAGATTAGGTACTCAAATTAGGCGGAGTAAATAAAAATAAATAAGAGGTGCAAATAAGAGTTACCTTAGAAATCGAAGACGTTATTAGGGAGCTCCTTCATGCGTAGAAAGTTTAAAAATAGCGAACATCCGGAATTGCGGATATAAAAAAATTTGAGTGCTTAGGAAAAAAAAGATTACAGAGAAGCAAAACGATTTTTTTTTTGTGAGATATATTTAAAAAGAAAATAACAAAATTTTAGTATCTAAGAAAATATATTTAAATTTTTGGTAGAAATAAGAATAATCAAACAAATATTAAAAATAAGTATTAAGTCAAATGTTTTTAGGTATAAGGTAGTTAAAATTATAATAATAAAAAAGTATTAATGGTGTAAGCGATAAAAATGAACTTATCCGAGTAGATTTAATTTTTTTTTGGGGATTGTTGAAAACAGAAAGGGCGACGAATGACGGGTTTCTGGGACTGTGGAAAAAAGAGAATAGATGGATATCCCACAGTCATGGTTGGGAAATGGGCGATTGGAGGTTAACATCCACCTCCCTATTGATTGGCATTGCTGTGTAATGAGTAAGTTTTGGTATTGAATGTTGTTTTGTTTCAGAGATTTTTTTTTCTTGTTGCAAACCTGGGTCAGATAAAGGGTTGAGAACACACCCTATGAGAAGAAGCCGCAGAGTTGCAGGGTAAGCATGGCCTCGAGGACAAACAGGTTCGTAACATACTTAAGATAAATATAGGAGCGATAATTAATTCTACATTAAAATAAGAAACTAATTTTTTGAGTTATGACGTTGTTCCAGCAAATGAGAGGTATGTAGATACATAGTATATAACTAGTATGCCGACTGGTGAGAACGTTCTCTTTTTTCTATAACTCTCATCACACATATAGGTTCTGTGTGAATTCAACACACATAAGAACAACAAAAAAAAAAACAAAATTTGAAATTTTTCAGTTTAAAATTTTTCACAATATAACACTTCATGTTTAATTTTATGACTTAAACACATAATTAATAATTTTTTTCAATACAATTTGCTAATTTGCTTTTGCAAAATGTTTTTATTTTTCACAAACTTAAAATTTTTAAATAATTATTTTTGACACTAAATTTTTTCTGTTGTTAATATTATTAAAGCCAGCAGAGTAGCATTTTGTGGTATGAAATAATATTTCAAATCATAAATTATTTAAATATTTTCAGATATTGCAGAATAAAAATTTTGCAAACATTGTTTTTAAAAGTTTATAAATGCAGCCAGCATTTAATAAATTGAAAATTTATTGAACTAATAAAATTTTATTTTGGAAAAAATTTTTTTGCCACATTCTATACGATTTTATGCAACTATGTTTAGTGGTGGAAATAGTTTTATACACCAATACATTTGAAAAAAATTTTACTAATACAAACATAAAATTGGAACCACTGACAGTTGAGTTATGTACCTGTCAAAGAGTCGGCATACTAGTTGTATACTATGTGTAGATATATAAAACATATGAATCATAGTATATAACTAGTATGCCGACTGGTGAGAACGTTCTCTTTTTTTTATAACTCTCATCACACATATAGGTTCTGTGTGAATTCAACACACATAAGAACAACAAAAACAAAACAAAATTTGAAATTTTTCAATTTAAAATTTTTCACAATATAACACTTCATGTTTAATTTTATGACTTAAACACATAATTAATAATTTTTTTCAATACATTTTGCTAATTTGCTTTTACAAAATGTTTTTATTTTTCACAAACTAAAAATTTTTAAATAAATTTTTTTGACACTAAATTTTTTCTGTTATTAATATTATTAAAGCCAGCAGAGTAGCATTTTGTGGTATAAAAATAATATTTGAAATCATTAATTATTTATATATTATCCGATATTGCAGAATAAAAATTTAGCAAACATGGCTTTTAAAAGTTTATAAATGCAGCCAGCATTCAATAAATTGAAAATTTATTGAACTAAGAAAATTTTATTTTGGAAAAAAAATTGTTGCCACATTCTATACGATTTTATGCAACTATGTTTAGTGGTAGAAATAGTTTTATACACCAATACATTTAAAAAAAATCTTACTAATACAAACATAAAATTTGTACCACTGACAGTTGAGTTATGTACCTGTCAAAGAGTCGGCATACTAGTTGTATACTATGATATGAATGAACTGAAAAAATTTAAGTTCAGTTATATTTTGTTATGTAAGTATTGTAGTAAAGTATTATAAAAAAACAATGTAATAATATTAATGTCATACTCGTACATATGGGTATTTTTTAATAAAATTTTTTGTACAATAAATTGAAGTGTGTAAAAAGGTTTGATAGGAAAAACTGCTAAATCCAATCATAGAAAAATGTTTGTAAGGAAAACAGATAAATCCAGTACATTATTAGTTCAGTGTTTATAACTAACTCAAGCTACGAATATGAAATAAAGAAGTTGTTTACCTCTCCTGTAAAATGTGCTGAAAGGGAGTTAGAAGGTTGCATATTAAGCCGACGATATATTTCATGCAAGTTGTCTTTTGCTTACAATTGTAGAGTGAAAATAAAATGTTGACGGCGAAATTGAAGCAAAACGCGTTCTGCGGTATCTCTTCTTCTTAAGCGGATGTGCCCACAATCATTTAAAATAGCTAGAGACTGATTTAATTTTTGTATTGCACTACGAAATTAACAGGACGACCCATAGTTTGTAAATATATTATAAATTTCTTATTTTCAATTAAAAATTGTATAATTTTTCTTTAAACTAAAATCTTTTAAGGTAATTGATGTAAAAAAGCGTTTTAAATTTGCTTGCAAACACACTAACATACAAAAACTTTTTATGGAAGTCAAATATATTGCCTGCTTTTTAAAATAAAATAAAAATTTTGGTTCAGGAATTTATATTTTCCTTTTGTTGTTTCAATATATCATTTATTTTTTATTTTATTTTTAAAATAGCCGATTTGGTATTTAGATATGAAAAGCCATGTTATTTTCTTAAATAAAGGTAGCCCCTTTAAATAAGAATTGCATATTCCATACTTGCATAAAAGGATTTATTTTAACTGTAAATGTTAAGTAGTCGAATTTCGGCCACCTGGCGATCCTAGTAAAAATTACTCTTTAAATTTAAAGAAACACATTTTATTTTACCTAAAACATTTTTCAGATATCAGAATCTAATAAATTTATAATAAAACCTAATTTTTAATTGAAAAATGGTGTAAAATACATATCGCTCATTTCGTGCAAGACCTTCACAACACAAAATTTGAAACTTTACAGGAGAGCTTTTTTAAGATTCCAACCTATTATTTCTCACCTTCTCTTTCACTAAAATACAGTTATGAAATCAAATGTTTCTTTTTTGCTACAAAGAATACCACATGTACAAGAGGAATGCCAAACACAAACTGAAATGTGACCTTGTTTATGTTAATTGCTCAAGTTTGTTACGAGAGGTCATAGCGTCACAAGCATCTGTATTACCGTTATTTTTTCGATAATTCTCTCCGTTCTTAGTTCAATTTGTAGAGATTTAAGAGAAGAACATTTCTGCATTACTAGCTCGAAAATGCCAAATTTTGAGTTTTGACGGTCTTGCACGAAATGAGCGATATATTAAACTAGCTGCTTGATGCCTGGGATTTTCCAAAAATTTAAATACTGATTTTTTATTAATTTTTATAGTTCTATAGCTGACACCCGGCGTGTGTTACTACGGTCTCCACCCCTCGTAGTCCTGTTTTTGAAAAAAATACATTGTTTATGTGTATCTGAATAGAGATCTAAATTTCATTACAGTCGATTAGATTGTTTCAGAGATATAGAAATTGCCAACTACCTCCTCTCGTGGTTCTATTTTTTAAAAATGAATAGATATGTGTCCACATAAACAGGCGTTTTAAATGTCATTAACTTATGAGTGATAGTTTCGGACAGGAAGAAATTGCCCCCTACCTTCCCTTGTGAACCAAGTTTTTTTAAACAATTAGTGAAAGTAACCCTTTCCAATGCTTGTATTTTTTGTAAATCAGTTGAGTGGCTCTTGGTTTATAAAATGACGAACATATGATACTTATTTTTATATATAAATAGATTAAAATATTTTAAAGAATATGATCCTGTAAATAACATTTATGCGTATTAAACTAAGAATTTAATAGTTATTTAATAGGTACTTAAAAAAAATACGTCTTTTACATCCAATTTCTTCCAACGCTACCTGAACGCCGTTTCGACGACTTATCACCCGCATTGTCTTTACGCCCCATTACCGGAGATCCCGAACTACCAATATTACGTATAAGCATTTTTAAACCTCTTGCTTGAGCATCACTTGCCTGTGACACGCTATTCACTTCTGTGGCTATGTTACAAAAATCGTCAACCACATGACCAGGTGGACTAATATCAAATGGTAAGATATCACTTAAACTCTGCTGAGGACGACAGGAAGAACGTAGTTTTGAAGCATGATCACCACCAGCGGCAACATTTACATTTTGTGAACTTGCAGATGCCGAAAGTTGCTGTTGTTGTTGGAGTGTTTGTTGAAGACGAGATTTCAGTAAAGCATTTTCCTCTTGTAACCGACGTATAAGAGCAGCTTCCTGTTCTGCACGAACAAACGTTGGTTGAGGCAAACATTGATAGACGGTTGCCAAGAAATTGCGTAAAGAAAGCTGTAAAGTATCCTGCCACTGTTTGCTAAAGTACATGGAAAATGTGGGCGATTCTTCGGCATTCCGGCAGAAAGGGAAATCTTTATAGATAATAAAATACAAAACTACCACAATTAACTTTAAATATATAAAAAAATATACTTACAAAACCAATCCTTCCATTCACTTTGTTGCTGTAATTCACAAGCTAATTTTGTAAAAAATTCAGAAATTTTATCCGTTTTACTGTGATTGTAGGCCGTAATCAAGTAAAGTTTAAGCAAACTATTCTCTAACTTTTTCACAGCTAAAAAGGAAAGAAATTAATTACAAAATTAAAAAAATATATGCATATATTTTCCACTCACCCGAAGCATATGTGTGTTCTAGTTTACTAAACAAATGTGTATCCAAATGTTTCCACAATATTAACAATGCCTGCAGGTCGTGTGTTTGTATATGTTGATTAAATTGTTCCATTATTTTTTCAGCCCGAAAGGATTGATCCTTTTCATTTCTTTGTTCATTATCCAAAGCTTTTATAGTATTGGAAAATCCTCTAAATACCAAATATTCATAAAGTAGTTTATCTAAAAATTGCACTTGTGCCATGATAATTGCAATATTTTTTCAATATATTATTAAAATATAACCTTTGCAAAATGTTTACACAAATTAATAAAAATATACACGAAACGAAAACAAAAGACAGCTGTGCCCAAAAAAATTAGTGATGGCAAATTAATCGATAAATTTTAAGGTGAGTTTTCTTTATATAAAATTACACACAGAAAAATTGTATGTCTTTTTGTGCGGAATGTTCCAATCGGAACCAAAATTTTATTATGTTATGCCATGTTTCCACGACGACTTGAATCACCTGCTTCGCTCTCTGAATCATGCAAATGAATCATGGTGTTTACACGACTTGTCTACTTGCTTCGATTTGACAGTTGTCTTTAATAAAAAAATCAGCGTTGGTAACTGTGAATTTTTGAAACGCGCCAAAATGGAGAAAAAGCACTTAATTTAAAAAAAGCAGCAAGTTTAGACTTTCTTTTTTTATTTTTAAAGCTTATTGAATTAATTTTGCATAATAGTTGAATATTAAAAATACGGTATAATCGCGAAAAAGTTAATCTCACCAAATTTTAGCGCCCCTGTGCCGCTCTAAAAAGACCGAAATATAATGTGCTTAGGTTGGCTTAAGCAACTGTTCGAATACATGTATATCATATGGGTAAAACCATATTGAACCATATTTTTGTTAAGTTTTTTGAAACTGACATTTGCTTAAGCAAAGTGCGAAACCGATCGCACATTCCGTAAGGAATCAAATGTTATTTTTTTTTTGTTTTTTTTTTTTTTTTAAATACATTTTAGAGACTTTTTGTTAATTTTTGACAGAAGGTTAAGCAAGATTATGTTTATTATGGTTGGCCCTAAACTGTAACTGCTTGTTTTAGAACACGAGCGCACAACTCATTCGTTTGACTTACATTTAAAACAAAAAAAAAACAAAAATCTGAAATTTTGTTTTAGTTCCAAACACTTTTCTGAGCGTATTAATAAAAAATGTCAACAAATCAGGGCAAAACATCACAAATCAGATTAGATTTTAAGCAGAAAGTGGTACTTTTGATGTAGCCATCTCAAAAATAAAAATGAAATGCCAAAAAATTCTCGACGCTATGGAAAACACATAGGAAAAAGCACACAGGAAAACATTACATGTACCGAAATTTTTTGATTTAAAGTAGTTTAAATAAATTTTGTATGTTATTTTGGAAAAATCTTTATTTATTATTACATTTTTTAGAATAAAATACCGCTTAGAAAAGTTAATAATTCGAAAAACTATACAACCCCTGAAACATTTCGCGATTCTACTGTATAAGAATAAAACAGCCTTTTGCAGTTCAGGTTTTTTTTAGAAAAAAGAAAAAAAAACATAAACAAAATAAACAAATTTGCTTGTATTCATTTGTATTAGATAACAAATTATTTTTAATTGCATAAATTCTATACAAAACTTTTTTAAAAGGGATCTACGATTAATAGTACGGATTCAAAATTAACAATAGTTATCTATTTATCCTTTTATTAAAATATTTAAATAATAATGTTTGTTTTCAGAAGTTTAATACTTTCATATTAAAAATATAACAATAAAACAGCCTTTGATAATCAGAGGTGTTCTGGAAATCGAAACCGCAAAACGCAAGAATTTAAAAGTCGTTTTTTTAAAAAGATTTTTGTAGTAGAAGAAATTCCAATACAATACAATACAAATATTTACTTATTATACAGAATTCTATAAGAAAATTATAAAAAATGGGATTAATGCCCAATTTTCAGGATAGTATTTAAATCTATATTATGTTAATTTTCATAAAAACTTAAATCGTATTTAATTACAGATTGATTTTTTGAGTTTTATATGAAAAGTCTTATTTAATTAAGATAAAAGTATGGTAGCACTACTAAATACAAAAAAATATCATAAACAAACAGGCCTATCACAGAAATCAATTCCGATCGAAAGTGGAAGTGATTTCCTATCTTGATTCCACAAAAACGAAACCACTTTCGATCGGAATTGATTTCTGTGACAGGGCTGAAAGTGTAGTTATTTACAAGGTGGTCTCAGAAAACAGCTGGTTCTTATTAGTTTGTCTGTTGTTTTTGTATTGTTGTGATATTGAGGCCACCTTGCTAAGTTAATCCAATGGAAACTTAAGTTGAATTTAAATGTACCACATCGGTGACTTAAGTTTCATTTAAGTGTTTAGTGAAGAAGAGAATTTTGTATTTAAAACGATTTTAACCATAAATGTGTTTTAATGTCAATCCTGAAAATTGGCCATAAGAGTGTATTAAAAATAACTTCAAAATACTTGCGTTTTTTCGATTTCCAGACCACCCCTGAATATATTTAGAAAAAAATACCAAAAAACTTAATAAAAAAGGTGATACATTTTCGTACATTTATTTAATAAATTCTGTTTAGATCTTTTTAAAAAGAGATCACAAATTTATAATAATTATTCCAAATTAATAAAGCTAATATTTTCATCATTATAAAAAGTATAAAAAAGCACCAACAATGGTACAAAACGCACCGAGTTGACAACGCTAACATAAACGATTTATTCAGCTAGTTCAGATAAACTTGCGATAAATATTAGGGAAGAGAGGAATTTTTCCTGCTTCGCAAGTAGATTCAATATGAATCTACCTGATTCGCTCTCAATATTTTGTATGGCGAAGCCAGTTGTTGCGTTCATGATTAGGGTGTGAAGCATGAATAGAGAGCGAAGAACGTACCGTGGAAACATAGCATTACTTATGAAATATAAACTTGTTGCTTATAGCCGACTAAGCCGCTAAACCCATCTTCATGAAACTTTTACAGTATATTACTTATGGTCTCGAAGGATCAATAGGCTAATTTTTTTTTGAAATTTTGAGTGAGCGTGACACCTCCCATACAAAGACAAAATACATTTCTGTATATCTGGAGAACAGAAAGTCCTAAAGTTTCCAAGTTTGGTGCAAGCATCTTGGTTATCAATACGCAACATCTGGCAAAATTAAGGCGGGATTGAATAAGTGGGCTTGGTCCAAAATGGCTTTATTTAAGAGAAAAATTGTCCAAATTTGGTACACATAGCTAGGTTATCATTACAAAGTATCTCTAAAAAAATGAGCGGGATTGGAGTTATGGGCATGGCATATCCCCACAAATACATTATAGATTTATGTATATCTGGAGAACGACAGGAGCCAAAGTTTCCAGAGTAGGTACAAGCATTTTGGTTATCAATACACAACATTCGACAAAATATGGCGTGATTGGAGAAGTGGGCGTGACGAAAAATAGATTTATTTACATCTAAAGAACGGTAAGAGAAAAATTGTCTAAATTTGGTATACATACCTGGGTTTTCAATACACAGGATGGTATTGGAGAAGGGTTCATGAATCCTCCCATACAAAGACTTTATAGATTTCGGTATATCTGGAGAACGGTAAGATCCAAGGTTAAATAAAAATATCTTAGTTATCAATACACAACATTAGACAAAGTGTGGTTGGAATTGGAATAGTAGGAGTGGAAGCTCCCATACAAAGAGTATGTAGATATTTTTATATCTTGAGGACGACAAGAGCCAAAGTTTCTAAATTCGCTACAGGCCCTGCCGGTCGTGCTCACGTTACTGCTAATGTTTTTGTTTAGCAACCAAAGGATGGTTAAACTAAAAATTGGAACCGCTAAAAGTGCTTGTTAACCTATTTGACAGTTTGTTAATTTTCTTGTTAAAATCATTTAATCATATGTATATTGTAAAAAGGGTCGCAATTTGACCCCTTTTTGGGGAGTATGCAACTTTTTGTGGGACTATTTATACACTTTCTTATCAAAAAATCGTCAAAGCCGCTAAATACAATAACCTTTTGGCAGTTGAAACAATTCGCTATTTGAACCAATGTTTCCTAATTTGCCGCACATGTATTTACTTTATCTCTCATCAGCGTATGTGCAGAAGAAATTATTTTTTAAATAAGGTTTTCTTAAAGACAAGCTAAATGATAAGTTAAAAGTAAAAACACACAATTAAATGCCATTAGCTTTGAATTTGTAAGATGTAAAAGATTGGATTGAAAGTAGAAATTAAATTTATAAAATGCAGAATATAAGTAAATAAGTTGCTTAATTACAGAAATGTACATACATATAAATAAAAATTATTAAAATAGGTTTACGACCTTTATTTTCTAAAACGACTTTTTTGTCCGACTTTATTTTGAATGGTGATATAAGTCTGAATTTACACGTTTTATCTTTTGATGCTCAACTTCTTTTCAATTCCCTTTTGAAGTTGGCAATATGGTCACACGCAGCAATCGGTTTCCACTGTTTTTGCTTCAGAGCCTCAAGGATTTTATTCGAAGCGAACCAAAGAGAAAAAGAAAAAAATTACATGCAGCCATTGATGGCAGGGCTGTCAGATGTGGCGATTTCTCGCCAAACGTGGCGATTTTCAAACTTGTTTGGCGACCTAATTTTCGATTTGGCGACATGGCGATTTATAAAATAGTTGGCGACTTTGTTGGCTATTTTTGATGAGCCATGAATTTGTTTTGAAATTTGTTAAATTCAATAGAAAAATATTAAATTTTTTTTATTCTAGTATTTCAATGTATGAAATTTGATGCATTCATATGTATGACCAGTATTTAAAACTAAATTATATTGAAATGGCTGATGAAGATAATGAAAATCTTCGAGAAATTTTTTTTTCACATATAAATGTGCTCTTGAAGGAAGTAATAAGTAGAATTCTTTAAAAAATTAATATAATTAAAGTTTATGAACATTTTTCCATTATAAAATATGACAAATTATCACTGATAAAATTCGTTGTTGTTAAAGATATTTTAAAAATTTTTATGAATCCTAACGTACCTTTGGATGTTAATGAAACACAATGGAAAAATACCGTTTGTTAAAAGAGAATTTTAATGATGATATTCAATCTAATTTAAATCAGTTTAGACCAACAATTTATAGCTACAAGGATACGGCACCTACGTACCATTTAAAGGAACTTGCATTGACTGTTCTGGTTATTACAACTAGTAATGCCTGTGTTGAAATAATGAATACCACTAAAATCGAAGTAGAAAGCGATATGAAGTTTTCGACACGTTTTAACGAGTTATAAGTTGAATGTAAACAGTACATGTTGCATTTCTTTTGTTCCTTCACATTGTATTCCAAAAAAAGAACACAAAAAGGGAGTCTTCTCGGTGAAGTATATAGCGTTTTAGATATATCATAGAACTGCAACTACATACAAATGTATTGTATATCCAATATTTGTTTAATACTTACCGCAAAAATTCTTTTTTTGTCGCTTTAAGTAGACTACTAAAAAAATATTTTAAACATTGCATTTTGTGCTTACTAATTATTTTTTACTTTGTTCTAAATAAAATTAAACAAAATATATCTTGGCGACTTTTTTTGAATTTTTGGCGGATTTTAGCGATACGGAAGAATTTTTTTTTTGGGGATTTATAAAAAAATATTTTTAATTATTCTAAAAATACATATATTATTGTCAAAAACGAAAAAATAAATGCTTTGGCGATTTTTGACATTGATTTTGGCGAAAAAGTTCAAAATAAATCTGACAACCCTGATTGATGGGCGTACTGACAGAGCACATGCATATCCGTACCAAATCCCTTTCTTCTTTCTTTACTCTCCAAAAATACAAGAGTTGATCTGCCATTAGACAGGGCCAAAAAATGCTAAAAATAATGCTAAAATTTTTAAAGATTTTTGTTAAAAATTTATTACCAGTATGAAATTTTATATGAAACTAATTACATTTTAGTGACTAATTTTTGAACGAAATTGAAATAAATGGTTATATTTAAGCAAATGGCTAGATTTTTGGTAAAGCATGTGATTCATATAAATATGTAGCACAGGGAGTTAAGATTAAATGTTCAATTAAGCGGGCCTTCAAACCTCTGGTATATGATAAATTTAAACGGTTTATTTATATAATATACAACATTTTTTGATCATTTTTTGTTCGTGATAACTCTGATCGCATAGAATCTATCATTTTACTTGGTGGCCACACGATCAATTTTTGTGTTTCAATTCCTTTCAATTTGCTCCCACTCTCATTTTTTTCACTAACACACTCACACTTTTTAAATTGATCACGAGATTGCTCTCAATTTTAACTATCCATTTGTTTGGCAATTTTACGCTCAATTTAACAGCTGATTAGAAGCTTAGTGAGCAAATTTTTCTTTTGTCAGTATAAATCAAGGCGAATTGACTAGAAGGTGGGGTCAAGTCAGCATATGGTTATTTTTTTCGGTGGTCGATTTGTCAAAGTTTGTATACGATCTAGTCTTTTTTAGGTAAACAAACATTTTTTTTTTCTAGCAATATTTTTGACAGATGGACCACAGAAACAGTGTTGTTGTAGAGTTGACCTCACCTTCTAGTGAATTCGCCTTGGTATAAATTGTTTTCTTTATGACATCTTGAAAGTAAATTGCTTAAAAATTGCGTGCATTCTACGTCACAGCTTTCAATTAATGTAAATTTTGACAAACAGTATATGTAAAAGACTATCAACAAAAAGTTGATCGTGTGGCCGCAGTGTAAAACAAAAATTTGTTATTGCAGTGTTGGAAAAAGTTACCAAACAGGAAAAAAGTAAACAAGTACACATTGGAAAAAGTATCCAATTTTGGTTTAACCTTGCGGCCACACGATCAACTTTTTGTTGATAGTCTTTTACATATACTGTTTGTCAAAATTTTCATAAATTGAAAGCTGTGACGTAGGCTGCACGCAATTTTTAAGCAATTTACTTTCAAGATGTCATCAAACGAAAAATTTTCTCACTAAACATCTATTCAGCTGATAAATTGCCAAACAAATGGATAGTTAAAATTGAGATCAATCTCGTGGTCAATTTTAAAAGTGTGAGTGTGTTAGTAAAAAAAAATGAGAGTGAGAGCAAATTGAAAGGAATTGAAAGACAAAAATTAAACGTGTGGCCTCCAAGTAAAGTAACAAAAAACGGAAACGCTGGTTACAATCTGTCAATTTGTTGGTGTACCACTTCGTGGTGGTTTGTTAACTACGTTTGTTTTTTTCGTGTGAAAGTGAGCAAAATAAACAAATATAATTTTACCAAATTACAGGACTTTTTTTTATAAATTATTGTTTGCGTAATTACCAAATTACTACAATCGTAAAAAAACACAAAAAAAGCAACATAAATGCGGTTGATGGCGTTTTGTTCAAAATATGAATCGAAAGGAAACTCAAGAACAAAATGATATTTCGATAATCATCGGGAATTTGCCAAAACGACTACAGGAGAAAATCATCACACGCGAAGGGAGAAACAGCAAAAGTTGTGGAAGCAGCAACGATTGCAAGAGCAATGTTAACGATGGTAGCGGTGGAAAGAAAGTTGAAGGCAACAATCTCCATGTGGCTAAGGTGGCAGAGTTCAATACCGCAAACACTTTAGCCAGCATGCCACATGAAAGCGTAGCAAACGGAAATGAAGCCACTTCCATCGATTTCTTTTTACGTTTGGCAGCCAAAAAGGAACATGAAAAGGAGAAATTGGATAAAGTTAAACCTGTTTTGGAAGCCAGCGGGTCATTAACAAATCCTATAACCAGGGAAAACCAAAATGAAAATCAAGCTAACGTTGTTGTACCAGGACTTATACGTCTTAATGCCGAGGATGCCAAAATATTGAATGAATGCCAGGATTCCAAAAATGGTTTGCGTAACCATGATAGACGTAATCGATATCAGACCAGACAAGAAATACTATCAGCAAGATATGAATTACCCATGTCTCCCGTTAGACATGTTCAAAAAATAAATCATCCGATGTGGTTTGAATCGTTGAATGATGAAAATGCAAATCGTCTGCCTTCACTGTTTGAGGGACTACAGAATGCCATGAGTCATAATCTGGTAATAAAGGTAATGCTGTATATGTTTATTTAAAAGAGTTTTCTTTTTTCTTATGGGTCGATTATGTATGGCAACAAAAATGATATTTGGCAAGGCAGCTTTTGCTAGTTTCATTTTGACAGAACTGTATCATGGCCCAATTAGTAGGTAAATAACGCATACAAAAGAAAATAAAAAAAATTTTGTAAAAAAAGAAATACCTATGAATAGTTGGGTGCATTTATTTTTTCGATAAAGGAGGTAACGGCATCCGAGGTACGACATTTGAGAAGCAATTCTAATCCGGAAGAATCACCGTCTGTAATTATATACCAACTTTCTTGCTTTAGGTTTTTTTCCCTTCTCAAAAATGCTGTGACTTATTTAATACACTCTATAAAGACAACTCAAATTCATCTGCCAACAACAATATCTTCACTGTTGAAAGTTTTTAATATAAATTTGACTCCACTTGTTGGACTAGTAAGTCAAATTGTTGTCCCATGGTAACTTTATTCACTAACTTTAACCAAAACAAGAAATATGTAAAAAATCTACACAGTAACCAAAACTTTACGGTTACCCTAATATTAATTTTTTGGCAACTGAAATCGACATCAGTTGTCAATTTTAATATATTTTCGCAACTGTCAACTCAACTAAATTTAAGTTGTCATACATAACCGATCTATAAATGTAGTAACATGTAGTAAAAATAGGAATACCCAACTTATTAAATTTCGATTATTTTTGGGAGAATTCTTGAAAATTAAATAGGCATTTATAAAAAATTTTGCTATCTATGGAAAATTTTTAAGTGGAGTTGCATTAAGAAGATTTTCTAAATAATTGTTATTTATAAAAAATTATTTTTCCGAAAATTTTGTATACCTACATATGTATATAGAAAACTTTACTGTTTGAAGGAAATTTTGCAATAATTTTCTATTTAAGAAAATCTTTTATGACAATTTTTTATGTTAAGTCTAACCAAAAATTTCATATTTTTAGATAATAATAAATATTTATAAGCATTTTTTGAAAATGAAATTCCATAGAAATTATTGCAAAAATGTACTTTTTATGAAATTTTGAATAAACCTATTATTTAAAAAATTTTATACAAACTTTTTTGAAAATTTTCTGTTTTTAATATCAGTATATATTTTTGAAAAAATATTTATTTTTATTTGCCTTTCTAGAACTGGTCCAAATTATGTAACATACGCCAACAACTACAGGAAATTTTTAAAAATCTCTTATTAGACAATTTAAAATTTTGTTGTGAGGAAAAAGTAGATTCTTTTTTTTGGAAAATACTCTTCTACAATATGCGTGAACATTTAAAACAGCAACAAAATTCATGCAATACAATGATCCATATACAAGAAATCATCTCAGAGGGTATAAAATTCTATGAAAACCTTTATCAACAACTCCATGAAAAGTATCTATTAAAGGAAACACAAATAACAAACCCCGAAAATCAAAGATCACAACATAAAATAGATTTAATGGCAAGAGTAACAGCACAAAAGTTATTAATTTATTTGGGAGACTTGTGGCGTTATAAAATTAAAGATTTACAAGGTCAAGATTATGCTGAGGCTGAGAAATACTATCATCAAGCCCAAGTATTAGTGCCATCGAATGGAGTGCCATATAATCAATTGGCTATAGTTGCTATACATAACGTAAATAATATTTAAGGGCCGACAATCAAGGAGATACAAGTGCAAAAATGTTTTAAGTTTTTTTTTTTTTTTTTATTTAATTGTTTACTTTTATAAACTTTTGGTCAATAAATTTCTAAAGTGATAGATAGGTACATATTAGTATTAAGGCCTTTAAGGACTTCAACTGCAACGACTACTACAACTACGTATTCTGTTTACACTACTTGAAAATTGTCATTTTAAACTTTTTACAGCTTGCAGCGCTATTCGTTCCGTTGTACTACAGCGACTATTCTGTTCCCCACTTAATTGTTGATCACTGCATCTTACTCAATTCTTTTAGTCTATGCACTTGTGCCCCTTAAGTTCTTACCCCCTAAGGTTTATAGTTAAAATAATACTAATTAAGTTAAATTTGTTTATATAGCGTAACAAATTTGATGCCATTTATTATCATATGCGTAGTTTAATGTCTTCTAATGCCATTCATTCGGCTAAAGAAAGTCTTTTGGTATTATTTGATGAAATACGCAAAAAGGTAAATTTTTTTCCCACAAAAATTTTGTTATAAATATTTAAATACTTTTTTTTCTAGTATGAAGAAACTGAATTACAATCTTCTCCTGTACACTGTAATTACAACAATAATAATCATCAGTCTTCAAAATCTATGCGAAAAGAAATATGGATTTATCCAGACGGCGTGCGTCGTTTACATCGCACAGATCTTAATGGAAATAATAATTATAAAATTATTATTAACGAAGAAAAACGTTTTAGGGAGATGGCAACAGAAGAGGTAATGTTCTGAAAATTTTATTAGATTTGCATTAAAAAATCATTATTTTTTTATTAAACTTTTAAGCTTTTGCGACGCATAATTTCTTTGTATTTATACATAATTGGAAAACTTTATACTGGTGTTGGGTGAGTTTTTTTTATCAGTCTGCTACTAAAACATAAAGTTTCTCTAGTCACTTAGACTAGTTTAGTATTTCATTAAGCATATTTATGTATGCATGAAATTCACTGTATTATTCGAATAATCGTCAAGTAAAAAACTAATAAATCAATTATTTTAAGTCAAAGTTCGAAATCAGTCACAAATTAGCTAAGATTGGATACTGTATTTAAATAAAATAAAACAAGTAAGAGTGACGAATCTTCAATACCATTCACCATACCACACACACCAACTCTTGTGTTTGTGAGAAGGTCCCTGGGGATCTTTTTGATTTTCAAACTCTCGCAACTCTTAATGTTGTACTTTATATAGGGTCTAAGATCAATATTATAGAAATTACAAAAAATAAAAATCAGTTATTGAAGAAATCGCTTAAATAAAAAAGCAACAGAAAAAATCGTTAAACTTTTTTAAAAAAATACTTAATGGTGATACTCGTAAAGCATTCTCAAATTTAATTCTATAAAAATAAAATCTTTAAAAATCATTCAAATTACAAGTATTGAGAATGAATAAATAATCTTTTATTTACATTAAATTAATGACCTTGAAAACCTGCATATATGAACTATATACATAAATTATTTAGAGTAATCTGAAAAAGGTCGATCAACACTTATAATTAAAAAAATTTAATTTAGAGGATTTTGATTGTGAAATCATATTATTTTTATTTTTTTTCACAACAGGTCCATAGGGTATATATGTATATAAGTTTGTCATTCCGTTTGTAATTTCTACAATATTGCTCATAGACCCTTACGCTGGGGAGCAGTTATTTTGTTAATTGTTGTTAATTAACAGAATATGATGAACCGTTTTCAAGTTATTCCAATATATGTAGTGGAAGTGCCTTAATTTTGGACATAACGATATATCTCGAAAAGTCGAGCTGATAGAGAAAAACGGAGACTAGATTTGAAATCAGCGACCTCAAATTTGCAATAAAGTTCCAGGCCGCACAAAAATTTTGTTCCCTTGTGTTATTAATCCGTCTGATCGTCTGTCTGTTAAAATAGGTTTTCCGACGACCCAGACATGATTGGGAGTTGGTTGTTATACATTTTTGTCACCCACTTGTTGGTTTTTGTTAGTATATCTGGAGAACGCCAAGAGCCAATGTTCCCAAATTAGGTGCATACACGCATCTTGTTATCAGTACACAACATCCGACAATATGTGAGCGTGACTAATAATAGATATATTTATATCTAAAGAACGGTATTTAAAGCCGAATATAGCAATCTTACTTGTTTATTATTTTTTTGTGAGCGCATACATTTATCAATAGAGTAGATGTTCTTAAAAAAATAAAATAATGCAGTGCTCAATCTGCCACCATTAACTAAAACATAAACTATTTTTAGGATGGAAACCATTTTGGAACATCAACGTAAATTATTGTTACAATTAAGTGTTTTATTACACCGTGAACCATTAACCCTTAGCAGGACAAGATTAATGAAAATTTTGGCTTTAAATATTTTTATCATTGAACATAATAAAGATAAAGGTAAATAGAATTTAGAAATTATAAATACATAATTACATATTTTTAAGTATTTGAACACAAACCACAATAACAAAGCAAATATTACAGAAACCAGACGTTATCATGCATTTAATTTTTGCAATCAAATCTTTGGTTTATTACTACGTAAATCTCATAAGCTTTTACACTCGTTAAACACAAGTCCAGAAGAATTTGAAGATGAACAGTAAGCCTTATATTAAAGAGTATGATTTGAAATTATTTAAATTTTAAATTTTTTAACAGCTTTTTGGATTTGAATACAACATTGAAATACAATCGAATTTATGTATTATGGCTTAAACATAAGGTCAACCTCTGGGAGCCCATAAAAAATGAAGAGTAACAAATGTTTATTTTTCTATAAATTAAATAATTTTTATTATTTTTATTTACAGTCACGTTTTCGTCAATTCCTGGCTGGAGTTAGAAAAATTGTTTAATATTTTAGAACAAGAAAACTTTTTCGATATAACCCAACAAAACTCTATGGTTTTTGAGGAAGATCTATTTTTTATGGGTTTTACTCCTCTGATAGCTATTATACCAAAAATAAAAAATGATATAACTTCAGATGAAAGCTTGCAATTAAAAGGTCGCCTTAAAGTTCTTTTGGATTTTAAAAATACTTATTGTGAAAATCAAAAACGTTTTGAAAATCCAGTCAATTCCCATTTTATCAATGAAGACTTAAATTCAGATATTAAACAGGCTCTGGATGATTTACAAAGTACCCAATCGACAAAAGCTGATGATGGTGATGATGAAAATGAGGACAGTGACGAGGGTAATGATGAAAATTATGCAGAGAACATAATTGCTAATGGAGATGTTGAAAAACTGTTTAAAACAAAGCCAGTAAAATTAAGATTGAATACAAAAACTGAGGATACACAGTTGTCGCATCTTTCTAAACTTAAGAGGGAATTAGAGGCAAAAACTCATGTTAAGAAAATGTATCATAACAAGTTGGAGGTAAGTGAATAACAATTTTTTAAAATCGGCTTAGAGTTTAATTAAGTAAGTCATTTTTGTAAATTTCTAGGAAATTCTAAAATTTGTTGACTCCAAAGTTTATATTGAAGTGCGCCCGAAATATTTACTACCCGACACAAATTGTTTTATTGATTGCTTAGAAGATTTTGAACGTATTGTCCACAAATTTAAACGCTACACTCTTATTATACCCCTAACAGGTAAGTAAATTTTGATCTCTAGTTCAAATTTACACTTCTTAATTTAATTTAATTCTTGAATTTAATTATTCTCAAATATCATTCCAAAATATTAAAAAGTAGTTTTAAAAATTTTAAGGTCAAAAACTTTTAAATAATTTATTTTTGCATTTTAGTGGTAAAAGAGTTAGATGGCCTTTCAAAGGGTGTTAAAGTGGAATCATATGAGGAGTCATTACAAAAACAACGTATACATCACTATGATGATGTGTCTACAAGAGCTAAAAAATCTTTAGATTTTATAAAAACCGCTAAAAGTTATGTGAAGTAAGTAACAAAATTAAAAGAAAAAGCAGCAGTATGCTTAATTTGATATACATTGCAGATGTGCCACTACAAAAGGTTCTATTATAAATTCATCATTATTCGCTTTAGTCGAAGAGGAACATGTATCAAATGATGATAAAATTTTAGCCACAGCAATAGCATTATCCAAAACAATGAGTTCGGAAACAAGTAAAGGTAGTTTAATTCGTATAGAAAATTTCAACATCATGTTCTAATTTTTTTTTTTACAGACGGCAAATGCTTTGTACAAACTGAATTGGTACTAATAACAACAGATCGCAATTTACGTGTTAAAGCCTTATCACGTAATTTAGCCGTTAGTGAATTGCCAGAATTTTTACAATGGGCCAAAGACTGTAATTAATATAGTGGTTTTTTGTTTGTTTTATCTTACAATTAAAATTAAATTACACAAATTTAACAGAAAGTAACAGAATTTTTAACATTTTGCGGAAAAAATCAATTGCTACCAAATTAACAAATCCTATCAGAAGTTTGATTTTTTGAAACTTCAGTTTTGATTTATTTTAAATAGTTATATGTACTACATATATTTTATATTCAGAATATATATTTGGTGGTAATGAAGGATAATCGGGTTTTTTTTGGTATGTGTGTTCTCTTTACATAAAATGTGGTAAAATAATGTTTTTTAAAACAACTATATATAGTTTTTTATTAATTAAAAATTTCTAATGTTTTTTGTTTAAATGTTTATTATATTTTTAATTTTGTATCTCTTTGTTAAAATAAATATTTGGTGGTATTAGAAAATATTTCTAATATATGTACATGTGTAACTTTATGCATATGAATGCAAATTATATTCAAAATAAATAATTTTACGTGTTTAAAAGAAAATTAAATATATTTTTTATTTTATTAGCTGATATGCAAACAAACGCAACTAGCCTATTATTCAAATTGACGATGCGATACTTTTGCAATGTTTAAAATGATCATGCATTTGATATGCAGTGTTGTAAATTTTACTTTACATGACCATCCGTTCTGTATACTGTATTTTAGACCTTTGTTCTGTGTAAATTATTTTATAATGAAAACCCTTTATTTTTTTGTATTTAATTGAATGTCCTGTATTTGCGCTGTATCTATTAAAAAAATTTAATTTCATTGTAAAATGATCTTCACCACAGGTGGAAAGGATATACATATAAAAGTTTGTCATTCACTTCGTAATTTCTACAATATTGATCTCAGACGCTATCAAGCATTTGTGTTATAGAATCCGAATTCACTCGAAAGTGGATTACTTCAGCATTTTTGGTGTTCTTCAATTCACAGGCACATGTTTTTCTTCGTTTTCAATTACAGTAGAAAGGCGTACTACACCCTTATTCAGCGTTTCGATTCGGATCGTAAATGTCTCAGTTTGGCAACTTTGGTATTCTGCGTTCCGTTCCCCGTATCAACTCGATTTGTTTTTCGATTGTATGTATTCTGTTACGATCGTAGCTACGTTTTTTCAAGTTGTTTATTTACTAACGGAAAGTTTTTCGATTTTTGTTTCTGTAGTTAAAAAAGTGTGTAATTAAATAAAATGTGAGTATAAAATGTTATAAATTTATTTTGTAATAAATTTTGTTTTTTTTGTAACTTTAAAGCTTTATTTAATTTATTGCAGGTCAAAAAACACAACAACTGAGCAGTATGAAAAGCTGGCGAGTTTAATGGCAACGAAGGATGATATTGCGTCTGGATATCATAAGCGTCCCAAACAAGAGGTACAGGCATTCTGGGAAGACGTTGCAAATTTTTCTATTGCAATGATGAGCAGAAAATGAAAATTTCGCTCTGGCGCTTCAGGATTCCTCACACTGGAATAGTGGCTATTTTCTTCCTTTCCGCACTTAACTGATGAGTTTATTTAATTATAGTTACCACAATAATTAGTTTTTATATACATACGTATTTATCACTATTTATTCATACAATTTTACTTTTTATAGTTTAACAATTACAATGTTTACAAAATTTTTTATGTTTCTATTTCGATTAGGTTTTTTAGAATACCTATTTTCGATTCGAGCGTAACTCAATGCGGGAACGAAATCGAAACGCAGAATAATGCTAGGAACACAACTGGGACGAACGACGAATTTCGCCCAACTCGACGAATTTTTCCGTAAAAATTCGCTGAGTAAATTCGTCGTATGAAGCACAATAACGACGAATAGCTGGCAGCTTTTATAATTGAGAAAGTTGATCACTGTTTTTGCAAAGAGAGAGAAATAGTGTGACCATATTTAAAAAAATAATGCTTAAAAATAAAAACATAATCAAAAACACAACTAAAAACTATTTTTATAGCAAAATACTTTGTATACTTATTTTATGTGTTATACAATAAAAAAAAAAAACAATTATTAAAGTAAAAAGTAACTTTATTTACTAAACTACTTCTTAACTAAAACCAAACATGGTCATCTAGTACTGATTTGTTCGTCGTTCGCCGGCGTATGAAATAGAATTAAATCTATTTAAAGTTCGCCGTGTCTGGCGAATTTTCGCCGGCGCACTGATTGTGTGCATTTTCATATACACAAACGTCTTTTATTTTTGGCGACGAATATTCGCGGCCAAAAATTCGTCGTTCGCCCCAGTTGTGTTCCTAGCATAAGGGTGAATAAATTTGTTTTTGTAAAGTACATTGTATAAAAAACCGAAACAAAACAAAACATGGTAAATTATTTATGTATGCTTTTAAAGATGGTTTATATGTTTTCTGATTTATAGATTTGTTGGCTTAAACACATTTTAAACCAAAAAGACAGTTTAACTTGCTCTGATTTATTAGCCCTAAGGCTGGTTTTTTGAGATCCCAGTTAAACTAATAGCCTATTTCCGATGTGCGAAAGAATTCTTTCTTTCGTATAACTACATTGAAAACAAAAACAAATTTTAAGACTTTGTTTTTGTTTTCAATGTAGTTATGCGAACGAAAGAATTCTTTCGCACATTGGATATAGGCTATAAGTTTAGTTAATCTGAAAACAGATTTGTGCCGCCATTACCAATTTTGTATAAAAAAAATTTGACGTAACAGGTTAGTTTTGCTTAAAATGTTGGCCTTTAATGAAATAATAAAATTAAAATCACATTTCGCGGGAAAAATCCGAGTTTCAGAGTACGTTAAACTAAGTTTAAACCTAACAAACCTAACCTAACCTAAATGAAATAATAAAAAAACACATTTCGCACAGCTTAGTTTTGCTAAAGTTGGTCTTTAATGAAATAATAAATAAAAATAAAATTTCGCCAGAAAAATCAGAGTTTCAGACTACGTTTAATTAAGTTAAAGCGTAATCCACATTATAAAAACACGGCCTTAGAGAAGTTAATTAAAATTTACATACAGAATTCGTTGTTTCTTGTTTACAGGGATTCATAGTATTTACTTTTTAAATCGCATAATAGAGAATATAAATTGAGGTATTATTCAAAACTATTAAATTAATACAAAGTTAAAAACACGTAAATTTTTTTACTCAAATCCTAAATTTATTAATTACATTTTTAAAAGATGTCAGTATATACCCATCCTGCAAAATACTCCGACGTTGTCTGAATCAGACATTTCTTGCAATTGTCTGGCTTAATTCTTAGAGACTACGTTCAGATATCTGTCAGACATTGACTATACGTATTGTCTGGCCGCTTTCTGACCGATTTCGCATGGATATATATTTAGGGGGGAATTTATGAACCGATATGTACAATAGATTTCTGAATGTATTCATACAGATGTGTCTAACGAGACTTTTTTGTGAAAGTAATGACAATTTTCATTAAGTTGAAAATAAAATTAATTTTATTGAATCGTTAAATAAAAGATTAAAAAATGGTTCGTATATGTAAAATTTTTAGTTACATATATACTTTTCTTTTGCAATGAAAAAAGTTAAAATTACTTCTTTCAGCTTTCTGTCAGAAAACTTCTTTAGATTGTTTTCCAAAATTCGTGTCAACCACTTAATACATTTTTGGGTCAAAAATCTGACAAAATTCGTATTCGGTTCCGGCTTTTTTGTCGACGTTTCTCTCAGATACCTGGAAGACGTCGGAGTATTTGCTGGTTGGGCACGAGTACACACAAATAAAAAAAAATTATTTTATATACAGGCAGATGCACTACATAAATACAACAAAAAATTGTAAATAAATACAGGAATATGAATAGTTATATATAAGGCGAATTCATTACAGGTGGTGTTAAAAGCCCTGCTGATAATTTTTTTTTGGCTTTATAATTGTTGGATTCAAAATTTTGGTTATTATCTTTATTTCTGCTTTGTTGTTATTCTCTTTTTTATATTGTACAATGATTTTACAAAAACAAATTGCTTGTGGTTTTTAAACGACTTGTACTTGTAGTAGTGCCGAGATTACCTGTAATGAATTTGACTTGGTTATATAAAATAAAAATTGCACAGTTTGATATTTGTTTTTTATATATAACATAGAATACAAATTTTTTTTTAACAATATTTTTTTCTATTCAAGAAAATACAATATGATATTTATAATATTATAACTAGTTTACAATTGGCCAATTCAAACCAGTGTCATATCAGAAAACCAAACTTCTGAAGCCCGAAAATTTTTAAAAATTTATTTGTTATACATTTTTCTTTTATTTACAGACTATACGCTTTAATACCTTAATTGAACTGTACAAAAAAATAAGATCTTATTTAGAAATGTACTTGAAAACCACTCAAAATTTAGCACACCTTAAAAAAACGATCGTTTTAAAATCGATGGATTTTCATCACATACCTTATCATTTTATGTTTTTGTTAGTAATTTTCATTCGAAAAACTAAAACAACTATACATATTAAAATAAATTACACGACACATTAATTTGAATTGGCCTTTAATGTCTATTTTAAAATATTTACTTTTTGTACATTTATCACTTGTACAAATAACTTTCAATATTACATACTATTTAATAAATGTTGTTCATAATAGCATTTAATGCTTAATTAAAAACTAAAAGATTTAATAATGAAAGTTTTTACCTTAAAATTAGTTAAAAAAAATATATGACTTTATATTGCATTAGATGAAATAATTAAGAAGCATATAGCACTTTTTTAGAGAGTTTAATGATTTTTTAAATCAAATATTTCTCTTAGTAAAGGTTCAACTTGTGATGGATTAACATTTAAATAGACACCAATTATAAATTCATTCAAACGTTCAACATCTGAAATTTTTTGTATTAATTTAATAAAGGCCGATTTAGCCTCGCAGCCAGGATAAACGGATTCCAAATATCTTCGTAGGAGATAATAATACGAATTCTAAATAATAGAATGGAATGAAAAAGTTGATAGGAGAAATGGATTTGCAAATACTAACTTGTTCTAATCTGATGACATCGGAATGAATAATACGTTGCCTCGTTGGAGAAAATAATACAATGGCACACATTATCAGTATTATATGTTCATCCATGCGCCATTTTTCATCAAAAGTACTTATAAACTTAATGTGTTCTTCATAAACATTACCTTTTGCTAATTTTAAAACTTCTGCTCTTATATTGGACATATTTTCTTTGGTATGGGGTATCTACAATTTTTATAATATTGAAATGAATTTTATTATTTTTCTTAATTTACAATTTGTATTTACCTTCCATGTATTACGATCATCATCATAGGTCATGACCGAGCGCATAATCATCATTTCTGTACAACCACCTTTGAGTAAAGCCACTTGATCTTCTTGACACATATCACAAAAGCCGGCAATCTTTTTGGCCATTTTAATTAAACGTTTTATAGCCACCGCAGTTAAGTTAATAACTTGAAGTAACTTTGGATCCTGGTTTGTGTCTTCTGTCTAAAATATTATTGATAGAAATATTTTATATCAACTGCTTTTTCTCTCTATGTTTTCAATATTGGATGATTTTATATGGTCATACAAATTAGTAATGGTAATAGTAATTAAATGTAAAGACTATAGGATACTAGCTATTTGGTATCGGCGCTGCTCGAAATTTTCGAAATAAAAAATTAAATACTGGAGAATTTTGTTAATAGCTTGACACAAGCGATATCTACCGGGTCAAAATTTTATCAGGAAACTTATTTTTGTTAAATAAACATATTTTGTGAATTTCAGCCAAACCGTACCATAAATAAAAAAATTTTAATAGCACGACAACAGCGCCTCCTATCGGGATTAAACTTAAGAGAAACTTTTGCTCCCTTTTACTCCAAAACTTTACCTACATTGGATTTTAACACAAATTACATCATTCGAGAAATATTTTTTAGCAGAAGTGCACAAATCGGTTCAGTATTTTAGGAGTTATAGGCGTTAGCAAGTGTTACTAAAAAATAGAAAAAACTCGTGTACGTGTGAGCAAAAAAGTGTCAACACATAACAGAAGCAGCATGTTTTGTTTTTGTGTTTACATTGTAAACTTTACAAAGTAAAAAAAAAACAACAACATGCAGAGTTCTCTACTATGCCTTAAATTGGAGAACAGTAGAAAATAAGAAATGAGAGAAAGACAATTTTAAATATTTTGTTTTCTTTTTGTTAGAGTTGTTGCTTTTTAATGTAAATGTTGATTTCTTATATTTTTTGCTTATGAATAATTTTAATGTTATTGTTACATTGTAAATAATGTGTTTATTGCATTTTTTTTTTTTTTAAATAAAGTGCGATCTTTTGATTGGGTGCGATTTTATATAACAGACACTACCGATCAGGGTCATTTATTATATGATTTACAAAATATATATACATATATAAAGATATGTATTTACAAAAAATATAGTCTATAGAGAGGTTATACCAACATAATTCATCTACAAAATAAATATAAATGGAAAATATATAAAAGGCTTTGTTATAAATTGAGATTAGGGAACTTATGTTATATACCTGCACATATGTATTTTTTTTCATTCAGAAATCCTAATCAACTATTTTAAAATATATACATATGTAAAAATAAATATTTAATTTAAATTTATTTTAACATACTTATATCGTATTTAATCATAAAAAGGCTATTAACTCAAACAATTTTTTTTCACTTTTTTAGAAAATCGTTACTAAATTTCATATGGCTTTAATATAAAATAAAAAATTGTTCTGCTCTACTGAGAATTTTTTAAATTTTGAGTTAATACCCTCTTTATGATCAAGTGCGATATGTTTTTTTAACAATAATTAAATACATATCTACATAGGTATGTATATGTATATTTAACGAAGTTTTAATGGTTAATATTAGAAATAACGGTACAATTAAGTTATTTCGAGATTGCAGTCGATTGTGTCGACTGCTGGCCCATACTAGTATATATAGATAGATAAAGCATTGATCGATGAGATTACTATAAAAAACATTGTTCGATCAATTCTCTATAGAGAACATTACTCGATAAATTCTCTAAAGAAAATATTACTCAGCCTGTTTTCTGTAGGAAACATTTCTCTGCTGGATAAGTTTTCTATAAAAAAATTCCTCAATTATATTTCTTTAGAAATAAACTCTGAAATAAGTCCTTAAAACAGTGATTCTTCGTCGGTCGGTATACTAAAAGATTGGTTCAGAGTTCTATGTGTTGCATCGCCAAAACCGTATTTTTGCTTATATTAATATAAAATTTTAAAGTTTAAAATAACATTTATCTTTAATATTAGTATTGTGGTTATTTTATTGAACTGTTAATGGTTTTTAATCCAAATTTAGATATTTTTAATTAGGCTTAAGTTCATTGAATTACATTTTCATTAAATTATTTTTATGAAGACAGAAATTTTACAACATGAAATTAATTAAACGGCCGAAGGTCGTTTCTATGCAGACAAGCTTTAGTTACAAAAAATTAAAAAATTTTCGCATAGTATAAACCCAGTTTTATCCCATCATGTCACATTAATCAGATAACGGTATTTGTGCTGTATACTTCTCTATTAGCCGCCTTCCAGAGTTTTTCATTTAAAATGTATTATATATTGTTTGAAAGGCTACTAAATTAGACGTCAAATAATGGCCAACTGACTTTAATCGGATAAAAAAATGCCTGAGTTATATTAGATCAAAGCTAAGATTTTATAAAACAAATTACGTTTTTCACTAACTATTGCCATTTCGGAAGATCCATTGTTTTAGAACTTTATTGTATAGTTCATTTGATTAGAAAAATATTAGCTTTAATTGACCGAAATCGGAAAAAATCCTTTAATAAGAACAACACTAGAATTTAAACTTACTAGAAGAAAACAGCGGAAAAAAAGTATACCGTTATCTGACAAATATGACGTGATGGCAGAAAACTGATTAATTTTTCGGCTTTAGCATGCCACAACACACGAAAATCAGTTTTTCAATGTCGACCTGTGTGATTAATAAATGGTAGAAAACTGAAAAAATTGCGTTTTAGATACTTTTAATTATAATTTTCAATCTTAATAATTTTTAAAACAAGAGCTGACCTAAAAAATTATTAGCAACACTGGAGTATGAGTACTCGAATTAGGTATACCCACCGGGTGCCCCGCCCCGCTTGTTCTAAACAAAGTATTCAATTCGTGTAGAGTGTTATAAGTTATCTTTGTTATAAGATAATACAGATAAAGTATGTTTAAAAACATGTGTAAAAGAATGTTAAAAACTAAAAATAGATTTAAATTCTGCTCTCCCGGTAGCAATACTATTACCAACCATTGATAATAGTTGAAATTATTAGAGCCCTCAGGTGTTTTTTTAAAGTACGTGAAAAAGTATACATTTTTGTTTAGTTGCGACATTTTGTTGATAATAAATTAAATATATACATATACATACTCTTTTCTGGTATAAAAAGCTTATTTATTTACTTTTTAATATTTTTGATCTTTTTTTTAGTGTTTTAGTATTAATCAACAAATAAAATGATTTTATGATAAAGTAGGAAATTTTATAGGCCCTTGTTTGCAGTTTGTCTTGATTAGTAGTTATTTACAGACATACCGGCAAATAAATACCTTTTGACTCATTTAATTATGTGTCGAGTTTTTAGAATTTTGAATATATTAATTGTAGTCACAACAAGCAGGTGTTTAATATAATTGAAAGTTGGTAAAAAAAAGTTTTTTATGTGATAAGATAACAAACAATTTTAAGTGCTATAATAATTATTCCTCAGAATAAAATTTTTTTTACATTTTTATTAAGGGTTGTTGTTGTTTATTGGTCTTTTAAAGCTTTAACATATTTTTATGGAAAGTCATGAACAAATTTTTTATTACAAAACTTGAAGAAATAATTTTTCTTCAAAAAACGTAACGGAGACGATAATGAGAAAAATTATATAAAACAAAAGTAATTACCTTTATTCTATCATCACTCATTAGGACACTTAAATCGTCATCAACTGGTAAATAGAGAGCCTCACTTGCCATTTTTAGCTCACGTAATTTCATTAACTCGGTTTCATTAAGCTCTCTTGATATGTTAATACTTGTTGAAGGTGAACACACCACAGATGGTTGACACTGCATTGTCTGTTGTTGTGGAATACAATTTATATTGCCATATTGTGATTCTCTCCCAATATCATGCGGTGCTTGTGATAAATGAATAATGGAATTAAAATGTTCATGTTTTATTCGGGGTTCAGGTGGTAAATTGTTAAAGGCTTGAAATTCTATACGTATCACTTCTGTTAGTACTGATTCTAAAGAATTTAAGCTATCACCAGGTGTGTAAGGACCTGAAGAATTAGATGGAAATGAATTTTGTATAAAAGTTTTGATATCGAAATGTTCACTGGCAAATTCAGCAGCTGCTGCGGCATCAACTTCAGAGGGCGGTGATAAAAGACCTCCCGAAGAAGTGCTGGGTAGCTCATCATGGTGTTGTGGCATTAGAGGAGTAGAAGGTGCGGTAGAGCTTATGTTAGGTGATGAATGGTATTGTAAAGGTGATTGCCTAGTTAAGGACTCTGAATGTGCCCCTGAAACCGATAACGGTGGTGAAACATAATGGCCACTATCCATAGACAAAGGAGTGTTCGGTGTGGGCGAATGTGATGTCGAAGTTAATGTTGGCGTCATAATAACAGTATTCACATCATTCGGACTGGGATAATTAAGCATAGAATGTATAAGTGTATTTTCATTTATCGGCGAAGCAACATTTGGATTTTTTGTAATTGTAATTGCAGTTGTAGATTGTGTATTTTCCGACAAATTTCCAATAACGGGCAAACTCTGCACACTTTTAATTACATTTTTGAGCTCTGAATTATCTTCCGAGTTTCCATTTTCATTGTGACCTTTAAGGATTTGATTTAACATTCGCAGAGCTTCGGCCGGTGTGTTAATAAATTTATTCATTATATCCATAGCGTTTTCCGGAGAATCCATTAAATTCTTAATAAACTGCAAAACTTCTTGAGGTGAACTAACAATTTTTGATATTATTTCTAAAGCATCAGTGGGCGAGCTCATAAATTTTGTAAATACTGTTAAAGCATTAAATGGTGAATTCATAATTTTACTAATGATTTTTAAAGCATCTCCTGGAAAACAGAAGAAAAAATAAACTTTAAACTATGAATAAAATTAAATATTATTTAACCTCTGGAAACTCCATACCTGGATAATTTATCAAATGTGATATTAAACGTAAAGCATCCTTTTGAGAATTTATAATTTGTTCTAATGTCGCTACTGCTTCTGCGGGAGTTTTCATTAATTTACTTATAGCTTGTGACGCCCTATCCGGATCTCCCACAATAAATTCGACCATTTCCTCTCCGGTCATCAATTCGGAATTAATATCACGCAACAAATCTACAGTTGACAGTGTAGTGCTAGACGCCGCAGCAATTTCATCTGATCTACCTGTATTACTGTCAAATGAACCACAACTTTGGGAATCATTATTGCCAGCAAAAGATTCAAAACAACTACTATCAGCGACGGCCGTTTCACCTTGACCCTCAGCGCCGTTAACAACTTCACGGCGATTGCCGCCACGGTTTTCTGGTGATTTGTTTTCATTTATTTTTCGTTTTGCTCGATTACTTTCAATTTTTCTTCTTTTAGCCATTTTATCTTCTTCAGACATAATATTCTCGCTTTTCATGCCAATATCGATGCACTTTTTCAAACGACATTTCTGACAAAATCTCCTCGTTACCACAGTAATTTCACAGTTTTGATTAAAAGGACAGGTGAATTGTTTTTTGGTAAGGGCATTGCGTCGAAAAAAGGCTTTGCAACTTTCACAGGTAACAGCATTGAAATTATAGCCCAAAGCTTTATCACCACACACAGCACACGTTTTAGGAGGTGACATTGTGTCCAATTAACTACTATTTTTTAATCCCAGTAAATATTTGTTGTTTTATTTTTCCTTAGTTATAATAATTGTTCAATGTTTTAGTATGTACTTCGTCTTTTTAAAAAAGTTATACATATTTTATCTTTTCTTGGGTATTAATTTGTTAATAATTTACACAACATGATTTTGAAACTAATGAAATTTTATTATTTTTGTTTTTATCACAGCATGACGTTAATTAATTTGTCCAAATTCCACTTAGAAATAATTTTTTTTATTTGATTGAAAATTTTATGATGGAGAAATGTCAAAAACAATTGGCTAATGTTAGAGACGATAAGAACCGCTTTGTTGATATATAAAGAAAAATTATACACAAAGAAAATTTTAAGTGTCAGCTCTATGCAGTGCGTTAAATAAGTATGTGTACAAATCAGATTAGTTCAAGCACTTCTTAAAATTTACTAGCTGAAATAGGCTAAACGGCAGTTTACAGTTTACTCGATTCAGAATTTAAAAAGAAAAATCAAAATTAAACATACAGGGGGCTGAAGCTCGTGGCGCCCCCTGGGTCCAAAAAACCGCCCGGCCACTTAGAGATATGTGTGGCTACTCAAATTAACGGTAACTTGCTCAAATATGTATTTTGTTTTCGTTCATTATTTTCCCCTCTAGGTTAATTTAAGAATATTTTTGGTGCAGAGAAGCTATAGTTAGCGAAGTCGGTATTTGTTATGCCATAGAGGAGAAAATTCTTTCAAAATAATTGAAAAACAAAAATAAAATAAAAAAAAAACAAAATAAAAGCAATATATTTACAATCGTGAGCAAATTACCTTTAATTTGAGTACCCATATATAGATATAAGTTGGGAGAGGAATTTTTTTTTTGCCCCAGAGGAACCCAGAAGTCCTGCCCGCCCTAAATTTTATTATTTTCTTTTTTCTTTTACAATTTCCTTTAATTTGAGAACTCACACATACAACTAAATTGTCGGGTCGGTTTTTTGGATCCAGGCCCCATATATTATTATATTTGGTTTTTTTTAATTCCAGAGAAGGTTTATTTTTTTGGTGCCCCGTAAGCTGCAGCTTTGCCCTGAAATAAGACGGAATATAATAAGAATGTATACAAATTATTCAAAAGAAAATTAAATGGGTGAAACTAAACGCCTATTTGGCATTTCATAGCAGAGCCAACGAAATACAATAGGTGCGTTTGAGTACTTTTACAGTAAAATGCAGTAAATGAGTAAACTTAAAAATTTGCTCTCACAAAAAGCTGTTGTCCAAAAAAGTACGCGAACGCAAAATTTGTAAAAATTCGTAAAATAAAGGCAACAGCTGATGGCAAATAATTGAAGTGTTTGAAAAATGTTTACACTTTTGACTACTTAGCTCGTTTTCTTATCGGTACTCGATTAAATACTTTTTATAACACGAATATTTTTGGAAAATAAAAAGAAATTATTTTATGTAATCTTTCATATTTGTTTGTTTTTTATTTTATTTGAATTTGCTAATTTGTGTCCGGCTAAATTTGATCAATAGTACACGAATACTTTTTTTTTACTATTGATAACTTTAAAAACAAGGGCTGTTCTAAGTACCCGAGTACTTGACACTTTTACAACTCCAAAAAATTAACATAACAAAACAAAGTTTCAAAAGTTGGTATTTAGCTATATAAATTCTTCACAAACAAGTTTAATTAATTAATATTTATTAATTTATTGTTTTTATTTTAGTTTTATTTCAACTTTTCTTTTTTTAAACAATTTTTTCACAATTTGTACGCCTTTTGTTTGCTACTTTTGTTTGTTTACCTTTTGAAACATATGTTTTTTGTTTTACTAAATTTTACTGCAAAAATTTCTGCAGTAAAAATTTGTAAGTACTCAGTCAAGAACTGTCACTTTACGCTCTCAATTTGTGTTCTCATTTACTGTATTTTGTGTACGCGAACGCAATTTATTAAAATGCAGTAAAGTTCAGTAAAAAATAGTAAAAAATTTTGTGTTCTCGAACGCAGCTAATAAGTGCAAAATAAAAATTGCGCTAAAAACAATGCTATATTTTGTATTAGGTAATACAGACTTAAGCGCCCCACCCTTTATATTACAGTATTATTGTATAAGTCCTCACCACTATTTCTTCACACATCTGCATTTAAAGCGGCATATGTTAGAAATTAATATGGACTGCGCCTAAAAAGGTAGATTTTCTGAAAGATTATTTTGCTATCTTTTATTTTTTTTAAAAGATTTTAGTAGATATAAGAATAAATGAAAAAGACAAATTGTATGTATACATTTTATTGCTACTCTGTGGAAGCAACATAGGGTTTTTTGCATTGCATTGTTAGTGTATACGATCATAAATGTCAACCATTCCTAACGAAACACTAACAAATCAAAGCAAAGCGGCTCGAACCGTCAAAATCAGTTGGCGTTTCGACTCCACCTGTAGTTGAATTCGCCTTGCATTTTTGATTGGTTTTAATCGATTACACATCTTGTGTCAACTGAACACAGTTGCTCTATAATATCGATATCGAAAAAATAAAAACATTTGACATCTGTGCTTTAACTTTAATTAACAAATTTGTCTTATAATTTTAGACGTGTTTTGGATATAATTTATTAAAAATAATTAAGTGTGCTTAATAAAAATATCTACAAAATGCAACGTGTTAAACCCATAGCTTCAAAAACTGGTGAAATTGTAGCATACAGCGAGGCTGCCATAAGACACAATATATCGGCAGTTGAGTACTGTCGTACCTCCATGGCAGCAATATCAGGTTGTGCTGCGGGTGAGTACATTATATTGTTTAATGTTTTTTTTTTGTATTTGTGGAATTGTTTTTTTAGGTATCCTCGGCTTAAATGGTCTTTTGGGATTTCTGTTTTATTTTATATCTGTTTTCGTCTTGTGGCTTTTAGTCCTTTCCAAATCCGGTACAGGATGGCGCAAATTTTTCATCAATCGCCAAAGCTTATTAACTAATAGTTTTATGGGTGCTTTGTGTACTTATGTATTATTCTGGACGTTTTTATATGGAATGGTTCATGTCTACTAAGGTCATAGTTTCAAGTAGATGTTTGCAAGGTTTAGGCTTGGTTAAGTTATATATATATAAAAGCAAAATAAATAAAGTATACATATTTAAAGGATTTTTTGTTTATGGCAAATTTATTGTTTTAAATCTTCAGCAGCAGCTGCTGCCGCTACACCAGAACAATCACACCAGGGTGTTTGGTTTAAATCACATTCTAGCATAATGTTTAAAACTGTTATTTGTATACCCTGTATAGTCATATCATAAACTTTTGGTATTTTATATTGCAATGTACTCAGTCCGGTTTGTCTGTCACGTTTGCGTGTTACTTCCTTCTGGTTGAAACACTTTTGTGTATCTCGTTTGCGATGAAATCGATTATGTATGTGTCTGGAAATAAAAAAGGTTGAATATGCAAAAAATACATACATATTTTCTATATAACTAACTTGAAAGTGTTGTTTACACCAGTCTTAATATTTTGTGGCCTTGTTACTCTTAGGCCAGCGTCACGTATGCGTACATAAAATTCATCATCTTCCAAACCCCAACCCCAATATATGTTCGACATGCCATTTAAAGTTTCAAAATGTTCTCTCCTTATAAGCAAAATGCCACCCACAAAATTTTCATAATGATATTTTGGATGTAAATCTGGGGCTGCAATATGCAAAGGACCCATTTCACTGGGATAGTCATAATGCAAATCATCATTGAGTGGCAATAAATCAACATCATGCATGACTATATAGTCATAAACACCACTGGTAAAACGAAACCCCACATTTATTAGAGATGCTCGATTAAAACGATATCGATCTACTTGATTTAAAATAAATATATGATGGGTTATACCCTGTTTCTTGAGAAAACTTGTTATGTGAGGCACAAATTGTAGCAGCTCTTCGAAACGATCACGAAAAGGTACCAGTATGGCTAACTTGTGTACAACCTGAAAATCATCTAAGGTATGACTTTGAATTTCTGCATTTTCTACTTTAGGTTTCCCTCGACTAAGGGGGCATATACAATCTGAAAACCAAATTTTGAATTTATTTTATTTACAAACGAAATATATTTTTATGCTTACCTGAACTCAAAGGCATTAAACTAAGCACCACTACACCGCCTAAACAAAAGGCCAAACCACACATAAACAACCAATTGATAGTGGCTAATGCTGTCATTTTGTTTTCTTGTTAATTTATACTATTATCTTTTATTCACTATTTATAAAAAAATCTGTTAATTAAAAATATTAGGACATTTTACCTATGTTATAAAAAATTTCTGCTAATTTAGCAAAAATAATCAGGGATTTAAAAACTATAAACCATTTAAGGTTAAACAAAAAAGTATTTTTAGTTACAAACACTACCACAACGAAGATTTTAATGCCATCAGCTGTTTTTTTTTGCTAAAAACATTTCGATAACAACTCTGTTTCTATATTTTCACATTGAACAGTACTGGATGTTACCGTTAGAAAACTGTTCAATTCCACCACAGGTGGATGAGCATATACAATATATCAATGCCTTACTTTCTCAACCTCGTATCTTAAAAAAATACGGTTTGGACTTTTTCATATAAAACGATTGTTTTTTTGTGTTCTATTACTGCAACAACTTATTTTTTCAATACTTTGTCTCAATTCTGTAAATATTAATAAAGTATTGAAATAATAAGTTTTTGCAGTAATAGAACACAAAAAAAAAACAGTCGTTTTATATGAAAAGGTCCAAACCGTATTTTTTTAAGATACGAGGTTGAGAAAGTAAGGCATCGATGTGTATATGTGGTTTTCATGAGTAACCGCGTAAGTCCATTTTTTCGATTTTGATGGCATATTGCTTAATTTTAAGCGCTCTTTACATATATCACAGAATTTCTGGAAAAAGATGGATCAATTATGATTTTTTCCGTCATAACAAACTTCAAAAAGTTCAATACCTAGCCCATAGTTTGATCTAGAATGGGTTTTTACGACATACGCGGTTAACCATGAAAACCTACAATAATTCCTACAATATTGATGTTAGCAGTGTTTAAAAACTTACAGCCGAAAAGTAAAAGCTTTCATTTTAATGATGCGGCTTTGTAGCAACAGTTTTTTGTTCCAAAGGTAAATTCATGATCGTAGAGTAGGTACTATACATAAATATGTATGTACATAGCTGAAAAAGTGACGTGTGAAAAGGGCCAAAATCAGTTTTTTTTTGGTAGGGAAGTGGAAATGTGTAAAAACAGGCCGCTACAATCAACACAAGTAGCGTGAACAAGACAAAAATAACAAAACACAAAACACGTTAAGCAAAAGCATTAGTTCAACAGACGTTATTTCTGCAAAACAATTGGGGGATTCACAAGGTGTCATAAAGTCATATGTCTTAAAATAATAACATGAAAAAATACGACTGTTGTGAGCAACCCCTCATAATTTAATGTGGTATTAATTACGACAGCACAATAAACATAGCAAGCACCGTTCTATTTATTTAAGACACTTTTTGTTTACAAACCAACAACAATATTTTTAAACCATTGTAAAATGTTAGAACATTATGACAATAAACCATGATAGCACACCTTGTGAATACCCCAAATGTATTTAGTAATACCGTTTTGTTTAATAATGTTATTTACTTACTTAAATATTATTTACCCGTGTAGTGGTAAACTTAAAATTTAATTTTAACAACAGTTTTGCAAATAAATCTCAATTAAATTTGTGTTCTTAATACTCAAGACTGGACGACTAAGACTTGAAGAGTGTGAAGCAGCACTTTTTTGGAGGCCACACGATCAAGTTTTGCCTTTCAATTTACAAAACACTCACTTTTTACTAACACACTCACTTTTTTACTTACCTGTCAATTTTACCTTTCCATTTGTTTGGCAAATTTAGGTTCAATTTAACAGCTGATTACAAGTTTAGTAAGCAAATTTTTTCATTTGTTCTTATAAACTGTTTTCTTGATGACATTTTGAAAGTAAATGACATAAAAATTGCGTGCAGTCTACATCACAGATTTCAATGTACATATGTATATAAATGTTGACAAACAGAGTACTATACACAACTGTCACGAGACGGAATATTTTGCGTTTTTTTTTGGCTCTTCGATAGCTGCCCCTTTTGCATTTCTCTTTGTCGCAAAAATGCCATAAAATTAAAATCCTTCCTTTACTTTTCAAATGTATTTCTTTGTATTATTGTTGTTGCATATTGAATCAAAAGTTTAAAATATTTAATAATTTACAAAAATTTTAAAATGAATACAAAATTAAGAACCCACCTTTTTGTTCTTACTTAATATACCAGTAAGTTCTTCTTTCTCATGTCATAAGTTATTTCTTTATGTTCTTATTACATTTTCACAAATCCCAGTTTTGTGAAACAATTGACAAAAATTCCCCGCAGGAATACGTATTCTTAAAAAAAAATTTACTGTTTTTTTCATGATTGCACTGTTTTCTTATATTCATTGCACTGTTTTTCCCAATTTTAAATCTGGCTACCCAGAGTAAAGAAACAGAGCTAATATTTGTTGTGTTGTGAATATTTTAATTTTAATTCAAATTTATTTATTCAAATAATTCTATAAAGTAATACTTTAATTATAAAATAAAAGTAAATATTTAAATATAAATGTTTTTAATAATATATGCTTGGTTTTGCTTAGGTATAGGTTATGTTTAGCCTTACTATTGTGCCATTTATTGCATAATATAGGGCAAAATGTAAATAATATGGCGAATAATATATGCATACAATAATATTGCAAGTGCATGGGCCGCTTATGAAACTATGAAATTACTAAAAAATGGCATCGATTTGTTACTGCATATTTTTATGAAATGCCACCCACAAAATTTTCATAATGATATTTTGGATGTAAATCTGGGGCTGCAATAAGCAAAGGACCCATTTCACTGGGATAGTCATAATGCAATTCATCATTGAGTGGCAATAAATCAACATCATGCATGACTATATAGTCATATACACCACTGGTAAAACGAAACCCCACATTTATTAGAGATGCTCGATTAAAACGATATCGATCTACTTGATTTAAAATAAATATATGATGGGTTATACCCAGTGTTTAAATTGCTTGCTTTAAAATAGCAACAGTCGCACATTTTTGCTTTGTTTACATTTTTTGCAGCAAATTAAAAAACTGTGTGTCTAAGTGTTTACTTAACTCTTTGATAACGAGTCAGCAAAAGCAAAAAAGCAAAAGCAAAACAAAGAGAGTAAATAATTTGTTTAAACTCGCTATGTGCATGTACTCTGCTAAATCTGTCAGCAAAGAAGCCACTTAAGAAAACAAATTTTCTGTTGCTGTAAGTATTAAGTTTTTGATTGTTTTTTTTTTTGCTTTTGATGCGCTTAAAGTCAGCAAGTTAACTTCTTTGCTGTTGCTGGAACTTAATATATTATGAACGAATTTGTTTCGAATTTTTTTGGTATTTTGCATTTTTTTTTTTTAATAAATAGGAACATACATACATAAATGAAACTACACGTTTTTTTAAACTTCATAATTTGTTTATTTTGTGTTATGTAATTATGTATATATTGCCTGCAACAGCAAGCAACAGCAATGAAGTCAAAAACAGCAAAGAAGTTAATACTCGCTGAATTTAAGCACATCAATTTACAGTTAAGCCAAAGCAAAAAAAAAAATAAACAAAAACTTATTACTTACAGCAACAGCAATTTTTTTTTTCAAGTGGTTGCTTGGCTGGCTTTTTAAGCTGAGAACATAAACATGGTGAGAATAAATAAATTATTTACTCTCACTTTTTCTGCGTTTGCTTTTGCTTTTTGCTTTTACTGTGTTCTTTTTCTTAAGTTAAGTTAAGCAATTACAAAAACATTAAAAATAGTCAAGCATTTTTAAACACTGGTTATACCCTGTTTCTTGAGAAAACTTGTTATGTGAGGCACAAATTGTAGCAGCTCTTCGAAACGATCACGAAAAGGTACCAGTATGGCTAACTTGTGTACAACCTGAAAATCATCTAAGGTATGACTTTGAATTTCTGCATTTTCTACTTTAGGTTTCCCTCGACTAAGGGGGCATATACAATCTGAAAACCAAATTTTGAATTTATTTTATTTACAAACGAAATGTGTGAACTCAAAGGCATTAAACTAAGCACCACTACACCGCCTAAACAAAAGGCCAAACCACACATAAACAACCAATTGATAGTGGCTAATGCTGTCATTTTGTTTTCTTGTTAATTTATTCTATTATCTTTTATTCACTATTTATAAAAAATCTGTTAATTAAAAATATTAGGACATTTTCCCTATGTTATAAAAAATTTCTGCTAATTTAGCAAAAATAATCAGGGATTTAAAAACTATAAACCATTTAAGGTTGGATTTTTTTTTCATATAAATGCATTTTTTGTGACAAATGAAAACTTAAAAAAATATTTTTGGAAAATAATGAAACTCAACATGAGAACTAAAATTCCCAGATATTATTAGTTATAATTGATTAACTCTACGGTCAATAACCAAAAATATATAGGTTAGTCAATAACAGGGTACCCCGGTACCCCTTTGTGGATTTTTCCCTTTTATATTAGAAATTATGGTTTTAAGTTCAATTATATAAAAGCAACGTATATAAAATCAGTTAAGTTAAATAAGTCTGCGTGAGTATATTTTTTAGGCCAACGCATCCCAGTAACGAACGTTTGTTATACGTACTTTAATACGTATAGCATACTTTGTGTGTACAGAGTCCTCGGAACTCTATATACGTTTTAGGCTTACTTTTAGAATAACATGGCCGCTTTTTCATTGATTACCTCCAACCCACAAAGTATATGAGAAAGTATCCGTTCTTCATACAATTCCATGTACTTTGTGTTATGGTTTTGTAATCAAAATGAAGTATATTCTCATATACTTAGTATACGGTGCTGTAGTTAACATAAAGTATCTGTTCATATACTGAGTATATGGAAGTGTACATTAAATACACCCTAAGGAAAATGTTAGATATACCCACTTTTTTACAGATACTCGTTCAATCTATTAAATCCTCTTATATCTCTTTAACTCTTAAAATTTCAAAATTTTCATATAAAAATTTTGAAATGTAAGAGTTTAAGAGTTATAAGAGGCATTTAACAGATTAAAACAAGTACCATACTATTTAATATAAATAAAAAAAGTATTTTTGGTACTTCACTTATTATTTTATAAAATTAATATAATAAAACTTAAATATTTTTATACAGTACAGTAGACAAAAATACATATTTACACATTTTCCATGAATTAAAAAAAAAAAAAAAATTATGAGTATATGCTCAATTTATGTATTTATATTTAGGGCCTTCATTTAATAATGTAAATACTTCGAATATGCCGTAAACTGTGTAAATGTTGTCAAAATGCTTAGGATTTCGTAAACTTACACAGTTTACGCCGTATACGAGGCATTTACATTTTTAAATGAAGACCCCAATTGTTTTTTCCAAAAAATGTACATACATTTTTATAGTATATCATGCACATAACATACATAATGGCGATATTTTTTGTTTAAAAAATATATAATTGAAAATTAAACTTGTATAGGTAAACATTTTTATAAAATCGATTAATACTATGTATTTATGCTTAAGTACAATATAAAAAATTTATAAAGCTATTCATACAATTTAAGTACAAACTTTTTCATGAAATTAATAAGTAAATAATAAAATTAAATAAATTTTTGCATTAATTAAATGAACAGCCTTTTTATATTAAATAAAGTTTACAAAAGTGTTTAGGTGGTGTCAGCGGCGTGAGTACATTCTGCTCGGATTTTTTTTCTCAGTTTTCTTATTTTGGTCGTACTTTCTTTTGTGAATTCTGTTTTTTTAGAGCTTTGATGGATTCACGGATATCCTTTACGTATTCCGTATCAAATAAAATGTGTCTTACCGAAAATTGCAGAATTCAACGATTTATAATCTTTAAATGCTTTTTTTCCGTTCACGCCATCGTAATTAAACAAAAAAATTACATTATTGTCGATGAAAATTCTTCTGCAATCCTCCAGGATTCAAAATTCGTTTTATAACATTTATCTGGAAAAATATCCGTAATAATTAAAAAGAACAGGAGTGAACATTTTGTAAAAATGAAAACTCACCATTTCGGGTTTGTTTTCTTGTGAAAGACGGTCCACAGTTTGCATTTGCTCTTCATTTTCAAGAGGAAAGAAAGCTTCATGTTCTAAAATTCCCCTTTTGGATGATTATCGACTACCTTTTCTAACAACGACTTGTTAGTCTCCAGATCCTTTTTCATTGGCACGATTTCTTGTTTTATAGTGTCCAAATCCTTTTTGATTGTCTTGATTTCCTCTGTAAAAATATTAATTTTGGTTAAATTAATTATAAATTGTACATATTAAAAAAGAAACAAGTTAGAAATACTTACCTTCGACTTCTCTATCAATAAAATCACTAGACAAAGTCATTTCTTTTCTTTCCCGAGCTGCCAAATTTCTTTATACTTTTTTTTTAAGTAATAATTAATAAAAAATTTATTTTGTAAAACAACGCGTGAGTTATAGTATGGGAATGAAACGAATACTTTTGTTGGTTGAATAATAATGAATACAATTTTATTTACTTTAACTATTTATAACATTTAATTGCCATTTACTTAATTTTACTAATTTCCAAGAATTATTTAGGGAAATAAACTAATTAACAATAAAATGATTACTTATGCTTATTTATTAATAACCTAATTTAGTTTTACTAATTCCAAGAATAACTTCGGGAAATAAATTAATAAAATAAAATGCAACAAAATAAAATAATTAAATGCTTACTTCTGTTTATTTATGTCTGACCCAATTTATTGAAGTAGGTTGATGACTGTGGGTTTAGTTATTGTTGTTGATATATTGATTGTTGTTGTTGTTGTCGAGATCGTGAAGTTGTTATTGTGGGTGTAGTTGTTGCTGTTGCTGTTGGTTTGATTGGTGACCGTAGGTAACTCCTCCCCCCTTAGAGTAAAGTGAGGGCCACAAAGAATCTGCAGGTGGACGAACGATACTTTCAATTGTATTAGGGCTTGGTGTGTAGATGATTTTTATTCTTTTTGCTAGGCATGTTGATGTTATAAAAATTATTAGAATAATAATTGTGATTGATGTGTAAGTAACATATTGGTGAGTTGTTGTTGTAATTTTCAAGGAAGACATCATGTCGTGATCACTGAATTGGTATGCTTGCAACTTTTGCAAGTTAAGTTCTTCTATAATTGTTTCAGGGATTACTTCTATAAACTTGGGTATTGTTACGTTAATGTGTTCTTCATACGTTTGTGGTTTGTCTTCGTATGTCAATCCATTAATAGTTATTGTACATTTTTCGTAATATAATAACGTTGTATTACTCACTCTGAATGGTTTACTGCAATCTGATTCCACAAGTGTTGTTGGTATGTTGATGAATAGAATAAAATTGTCTTCTGGTTGGTAGATGGTCTCCAATCTTCCTACATCCTTTAATTTACATCTCGGTTGTAGCTTTCGTAGTAAATTACCTATGCATGATGATTTTTCCATCGACTCACTTCTTATAGGGTTGCGACAGACATAAATATTTCCTAATTTTAAGCATTTATCTTGGTAAAAGTTAATTGAGTTGTTGTTATAAGCTATATATTTAGTTGACACTATTTGTCTAGTTGTATTTATTGTTAAAGGTATAATGTGAGACATAATAAAAGTTTCCTTCTGCAATCTTGGAATTTTTACGTTAAATATTATTTTTGAATTATTGTGATATGCTTGTAATTCAAGCATTTCATATAATTGTTCTACAGAATATATTTTATGTACTTGATCATTTATTATTTCATAGATATTTTCTATTTCTTTGTGATTCAATATAAATTTGGATATAATATTTAATTTTGCTAATACAATGCTTTCCGCTATATTGCTTATTTGGTTTGTTAATAAGTCGATATTATAATTGATTCTGTTTAAATATTGAATTTTTGAAATTAAAACATTTTCTTTATTTATTCTGTTTGAGAAATTTTCTTGTGTGTTTTTTAATGTTCTTGTAATTTTGTTTTGTTCGTTATTTATGTGTGTGGTAATGTTATTAAATCTTTGAATCATTTCTGTGTTTAGTGTAGTTTGTTTTGTAAATGTTTCGTTAATTTTGTGTTCTTTTCCAATTAGTTCTCTAAGTTGAGAATTAATTATTTCCGCGTCACTATCATCCATATTACCCGTAATATATTTAATTGCTGAACCCAATCCATTAAATAGACCACGTTTTTGTCTTTTGAAAGGTAGTAAATTGTCAATTTTGTCTCTTAATTGATTTAGTTTTAGTTTTGTGATTTCTAATGAATCTTTAGTTTCAAAGTCTTGCTCGAATATGCTTAGTGTTTCCTTAATTTTTTCTGTGGTGTTAATAAAGTCATTAATATCTATTATATGGATTAGGTTCTGATAGTGATCTATTATTTTACCATTACCCAACTTCAGTTCTATAATAGCCGATTCATTGTCTATTAGTTGTGTACTCAGCCTTTGGGAGTGAACCACAGAAAACCTAGGAAGAAAGATATATTAATTAGTACTTTATATTAGATTTTCTTTATATCAAAGTTCCCCCTTTTTTTTTTTTTGCTCCTAATTTTTGACTTGTGAATTTTTTGATTTTTATCTGAAATAAGTGTTATTTTCCTATCGATTTGGACTCTATGTTTGGAAAATCGAGGCGTAATCTTATTCCTTCTATTTTCCTTCCGATATATTATATCGTTTGGCTGTAAGCCTTCAGGTTGTTTCCTATTCATATTTAATTTTTCCGTTCTATTTTTGACATTAGATTGTAGTTTCTCTTTAATTTTCGGGTAAATTATTTGTTGGTATTCATTCAATTTACGTAGATACTCATGTTCCCCATTAAATTTTATTGTTTCATTAAATATGTGTGGCCTACCAAAGAATAATTCATACGGTGTTAATTTTGTTGCCGAGTGCACTGAGTTATTGTATGTAATAAGAACTTCTGAGAAAATTTCCTCATGATCTATTGAGAGTTTGTTTTCTTTCCTTTTGGCCAATATTATTCGATATAACTCCGTAAAAGTTGAGTGCAATCTTTCGACAGGTGCATTACTGGAAGATTGTTGAAATGAAGTAATATGTAAAGCAATATCGAACTGTTTACAAAAGTCCTTAAAGATAATGGCCGTAAATTCTTTTCCCTGATCGCATACGATTTTTTTCGGGATGCCATAGGCACTAATAAAGGTCTTCATAGATTTAATTATATTCAAACTAGTTTTAGCAGCAATTGTGAATCCTGTTGCGAATTTGGAAAATTTATCAATAATAGTTAATATCTGCTGATTATTGATATGATAGATGTCTATGTGGAGAATATCCAATGGTTTGTCTGGAGTTTCTGGAGTTTGGAAAACTAATTTCTGTGGGTGTCTATCATATTTTAGTGTTTGGCATATATCACAATCATTAATTATTTGGCTTATCTTATGCCTCATCATCGGGAAAAAATATTCCTTTTTTAAGTGTAAATACGTTTCCTCAATTCCACGATGGTTGCTATTATGATGATATTTCCTTATATTCTCATCTTGTTCATCATTATCGGTAATATCTCTTATTCTGAGAGTACAACGTATTAACCGGTATTGCTTATTGTTAGCGAAATATGCTGAGTAAATTTTCTGTACCATACGAAAGACATCATCGTTTGTATAAATTGCTACAAGTCTATTTGGTTTAATAAATTTAGTAAAGATTTTTATTATTGAACCCTCGTCGAAAGCCGGTGATCTGACTACTCGTTTTAACTTATTTTTGAAAGGTACTTCAACCGTAACTTTTGATTCCGTATGTAGTTCAAGTATTAATTGAATGTTAAATTCATTTAGAGGTTTTTCTGAAATTGAAATACCATCGTCCAAATTCTCTTCTGCAGAGTGCACCGTACTTCCACTAGTGCCGAGAGTAGAAAAAGCCTCATGATTGTTTACGTCCGGTCTTATTCTACTGAGTGCATCAGCGTTTGAATTCTGTACCCCTTTTTTATAAACTATCTCATAGTCGAATTCCTCTAATTTCAGCCGCCAACGTACTAGTTTTGAATTGGGTTCTTTTAGCCCCATTATCCATGTTAACGGTCTATGGTCTGTTACTATCTTGAATTTGTGACCGAAAAGATAGGGTCTAAAGTATTTTGTAGCCCATACTATAGCTAACAGCTCTTTTTCGATTGTGGAATAGTTAGTTTCTGTGCCACTTAATGTTCTGCTAGCATAACAGATAGGTTTATCGCTCCCTATTTGTCCCTGAGACAATATAGCCCCTAGTGCATAGTTACTAGCATCAGTGGTTAAAATGAAATCTTTCGAAAAATCCGGGTATTGTAATATAGGATCATTACAAAGTAGATTTTTACACATTTCAACAGTTTTCCTGTAATCTTCAGTTAGTTTTATCTCATTCCCTTTCTTCAGACAAACTGTTAGTGGCTTCGTTATTTTCGCAAAATTAGGGATAAATTTCCGGTAATAACCTAATAAGCCCAAAAAGGATTTGAGTTGTTTCGGGGTTCTGGGTATCGGAAATTCTTTTACAGCACTTATTTTTCCGGGGTTTGGCTTAATACCTTCAGTAGAAACTATGTGTCCCAAGAATTCTATTTCCTTTCGTAAAAATTCTGACTTATCCAATTGAATTTTAAAGTTCGAATTTCTCAATCTTTCAAGGACCAATTCTAAATTGTTAATATGTTCTTGTAACGAAGTCGCAAAGATAATGATGTCATCTAAGTAAACTAGACAAACTTTTCCCACTAATTCTCTAAGAACATTATCCATGACCCTTTGGAATGTAGAAGGTGCATTTTTTAGACCGAATGGCATTCTAATAAATTCATAATGTCCCCCTTCCACTGAAAATGCAGTTTTTGGAATGTCTTTCGGTTCCATTTCGATTTGGTGGAAACCACTGGCGAGATCAACAGTGGAAAAGTACATACATCTACCTAATTTATCTAGAAGTTCATTTATATTCGGGATAGGGTATTTATCAGTAATAGTCTTCTCGTTCACCTTTCTATAGTCAATCACTAATCTCCATTTCTGTTTTCCGCTAGCATCTTTCTTCTTCGGTACTATCCAAACGGGTGAACTCCAAGGTGAGTAGCTTGGTCGAATTATGTTCTGTCTTAGCAACTTAGCAATTTGTTCTTGCACTTCCGCCTTGTGAACGTACGGGTATCTATAGGATTTTGTATATATCGGTACATCATTTGTTGTTGGTATACTGTGTCTGATTCTGTTCGAAAATGTCAGCTCCTGCCCCTCTTTGTAAAAAACATCCGAATATTTCCTACAGGTTTTTAATAGAAGTCTCCTTTCTTCTTGGTTGAGGTGATTAGTACGTAATAGGTCCTTTATGTCAATATCTTCACTGTTATCAAATCCTTTAAATTCTACAGTATTAACCTCAAAAAATTGCTGATTGCAATACTCTTGTGTTTTTAAAGGTTGATCGAAATATACGGTTTCTGAGGAATTACTTAAGTTTGTTACCTCTATCCAGCTAAACCAGTTTTTTGCTGTATAAATGCCAGCTGAGATGACTAGGTTCTCATTAATAAAGGTTTCCGAAATAAAGATATCCCCTGATTTGACATCGACGGGTAACCTAATCAACATTCTTATATTTGGTTCAATTAGGATTTTGCCAGAACAAACATTTGGCTTATGGTATAGTGGAATTGATGCATATTTTGTTTTTAATACATTCTTCTGTAAATCGATCTTAGCACCTATATTAGATAAATAGTCAATTCCTAAAAGACCATCGAAGTAATTGTGAAATTTGAATAACAATAGTGAAAGTTTTCCGTCCTGATTAAATTCCTTAAATATTGGCAGTATTACTAATTTATCTATTACATGCTTCTCTAAAACGGTTTTTATAATTGTCGGTTTACATTTGATATGTTGTGCGTGGTCTATATGTTCTGGGGTAATAAATGAAGTCGAAGCCCCAGTATCTATTAGAAATTTGAGAACTTTATTATTAGGAAAATTGATTTTTATGTAAACTAATTCAGACCCATGTTTATTCATATCTAAGTATCCCGTGGGTTTTGTGAGGCGTATTCCTGAAAATTTACTTCCTCTTCCACGTTAGTCAATTCGTATTCTTCCCTTATTCCATGCATATTATTAATTTCCATATTCGGCTGTCTTCTAATTTGTGAGCTCGGGCTCTGTTTGATGCTAGGGAAAGAATTCCTGTTCCTTAGGTGAGTAAACCCACTTGATATGTCCATTGGCTCCGGTGGTGGAAGCCTCGGTATATTATTACCTATGAACGTTTGGTTTCGATGATTGAAATTATTATTGTGGCTGTTAGTAAAAGACGGTTGTCTTTGTTGCTGAATGTACCTGTTACCATTTGGGGTCGTGTTGCGAATACCCATTCTTTGTGTGACCATGGGTACCAAAGTATTACTGTTCCCATATTGATGGCCACTGTAACTTGGTCTATTGTAATACCGATCCCTATGATATGGGTAATTATTTTGCCTATATTGGTTATTATATCTATTAGAAAAATTGCTAGACGGCCCTTGTTGATAGTAAATATTTTGCTCCTTGATGCAAAAATCCAAGGCTTCAGCCAATGAGTTTGGTCTCATAGCTCTTATTGTTGCCCCTAATGGATCCTTTAATCCCGTAACAAAAGAGTTCAGACACATTTCCCCATAAAGCGACTTCTTAGCACTTATTACGCTTACGTCTGATTCGTGTAACAATATATTGTTACAAAGAGCCGATTGAAGTTCCACTACTTCGCTATAAAATTTTTCGAATGGTTTGCTATATTGTTTTAAATTGTGAAGGTCTTTTATCAGAGAAGTTTCTGAACGCTTATCAGCATAATGCGTTATCAAATTTCCCTTAATGTCGTCCCAATTCAATGGTGTACCATACATGTTAAGCACTTCGTTTGCCTGACCCTCAATTTTGTTGCGTATAGCCCTTAATAGAATTTGCCCATATGGGGTTTTATCTGTTCCCCTAATAAACAAAAGAATCTCTTCTACATTATTTAGGAATTCATACAGAAGTCTGGGATTACCATCGAATGTCGGTAACTGTTTGATGGCATCCGGTATTCTTAATGATTGGAAAACGTCCATCTGTACCCCCGAACCTGAAGGAGCAGGTGGGACAGTTCCCGACGCAAGTTGATCACGAAATTCGTTATTCATTACCGTTAATTCCTCTGTTTCAGGAATTGAAGTTAAACTTTTGCTTTTAAACAATTTAGGTAGGTTATATGGTGAAAACCTCTTTTTTGGCATTAATTATATCTCGGTTTCGAGTTTAATCTCAATTAGAGAAAAAAAAATCTACCCAATTTTTGTATGTATAAAAAATTATAAAGATATAATGTATATAATAAATATGTATGCAACTTACATGGATATTAACAACAAGATCATGTCCTTTGGTGTAGGTATCCGGAGGTGATTATTAAGCAACCTTGTAATCGTTTTTTCTTTCCCGGAGTAGGTTCTCGGAAGCAGGTTACACTTTGCGAAATTATATTAGGTGTAATGTTCTTATCAATTTATAAAAGGTTATTTCACTATTTTCCCGATATTCTATGTTCTTTTCTTTTTAATTTCTTCCCCGATTTTTATTTATTCAATTAATATGATATTCAAACTCTTCGAACTTAATCGTGTCTTCGTTTGCTATTCATATTTTTACTTAGTTAATATGATATTCACTCATATTCTAACCCCCAAAATCTTATAAAATTTTTTTATTCTTGAAATGTTATTTTATTTGCACTATATTTTCATTAGTATTTTTGTGCGATACAAAAATTTTCTTCTTTTTTTTCTTTTAGTATTTTTGTGCGATACAAAAATTTTCTTCTTTTTTTAGTATTTTTGTGCGATACAAAAATGTTCTTCTTATTTTTTTGATTTTTTAGTATTTTTGTGCGATACAAAAATTTTCTTCTTTTTTTTTTTTAGTATTTTTGTGCGATACAAAAATGTTCTTCTTTTTTTAGTATTTTTGTGCGATACAAAAATTTTCTTCTTATTTTTTTTGATTTTTTTAGTATTTTTGTGCGATACAAAAATTTTCTTCTTTTTTTTCTTTTAATATTTTTGTGCGATACAAAAATTTTCTTCTTTTTTTTTTTTAGTATTTTTGTGCGATATAAAGATTTTCTTATTATTTTTTTTTAGTATTTTTACACAGTAACAATATTTTAACTTTTCATTTCCTTATTTTTCCTTGTATATATTTGTATTCCTTTTTTTTTTTGTTCAAATTTTTATGTTAATTCTTCCTTTTACACTTCTAAATATAATTTCACTGTATAACACTACTACCGCCTTTTCGACTGCGCCAGTTATAGTATGGGAATGAAACGAATACTTTTGTTGGTTGAATAATAATGAATACAATTTTATTTACTTTAACTATTTATAACATTTAATTGCCATTTACTTAATTTTACTAATTTCCAAGAATTATTTAGGGAAATAAACTAATTAACAATAAAATGATTACTTATGCTTATTTATTAATAACCTAATTTAGTTTTACTAATTCCAAGAATAACTTCGGGAAATAAATTAATAAAATAAAATGCAACAAAATAAAATAATTAAATGCTTACTTCTGTTTATTTATGTCTGACCCAATTTATTGAAGTAGGTTGATGACTGTGGGTTTAGTTATTGTTGTTGATATATTGATTGTTGTTGTTGTTGTCGAGATCGTGAAGTTGTTATTGTGGGTGTAGTTGTTGCTGTTGCTGTTGGTTTGATTGGTGACCGTAGGTAACTCGTGCTTTTTACCTCAAAACTATAAACACTTGCGAAGTTTTTCTTGTTTTCTATTGGCAGCCCACCATCACACACTTTGTACATTAAAAAGTAAGCAACAGCGCACAGTGGCGCCATTTGAGTTTTTTCGTTGCAAAAATCATATCTTTTGAACCGAATAAGATAATTGAACAGTTTAAACAGCATATGATAGATAACTGTTCAGCCTATGAAATGAGCGTTTGGAAAGGGTGCTACGCTTTGTAGGGGCCTACTTATGGGTTATCAAAGTTAAAATTAGTAGAAAAATCAATTTTATGGTAACTAAAAAAAATTTTTTTTACATTTTTAGATTGTTTTTATTTTTTTTCTTAAGGGTTTTATGTTTTAAATTATTACCCAACAAATTAAAAAAAAAATTATTTTTTTTTTAAATTTATTTTTTCAATTTTCTGTAAAATATTCATCACAATTCGTAAGAGAAGGTATATCTAAAAGACTAACCATTTCTAAACTATAATTATTTTGTAACTCTATTCGTGACTTCACATGCCGCAGGGAAGAAATAAGTGGATCGGAAGATGCTGCCAACATGTTGAAGAGGTCCTCATTTTGCCTTACCCTTGATGCTTTGAATGTGTTCTGCAATCTATATTTTTTATAAAATTTGTTAAGAGACTCCTGTGCTTCTTCAGAAAGCTCTCCAATTGGCAAAGACTGGTACTCAATTATATCTTTACCATGCGCCAATATTTTATGGACGGTCGGGGTCAACTTCTTCTGTGGATACATTTCTGCTAAAAGAGATGCAGTTTTCGACGCATATTCTCCATATTTTGTAGAATTGACATTTTCTTTGCAGTTTAAAACATCCAAGATCGTTCCCAATCTTTTCACGATTTGATTGTCAATTCCAATGATTCTAGTTACTGCCTCATCATTTTCAAAAAATCTCCTAGAAGTGTTTCCATCGTTTGAGTTACCGTATCCGTGCTTGGGACAGTCTACTTTTAGTCCAACTTGTTTAACCTTTATGTCAACAGATGAATAATTATACTTACGTCAACAGGAAGCATACCCGGGTATGCAAGAACATTTTATATGGGAATTCACATGTTTTGTTGTTTTTTTGTTTTATTTGTATTTTTTTTTTTGTGTTTCTCCCACTTTGATTTGTTTTAGTGCAGGAATGCTAAAAATAGCGGTAGTTTTAGCAGACTTATAAAACCCTATATATTATGAAATAAACTTGCAATATTACTTTATTTTAATTTTTTCATATACATACCCGGGTATGGTAGGGATGAAAAAAAGCCGATGTACATGGTCTGGTTTGTCCAATTTTGTTCAAACCTTAGAATTAGTTAGAAAACACTTCTAGTGGGTATATCATGAAATTTAAAAGCGATATGAAAGCCACTTTCAGAGATACAGCGTTATTAATATTCAAAACATACCCGGGTATGCAGTTGTTGACGTAAGGGATAGGAATTAAAAAATGACCACATCCATGGTCTGCTTAGTCCAATTTTATTCAAACATCAGAATATGTTAGAAAACACTGCAAGTGAGGATATCATGAAATTTCAGAGCGATATAAAAGTCACTTTCAGACATACAGCGTTTTTAAAATTCAAAACATACCCAGGTATGTAGCTGTTGACATAAAGGTTAAAAAAAGCATCCTGTATTTGCTTCTTTCTGATCTTTTCCTTATCCTTTATTGATGTATTTTCATCGAAGTTTTCTTCCTCTTGTGGTAGGGTATATGCCAGTTTTAGCAAGAATTCCATACACCTTATCCTTGCGTGCAATGGTGACATTCCATATTCGTAATTCTCCTCATTTGTAGAATCGTTTAAATTACCAAAGTTCTTCTGACAAATAATAATATAAAATCGATAAAAAAAATATAAAAATAAAACGAAAAAAGGGGTTTAAATAGGTTTTTGCTAAATTTTTACCTCCAATATAATTCTGTCTATATATATGTATATGATAACTAATTGAAATATGTTATAATTAAGCAGAAAAAGATACTAATCTTAAACTCTTTACAACTAATTATATAAAATTGAGATGTAACATATTATATATGAAATAAATTGAATTGAATTGAAAAAAGTTCTTCTGACTCTTTTTGCAAATCGGGCATGACATTGTTGAGGTTGTTCCTGTCAGTTCGTTTACGACTTTTCCGTCAACCATGGTCAGGTGGAACTCGTAATTGCATTCAATATATTTTCCTTCTCCAATTTGCAGCTTTGTAGGCTTAATCTTGCTTATTTGTTCTTTAATGTCCTTCACCGTAGTCCTTATGAGTTCTGCCGATTCCCTTGCAAACTGAAACATTATTGGTCGGCAATAATGCACTGATGACGGACGTGGATTTTTCCAGTGTAGGGAATCATCCGATTTTAGCCGCAAAGGAACAACAGATGCCATAAACATATTTCCGTCCGATATTGTAGCGTCATCGGGAGATATCCTTTGCTTATAAACGCTTTGTCCGGATGATCCATCGCAGCCTCATTTGCTGATCAATGTCAACTTCTCAGGAAGAATTTTCACTTCCGTGAAAAACTTTGGTGTGGTTGACTTTCTAAACAGTTCAAATAATTTTAAATTGTACAACGCCATGTTTTCAGTACTTAAATTGTTAAATGGTTTCAGTAATTGTTGCGCCAACTTTCAGGCGTAGACTAATCCAGGCATTATGCTTATTTTGCAATATATAGGCTTATGCTACCATGCCTAAAAATTTACCTCTTCCCTGCATACATATGGATTTAGGCTGAATAATGCAATTTTGATATTATGCACGTGTCCAAATAAGATTTGTGCCTACCTGTAGGGACCATAAGTCAATATTGTTCCTGACCATTTGTACGCCAAAGTATTGTTTATGTGAGGTACGTACCTGCTAATTTCAATGAGTAGTTTTTTTCAAACTATTAGATCAAACTACTGTCAGTCAAAACATATAAGGGATGGACGCCATACAATTTCTGCAACCATGTCTTTTTAAACTTTTTTACCTCTAGAAGCCAAACGGGCACGTACGGGCAGATAAAACCTTTTGAATTATGTAAAGAAATAATCAAAGAACAGGTTTTGCAAATATGGCAAATATAGAAAAATATAGTTTTTTTTTATTTTCCGTCAAAGTTGAAAAATAGTGAAAAAACGGATAGTTTTTAAATAGTGATTTACCAGGAGAAACACAAAGCAAACAGTTAATTTTTTTTTATCATTATACATTTAATAAATACATCAATCAATACAAACAAAAAATAAGGCGATTCGTTACCTATTTTTCGTGATATTACACCTGAAATCGCAACAAATTGACTAAAAATTGTGTGTTTTTTTGAAAACCGAAAGTCGGTCAACTTTGAACGGTTATATCTTCTAAACTAAAAATGTGATATTATTAAGAGTGGCATATTTGAAATCGTTGAAAAGTTTCCTATAACATGGGTTTATTCAAAACTTCGTCGGCATTCATGAAAATTTTGATTTTTGCAACCTCGCTTGCTCTACGGGCGCCACTGTGCAGCGTCTACGCCTAGGATACTTTGTACAATGAGAAAGTGTGTTACACACAATTCTATACCACATTCAACTTACTTTCTCTCTGACTGTGTACATACGTATTGTACATTGTACAATACAAAGTAAGTTGAAGCAAACTCTGTGTCACTCTTTGGCTTACAATTCTCACTACTCGGAAAATTCGTAACTGGGATGTTATCATCTTATAGTGAGCAACAATGGGCATTAACAAATTCCCGTCACTACTACATTTTACATCCTTTGACGATGATAACACCAAGGATATTAATGGTTTAGGATCTAACAGGCCCTTTGCATGGAAGTGGGCGCAACATCACAATTATTTTTATATAACCCTTAATTTGGCGAAACATTAACTATCATACAAATTGAACGCTGTGCAAAAAAAGCTTTACATTCCTGATAATAATGAAGGATATACATAAAAACTACTGGATCCTTTAATTTTTCCTGCAGGGAAATATCACTATGTGTTCACACGCGCAAAGAAAATCAAATTCTGAAATTGTTTTATCCACAATGAACAACATTGTTGGTAGTAATGGAAAACCAGGGGACTAATTCTGGTCCCCTTTAAACTGTTAAATGATTTTTGATCTAGCCAAACGTTTTGCAAAAGCAAATATTTTTGTAGTAAAACTAGGGGTTACGTGTTCGACGTGAAATGTATAATAGGTGTGAACATAGCTTAAGAGATTTTAGTTTAAAAAAACAAAAGGTGCGTTCGTTTACCCCAAAGTTTGCACAAATTTGTGCAAGTTTTTACTGGATTTTACTGAAATGCGTTCGCTTACACAAAAATTTGCAAAAGAGAGCATCTACTGAGAGAGTAAAGTGACAGTTGTAAGCAAAGAGTCTGCAAATTTTTACTGAACAAATTTTTACCAGTAAAAACCAGCAGAAAACAAAAACATATGTTTCATTTAAGTAAACAAACAAAAGTAAGCATACAATTTGTAATAAAAACATTTAAAAGAACAAAAGCTGAATTAAAAGTGCAACAAAAACCAAAAATATTTATTACATCCTAAACAATTTTACTTACCACTTTGTACCTATTAATATTAAGTTTTCTTTTTTTGGCATCCATGGTAAAATTTGTGTTAATTGTTCAATATTACTTATTTTTGTTTTTGTTTACATTAATATTTTAGAGATGTAAAGCTAATGAATATATGTAATTCAACTAGAAACAAAATTAAAAGTCATGTACAAAATAAACAAGTCTTAAAACTTGCACAGAAGCTCATTTAATAAATAAATTTGCTACGAATTTATAATCATTACAATGCATTTCATCAAGTACCAAAAACATTATGTACTGGGTAGTCTAAACAACACATATTTTACAACACTAAGCTTTTTAGCGATCAGCTGTTTGAATTAACCTGCAAGTTTTTGCAATTTTTCCGTTCGTTTACTTTTTTGTGCAAGAGCCATTTTTGAGAGTAAAATTTTCATATTGCCCAAAATTTACTCAACTACTGGATTTTACTGGAAAAGTAAACAAACGCACCTAAATTATTCTCAACTTTTGCGGAGATAATTTCGAAACTCCGTTTAATGCAGACCTGCAGTAAAAAATCTTCTCTCCGATGTGACTAAACTCATTTGACAACTTAATGATGGAACAGAACTGGGGCTGAACCAAGGCATATCCATTAGGTCTGCGCAAGGATCCAGATGTGTATTTGGTTTATTCCTCAACGATGTCAAAAGTTGTTTACATTTTGTTTATACATGTGTATTTTTGTTTACGTTTTTTGGTTTTTGCCACACATAAATGCATACAAATTACGTTTTTCCTTTTGTTTTCCCTATGTAGTAGTAAGATTTTGACAACCTCGAGGAAGTTTACACAAACAAAATGCCTGTTTTTTTATGTATTGTTTTAACGGTAAGCAGACCTATTGGATAGGCCTTGGGCTGAACGATGTTTTCCATACAGTTTGACATAAAAATTTTCCAGAGAAAGCGTTCGAAAAATAAAATCAATTTTATTTTGAGAAGGTTTTTTTTAATGCTCTCAAATAAAGGCAATTATTCTCCCAACAGTGCTACCATACTTTCTTTTAATTTCATACATTTTGTAGTATATAGCATATTCGTATAATAAATACATATGTATACAATAATATAAAACAATAAAGTATAACATATAAACCACAATCCTATTGTTGTTTCTTTTCAACCAGTTTTTCTTTACACAAGTGAAGTCTGACAAGAAGACCCAAGTGAACGAAATTGAACGATGAAACTGAACGGCCGTTCATCGTTCGTCTGACTGATCCGTTCAATTGAACGAGGTCATTCGTAGACTTATCAGAACTCTTACTAGGTGTTGGGATGACCATGTCTTCAACCCTTTTAGAATGTAGAGTCATGTTGAGAAGCTCAATAGCACGTTTTTTTTCGATCTATTGTCTTTGAAATTTTCTAGCTTTGAATCAAGGGCAATGAATTGTAGGTAAACAATAGATTTCATTATTCTTTAAACACTCAAATCTTTCATTCAGAGCTAATGCTACGTAAATTCCCAATTTTTGGAAGGCTAAACTATTCTGCATCTCAGTTTATTTATTTATCGTATTTTCTATTAATTTTCGAAGATTTAACTATCGTAAAAGTGTCAGAAAATGTAGCAGTGGCTTTGCTTATGGATTTGTGGTTTCTTTGCAGTTACCCAAAATTTGTAGCGAAATAACTTTTTTTTTTTTTTTTAGAAAATTCTTTAAACTTACAATAACATACAAGATTTATCAATGGGAGAACGTTTTACCATGCTAAGCAAAACGGCTAATGTTGCTGGTCCACCCCAAGCGTTCAATGCGTTTATGCATCAGTCCAAAACGTCATAGTGTAGAATTGTATTAACAACTTACGCAGCAAACGCGTTAAATGCATATACGTATCGAAAGCATGAAGTAGGATTACTTTCTACTTTAGCATGCGTTTCGAAAAATGGAAAAACGCATGGTGTGGACCGACCTCCTATAATTCTGTTTGATTTTTTGCTATTAGTTGTTATGCAAAAAATAAGCATTGAAAATTTAATTTTTTGTTTAAAAAAAATATAAAAAAGTATTGGCGTATCGACAGTAAAATATCGCCGATACCGATATACCGGCAAACGTGAAGTATCGCCGATATATCGTTATAATTTGCTTCCATTTCACTTAATTTCTTTCCAACACAATTCGCTTAAATTAGATATATTCATTCACTAAAATTTTTTACGAATTTGTAACAAATAAACATTTTCCAGTAACAATTGTTACAAATTCGTAACAATTTTTAGTAAATGAACACAGCTATTGTTTTCTTTTTGCTTCTTTTTTCAATTAATAACCAAATTTGTTTTATGTTAGAACATCTTAAAACGTGTCATATGTTTTTCAAATACATAAACAAAAAAGCAATAGTATATATAGTATATAGTGATAGGAAATCAAAAGGTTTAAATGTTGACCTCTGTGCAGAAAAAGTACCAAGTGATTTAAATGGTATTAAAACAGTATTTAGTGTATGTAAAAAAACATTAATAATTTAATATCTGATAATTATATTGTTACGTTTTTACTTAATAAAACGCGTTAAGGTTTATTCCCTTTATAATAAACCTTTGAGTTCTTTTAATTGCAAATTAAAATTGATGCACACACGAATTCAACTTAACAAACTTTATTGAAATTAATTATAATGTTCACAAATTTAAAGCACTATTGTAAGTATCGGTTTGAACCGTTTAATGTCTCCAATCAAACTAAACTAAACATTCATGAGTCAGCCTGTATTTATAGTTCAAAACTATTCCTAGTTGGTTCAAGAACCGTCTAGTAGTTTCTAGAAAATTATGTTCGAATTATTTTAAAATAACTTATACATCTAAATCTAAAGTCTACAATTACAATTGCTAGAAAATTTAATACAGTGGCGTTCATAAAAATAGTAACTAATATGACATAAAACTATAATTTACAAGATAACTTATAACTAAAACCATAATTAATTCTTAGACAAATCTATTTTCGTAACACCGCCCTCCACTTAAGTCTGTTCGTCCCGAATAGGCTCAGATTCTCCGTTTCCATAATGGGCTTGTCGTTCTAAGTGTACTACCTTCATTTTTGATCTTGGACTCTTATATTTCTGAATTCGATACACCACGTCATTCAGTTTCTTTATCACCTTATATGGTCCATCCCAATGAGTCTGCAGCTTGGGAGATAATCCTTTCTTGCGTTGTGGATTAAAAAGTAAAACCAAATGGCCTTCTGTAAAGCCTTCCGAATTTGCCACTAGATCGTATCTGGCTTTCATCTTATCACTGGACAGCTTAATCCGGCTTCGTACGAACTCATGAAGTTCATTAAGGTTATCTTGTTCTTTTGATGTAGAGCCTTTATTATTTTCATCTGTTGGTCCAGGCTTAACGCCAAATTCTAGATCTCCAGGTAGTCTGACCTCTGTTCCAAAGACAATTTTGGCAGGTGTACGAGAGGTGGAATTGTGAACAGCTGATCTGTATGCCAACAGAAACTTTGGAATGTGTTCATCCCAGTCCTTCTGATGGGTGCTTACTACTTTACGTAAGTTTTCTTCTAATGTGCGGTTAAATCTTTCAACCATGCCATCGGATTGTGGATGCAAAGGAGTTGTTCTAGTTTTCCTTATACCGTACAATTCACACATTTCTTTGAACACAGCAGATTCAAAATTTCTGCCTTGGTCGGAGTGTAATTCTATTGGAACTCCGTAGCGGCACACCCAGTTATTTACAAATACGTCTACAACGGTTCTGGCTTCTTGATTTGGGATGGCATACACCTCTGGCCACTTACTAAAGTAATCGATGACTACTAACACATAACGGTTGCCGGAATCACTCACAGGAAAAGGTCCAGCTATATCCATTGCGATTCACTCAAATGGGGCACCTGAATTGTACTGCTGTAGCGGTCCCCGACTTCTCTTCGCTGGACCTTTTGCGCCAATGCATTGGGTGCAATTTTATATCCAATCAGCTTGTTGGCACCCAACCCAGTAGAAACGTTGTTTTAATTTCTCTAGTGTCTTTGTTACGCCAAGATGGCCACCACTAGGACCGTTATGGTATTCATTTAAAACTTCATGTACTTTCGACGTCGGCACTACAATAAGGTCCTGAACTGACTTTCCATCGGTACTTTCCCATGTACGGTAAATGCAGCCGTTTATCAACTGGAGGCTGTTCCATAGGGCCCAATATGCTTTTGTAAGTGGACTTTCAGATGAAATTTCGTTTCGAGTCGGCCTTCTGCCTTCTTCTTTGGCCTTCATAATTTTTTTCAATATAGGGTCAGTTTTCTGTGCCATTGTCCAGTCTTCGCTGGACTCTATCTGCAATAGGCAAACTTCACAGCTATATTCTTTACCTTCAGCTTTAACACAATGCTTGCACTCCAGTTTGCAGGGTCGCCTTGATAGGTCATCCGCATTTCCATGTTTCAAGCCTTTTCTGTGCTCAATGCGAAAATCGTAACTCTGAAGGCGCTCAATCCATCGAGCTATCTGTCCTTCCGGATTCTTGAATTGAAGCAACCACCTGAGTGCAGAATGGTCTGTTCTTAACTCAAAATGTTGACCATACAAATACTTGTGAAAATGTTTTATGTACTCCAGTACTGACAGGAGCTCTCTTCGCGTCATGCAGTAGTTCCTCTCGGGCTTTGAAAGTATTCGACTGTAATAGCCTACGACTCGCTCTATGCCATTGACCACTTGGGAAAGCACACCTCCAATTCCGTATCCGCTCGCATCGGTATCTAACACAAATTTCTCTCCAGTAATGGGATAAGCCAAAATTGGTGCTGAGCACAATAGTGCCTTCAGTCTCTGAAATGTATGTACATAAGCCTAGAAAACTGCGTAATTCATGTAGATTTTTCGGACGAGGCCACTCCATTACAGCTTTTATTTTATCTTCATCCGTTGAAATGCCTTTAGAGGTTACTCGATGTCCCAGGTACTTTACTTCCTTCTGGAACAGCGAACATATCTTAGAACTTAGCTTAAGTCCTGCCATGGATACACGTTTCAACACTTCTTCCAGGTTTTTAAGGTGTTCATCAAATGTTTTCCCCATGACAATAATGTCGTCAAGGTACACCAAACATGTCTTCTGGTGAAGACCTTTTAACGCCTGCTCCATTAAACGCTCAAATGTAGCCGGAGCATTGCAGAGTCCAAATGGCATCACATTAAACTGCCATAAACCATCACTTGCGCTAAACGCAGTTTTCTCCTTATCATTTTCTGAAATTTCCACTTGCCAATAACCGCTCTGCAAATCTAATGTAGAAAACCATTCCGTTCCGGCTAACGTGTCCAAGGTATCGTCAATTCTAGGCAATGGATAACTATCTTTTTTCGTGACGTCATTAAGTTTTCTGTAGTCTACGCAGAATCTGGTACTTCCATCTTTCTTTTTCACTAACACCACTGGTGAGCTCCATGGACTTGGTGATGGTTTAATAACTCCGCTCTTTTCCATCTCGCTAACCAGCTCTCTTACTTCAGCTCGCTTTGCTAGAGGAATGCTTCTAGGTGCCTGTTTTATTGGCTTAGCGTCGCCGGTGTTGATTTCATGTTTTACGATTGAAGTTCTACCTTGTTTTTGACCTTTCAAAGCAAATACGGAGGCATATTTACGAAGTAGTTGTTTGGCCTTATTTTTACTAGGCGGCGTTAGTTTTTGGGTCCATTTTCGCACATGTTCCTCTAGTGATTCGTGGTCCTTAATACTCTTCCTTGCTGCGCCCTGATTCTGCTCGCAATTAATTATTGCTTCTGTTGAAGTACAATGCCCAATCTTGCAGTTCTGCGCAAGGACTTTTTCACTACTGGATAAATTTACTAAACTCTTGCTAGGTTTTACGAGGGCATTTGCTGTTACGACATCGCCTTTAATTTCTGCTGGCTCCAACACCCACAAACTGTTGTCCTCACATTCTCCATCCATTCGCGCCCATACTAAAGTTTCTGATTTGGGTGGCAATTTTTCACATTCAAGGGCGATTAATTGTCTTACATGGGCCTTGATTTCGTATCCAACTTCAAGGGGTATTTCAACATCACGCCAATACATAATTTGCTGACCCATATCCAAACGAATACTCTGTCCAATCATGAAATCTGCGCCAATGATTACCTCATCTACAATATCAGCCACTATAAATACGTGATGGACTATTGTATTAGCCATATTTAATTGTACTTTTACTTTTCCACAGACTGTGGCAGACTCTCCCGTAGCTGTTCGCAGTCTTACCCCGCTCAGTGGTTCAATAGATTTTTGTATTGAATCGGGCCTTATAATAGAATGTGATGCCCCAGTGTCCACAGTAAAAATGAGTTTTCGTCCATTAATATAACCGCAAGCAGTAAGATTACTGTTACTATGTTGCACAACTGATATAGAAATTGTGGGGCCATCAGATGTGGAAGCTAGCCCATGCCCCTCAGCGCTAGCTCTTTCTAGTTTAAAAGTGACTCTTGTGATGAATATCGATAAGCACTTTGGTTGTCACTCTGTGGCGAAGCAGATTGGGATCGTTTTCTTGGTGACTTGCAGTTTCGCTGAATATGACCAGTCTTACCACAGTTATAGCATTTTACTTTGCTTTTGGTTTTATTTTTCTTGTCGCCCAAAGCTTGCAAAACTGCCTCCGTCATGTTTCTCACTTCCTTTAAAATATCTCCTTCGTCCCCAGCAGAGAAATCAAGCTTTCGTACCTTATACCCTTGTGGCCTTGAAATTATCCTGGCGGTTTCTTGGGCTAAGGCAAATGATACCGTTTCTGCAAACGATGATTTCTGTGATGCACATACCGCAAGTTTTACATCAGCATCTCGTATACCATTTACAAATGCTTGGGTCTTAAAGTGATCTAACAATGGATGACTTTCACCTGGATAAGTAAGCTGCACCAAACGCTCGATCTCTAGTGCGAATTCCTGTAGCGTCTCGTTTGCCTTTTGTACTCTGCCCCGTAATTCCATTCTGAATATTTCTTTTCTGTGTTCACCACCATACTTACGTTGCAGTGCTACCATAATGTCATCATAATTGTTTCTGCAACTTACTGGTACACTTTCTAGAATTTCAGCTGCAGTTCCTTTTAAAGCCAGAATCAACTCTATGGCTTTTTCTTCATTGTTCCATGCATTTTTGTTGGCAACTGTGTCAAACTGGAACTTGAACATATTCAATGGTGAGCTGCCGTCAAAACTTGGAGCTCTTATTCCATTCGAGACTTCTGGAAAAACTCGCACCGCTCCCTCTTGGTATTGAAGACTATTTACTTTTTCTTCCAGATGATGTTGTTTTCCATCAAAAACCGTGACTTGTGTTTTTACATCAGTGACTTGTGATTTTACATCATTGACTTGTGATTTTACATCAAACATCTTCTGGTTGAATTCTATCTCCATATCGTCTACTCTTTCATTTATAGCAGTAGAAATTTCTTGAAGCTTCTCAAGTTTTTCATTAGTAGTCTGGAGTTTCTCGTTCGTCACCCTTGATTTTTCTTGAATTTCGGCAAGAATGGTGCTCGAATTTCTCCATGTTTTTAGAATTTTCTTCCATTTTTTTAGAAGTTTCTGCAGACATTTCTTCCATTTTTTTTTTTTTAATATTATTAATGAAATCTTTTCTCCTTTTTTATTTATTTATTTGAATCAATACAAAGAAAGCCTATAAGGCCAATTATACATGTATTGTAAGATAAATATCCATGTTAAATACAAGACATAATAATAATCAAACTAAAAACAATGAGATTCATTGAGTTAAGGTATTACATAAGTAAGGTTTTATATAAGTAGTACTTAAATACTTTACATAAGTGGCTCCCCAACCACACAAATATTACAAAATTAAAAACAAACAAAAAATAACTAATTCCAAAAATTAATCTAAGAAATCACCAGAGATTAAACAATAAGCTATTTACCCAAAAAAGTTCAAAAGCTTTTTCTTATATGTAAAATAAGAATATGAAAATAACCTTAATGAAGGAGGCAAATTGTTCCATATACGGCATATTCTTATCTTAAATGAACGTTCGAATACTGAAAGACTTATACAAGGTATCTCAATCTGTACATTTCGAGTAGAGTGATTAAATGTGAACTCTTCCATTATAGATCCAGGCCTACTGGATTTGACAACTTTATAAAAATGAAGCAAAAGACGCAAATGCAAATATTTATGGAAATCACAACCTAAAAATACAATGAAGAGTTCAGAAACCCTATCATGTTCACGTATGCCAATATTAAAAATATAGCGAATAATTTTTCTAAAAATTTTATTAAGATTAGTTAAAATAGTAGATGATGTTCCAGAATAAACCTCCAAACAGTAGTTAACCTTTGACATAAGCAGAGCATGAGCCAGACGAAATCTAATACATCTAGGAGTGTATGGTCTTAAGGCATATAGCCTTCTCAGAATAAATGAAACTTGATTGAATAATGAATTAATATGTCTTTTTTAGAAGTTTCTGCAGACATTTTTTCCATCTTCTCCATCATAGCAGCAAACATTGTGCTAAGATCCATGTTGCTTGTAACTGCACGAGTAGCAACTTCTATTTCTTCTTTTTCATCAAATTCATAAGCTGCGATGTCAATATTGCGTCGCTTAAATTCATCGATTAATCTTCTCTGCAGCTCAGCTTTATTTCCTGCAGTCGGCAGATCCAACTTGCTCAACTCCTTCTTAAGCTGCTCAACTTAAAGCTCATCGAATTTCATTGTTTATCAATTTTTTTTTTTTTATTGCAATTTCACTTCTGACACCAATTGTTACGTTTTTACTTAATAAGACGCGTTAAGGTTTATTCCCTTTATAATAAACCTTTGAGTTCTTTTAATTGCAAATTAAAATTGATGCACACACGAATTCAACTTAACAAACTTTATTGAAATTAATTATAATGTTCACAAATTTAAAGCACTATTGTAAGTATCGATTTGAACCGTTTAATGTCTCCAATCAAACTAAACTAAACATTCATGAGTCAGCCTGTATTTATAGTTCAAAACTATTCCTAGTTGGTTCAAGAACCGTCTAGTAGTTTCTAGAAAATTATGTTCGAATTATTTTAAAATAACTTATACATCTAACGGCCATTTTCACAATATATGATTAAATTTTAATCAAAACATTAACCGTAAGTTAGTAAAATTTGCTTTTCACAATTAATGATTAACACATAACCGAAACTATTTAACGGAAAAGTTGTTGTTAAATTTAACCGAATGAAAAATCCCGGTTAAGTTTTTAATAAATAAAAAATATCGAAAAAATGGAACAAATCGCAATAACAAAATGTGTTTTGAATATTTTTTTTTATTTGAAATGTGTAAAATGAGAAATAAAAGACTTGTTACACATCCAATTTTGTTTCCCAATATAAATTTACCACCATTAAAAGTTAAAAAAAAATTGATAGACTATTATAATAACCCAATGTCGTCCATAACCCAATGTTACATGATATTTTGGACAAAAACACACATTCACAATGATAAACATGAGCTGGTACAAATAATTAAGAGTTGTAGGGCCATATAAAAATATAACATCCCATTATATTTTTTTTAACAAAATGTTGTGCTCGCAGGAGTTATTTTTGCACAGACGTAGCCATTTAATCGTTTTTCACTATCACTTGATCAAATTTTTTCCCTAATATTGCTTATAGGTTATTTAAACTAAAAGCAAATACTTTTTAACTTATAATTTTTAGATTTAAAAAAATATTTTATATTAAATATCAGTTTTATGTTTCTCCTTACACACTTTTTCGTAAACAAACAGAGGTGGTATTGCCACACTTTTTATCTAATGTTTGCGTTTAGTAACCGGAAGATGGTGAAACAGATAATCGTAACCGTTGGTTAAAAAGTGCTTGTTAACCTAACCGACAGTTTGTTAATTTTCTTGTTAAATTAATTTAATTTTATATTGTGAAAAGGGCCGTAAATCTAAAGTCTACAATTACAATTGCTAGAAAATTTAATACAGTGGCGTTCATAAAAATAGTAACTAATATGACATAAAACTATAATTTACAAGATAACTTATAACTAAAACCATAATTAATTCTTTGACAAATCTATTTTCGTAACAATATTATAGATTTACAATAAACAAACATGTATTTTAGCATATACATACATACACATTTACATGTATTATTTTGTAAATGTGCATAGACAAAATAATATTTTGTAACCATTTAAAGCCTTTTATATATTTCTCATTTCTATTGTATGTGCATATGCATTTGTTTATTTTGTACATCTTAGCATATGTATATTTATATATATGGAAATATGTTGTATTGTAAGTAGTTTTGTCGAAAGTCTATAGATATACTGACAAAAAGTACAAAAAAAGAGCGAAAATACCCGTATTCAATTTAACATAGAAGCAACCCATCATTGTTTTACAAATGTCACGTAACAACGGTATTAAATTTTATTTTATACAGAATGAAACGTTACAACTACGGTACATTACATTTCGGTAAGCTTTTGTATTGCTTTTCATACCAAAAAGCGAACAGCTGATTGATACAGCACAGATACGGTACAGCAACGTTCGCCTAACTGAGCCTTTAGTCATTATTGTCAACGAAAATGAACTTACAATTATTGCAACATAAATTGCCGGCAATAAAAAAAGTGCTGGCTACATTAAAGATTATAACAATTGTTACTGGAAAGTGTTCATTAACCCAAAAAATTTGCAAGTTGAGAGCGTCAAAAAATAGAAAAAATTGAGAAAAAAAAAATTCTTGCAAATTTTTACTGGTAAAATTTTTACTTGCAAGAATTTTTGAAACAGCTGTTTCATGGTCTTGTTTACAAAACAAACTTTTCCAAAAGAAGTTTTAAATAAGGATACATTGCAAAATTTATAAGCTAATGTTGACTTCAAAAACTATTAAAAATATTTATGTTTGCAAATTAAATTATTTACAAAATTAAAGATTCTTATTAATTATAAAATAATTTGAGATATTCTCATTGTTTACTTTATTACCGTCTTGTTTATTATGAAACAAATACCAAATAAATGCGTTTGGACCAAATAAAACTGCCATAAAGTAGATAATGAGAACATCTAAAATTATTTTATAATTAACAATAATTTAACCCGCTACCTCGTTACCTTTTTTTAGTGGTCATATTACCAACGTTATAGGTTCTCATTCACTCAGGACCATGCACCTATAATTTTATGTTTCTAATATCTATTATAGAAAATTAAAAAGGTACCACTTGTGGAACGAAAAAGTAAAACAAAGACATTTAAGTAAAACAGTTTTTATTTCTATGCTTATTGGCTTTAATTGAAAAATTAACGGGTTAATTTTGATTCTTGTTCAGAACAAAATGAACTGCGATGCACTTTTTTCTATTTGTACATAAAAGTTGAATTGAGCTGCCACATCATAAAGTGCTATTTACTGAATAATTAAATAAAAAAATAAATATAATTAAAAATAATAAAATCACTTTCCTTTTTTCTTCCATTTTCTTAACACACTTTTAGAAAACAATTCAATATAAGTAGTTTGCTAATTGTGCTGCCAGTTTGTATAACACAGTACAACACATGATTTGCCAACTCAATTCTGTGAACTGTATGTGAAATTAGACCCAAAAAGAAGAATTTCTGCATCATTCGTTTTGTCTTCTTACCTGCGATTTTAAGTTAGTATCGATTTGAAGTTAGTACTATCGTATAGGGGAATTTATCACGTTTTAGGCCCTGTTGTTTGACATAGCTCGACAACCACTAGCCCAATTTAGTTGAAATAACAACGCCAAGCTGATTTTCAAAACACGCCCTTGAATAGTATGTGTATCTCGGATGACGATACAGACTTAGACCATGAATATGAACAACCTACGAAGAAAACAAGATCATCAGAACCACAAGCGTCAACTTCTACAAGGATGGATATTGCCAATAATTGAAAAAATGTTCTAAATTTTGTTTTTATGCATATTATAATTGCGTATTAATTGCATATTATTTTATTTTCATTAAGTTTTTATAAATAAAGTTTTTTTTTGCATGATAATTTTTTAATTTATATTTTTATTTTTATTTTATAACTGATTTTTGAAATTCATACATTTACTCAATTGCGAATAAAAGCGAAGCGCGTGCATCGATTTTTATGATCTTTGTCTCATTTTGCTCATAGGTTATGTGACTTTGCGAAAAAATAACTAGACTTGAAACTTTTTTCCATTTTGCATTTTTTATGTATTTTTAAAAAAAAAAAATTTAAATTTTTAGGCAAAAAATAATTTTTTCCCTTCATACATTCATTTTTAACTTCGAAAGTGTTACTTGTATAGGAAAACAATATATGAACAGATTAAGGGAATTGTAATTCTTAATTTTTTAAAATTTATTTCAACTAAATTGGGCTAGTGGTTGTCGAGCTATGTCAAACAACAGGGCCTAAAACGTGATAAATTCCCCTATACGATAGTACTAACTTCAAATCGATACTAACTTCAAATCGCAGGTAAGAAGACAAAACGAATGATGCAGAAATTCTTCTTTTTGGGTCTAATTTCACAGAATTGAGTTGGCAATCAATTAACTGAAAAATGTTGTACTGTGTAAGTCTACATTCACACGTTTCATCTTTCGATGCTCAACTCTTGTGTGTTTAGGAAAAGGAAGCAAGAAGAAAAGGGATTGGTACGGAGATGCCTGTACTTGGGTAGTACGCTTTGTGTTCTCATTCGTAGGTTTATGCACAACAATGGCTGCATGTAAATTTTTTCTTTAGCGAGAGACCAGTATCCAATTCAAATTTTAACCTTATAACTCACGGGGTTAAGGCCGTGCGAAGATGAATCTGTCAGTCAGTCCGTAACATTGAAAGTTTATGTACCTATATACATAGGTTATACATAGATCGTTAAATTAAATATTTTAGGGCTTATTTTTTAAATCACTTCACCTTGCGTTGAGAAATTTTTCATATAAATTTTTTTGGAATTTTTAAAAATGTGTATTAAAATATTTTTCAAGTTAGGTAAAGTGTTTTAGAAAATGACCCCCTTTGTTTCGCCTTATAAATACTTTTATTGTAAACAAAGGGTTTTTTTTATCTTTTATTATTGATAAAAACCCGAATTCTTCTTTCACCTCCTAAATAAAAAAAATCCAATTCATGATTCATTTTATTCAACATAAACAAATATAAATTAATAAAATCACATTATTTTTACCGTAATGTATAAAATTTTCCCAAGTCTTAGAATAATTAATGGGTACTAAAATATTCCTGTATTTTCGTCACTACTTTAACTTGCAAATTTTGGCTGGCAAAGTGTTCATTTATTTTTTAGTATTTTTGAGAGCAATTTCTTCAAATTCCTACTTACTCTCTCTTTGCAAGTTTGTGATAGTAAAGTAAATGAACACACCTAATATAATTTTGACATTTAGTGCTGGTTCACACTCTTTAAGTTGTAGCCGTCAAGTCTTGAGCTTTTAGAAGAGAAGGGAAAAGAAAATGCCACTACTTTTCCTCTCTCTCCTAAAAACTCTTGACGGCTAAAATTTGAAGAGTGTGAACTAGCAATTACTGAAATATATGTCGAAATAATTATCTCTGGTATAGAACAAACAATGCAAGAGAAAAAATTGTCATCTGGGGTAGACATACCACCTGTTTATTTCAGCATGATAAATATTTTGGGCCTGTTAGGAAATGCATCACTGCGCTGCTTTTGATGCGCAGCGCGTTCGTAAAAGTATCATTGCAAATGTCAGCTGTTCGAAAATGCATAACAAAAGCAGATGATGCGCAAAAAATCTAAAAAACGCATCACAAAAATGACTGATGCATATTGTGTTCAAAATTATAACCAAACTGGACAGCAAGCAAGCTGATGCCGAGCTGATTTGCACGACCATCGCAAACTGATTACAGATGTTTCGCAGAGTTGCATTTCCGAACAGGCCCTTAGTTCTTGACTGATTTTTTCATTGTTTAATTATTTTAAAGTTTTTGTAAAATATGCTAATTATTTCGTATAGCCGGCGGTTGCATTTTCTCTGCCGTCGTTGAAAAATTAAAATTTTAGTAAATTTTGATCGCCGTCAACGATATGTGTGATTTGCGTTCTCAACTAGGGATGCCAAACCCGAAATCTCGACTCAGGAAATTCACGGGATTTAATTTCTTAATCCCGGGATTTTCGGAATTTAGTCAATTCCATAATCGTTAACTTAATTTTTTTGTTTTTATAAAAATTAATTCATCATATCATTCTACCTTGAGAGGATAGGGAACACAATATTGATCTTTTATATTTATTTGATTAACTCTATTAATACTGTTATTGAAAACAAAAGGTAAAAGTTCAACATTGTTATTCTTTTTAATCGTGCCCAATAATTATAAAGAAATTTTAATGTGAGAAGTACTGAAAACAATTAAAGAAATTAATTAATTAAAGAAAGAAATGTCTTTTAAAATGCACAAAACAAAAAGAAAAACCATAAGTTCCATGTGTTTATTTTCTAATTGATTACACTGGTGCACCAAATGCAAAATTTAAACTTTACTCTTTCAAGGTTTAGGCTTATAAAAGTGTTTTCCAAGAGTGAGCACGGGACCTACGGTAATTTATGGAGCGATATCACGAAATTAAGTCGGGCAATTTATACACTACACAAAAAGAATTTTATGGTTAATTAAAACATTAATTTTTTAAATTAATTTCGACTTAAAATTTGAATTATTTATCTTAATTCATTTAATAAAAATTTGAATAGAGTCTTACAAATAAATCAATTACAATTTTGATCTATTCAATTACTTTTACTTGTTTTTTTTATCATATTTTTAATTAAATGAATCATTATTTAAGAAAAAAATCGCCATTTTCAATTTTTAAAAATTTTAGTAATCAATAAAATCATTATATTTTACTTTGTAATATTAAATGAATTCTACAACTTTTGCCTCGAAAGACGTATTTTTTGTTAAATATCTATAAAAAGCATTTATCTTTTAACTTTCAAAAACCCCAAATTCCGAAAAATCCCGATATCCCATAAAATACCGGCATCCCGGGATTTGAATTTTTGTAATCCCGAATCCCGGGATTTTCGGAAACCAGTCACTATTGGCATCTCTATTTTCACTGTCTACAATTTCACATCGTCTTCGTGTGGAATATTACGTCATTTCTAATGTAACGACGTAATGTCTTTTAATAGTTTTCGACATGAGTTACAGACGCATTTTTTCTTACTTTTCGAGTAACGATAGACTATTTTGTTTCACATATTTTCGATGCGAGAAGTTCTCAATAAAGTTAGAGAACATGGGCAGTGTGTTATTATTTGTTAAAGCGTAATAATATTGCTATTAAGATGGTATTATAATTTTTTTCCCTTATATAAGCGATCCACCCTAATGTATACAAATTTTACTGTGTGAATTACTTTAAGATACTTTACTGGGCATTTACACATGAAAGTAATTTCTTGAAAGTCGCAATACACTAACATTTTTCAATAACACATTTACATTTATTTTACTTTCAGCCCAACTTTCAGCTAGCTTTCAATGAAAATTTCAAGAAAGCGATTTCATGAAAGTAAATGACAATAACTAAGCAGTGCTGCCAATTGAATTTTTTTTTTCTTATATGTAAAGAATTTTAATATATTTGTTCAACTAAATATTTAGAACACAATGATTCTAATTAAAGTCTATAAATATCATGAAAACTAATAAAAATATATATTATTTTGAACGAATGCCTGAAGTTCGGCGTGAATTCTTGGCTCGGTAACTCTGAAACTTGAAATAAGCAAAACAATAAAAGAAGAAGAAGAGAAATTTTTGATAGAAGTTTGCCCTTTGACGACATTTTGAAAGCGAAATTTCACTTTCATGAAAATTTTCATGAAATTTTATTATTTTTTTTGTGAAATTTGTGGTGATAATACGTATACAGAAGTACTTTCATGTGTAAATGCAGCGTTATATATTAGTGTAATGTAAAGCAGCGAGTTTCAGTTAGGTATGAACGATATTGCGTACCTATAGGAAGTTGTTGCAAAGCACACTGGTCGATTTCTTCCAAACATGTTTTTTTAGATGACAGATTATAGCTTATAATTCAAAACATACAAATCATTTAATAATATGGCTCTTGGATAACTACATATGGGCATTTCCATGTCATCGTACGTGACATTTGTAACCCTTCAGCGCGATAGAGATTTTGCACAAATAGTAGCAACTGGAAACAATTTGTATCATTATGTTTCATTTAGTGGATACTATATATGAAAAAAATAATTGTCACATTCGGAACCTTGTTGTCCAAAATATTTAGTGGGAGGCATTTTTCTCTTTTTTAATTTTTTACATTAAACCACATATTTTTTCTTTATAATCCGTAATTGGAAAGAAACAACTTTTTCTGGATGGTTTTATAATGAACAAAATGTTATATCGGTCGTGACATACCGTACGAGACAGATTTTTCTCTATAGTATTTACAAGGTATCAAATATATTTTTAGTTAATATAGGTATACAAAAACTTAAAACAAACATGTAAGGAAGTATAGTCGGTCAAACCCTACCATATGATACCCTACACCATAATATTAAAAAAAATTTAGTATACCCAATTTTCGATCCGTGGACAATCATGGTCGCCAGAACAGAATTATTCTTTGAGGCTAATAAACAAGTTATTTGTGCCGAATATTATTTAGATGTCTTCATCTATATGAGAGTTGTTTGCCTCTAACCGATTTAAGGAAGGGGGTTTATATGGGACCTATGGTTAATTTTCAACCTACCAACATAACATTTTGTCATGACATAGTACCTATCGTAAGTTATTGTCGCCAATTTTTATGTCAATACCAAGATTTATAAGAAAGTTATGGTATTAAAAGCTATTTTCGGGAGTAGTATTTGTATGGGTGCTATGGTCAAGTATTGACCGATTCAATAATATTTAGTTAGATGACTTAGATTGCAATAAAATAAGTTTGGACCAAATTTTAACTTAATACCAACATAATAAGATGATACATTTAGTGGTATTCGTAGTACTCACAATATCGTAGGTGCCTTGAACTTTTATTTTGAAACACCTCTACTGATCGAATACAAATGATGTCTTTGCACCACGTACGTGACATTAGATTAGCATCCAAAACAAACCAAAAATAAACCGCTAATCGATCTATAAAATCGGTCTTTCCTCATGGATCTTGTTCATTGTTGCTGTAATATTAATTTTAAAGTATAATTCCAATATTACCTGTATCAGAATTTAATAGACAGGAAAGTGAAAATTGTTGATTGCAGTTACTTAAAATTAATCAAAGAGATAGTCAGTTTTAACTTTTATGTTTCGCCCTTTAAAAATCTTAATAAGCTATAAAATCCTTTGCATAGTAAAGGTTGAGTGTTTTTTTTTTACTTTCTACCATATTTGAAAAAAAGATTCTAGGGTTTTTATTTTTTGAGCCGTGGTTGACATTCTCATGGAAATACCCATATGTTACTGTTAATACTGGAGAAAAGTGGATAATTTTTTTTTCCATTTCAAGATTTTTAAAATGGATTTTTATACTTGGAAATATAAGTAAGCTACGATTTTTTTCTTCAAAGTTCTTTTTGTAAATTAGCACGTTATTTTTATGGCTGTGGGAAAAATCGCCCACAGAAAAATGGCCCAAAAAAAGAAATGAAAAATCGCCCAAAAAAATTCCATGTAAAATTGGGCCTAAATTCATATGAAAAGTGACCTAAAATTTTTGGGCTATTTTTCGTTATTGTTGGGTGATTTTTCGTTTTTTAAATTTGGGTGATTTTTCATTATGAAAAATCACCCAAAAATGTTGTATGAAAAATGGCCCATTTTTTTGATTTTCTCCTCTATGGTATAACAAACACCGGCTTCGCTTACTAAAGCTTCTCTGCACAGCCGGCCTTCGGCCGGGCGCAAGGATTTTCTCCTCTATGGTATAACAAATACCGGCTTCGCTAACTAAAGCTTCTCTGCACAGCCGGCCTTTGGCCGGGCGCAAGGATTTTCTCCTCTATGGTATAACAAACACCGGCTTCGCTAAGTAAAGCTTCTAAAATCTGCCTTGTTTCCAAATGAAAGCCGACTATGCAGAGAAGCTTTAGTTAGCGAAGCCGGTGTTTGTTATACCATAGAGGAGAAAATCCTTGCGCCCGGCCGAAGGCCGGCTGTGCAGAGAAGCTTTAGTTAGCGCAGTGTCCATGGACACTATGACACTTTTTGGAGTGTCATAACGTCCATGGACACTATGACACTGGACGTTATAACATGCCACCGGGAAAAAATTCGTTTTTGCTTTTTGGGTCATTTTTCATTTTTCTTTTGGGCCCTTTTTCGTTTCTTTTGGGCAAAATTTCATATATAACTTTTTGGGTCATTTTTCATGTTCTGTTGGGCGATTCTTCATTTGGGCGATTTTTCATTTCTTTTTTTGGGCCATTTTTCTTTGGGCGATTTTTCCCACAGCCTATTTTTATACCGTGTTAGTATTTAAGAGGGAGAACATGTGAAATGCATGTTTTTCCCTTAAGCCTGATATTGGCTAAACCTAAATAACTTTATGAATCAATTAATTTTTGCATATATTGATGAAATTGCATTTTTTGTATTTTTTGTGACATATATATTGATAGTTTTATGCAAATTCATTTGCTTACATTGTTTTAGAAAAAGGTACGTGATTATACAACTATCAAATTTAAGATAAGTTGCTATTTTGGCGATTTTCAAAGACAAATATTTATTATTGACGAATTTTTTCGTAAGAAGTTGACAGCCAATTTGTTCTCGTAGCGATTTATACATACGCCTGTTTTTTTTTACTTTTTAATGCTACCTGTGTACTTCCTGTGTGTGTTTGTAACGACTATAAAAAGAAGGTAAAGTCGGTCAAGCCCGACCATTTAATGCCTTATACCACAGTGCATAAAGACAAATTTTCGAGGCCTGACCGCATCTTACTTCTAGTCTCTTCAAATTTCTTTATAATCTTGCAAATTCCTCGCACAGTAGGTCGACGACTTTGACTACCATAATCACCCCGTAATGCACGAATACAGTAGCATTATTTTTTACGGTGTTAGGCGTACTAAAGTGTTTTCCGAGAGTAGGCTTTAAATGGGACCTATGCTATATTTGACAAGATTTCTAGACATATAGAACGAATTTGTGGAAATATTATATCAATCCGCGCATTGTACCACCTTTTATGTTAGTTTTTATAACAAAATAATCAATGTTTTAGGGTGGTGGTTCCACTTTTGGATTAATAACTCTCATCCTATTGAACCAATTTTGCTGGATTTCAATCCCAAACTGCTTAGGATAACTGGAAGCAATTTGACACCAACATTGTTTCTTTATTTTAAGTTTTTTGAAAGGCTAAATTGTTGTTAGTTAAAAGAGAGATAGATTATTCGACTTTTTTCAAAAACCGGTTTTCGAATATTACGAATAGTTGCTATTTACATTTTAGTTAAACATGTTTAAAATAACCGGTTAAACGGCTTTATTTCGAATACATAAAAACTCAAAAATCAAAAGGTTTTGGAATAAAACGTTTATTTGAATAAAAACAAAACAATTCACAAGAGTAAGGAACCAACAAAATGCATAAATATTAGAGTGGGTCAAAATATTTTTTTTCTCGTAACGACTTCTAATAGCGTAAATATGTTGTTTATTTGTTTTTATTTTTAGTGTAAGAGCCCGCGCTTTCGTCTTCATTTTCTTAAATTTGTTATATAACAGCAATAGCATTGTATTGCAAAAAAGCATATTACTGTATCCTAACGATTCTTAAGTTCTCGAGGATTCAGTCACAAGCAATTCCTTCATTGAAAAGTATATATTCTTCCAGGAAATATTTTTGATAGATAACATATAAAATAATGCACAATAAAAAGATCAGTTTGGGTTTACTACGCAGACAGTGAAGTTGTGTGTTTATTTTTTTATTTGAACTGTTTTAACTTGTAACCCTTATTATGGAAACCAGAAGCCAAGATTATTTCTGCACGAGATTCGAAAATGTAGAAGATATTAATGATAATGTTTTACCAACTTACGAATATGTTACGAAACACTATGATTGGAATAGGGAGCAACTAAGAATAACAAGGAATACTACCGAAGAACCATCGTTTTTAGATATTGCAAAACTTGTAGCTCAATGGATGGAGAAAATCGTCTCATCCTATAGTGTCAAATACATTAGGCATACAAGTAATAAACGGTTATCATATAAATTACAAAAATCTCATAAAGTCGTTGAAAAAATGTCCGTTTATTAGAAAGAAAATTTTCTCCGACGTAGCAGAGTTTTGTTTCATATTTGTTCATGTAGATGTACACAAATTGTACTTTTTTTTAAGTCCAAGGAAATATAAGGTACCCAAAGAAGAACATGAGTTTTTGAGTGAGATGCGAGGGCGAGAAAAATGCGTATTGGAGGAGTAGTTCGAGATCTTCCAACTAAATTGCAAAAATGAGCAGCCCAAGCACCAAATACAGAAAAAAAATGTAAATAAAAGTCACGACAAAATTAACTTAAAACAGCAGGATTTATCTGTAAGTTATTCCAGTGCTTCTTGTGACGACTCTTTTAATTTATATTCCACGTCAAAGACAGAAAGAAAAAAAAATTTAGTTTGCCTATACTGTCAAAAACTTGTAACCGTTACAGTGTTTCCGATAGCGCAGCGGCTGATATTGCCTCGTCTGTATTGCAAGATATCTCTCCTAGCAGTCAACCAATTGATAAATCAAAAATAAGACGGGAAAACAAAGTACGTAATGAATGTATTCAAGACCAGAAGCAGCTAGACCTACAAGCTTTATACTTTGACGGCCGAAAAGATAAGACGCTTAATATTATTTAAAAGGGAGCTAGGAAATATAGACAAATACTGATTGAGGAACATGTATCAGTTAAGGAGCCATATTCAGTTTATGTTGGCTATGCAACACCAGATCGAAGTACTTCTAAAAATATTGAAATGTCAATTATTGCCCTTCCTTCGTCTCAAAAAAACGAATAAAGAAAATTTGATGGCAATTGGTTGTGATAGTACAGTCACTAACACTGGGAAATTTAACGGAGTAATAAGAATATTGGCAAAAAGACTTCAGTGCCCACTGCAATGGATTATTTACATTTGAACGAATTGCCATTAAAACATCTATTTAACAAGCTATAGTGTGTTATCAAGGGACCATATTCGACCAGCATGCGACTATTGGCAACTTATTAGAAAACTGCGAAAAACTTGCTTCTGTGAAACAGTGAGAGAACTGTTTCACTCATACCCAAAAGCAACCTCGCGTCTTTGAGGCCCCTTCTATCAATTTTGACGGAAGTAACTATTTTGAAGCTTTAAATTGGAATCAAAAGTTTTTCGATCCACCAATTCTTTGGAACACCACTACTGAAGAAATAAATGGGGCAGTTGAGTGTCAAGAAGTGACAATCTAATTTTTTTAAATTCCCAGATTAAAGAGTGTACAAGCTTTTGTGACCCAAAAATAACTAATAAAATTTCGTGTTTTTATTGTTTTATTTTGAATAGGAACCAAAGTTTTATTTTTTTATATGTAATTAAAAATGTGTTCAGTTTTAATTAATAATAAATAATATAGGTATAGTAAATAAAATATTCAAATTTAAAAAATGGCTTTTTTTAAAATACTTAATTTATAGGATCTCCGGCGCGGGCTCAAGATGTGACTTTTTTAAACTTTTTTTAGCATTTTTTTAACGTAAGACAACAAAATATTGCTATTAGAATATGATTCGAGAACTTTTATTTTTTTCTCATACATGAGTGACCCACCCTTAAAGATATGACTTAATATTTGACGATAAAATCCAATAAAAGTGAGACCAGTAAAGTGATCAAACTTTAGCTTTATTTTAAACAGTTTTTATTTATTTACTAAACTTTATTTGTAAGAAGATAATTGTATAAAGTAATTTAGAAACTGTTAAATAGTGTTTGATCTAGACGAACGTTTTGTAAAAGCAAATAAAAAATTATAGGAATTTAATAAATTTATTATTTGAGATATTCTCCCAAATTTATTTTAAATGAGTTTTGATTTGTTGGTGGTTAAGCATGTCTATATGAATCGGTAGACTTCAATCATATTTTTGAAAGGTTGCAAACAAAACCTCTTAGCCAGAATTATATATTTAAAATTTTTTTGTTCAAGCATTATTGAAACAAATAGTAATATGAACAGTTGTTTTCTGTGAAATACTTGTCCATTCGTCGACCATAATTTAAAAACTTCCATGACATTTTGTTTTATTAGTTTTTTAGTTCCTGGTGCTTTAATAAATAAAACTGATGAATTTTTTCCATATCGTTGATACCACCAGAATGTAGTGGTTTTAAGCATGAAGAAATGCCAGAACTACTTAAGGGTTTTTAGTGCCTTAACGGGCATTCCGTCCTCGGCAACACAACGGGTTAATATTTCACCCAATTATTCATTATTGGCAGTGTATTTCAGTAAAGTATTATTTGTCGACTCTTTAGAACTACTTCGAACGGAGTTACGTTTTATTTGGAGTACAAGAATGCCAAGCATGTGAACTAGTTAAAGGTGATTAATAAGTCGTGACGTGGAAGAACCATTGCAACTTATCATTTTAGGGCACTTCAAGCACCTAACTTCGTCTTTCTAATCCCGTGCGAAATATATAGAAATATAGAAATATATAACATGTATATAAAATGTATATAAAAATATATTTAATATTCAACATTTTTTATTTTTCGAATTTATTCTATGAGCTAAATTTCAGTTATGTATTTTATAAAGCCTTCTGTAATAGTTCTATTCCTTACATTTTTAGGAATGACTTCATACACTACCAGACTATTATCTTGTATCTTCCTGTTACAGTTTTCCTTAGCTATCCATTGGATAGCAATGAGTATGTACAGAAAAATGTACAATTATTAGACACCAGCAGAATGTAATGCATTTTCTGGCCCGCTACGACCTTCGTCAGCATTCTTTGTGTCACACTGGATAGTGATACTTAATAAATTGAATGTATTAAACTCAACTATTTTAACAAATAGATATTGGGAATTATTTCTTTTCATAAGCAACTTTATTATATTCAACATTTTTTATTTTTCGAATTTATTCTATGAGCTAAATTTCAGTTATGTATTTTATAAGGCTTTTTGTAATAGTTCTATTCCTTAAATTTTTAGGAATGACTTTATGCACTAGCAGACTATTATCTTGTATCTTCCTGTTACATTTTCTGTACATACAATATACTTCATTGCTATCCAACGGATAGCTTAGGTAACATGTAACAGAAAGATAATAGCCTGGTAGTGTATAAAGTCGATGTTTCTAGGTTCCTCTTATAGATTCCCATCCACTCAGGACATTGCATGTTTAATTTTATGTTTATAGGTCCAATTTTAATAAAAATTCAAAAAGAACCAGTTGAAAAACAAAAAAGTACCACAATTTTTCATCTTATAGGTTCTCATTCACTCAGGACCCTGCATCTAAATTTGAATGTTAAATATTAATTTTTCTTAGTTCCATATTATAGAAAATTCAAAATGTTACACATGTAGAACGGAAAAGGAAAAGAAAGAAATTTAGTTTCACCTATTTCCCCTTTTTGATACACTTATATTGCATTATTTAGTTTATAGAATTTAATAAAGTTCTAGTTTAATTGGTTAGATTTACATGAATTATAACACGTGTACCATATATGGTATATTATGCATTTAATTTAACTATCTCAGAATCGTTTTTTTATGGGCCAAAACTCTATAACTTTTGAATGGAAAGAGATATTTTAGAGATAAATTATTTGGAGAGATAATTTCTTGAATTTTTCTCTAGTGCTAATTTCATTACAATCGGTTCAGCAGTTGTTCAGAAATTTAATTGAACTTTTAATATTGTATGAAAATTCGGGATATTTTTATTTTTATACCCACACCACCATAGTGGAGGCGGTATTATACAGTTGTACTTATGCTTGTTACACCAAAAAATATTGGTCCTAGACCCACATTTTAGTATACCGATGTCCGGTGTAATTTATCAAATTTAGCATATGGGTTCTAAATGTCTCAAGAACCAAGCCTATTAAAATTGGTTACAATCGGCTTATAATTGTACATACCACCCATACAAACTTCTTTCTGAAATAGAGTCTTTGTAAACATAAACCATTTTATTATATTGATATTAAGACTAAATTTGGCCAAAAAATATTCTTTTACAACCTTTATCAGCCTGCCAATTTTATCGGAATCGGTCCATATTTAACCGTAGCTTCCATACAAACACCAGTTCCGAAAATAGCTTTAAGTGTCATTACTTAAGCTTAGCTTTGGTATTGATATATAATTTGTCCGAAATAACTTATATGCAAATCGGTACTTTGATAATTTAGAGACAAAAAATCGGCAAATATGGCAGGCCTGTTTCGAAATCGTTTTCAAGCTCTCTCTCTCTTGTAATTAATTTTTTTTTAAATTTTAAGGGAAAACACACCAACTTGGTGTGTTTTGAAGTTTTGGCATATTTTCATCAAAAAGTTATGGCAGCACTGTTTTTAAGAATATAAAAGTATTTAAATTTTAAAACATCGTTTAGGAATTTTTGTCACATCAAAAATTTAATTTGGCAACGCTGATAATAACCAATAAATTGTATGCCTGTGTGCATGCACATGGGCATTGATGCGTTGCTCATTCCATGCGCCACTCACGAAATGTGCAACAACAAAATGCACATACACATGAGTGCGTAAGAGACAAATATAAAATATCGCTCTAACGCATGTGCATGCGCTAGTTTTTATGTGAGTGTCTTTTTGGCCCATGCGCAAGAGTGCGCTATGTGTGCGCAAATGAGAACTCTGACACCAAGTGACAGCACTTTAAAGCAAAACCCCATAGTGAACAACTAATTAAGTTAAAATACCATTACGAAACTTAAGGAAAACTACACAGCAGGACATCAATGACTTAAAAAACCATTAAATCGCCAACAAAAATACAATAATAAAATAAAAAAATCCACTGAGGTGAAAATGTGCCTCGTCACTGAAGATGATTTTCACGATATGCATTTTGATTTGAACGCCCATTTTCATAATAAGCCGGAATAACTTTAACGCGTTGCTCGATTGTGTATCTTTCCATGGTTCAAATTAAGTTAGTCTAAAATTAAGAAATGTCAAATGAAATGCAGAAAAAAACTTGACGTTTAGGTGTGGTTCAGATTCAACATCGGCCCTTAAAATTTAACTACCCGTTACCTTGTGTAATCTCAGGGAAACGGACATTTTGCAAAACTTCCTAAGTAGATGTCTTATATTAACTACTTTCCGATAGAGGTATTTTTCAAAAGCAGTGTTGTCAGAAGATGAAATCAAAAGAATTCTAAATGGGCGGTTGCACTCAGATTATTTAGAATCCTCTCCTTATTACCGAGAACAGATTATAAATGAATTTGAACAATATTTTATTAAGTACATTTTTTTTCTTCTTTTCTTTTAATGTATAAAAATAATATCTATTTTACAATATATCCAGCTGACGACTATATGTCATAGCTGTATAATCTTTATAATATTTGAAATTATAAAAAATTAACAATGTAAATGAAATAATTATCTTAAATAAAGATTTACTACTACTTCTACTACTACTACTATAGTTTTATAAGAATAGAAATCATTTTGTTAAATTTCTTGAAGATCGGCCCATAATTTACCATAGGTGCCATATAAAGCCGGAACTATTCTAACTGTAGGTAGAGGGTATCAAAGATTCGGCACAGCCGAATATAGCACTCTAACTTGTTTTATTTATATTGCGAAACTTATTGAAAAGTGAGGAGCATAGAGACAATAATATAAGCAATACAATACTCAATAATATTGTGTAGTCGATATGTACCTTTTTTTTGATTGCTGGTTTAATTGATGACCTAAATTGTTGTCCCTAATTATCTTTGATTTTCAATTAGTAAGACATTGGTTAACTTTTTTTCATATTTTTTTATTATCGCTTTTTCGTTTTGAACAGAGTGTTTTTGTTTTATTTATATATAAAAAAATTAAAATACAATTTATTATTTTTATTATTAATTATAATTTAGTGTTTAATAACTAGTAAAAACACTGAATTTTTTATTTTATTTTTTTTTTCTCATATTAATATTCGCACATATTTCATTCATTAATATCTACAATTGCAGGCAATAGAAATTAAAATAAAAAATATAATAATAAATTTAAAATTATTTAAGCATTTTTTTTTTAAAAAAGTTCTAAAAAAAAATTTAATTTTTTTTATACTTTTAAAAAATAATAAAATAAATATATAAAAAAACATATAAAACTAAAAAATTTTTCAAGAGTAAAAAAAAGGAAAAAACAAAAAACATTAGCTCAAGTGATTGAAAATTTATAAAAAAGTTTTAAGATTAATTAAACAAAAAAATTTCAAAATATTCTTTTCTTAATTTAAAAAAAAAAAATTTATATTTTTAGTTGTTATTTTCTTTTATGTAATTAAAGTACTCTGCTTTTCAATCAGTCGAGCATAAGTTTCCTTTTTTGTTGTAAAAAAATTCTTGTTTTTTTTTGACAATATTTTCTTTATTCCAGGGGATAATTGATATAGGGGTTTTGCATGAATTTTCGGTTAATTTTTTTTGTTTAATAGTAAATTGTTTTTTTTATTGAAAACTACTAAAAAGTTACTCTTTTTTTTTTTTTTGTTTTATTTATTTCTACTACACTTACAAATTTCACAATGATACGTCAGAGCTATTTGAAAATTTTATTCTAAAAAAAAACTATTTTCTTTATGATTTTCTTAATAACTCGTCACTTTTATTCATACATTCTGATTTTTATTAACTATTTCATTTTGTTTAAAATTTAAAATAAAATAAAATACATAGTTATAATGTAGTTTAAATACATAGTTGAAATGTTTGTTCGTTAGTTAGTTTTGTTATTTTAAGGAAATTAAAAAAGTTTTTATTAAAATTTATTTTTTTTGTTGTTGCTCTTTTATTTATTAAAAAAAAGAGAAGACTAGAAGCAACAATTTTTTTCATCATTTCATTTTGTTAAATTTATATGTATAAAAATATTAATTAAATAATTTATAAAATAGAAACTTATATTTAGGTATAAAAAAGGTTTAGCTTATAAATGTCTTTAAGGGCAAATAGGGGAGCCGTTAAAGGGAATACAATAATAAAAAAAAATAAAAATAATAATAATTTTAGAATCCTTTACCTCAAATATGTCATAACACTATTTCTTGTTGTAAGTCAAGGAAATTGTTAGAAACTTTAGTAAAATCGCGGCGTTTTTAGAGTCTCTTGAATGTTACGTTTTATCGAAAGTTTCTGGATATTTCTCTTTGGCTTCCCAACAAAAAACCATGTTACAAGTCTAAGGATTCCATATACATACATATATCTCTAATCATACTAAGAGTGCTAAATTTAAAAAAAGAAGAAATTTTAAGGTTATTCTATTTTTCATATGTCAATAGTGTATAAGTTTTTTTTTTGCTTTTTTTAATTTCGTGTATATAATTTCTTCGAGTGTATATAAAATTTTTTTTGTGCGTTTTAATTTTTTTATATCATGTTCACTTAAATAATTGCACCTATACTATGTATACAGTACAATATCACTGGTTGCTTGAAATAAGCTAATTCATTCGTAATTATTAAATTTGCATGTCAAAAGTTTGAATAAAACAGAAAGTCTAAAATTCTTTAAGTCCGTTTTAAATATTGGCACCTATTTCCTAACACTTAATTGCTGTTCATTAAAATTTCTTTCAAAAAATGTTATTGTTTGTCCGTTAAAACATGTTAAGTCGTTGGTCAGTTATTACTTTAGTGAGTGTTGAAAATAGTGTTAAAATTCTCAATTAAATAAATGTGTATGAAAACGTTTTGAGAGGAGGGGGATCGTGGTTAAGTTTTTTGTTTTGTTTTGTAACTGTATTAATCTTAATTTATATAAAAAGAATTTAATAATTAGTTTAAATTAGCATGGCTAGGGGTTCATCTTTTGCGACCTGCCGCTACAACAGCCATAACTTGTTGCATAGTGGGTTCAGGAACGCAAGCCTGGGGATCACATTTCATTTTACCATCACCGCCGCATCTAAAAATTAACAAGTAAAAATAAAAAAACGGAAAAAAATAACAAAACATAATTTTTTTTTATAAACCATCTTGTAATACTCACGTGCAGTTAATGCATGGACCACTTGTTGACTCAATTTTTTCACCCACTCTATATGATCTGCCATTGATGAGACAACCATTACGCTGCACATTATTTCCATAAGAGTGATGTAGGAAATGTGGTGGTAAAGTGGTACTGGTCGTTGTTGTGCTTGTAGTAATATTAAGTACGGTTGCCATGGAAACCGGACATTCGTACCGGGGACAACAGAAACCAGAAATGGGTTCTTCGTGACAACCGGCAATTGGTGGTGGGCAAGATTGCTGTAAACAGATAATATCGCTGCGGAAGCAGAAACAGAAATCGCAAGGATCATCTCTAGGTATTTGTTGGGCAGATACATAAAGTTTACCACCATAACGACAAGTGCCAGGACCAAATACTTCACCTTCGTCTTCATCAGTGTATTCGTCTTCGTATTGTGTTGGTCCATATTGTGGTGGTTGTCCATAAATTGGTGGCTGAGGTTGATAGTGTGGAGCAGACGTGGTGACTGGTTCTGTTGTGGTAGAGCTAACGGTTGTTGTTGAGGGTGTGGTAAAGGATTCTTCATGCTTGGCAGGAGCAGGGGTCCTTTGAGAGCTGGAGTCATCAATTCGGCTATCGATGACGGCAGATGGTAATGTTGTGTATTGTGGGAATAAGGGATGCACTGTTGTGGCTGGGTGCAATTTAACTGAACTGATATCCTCTGCAGCTTCAGTTGAGGTTTCTTCAAAAGATTCATCTTCTTTAGATGAGGTTTCAGTGGACTGCTCAAGAGCTTGTCCAGAAGTGGATACTTCCTGGGCGACCACAGGTAATTTAGTAACATCCTCCTGACTTTCCTCTTCAGATTCAGCGTCCATAGCAGGTAATTCAGTTGTATGTTTTGCAGATTCAGGCAATTTTTCAGATGACGTAGAAATGGAAGGTAATTCAGTAGCTTCTTCATGTGATTCCTTTTGTGGTTCAACATCCTTAGATGGTATTTCTGTGATATGTTCTGGCAATTTATCAGTAGATACATCATCTAAATCCTTTTCAGATCCTATATCTTTGGTTGGTAACTCTGTGATTTGCTCTGGTTGTTTTGATGTTGATACTTGTGCATTGACAGGCAATTCAGTGACTCGTTCGTGGGATTCCGTTACATCTTTAGTTGTTTCATCTTCTTCTGATTCAACATTTTCAGTTGGTAATTCCGTGATATGTTCATGCAATTTATTAGTAGATGATTCAACATCTACAGGCAATTCGGTTTGCTTTTCGTGAGATTCTGTTTTAGATTCAATTTCTTTGGTTGGAAGTTCTGTGACATGTTCGGGCAATTTGGTAGTCGAAGCATGATCGTCAATTGGTAGTTCAGTAGCTTTTTCATGGTGTTCAGATAACTTGTCAGTAGAATCTTCAGCCACTATAGGTAATTCAGTAGCGGATTTTTGGGATTCCTTTTCAGATTCAAAGTCTTTGGTTGGTAATTCCGTTCCATTTTCAGGCAGTTTATCTAGCGATTCTTGTGAGCCTATAGGCAATTCAGTTACCGCTTTGAAAGATTCTTCTTCTTCAGATTCTATTTCTTTTGTTGGTAATTTAGTGACATTTTCAGCAATTTCAGATAATTGTTCAGTTAATACATGAGATTCAATGGGTAATTCAGTAGCTTCATCTTTAGTATCTTTTGTTGGCAATTCAGAAATTGTTTCTGGTAATTTGGCAGTTGATTCTTCAGTCTCCGAAACTTTAGTAGATCCTTCATCTTCTTCTGATTCTACATCTTTATTTGGCAATTCGGTAACATGTTCCAAAAATTCATTCAATTTATCGGTTGATACTTCGGCAACAACGGGCATTTTAGTAGCATCTTCATTGGATTCCTCCTCTGGTAAAGCGTCTATAGTGGTTAGTTCTGTGACATGTTCTGCAACTTCAGGTAATTTGGCTGTTGTAACTTTATCGCCTTCGTCGGTCTCGCCACTTTCTTTTTTAAGTTCGGTAGTTGGTTCTTCAGTAACGGGAATTTCATTAGCTTGAACGGGCAGTTTGGCGGTATCAGCTTCAGTTTTCAAACTGTCTGGAATCTTGGTAACATCTAATATGTTATCGCTTTCCTTAAATGGTTCAATTGTTGAGATATTAATGCCTTCATCAGATGTAGGCGTTTGAGTCACGGATAAGATGTCAAGTTCTTCAGGATGTTTAGCTGTAGTAGTTTCCATGTCTTCATCGGTTTTTTGACCAGTTGTGTGATGAACATGGTGGGGAGTTGTAGCATCAAAAGTTTCATTAAATGGCAATTTAACAGTTGTTAATTCAATATCTTCTTGACCTTGTGATTCAACTTCACCTGAGACCTGAGCTGTTGAAGCAACGATATCTTCAGGAGCAACAGGAGATTTAGTGACATCTGAGATATCTTCTTCATTAACGTGTTGGTTGATGGTAGTCGTGTCAATATGTTCAGAATCAATTGGATATTTAGTATCAGCCAAAGGAGTTTTTATAGTTGAAGGTCCAACATCTTGTTCTTCGGGTTGTTGCTCAGTAATGTGCTCAACTTCCTCGGGCACTATTGGTGAATTGGTAACATCTAAAATACTTTCATCTTCAGCATGTATAATAGCAGATTCGGGAGGAGTTTTGATAGATGAAGGCCCAACATCTTGTTCTTCAGGTTGCTGTTCAGTAATGTGCTCCGCTTCCTCAGGCACTATTGGTGAATTAGTTACATCTAAAATGCTTTCATCTTCAGGATGTGAAATAGTAACTGCCTCAATTTTCTCTCCAGATTCTGGAGCTGTAGTAACATCAGGTATGATTTTGTCTTTAAGCTGTTGATCCGTGCCATCTTCAGCAACCACAGGGGCTTTAGTAGTGATTGTGTCTTCAATTTCTGTTTGTTCTGCAGTAGAACTTTCACCATTTTCGGTATAAATTGGAGCTTTGGTAGCATATTCCATACCTTCAGCTGCAGGTTTCTCAGATGAAATGCCTTCTAACTCGATTGTAGGTTTAGTAACAGTTAAAACTTCTTCTTTCTTCGGTTGTGTAGTTGTAATTTGATCTCCTGTAATATTTTCCTCGCTTTCTGGCTGTTGAGTAATAATGTGTTCAATATCTTCAACAGATATAGCACTTTCAGTAACTGTTGAAATAATATCATTAAGCGTTTTTTGGGTTGTATCTTGTTCTGTGTCTCCATTATCCAAAGAAGCTTTTGTAACTTCCTCTGTTTTCACGACGGAGTCATCTTGCTCTGATGATATTGGAGTTTTGGTGACAAGTTCTTCTTTAGCAATAGGAGTTTTCGTGAAAGAAATATCCTCCTCAGATAATTTATCAGTTGAAACATCATTAACTTCATGTTTTTCTGAGGTATCACTGTTTTCTGTTGTAACAAACAATTCTCCTTCTTGCTCAATAGTTGGTACATGTGGTTTTTTGGTAGTAGATTCCATTTCATCAACATCTTCGCCCTCCTCGCCAGAAGCTTCTTTATCATCTTCACTGAAAGGCTTAATTGTTGGTTTATAAGTAGCTTCTTCCACATCTTCAGTAACGAAGTCTTCCATATGTTGGATCTTGCTAGGCACGGTGCTTATTTCTTCTTCAGATTCCGCAGATTCGCCTGATTCTTCTTCAGAAAGATCCAAAGAAGGTTGTCTAGATGGAGCATGAGTACTTTGGATGTTAACGTCCATATCAGATGCTGCTGTGGTAGATTCATGGAATTTGTCGGCTTCAGAAGCCATAACAATTTCATCTTCTTTAACGGGAATTATATCTTCTTCAGATGAAATAATATCAGAAGCAGATTCATCGGACGTAATTGGGCTGGTAGTGATATGTTCGATTCCTCCTTCTGGTGTATATTTGTCATAAGCAAATGGAGATTTTGTAGAGGATTCTTCATCTTTAACTAAAGGAGTTACTGTATGCCCCAAGACTGGTTCAAGTTCATCTTTGACTTGTTCAATAGAGGGTATGCTAATATTTTCTTCTTCAGTGGATACAGTAACCTTTTCAGTGGAAACTTTTTCACCTTCATCGCCTGACTCAGTTTGCTGCTCTACAGAATCATCTGTAAACGAACCAATGGTATGATCTTTCTCAGGTTCTTTACCTTCTTCAACTTTTTCATCTGCGGATGCGACTGTAGTTGACATATCTTCAAGCATATCATGAGAAGAAGCACCTGCATGTATTTCATCAATTGAAGGAATTGGTGAAGATGTATCGATTTTACTTTCAAAATCAATCGGGGTTTCTGTAGTAATATCAATGCCTTCAGAAAGGGAGGGTGTGGTAAGACCTTGGGACTTCTCGTCAGATGTTGGGACTGTAGAATTTTGAGTTTCTTTTTCTTTCTCATCTTTGCCAGGCACTTTAGAAGATGAGACACCATTATCATCTTCAATGGATGGAAATTCAGATTGTTTATCTTCAGGAATTACAGTAGTTGAAACAACGGATTTTTCAGATGTTTCCTTGGGTTCATCGAAAACAATTGGAGAAACAGTATGTTCCAAAATTTCATCTTGTGCAGAAGTCGCAGATTCGACAAATGATTCACTACTACTTTCAGAAACTAAAGTTGTGTATTCAATGTTTGGCTCGGAAGTATCTTCTGTAGTTGGCTCAACTACTTCTTTGTCATCTTCTTTCGATGGTAAAGAGGGAAGTTCTTCTTTATCGATTGACAAATCATTATCTGTAACGGAAACAACGGAAGAAGTACTTTCCAGTTCTTTATCTAAGACTTCGGATTGAACAGTATGATCCCTTATTTCATTAGATGCTTCGGTAGTAGAAGATTCATATTTAAAGCCATCAACTAAAGGCAAAGCTGTAGTGTAGGTAATATCTTGTTTGTCGGTATCTATAGCATGATCCTTACTTGGCACTATGAGTGTTGAAGAATCTGAAATATCTTTACTGGATTCTTCAGTAGAAGTTTCCTTTTCTTCGGATTCAGTCGATGTTAGAAGTTCAGTACCCTTAGCTGTAGTTGTGGATTCAATTCCTTCAGAGGTTTCTTTTTGTTTTGCTCCAGAAGTTGACACAGTTTCGACACTAATTTCTTCCACAGATGGAGCAAAAGTATTGTTTTCATCGGCAGCAATAGGTATGATAGTTTGAGCTTCTGGTTCTTGAGTTGGTTCCTTATTTTCGTAAGACCCGGCAGAAGGAACAGTATATGATTCTTCTGTAGTCTGATTTTCTTCCTTGAAAGGTACAAAAGGACTAGCGGTTTGTGTTTCTGACTCCATTACCTTTTCGGTAGAGGGAGTAGAAGGTGTAGAAGTGTGAGATTCATGTTCGCCTGAGATTTCATCTGAAGTGACAGTTTCTTCTTCTGTTAACGTAATAGACATAGAAGTTTGAGTTTCTGGTTCTGCCTCTTTGTCATCCAATTTTTCATTATCAATTGGTTTAACTGTTTGATCATCTAATGGTGCGGCAGGCGTAGTATTCATTTCACTTTCACCCTTTTCGTCACTTGGTACTTGTACTACAGAATGGGTGGAAGATTCAACAAGACCGTATGCAAATGTTGTCTGTTTTTCAATTTTCTCTTCTGTTTGCTCTAGACTAGCAGGAACTTTAGGTGCAGTTTCCTTCTCAGGAGTCTCGTCTGGTGACTTTTCAGTTGAAATTTGTTGCTGTTCTTGTTCAGATATTTTCACTGGAGCAATATGCTCGGTAACAGCAGCTGGCGTTGTTGATGTTTTAACTTCACCAGTAGTGTCATTCTTGTCCTCATCTATTGTTTCAGTGGAAGCTTTGGTAGTTTCTTGTTCAAATTCATTTTCGTCCTTGACGTGAGACATAGGTTCCTCAGTAATAGCAACAGGCATTTCAATTTCGGGAATACTGACATTTGCACTAACATCTTCAGATGCTATAACAGATTTAATGGTAGTGTTTTCAGATTTATCGGTATCAGGCTCCTGTACAGGGTTTTCAGTTGGTTGTTCATGAGTGGTGGATACAGTTGTTTGATGAACTTCTTCATCCTCATCATTTTCAATTGATTCAACGCTATCTTCACTGTTAGGATGTAAGCCGTCAGCTCCGCATATGTATGGTGGACAACACTTGTTAGTACTAGATTTGTCCAAAATGCATTTTTCGACGTTTTCTGGAACGGCACATTTAACACGTTCGCAAATAACAATACTGCTAACACATTTGCACATAACTTCACATTCGTCAGAGGTAGGAACAATTGTGTTGTTTTTGTAAGTTTTCTGTTCAACCAAACAATCTCCTTCACCTGGTATAACTGATGGCAATTGCAATTCAGGTATTTCTTCAAGACGCACTGGTTCGACAAATGGCATAACGGTAGTAGTAGCTGCTTCGCCTTCAAAATCGCCCTTAATATCAAGGAAAGGTTTTTGGCTTTCAGTTGCATCGTCTTTATGTTCTTTTTCAGCTTCAGTTTTAGGTCCTGTTCCAATATCTTCTGGAGTGGTTGGTTTTGTTGTAGTGACTTGTTCTTCTTCAATAATAGCCGTGGGAGTATCATCAAGTTTGTCATCATCAGTCTCTGGGATAACTTTGTGTTCATCTCTTTCTCCTTCTGTAACAATGTTTATTTCTGGCGATGTTGTTGTTTGTTGTACAGACTCTTCAATAGTCTTGCTGGTCGTAAAATCTTGTGGTTCACTAGATTCTTCGGTGATGTCTGGTTTTATTTTATCTTTTTCGTCACCAGACTCATCCTTCTCAAATTCAGCAACAGTACTGGGTGTGCTTGAGACTTCAGTTTCTCCTAGTAATATATCTTTGTGTTCATCAGTAGGTACTTGTTCCTTCGTTGGAATTTCTTCATTAGCCAATGTAGCCGTTGTGGTAATGTCTACCTTATCTTCGGTTGAAGTTTCATCTTTTGTATATTCTTCATCAGCAGTCTTTATAGGAGTACTTGTAGTTACCGATAGGTTATCTTCTACTGGCACTTTGGTGACATTTTCTTTTTCTTTTTCAGAAATTTCTTCGATTGTTTCAGCAGAAGTAGTGGAATCAGCAATAAACGGTTTGTAGGTTGTAATATCCACTTGTTTTGCATCTTCTTTCGTTTCATCAGCAACGGCTGTTGTTGAATCGAATACAGGAGTTTTAACTGTGGTAAGATCTATGAGCTTGTTGTCTTCTTCAGATTCGTCTGATTCTTTAGAAGTTTCTTGTCCTTTAGGTATTTGTTCAGCTGGAATGAAGGGTTTAGCAGTGGTATACTCTTCTTTTTGTTCTTGAATAATTGATGTTACAGTTTCAATAGCGGGGCGAACAGATGAAATTTCAGACTGTTCTTCAGTTGGAATTTCAGTAGCAAAATCACCACTGCCATATTCATCAGAAAATTCAGGTTTGATTTCACCCGCTGGTAAGGTGGTGTAGTTCTCGTCAGATTTACCTGGAGCATAAGTGGTAACATCGACTTGCTGTTCATCTTCTGGCGCGGGCTTACCCTCTCCAGATGCTTCTTTAGGTACATCTGCAGAGCCTTCAGTTTCATTAGATTTGGAGTCAGTGATAATAGGTGCTTTAGTTGGAACTTTGTCTGTTGAGGATTCTTCTTTCTCCTCTTCCACTTTAGAAGCTGCAGTAGAAGATAGCTGTTCATTAGCGGACACTGGGAATTCAGTAACCATGTCATCTTGTTCGAATTTAGTTGAAGTTTCTGTTGGAAGCTCAGGTTCTTTTTCGTCTTCGGGTCCTGTTGATTGTTGCTGTTCCTCGGAAGTTGTAGGCAATATAGTAACAACTTTTTGTTCTTTTTCAACATCTTCGGGTTCAGTTTCCACTTTATGTTTTTTCGTTGCCAATTCTTCTTCGGATATAATTTTGTTAGGATCTGTGGTGGCAGATATAACTTTTTCCTCTTCTGATTCTTCAGGTTTATTAGCAATTGATTCTGCTTCTGTGCTGGGTGTCTTAGTAGATAATTCTTCCGCTTCACCAGCAGAAACTTCTGTGGATACTTCTTGTTCTTCAGATGATTTGTAAGGAGTTTCTGCAGTGAGTTCATCCTGTTGTCCAATAACATAAGGTACTTTAGTTCCAGCTTCTTTATCTAGAACTTCTTCGACTGTCGGAGTAGCACTTTCAACATCTAATGGTTCTTTAGTTTCAGTTTCAACCTGTTTATGCTCTTCTTTGCCTGTAGTAGCAGCTTCTGTTGCAGTTTCGTCAAATTCAATAGGTTTTTTATTTTGTTTGTCATCAGATTCGGTAGTAGTAACATCTTCGCCAACAATTGGAGCTTTGGTGACATCATTAGCAATAGGCTTAACTTCGTCGGCAGATTCAGTGGATTCTTCAGGTACTTCTGCTTTAGTTGGAGTAATTTCAGTGATAGATTGACTTTCTACAATATTGTCTTCGGGAACTTTAGTAGCGAATTCTTCAGCTTCATGTTTATCTTCCTCAGATCTTGCGGTAGTATATTCTTCATCACTAACAGAAGAGCCGGTAGAAATGTCTGGCAATTCATCAGTATCAATAGGAACTTTAGTTACAGCTTCTTCAACTTTTTGAGCCGGGGATACAATAACAGTTTTTTCAGTGGTTTCTGCTTTAACTTCATCTTCAGCACCACCCGGCAATTCAGTTGAATATTCAGAAAGTTTATCAACACTAACAGGAGATTTAGTAGTAGATTCATTTCTTTCAACGGGTTTCTCATCAGATGATAATACAGTAGTTGTTTCGACATCTTCAACACCTTTAGAAACGGCTTCTTGCTCATCGCCTTGCTTATCTGGGCTTTCAGTAGAAATAATTGGCTTATCACTTGGTTTACTAATAATGGCAGCTTCTGTGGGTTCTTTTTCTGCTTCAACTTCATTTGTTGGAGTCTTTGTAGCTGTCTCGTCTTCATCGATGTGCGCTTGCAACTGCAAGTCTTCTTCAGGAATGGCACCATGGAGATCTTTAACTGGAGAGGAAGTAGCAATGTTAACCTCTTTATCGAGATAGCCATAAGGCAAGGTAGTAGCTTCATAAATTTGTGTTGTTGCGCTATCGTCTTCGCATACATAATTACTGGGGCAACATTCACCTTCAGCGGCAGGCAAAGGATGGCAAGCTTTGCCATTACCGTTAAGCATGGGTATATGACACTCTTGAACGGCACAAATAATATCACCACGCATGCAATAACAATTATCACAAGCAGTTTCACCAGTAATGCGAGCACCATCGGCATACAAGTCACCATTGTGAAGACAATCAGTTGAAACAGCAGGAGTCATGGTACTTGATATAATGAAACCAGTAGTAGGACGTTCCGTGGTTGTGGTAGTAGCAGCTTCAGTTGTGGAAGAGTGATCCTCCAATTCAAGAACATCGTTTTCATGGTCTAAGGGAAAATAAGCAAATTTACTAATTGATTTATTGTGAAATAATTTGTTTTATCTTACCGCAATTGTAACGTACTGGACAGCAAGAACCTTTATTGTATATGGGAGTACAGCCATCAATATGCAATGTACATTCCTGCATTAAGCAGGAGGTGCGATTCTTAATGCAATAACAGAGTTCACAAGGTTTGTTAGGATTTGAGGGAACTTGAGCACCTTCCAAATAGAATTTACCATCAATACTGCATCCAAATTTCTCGGGAAAACTTAATTCTGTGCCAGGTTCAGGAGAGGCATGTGAAACGTCCACAGGAACTTTGATTTAAATAAAAAGAAAGAAAACCAAAGACACAAAGATAAATTTAAAATAAAGTAATTTTCTCTAGCTAACAACCAACACTTACCTTCGGGACATGTAATGATTGGACAACATTGATCCTCACGTTTCTCCACTATGCAATCATGTCCAATAGGTTTGGTGAATGGACATACACGCAAATAGCACATAAGCATCTTATTGTGGCACGTACAATTCAAACAGGGCTCATTTGTCATGATTCTATCGCCTTCATTGTAATGATTGTAGTTATAGTAGCAGCCTTCTGCAAAAGGCAAAACAAAAAAGGAAAAGAAGAAACAAATAAGTTTAAATTTAAATTGAGAATAATATAAGAGAACTGCTATGGAACTAGTAAGCAGTAGAAGTTGAAAGTAAACAAGAAAGCCAATTTAGAATAAATTTGTGGCTTGACTTGGTTATGTAAATTGCCTTAAAGTATTGTTCACATGATCAAATCGTCTATAGTATGCGGGGGTACATCGTGAAATTACTTAATAACATAATAATATTTTTTTTTTATTTCTTCTTAGCAACCATTCAGCAAATATTAGTATGATGTATTTGTTTTTCTTATTACACAAATAGTTTTCGGCAAAATTATAGTTTTTGGAAGCATTTTGGTTTTAATTTTTCATTCTCTTTTCAAGGAGTATTGTGATACAAATCTACGTTTCTTATATGAGACAATAATGTTAGATTTTCTTCTTTATGCAGTTGTTTGATGTAAATTTGATATTCTAACACTGCAAACTTTATTCTGTCTAAGCTGTTGAACTAAAACATGCAATCTTTATTTTTGTTTTTTTTTTCTGTTTCGAATACATTAAATTGCAGATTATTTGTTGTCTATTTCTATTACTGGCTTTTCGAAATGAAAACTTGTTATTATTAGGCATCATATGCCAAAATAATATTTAAGTTTTGAGGTTATTTAATTTTAAGCAGAGCTGAGAAATTCTTTGTATTCTTTTTGTTTTTAACATCCACAGAAAAAATTAAAAATTGTCTCTAATTACCAAATTTATACCAAATTCATAATATCAAGCAAACAAGTTGTTGATTTTGCACCTATTAACAAAATGATTATATTGATTACTAAAACTTGTAAATATTTTTTTTCAATAAATGATATTTTTAGTTTTAATTAAAAAAATGATCAAAAAACTTTGCCATTTCAAACAATGTGTTAATTAATTTAATTAAATATGGACAATTCCCAACAACAATTTTACAAGATAAAATTATTTTGTTTTAAACGAAAAAAGTCAATTAAGATTTTTTGTTATATAATAAATATTTTAATTAAAAAATTATTTCAAAATAACTAAATTGTTAATGAAATCAAAATTACATTATTAATTTTCTTTCAACTAAAAAAATAATTGATTCAATGATCAGATTAATGAAATTGAATTACTTTTTAAACCTTTTTTTTAATTGATAAAAAACTTTTTTCTGTGATCAAACTTTCATGCAGAGCTTCTATTCGAAATAAACATCAAAGCCTATTTCATCCATAATTTTGTGTGAATGATTAAGTTGCATTCTGTTTGAATCGAACCTGCTTGTTGTAATGCTGCCCTACACATTGCGTCTTGTTGGACAATTTGATCAAGTTATACAACTAATTGTAACGTTAGAAGTGTGGTTGGTCTTCGGTTGAATAAAGAAAATAAAAAAAATTGATTTTCATGCAACTGGCTTATTCAACTCAATTGTACGACCAGTTGCAACGTGTAGGAGCTGCATAAAACTTCAGGGAGAACGATTGTACAATTATTACCTTGTTTCAAACATCTAATCAAACTTTTATACAAATATGATATATAAAACCAACATCATTAAATCATTTTATAGCATCAATTAAAAAAGCAAAAAAAAAAAAAACAATTTCGTACTGGAAGACTAACTTGGCCGTTACCTTTTCAGTAAAATTGTTTTTATAACTATGGTAATAGGTGGTAGTTTTATAACAAAGTAATGTGTTGTAATTATCCACCTTAGTAAGTTTAAACGTTAAATAACGACTTGTCTGTAATATCTTCTATAAACTCATTTAGACACTAGTTCTCGTATGCACGTAGCTCAGTTGGCTAGAGCGCAAAACAAAAAAAATTGGCAAAAAACAGAAGAGCTCCCTCCCAGTTAAAACCTCAACTGGGGCAGTAATACATTTTTTTAATTATTGATATTTGTGCTTGCAAGTAAAAATCATTTACTAACTTTTATTTAATAAATATGCACGTGGAAAAGTCAGTAAGATGCGAGAATTACAATTACACACAGAGAAAAAACATGGTTGAAGTATGTTAAAAAAACATACTATGGTCCCTGCAGTGGCAACAACTATTTTTGTTTTTAACAATTCATTTTTCACGATCAATAAAATTTTGTTTCTTTTTAACAATAAAATGTTAACCTCTCTTGCAACTGCAAATATGGCTGAATTGAACAATATTATGTTTTAATAAAATTAGGCTACAACCATACACTTAAAATGATTATAGTTCCTTTAATTGTCACCGACAACCATGTTATGGTTAAATTCCTCCACCCAAAAGCCATAACCATATTATGGCTGTCTCCAAACATTTTATGGTTAATAATAACACTAGCATGTTTGAAATTTTAGTATTTAATTTGAAATCTTAAATAGTGAGTTTTAAAGTAACAAAATTATGGTTGTTTTCCCTCTATAGTAGAAAAAGGCTTTTCAAGCACTTGCATTCTTTTTCTTTTAATTATTGATTAAAAAACATAGATTTTCGTAGTAGTTAAAACCAGTTAAATGGAAAGAATATGTTGAAGGTTGCCACGGGCTGGAAAATTAATTAAATTATAGATTGTTAAAGGGGAACACATCGTGTAACAGAAATAAAGAGCGAAATAAAATTATAACTTGGTTTGTAGCAGGAGTAAAACAACGCAATAAAATTTCAATTTAACTTGAAACTAAATGGGGACATAAATAACCATAATATGGTTAACACTGATTACATTATTTTTTTTAATTCTGATGGTCAATTTTGACCAAAGATATGGTTAATTGTGACCAAATTATGGTTTATATTGATGATATTATGGTTGATTTTGTGCAAATCATTGTTAAATTCGGCCTAGTAATTAGTTAATTTTTAACAGAATATTGTTACCTGCAAACATCAACATTGCTTGAAACCCTAATCGTATGTTGCTCTCAGAATATGGTTACCTCCAACTATATTTTTCTGCGTGTATAGACTGCAAGTCAGTCTATAGTAGCCTAAGTTATTTTTATTTCTTATTATTTCTTTTTTTACGTAAATTTATTTTTCACGTTACATATTTGTTAACTGTTTATATGTAAGCAGGGAGTTTACCGCGTATTTTGATTCGAATGAAATATTTTACGAATTCGAACAATTTAAGCTGTGTGTAACGATTTTTATACTTGTTTGAAACAATAACAGATTTCTATTCATAAAAAAATTGAAAATTTTATGAGAAGTTATTGTCCGTAGTAGAGAGTTGCTGTTTTGAAATGGATTTGTTGCGTTCGTTAAAGCATAAAAAAACTTTCGTTCATTCGATACAAATAATAAGAAAATCGGAATACAGTACAAATTGTTCGAACTCGTAAATTATTTCTTTTAAACCAAAATACGAGGTTAACACTCCAATAGATTTGTATAGTGGACCAATGAACTCTTGAACATTTCAAACAAAATTAATGAGTTTTTCACTAAAAAAATAAGTAGGGAACAGTTTTATGCAATGTTATTTGCTGGATTACGATGTAAGAAGAGTTTTGCTGGGTTTATCATTATATGTGTCATAAAAGTTAGCCATAGAATTTTTAAAGTTAAACTCCATTTACTGGGTTTTACTGATATTTGTATAAAATTGATATATTCATACCTAAGCAACAAAACACAAACTGTTTGCTTTAATAACGCAATTTCTAGAAGCATAGAAATTCTGTCTGGTGTATATCAGGCAAGCCATCTTGGCCCACTTCTTTTTACATTGTTTATAAATGACCCACCTGAGGTGATTCATTCTTCCAACATTCTGATGTATGCGGACGATGTCAAAGTTTTTCTTAGCTATCGTCAAATATCTGAGCAACAACTTCTTCAAAACGCACTAAATTGTTTTTACGCGTGGTGCAATGTAAATCTTGCGCAACTTAATCTAAACAAATGTAAATAAATACATGCAATTTTTAGAAAGAGTCCATTACCTGCATGCTACTTTTTTTGAAAGTTATTAGTTGGAGTCGGTGAATAATTTCCTAGATCTTGGAATTCTGCTTGACTCGAAACTTAATTTCATTGCACATAAACCAATGACAGCTAATACAGGCAGAGGTATAATCGGTTTTGTAAAACGATGGGCTATAGAGTTTAACAGCCTGTTTTTGTAAAACACTAGTGTTCTCACTTGAAGTTTTCGTATTAAAACAAAAACGTTTTAAAATTGGTTTTTAAAAAACATTAAAAAGCTTTCGTCTATTCATGTTTGACATAAATAGAGCTTTTTTCTATCGTTAAACAACATTATTGCCAATGCGTTTATTTTCGTACCTTTTCATGCTTCTTGCATATAAAGATTTTGGGTTGAAGGTTAACCCTGGCTTTTGTTTACAAAAATAAATTATAAATTTAAAAAACAAAAATACTATTAAAAATGGTAGTAAATTGTTAAAAATTAAAAATGTTGAATTTAAATGTTTACAAAAATTGCAATAAATAAACGCAATATATGAAGACGATTTTTTGTTACACATCAACATATAGAAATGGTGAAGGTATTTGCGTGAAAGCACTAATTTTTTAACACATACGGAAGAACTTACATACACACATACATACATACTTATGTACATACTTGTTTCTAGAATTTTTTGAACCTGTAAATACATATTTATGTAATTAGTAGCATTTAACCCGCTACTTCATTAACGTCTCATTTTCTTTCGTAAGCATATTTTTATGCGAAAATTTATTTTTCTAGGTTTTAACTTGTTTAAATACTAGCATTTAACCCGCTACTTTGTCCGGTCCTTTTTTATGATCATATTTGTGTACCAAAGGTTATAGTTCTGCTACTAACATTTTTTTATCTTACGGGATGATAATCACTCAGCCCCTTGCAGCTTAATTTTGAGTCTCTTCAATATTATAACAAATTCAAAAAGTACCATACGCAGAACACAAGAGTAAAAGAAAGACATTTAATTTCTCGTATTTATCCTTTTTGATACTTTTTTCTCCTTGTTGAACTATTAACAATTTCAATATTGTAGTGGGAATGGAGAAAAATGTTTTTTTTTTTTTAAAAGTACAAAAAAAGAAATTACGATTTTCGCCCCTTAAACGTTTGAATTTTAAAAAAGTACCAAATCTGATTTTGCATTTTTTAGATAAGTTTCGAATGTGATATAACTTTTATTTCTATGTTTATTGGCTTAAAAGTTAGGGGGATGAAAAAAAAGTACCAAAATACTCCCTGAAAGAGGAGAATTTCAAAAAAGTACCAGACATTCGTCCACTTATTTTTTTTAAAGAGATACATTTCATTGTATCTCTCTAAGCTTTGGAAATATAAGGTTAACGAATTTACCTTTGTTACCCCCTTAACATTCGACTTTCCAAAAATACCGTTTTAGTGGATCTATTTGGGAAGAGTCCAGCCACCGGTACAAATTTCAAGTTTTTAGCTTCAGGCGTTTAGGCTGTGCGATCATAAATCAATCAGTCAATAATGTTACAATTCTATATACATATACATATATATAGATACACAAACCTTTAATAATATTGTAAATAATTAAGGGATCTTTCAGTAAAATATCCTTTTTATTTTCTATTTATTTTTTTAAACGAATGCCTTTTACTTATCGTCTTATTTTGGCATTTGTGTTGATTTATTACGAAGATGTTCATTTTATAAGAACCAAACGTGTGTGGAAAAAATGAAAGCTTTTTCAGTCACTCACTTAAAATGTGTTTTAATTTTATGAAAACCTAAATCAGTTTTCGTTCGTACGAACGAACAAATATTTTCATATTCTAAAAACAGGCTGTAAGGATCCAGATGTTACGAAAGTCTGTATACCTCCCTGGTAAGACCTGTATTGGAGTATGGATCCGTAATATAGGACCCTATATACAAAAATATTCCGACCAAATTGAATCGGTCCAAAAACAGTTTCTGACTTAACTGCGTGGGTTTAACTTTTACCAATAGAATCTGCCACCTTCTTCTGCAAGAATAGCCCTCATCTTCCAACTCTTCAGAGCCGTAGAACTGTGCTAAACATCTCGTTTATTTTCAACATAATTTTTGGCGACGTATGCTCTGGATATTTAACCAACCATATTACCTTTAATGTTCCTCAACGCCCATCACGGCATTTGTTTCCATTATCAGTTTAATTTTTTAGATCTAATTATGCTAATGGTGACCCGTTAAGAAGGATGTGTAACGAGTTCAACAAGTTTTATAAATTTATTAACAATTCTTCTAGTTCCACTGATATTAAGACTAATTTATTAATTTATTTAAACCCATAATTTTTGTAATTTTTTTTTCACATTTGTATATATTTTGTAAAATTTATTTGTATTTAATTAAGAAGTCTGTAAGGATTATATTTCATAGACAACAAAATAAAATAAAACTTCCAGTGTCTTAACGGATGTTTTAACTCATCAAAAAGTGTAACAATGCCCATGGGCGTTATTACTTTTTCAAAAGTGTCATAAGATCCCTGGACATTATGACACTTTTTAGTTAGCTATGATCAATATGCAGCTGGTTTCATTATTGTCAAGCTCTGGGACAAAAGACTTAACAAAATCCCGATTTTTTTTAACCTCGAATTTCAAAATTCTGAATCTCGAGATCATAAATTTTAAAATCCCGAATTTAGAAACTTTAGTTAGCGAATCCGGTGTTTGTTATATTATAGAGTAGAAAGTCCTTGCGCCCGGCCGAAGGCAGGCTATGCAGGAAAGCTTTTGTTAGCGAAGCCGATGTTTCTTATACCATAGCGTAGGCGTTGCTTGTGTACCATAGAGGAGAAATTCTTTGTATAACAAACACCGGCTGCGCTAACTAAAGATTTCCTGCATAGCCCGATTTCGGACGAGCGCAAGGATTTTCTACCCGGCCTTGCCAATTAAGTGTACGTTGCGACACATTTGCAAGTGAAGCAACACCAAAAAGTGTCATAATGTCCGCGGACCTTATAACACTTTTAAAAGAGTCATAACGTCCCTGCATGGGATGACACTTTTTGGTGTGCCATTATGTCCTTGAACGTTGGGACTTTGCACGTTATGACATGCCACCATGTTAATTACTTGTTTGATTTAAATATTTTCTTCTAGTTGATTGTATTAATTGATTCGAGTTGCTTAAATACAAGTTATGAATATGTATTGCTCATTCGGTAATGAGAATCTGAATTGAAATTTTACTGCTTCAAACTTTTAAATTAACCTCTTCTTAAGGCTTTTCGAATTTTATTTTTTTTCCTAATCCAATTAACTCCATGGCCCCTTATATTTCCCTTTTCATTTTATAAATCTATAACAAATATTTCTCTAACATTTACATCTTTTTAATTTATTTAAGTTCAGCTGTTTCTCTTAAGATAATTAAACTTTTCATCTAGTTGCTACTTCATGTTTTATTTATATGTATGAAAAAAATTTAAAAAGATTCGCATGTTTTTGAATGCATCTTTTGGACTTATACAAGTACTAACATCCATGTTAACATCATCATCATGAAAAGGTTAATCATTATTATATGTCTGCCTGTGTATTTATTATTTTTTTGCATTTTACTTCCATTTGTATCTGTATCTCATCAATGCACTTCTCTACCTACTTGCATAATATTTATTATGTTCTAGTTTAGTTTTTGCATTTTAGGTTTTTTTTATAGGATGATTCTCATGCACTTAACCTTAATTTGTTATTAAAGGTACATTTTACCTTGAAAAAAGTTTATATTTTTAATTGTAAGTAGGAGATACTTTACCATACTAATGATGAATAATGCAATAAAAATACATGGAAGTGGTTAAGTTTTTGTCCAAAACAGAAATGAGTTCAAGGCAATAAAGATAAAAGGAATAAAATTGTATTTAAATATTTTATTAAAAATAAATTAAACATTAAATTAAGGGTGTACGTTGGGTTCAAAATATGTTGCAAGAAACTTGTCTTAAAGATTTATTATATCCTTCACCACATGTGGAGGAATGAGAAACTCATTTTGTTACTTCTACAAAATATTTCCTAGACCCAATAAATAACGTATATACAGTATAATTCGTTTATAAGCTACACCGCTTATAGTAGATTTGACAATATATTCCAAAATGTTTAAATTTCTGGTATCTATAGAGTAGTACTCTGTTCTAATTTGTGAAAAATGTTTAGCAACATTTATTGTTGCATACTAGGGTATTTATTTAATCGGGCTTTTGTTTTAGTCGGTTAATCGCTCGATTAATTAACCGAAGTTTTGGTTTAATAACCGATTTTGTAATATTAAATAAAGTTTTTTTTATAAATTAAGTAATTTCAATTAATAAAAATGCATAAATTATTTATTATTTGGAGCTTATGAGTAAAAAAAAAACAATAATAGGGCATTTACATTACATTGAAATCTAGTAGATTTCATTTGAAATCTTCCTCCAAATCTAGTTCGTTTACATTATACTTGTTTGACATTAGCGAGATTTGGATTTCACAACAAAAACCGCAAACTGAAAGTTTTTTGTGTAACACATACTTATGTACATATAAAGAAATAGGCATTTAAAAATTTGCATTACATTTTCTTTATAATCAACTTCATTTATTTTATCAATATTATTTGTCATTTGCATTTTTTTTTTACTATTTTACGAAATTTTTAAATTTTTTAACAATTTTAACAATCAGCTTTTATTGTTTTTGTTTTGTTTTTTGTTAAAATGTCATTTTTTTTCTTGTGCAGGGAAGTAGTTTTTAGTGCTATATGGGGAAAAACATAGTTGCATCACTAAGTACTACTAGATTTCGAATAGATTTCGTCAAAATCTAGTCACGGAGTAGAGTTTGTTTTGTTCGGGAAATATAGACAAAAACAACTAGATTTGGCTCGAAATCTCGAAAGTACTAGATTTCGTTGTAGCGTAAATTGGCTATAACATAACAATTTTTGAAATAAACGAGCAAACAAAAAAATAATTCATAAATATTTAAAACATAATTTTTAACTGATACATAAATATTATGTAATAATTACAAAATAAACTGTAAGGTAATTTTATTAACTATTTCAATAGTTTAAGGAGACCTTAAAAAATAATCTTTTAGAAAAATAATTTGGTCTAAATGTTTATGATTTAAGCGATTCTTTTATTTAGTTTAGATAAAACTTGACTTGAAAAAATTCTTTCATTTATCGTAGATGTTGGAGAAAGCAACCCATAATACGGAATATCTTATTTCTCAGTCCTTTTCCTGGATTTCTCTAAACATATGAAATCTTCCATTATGCCATTTGAGTCCTGTTTTATTTTTTTTTAAATGTTTAACACTTCTAATTGTATCTGATAATTCTAATAAAAGATTGATATGAGAAGAAACCAATCAAAAAACAAAAAGCTGTTGACAGCAAACACTTGTTTAAGGCTAGTTTACACTATCACACATTTCATACGTATTCCATAATACTTTGTGAGATGGAAATCTAATGAGTTTTGTTGTGACTGTCAAAAAATCTAATGTAACATTACAGTTTGTAGTCACACTATCACACAAAATGCAACCCTGATCCAATGAAAAGTATTAGCGTTTAGAAATTTTTCAAAAAACGATTAAGTTGTATGGGATGTCAAACTTTTTTCGTAATACTTGTGACACATTGCATTCACACTATCAAACTTTGTCATAATACTTGAGTTTTTGACATGTATTAATACAAAGTATAATAGTGTAATCTAGCCTTTAAAAGGAAGTTCTACGAACACTAGGGTGTTCAGCCAATTAATTCTGGTTCGATTAATCGAACAATTTTAGACGATTAATTGTTCGATTAATTTAAAATTGCTGATTTCGATTAAAGGATTACTCGAAGAATTTATGCCGATTAGTCGAATAACAATACATATATTGTTTTTCTGTCAAATGTATAATTTTTTAAAGTTTTAAGTCAAATAAGCACACCAAATGTATGTGTCCGTTGGAATTAAAAAAAAACAGCCATGTTTAGTGAGTAATTCACATACATGGGCGTACTACTTACTGAAAAAATTTTCAGCAACCAGTACATTTTCCCTGATTACTGAAATAATGCAGTAATCCGTTAATTTCATTTATTATTGAAACAAACGCAAAAAAAAATATTTTTAACCCTGGAGCCATACGTTCAATAAGTCACAAAAACTGCTTGTCCAAACTTATCTGAATTGACAGCTGTGTCACAGGCTGCACTCAATTTGCTAATCAATTTCATTTTAAAAATGCCCCCGATGAGGAAACAACTCAAAATAGTAGCATGGCTCAAAGTATTTTGTAAAAAAGCACAAGAATTTTTTAGAACACAATTTTTTTTTAATAAAGCACATTTATTTTTTAAGAAATATATTTTTTATAAGGAAACGCCAAAATTAATTTGTGTTCAGTTCTTAAATTGAACTTAAAATTGGGAAACAAACGGAAAGATAAAATTGAGAGCAATCTCGTGGTCAATTTAAAAAGTGTGAGTGCGTTAGTCAAAAAGTGAGAGAGTATAGAAAATAAAAAGGAAAGACAAAACTTATAATGAAAAAAATTATATGATCTCAACACATTTCTTATTTTCTTTATCGATGTAAAGGTTTTATCAATTTGAATGAATTGTTACCTTTGTTCTCTTTTTTTGTGTATAAAATATTAAAATACTTGTAATTAATAATGTTTATTTACTCAAGTACCATTTTTTTTCTTATATTATCGAAAAAAAACTCTTAATTTATAAAATTTCTGGATATTTTTAGTTTAATCGAATAAGTAAAAATTCCAAATATCGATTAATCGAACAAAAAAAAAAAAAAAGCCGGTTAATTGAACACCCTACTGAACACGTTCTTTGTTTGTAGGAAAAAATATTTTTTAAGCACATATGTATGTACCTTTTGTATATGAGACGAAGCAAATAATTAAAAACACAAAAAAGCATGTTACAATACTAAAAAAAATTAAAAATTTTGTTGCATCGGTTAATCAGTTAACCGACTGAAATTAACCGGTTTAATTGATAATCGAAAATAGCCAATTTTAAATTAACCGATCAGTTAATCGGGTAGTAATTAATCGGTTATGCGTTAATCGGTGAATACCCTATTTCATACGCGATATATCGCGAGTTTTCACATTTTTACGTTTTTTTGCATGTGTAAACCAAACTCACATGTGTTTTACTAAAAAGTATTTTTTTAAATAAAAACGAAAGTAAATATGGATGAAAAACTGTAATCGGTAGTGTTATTTATGCTGTTCCTCTCTCATTTAAAATTAAGTTTAAACTTTTTTCCATTTGCTAAAAATTCCACGTGAAATAAGTGCAGCCTATACTATTTCGCAGTTGTAAAAAAATGTTGCCAGAAGGAAGCGTTTCGTAACTTCTTCACAAATTGAACAGAGTACAACTCTATCATCATAATTTCATAGAAATTCCGCACAAGTTTTCTTCATATGACTTTCGACAGCATTTCACCTGAAATGTTGAAGAGAGAACCAGGCTTATAAGTAAAATACCTGCAAAATATTTGATATATTTAAACACTATAAATATAAACACTATTTTTTGAACTTTAGAACTTACGCTAAATCCATTTTCAATTATATTCTTCCTGTACAATATTTCCTTAATAATCGGTTTTCTAAAGGTTTTTAATGAAGTAAGACAAGATTAATAAAAAAAATAAATAAATTAAAAGCTTAAATGTTCTTTCTATACTGTCATTAACTCAAATAACATGTTAGTAAAGATGTAAATTTTGAAAAAACATTTTAGTACTTTAAATAACAACTTAATATTTATAAATCTCAGCAAAATAACCTTTTGTTTGATTAAATTATTTTTAAATGTTCTAATTAACATTTAATGTATGTATGTACGTATGACCACAAAAAGAATAAACATACGAGTACATAATACCATACCACAATTGTTTTTCTGTGTAAAAGTGACAAATTTTACAAATAATTATAGATAATGGTTAAATTAAGCTGTAACGTGTTTAACACTGACTATTTCGTGTCAAATCTTCCTCCTCTCGAACTTCATGTCTACAATAATTTATTACATTAATGGATAAATGAATGAATGAATGGACGGATTGTTAGTTTGAACAAAGAGATAGAAATATAGACAAGTTAATGTCATTACAAACGGCTACTTCGTATAAAATAGCAACATTATTTGTACTACTGTTGTTGTTGCTGTTGCTGTTTTTTAAATACATAATTAAAAAATATTATTAGTAACTGGAGACTACTTTGTGACAATCTAAAATTCAGTATATCACAATTGTTGTATCAAACATTTTGCCAATAGCGATTTCCTATGAGACTTAATGTTGGTGACAGGAGTTGAAGAGGTGTTGGAATTTATGTACAGTGGTTGAGATTGAACAAGAATGACTTAATGCGGATTTATAATACTTGATTAAATACATTTGGTTGAAAGCATGTTTAAGAAGACTTTAAGTAGTTTTAAAAAATTGCTTCTTAAACAAGCAAACATTTTACGTATGTATGTATAAACCTTCTGGGTTTTAAATTGGGGTGTTTTACACATAAGTTGAAAGCATGATTGTCAAACTGTTTGTGCTTGTGTGGTCCAAAAATTTCGTGAAAGGGGAAAAGAAAAACATAAAAATGGACGAGAAAAAATGTTTAATAGAATTTATTGAAAAATTCGTTTTGTACGAATATGTTTTGAGAGAATAAAAAATATTTAATTTATTTTTTTAAATGCAAAAAATGTTGCAAGTCTGTTTAATATAACTTCTGGGTGTGTGATAGATATACAAAAATGTTTCAGCGATGAGATTATTCGTCTTAAGCCAGCGACACACTATCCTATTCAGTCGTAAGATTAGTCAAAAAATCGTGTGTTCATAAAGTATGACAGTGTGGTTTAAAAAAGAAATTGAGCGATTGATTTTCTTAACAAGTCTGTCCGACTTGAAAATGTTTAGTGTGGCATTGACAGCAGATTTTGCAGACATTTTTTATGTCAGATAGAATTCTGTCAGCTTTTCGTGTGAATGAATCGTACGAATGTGTAGGATTGTGAATCCCGCCCTTCAGAGAAAAACTTCCTTTTGTTGTTGCAGTTACGAAAAAGATTAAGGCAACAAATACTTCAATCTTATTTGGGGACTAAAATTGTCAGATCTCTAATAGATCCCGACTGAATAGGATCTAATCCGGTACTAGAGGAACTAAAAGCCTCCATGGATTATAATAAGCTCTGGGGTTGTATAGAGATAACGTAGTAGCTGTTGTTTGCAAAATAGCACTAAGAAATACCATAAAGATGACATTTAGGAGCTGATGTATAGCTGTATTCGGCCTGCTGGAGGATTTTTCTTCTAAAATGAAATTCTTTGGCAGGTTACTAGATTGAACTATTTCCAACTTATTATTTTGGATATTATGGTAATTAAACAACAAGATACAATAAGGCACAAATAAAATAAGAGACATTTTAGGCCATTTTACGCTTTAATACTAGTCTAAAGTATTTTGAATAAAATGCTTCCCTGATCTAATTATTGTTTGAACAGTTTTCAAAAATACAATAACAACTTATCATGACAAGGTTGTATTTTCCTCAAAATACGCAAGACTTTTATTGGTTTTGTTCAGATATAAAAACACTGTGGGTTTTGTTGTTTAACGCACTGTGCTTTTTGATATGAAAAACTTTATTTTTATTTTAAATTCACAATATGGGGGTTATTTTGGGTTTTATAATTTTTTTTTATTTAATTGTTAAAAGAGAAAGCAACTGCCGATCGCGCATTTCAATCGTTTTCTTAATCCCTCGAAGGCCGAGTTCCATTTTAGAGGTGTTTGGAGGACGTCATCCAAAGTCGATATGAACGTCATCGTAACGGCTCATCGATCTTCAACACTAGGAATGTGTAAAGTATCCAACTGACCAGGGGCCTGATTCTGGCAGTCGTGATCGAGTACTTTCTTGATTTGAAAGCAACTTAATATCTAATTATTTCAGTCAATACTGAACGAATCGGAATTATTTTTTCAGTCTTGTAAAGCATTAATTTGAGTTTCACAATACTGCAAAAATAATTTCGATTCGCTCAGTATCTACTGAAAGAATTAGAAAAAAAATTCCTTTCGAATCGAGAAAAAACTCGATCACGAATGCTAGAATTAGGCCCCAGAATATGTTTCATACATTAGTTTCACGCGATCTTTTATTTCTATATCTTACCTAGGGGTGTGCTAAGTAGCCAACTGACCAGAATATATTTTTTACTTATGTTCATTGGATCTTTTATATCTATATATAACCTAGGAAATTAGATTAAGGGATATTAAATTTTAAAGAAATTTTTTCCATTTTTTACCACTGTCCTACTGTTGACATTGCTAGGCCTCGATAACAACAAATACACTTACAAAAGATTTAATGTCACATTATTTTGGCTAATAATAAAAAAAAAAAAACGATAATACAAAATTTGTTATACCATACGCTACACACAAGTAATAAAGTCTTTAACAATAAAGTCATCATAACCCAAAGTCAGCATTATTTACTTGATTTTTTTTTTGTTTGGTCTCATACAAGTTGAAATGTAAACTTGTAAAAGTAGTTGTAAGTAGTCACAGTAAATTAATACTTAATGTTATTTCGTTTAGGCTTTTTAATAGCTAATGGGTCTCTTATGGCCGATTATTATAAGCATGATTAAAAAGGCGCACAACAGCCAAACAGTCTATAACTTAGGCTTAAATTGCTGAGTACAACTTCAATTCATTGAGTAAGTGGCAATGGAATGCATGCCAGAAAAAAGCAGTAGCACGTGCATTTGTGGAGAAAAACAAATTAAAATAAAAATTAAATAAGTGCTTTACTACCAATTTTCATATTAAATTATAGTTAATGTCCCAGACGTGTTGATTGCTTTGTCATTCTTTTGTGTTTTTAAGTGGATTTTCTTGATTATGGGAATTTAAACCAGTTAAAGATATTTTGTAGTACTTCAGGTCTTTTTGATGTGGAATTTGTGTCAAACTGATATAAATCAATCAATTAAATAATCTGAACGCACGTTTTTTTTTATATTCGTAACTTATACTTTTTATATAAAGTCAACATATCGGAGTGATTTACGAGATTTCTTTACTTTCTGTTTAATTCATTAAAAAGTAAAAAATCCATATACATAATTGCTTTCGACCCCATTGATTTTGTTTGCTGTCAAATAACATTAATAAAATTAACCTTACGATCGAATTGGAACGATAAAAAAGTTTGATTACAAATTGTTTGCGATTTGATAGGCAAACAAGAGGGATGTTTGGGCACAATATTTTTAACGCCTTTCGTCCAACATTTGAATTTAAATTTTTTTTTAAACCAACTTTTAGTAACAACTGCCTAACTGTAATATTTGAATGCAAAATATGTATTTGGATTAAAAATCACCGGGTATGCCAACAAGTGAAATGTTTTTTTTTACCACTTTGAACGGTTTTTGAACGTCTAAATGAAATTTCACTTAAAAAAATTAACTTCTTCCCTGTTCACCTTAAATCCTTAATCGTGGACAAAAACAAGTTAGGAATCAGTCGCGAAAGAATCCATTTCGATTTCTTATGCAAATAAGAATTCATATAAGATTTTGAGGCTTTTCGTTTAACGCTTTTCGCTTAACGCCCTAATTGAAATTTCATTTATTACCTGTTTCTAATGTACAGTTTTATGCATATTAAAACGTTTCGTGTTTTAAATATAGCAATGTTCAAAATATTATGACAACTTGTTATATCCGTTAAGCTACTGTTTCAACTTGATCTTAAAATTATATATTTTTGTATTTTTTTTCCCGCGAAACGTGATGTTTAACATTTAATTGCTCATTTAACACCTCATAATTTAGAAGAAGGAGACAGACAAAGCCTCATTTAGGCAGCCAAATTGACGTTTGAATGTGCATCAAATTTTGTTTTAAATTTATTTCGTTAAACAACAATTTATTGCCAGATTCATCTAACGATTTGTGGTCAATTATTTATTGGGATAGTCATTTGTATTGAATGTCTTATAATCAGTTTTTTTCGTTTGTTTTTGGTTATTTCTGGTTGAATTCTACGAAGTGATTGTTCACACAGGTGCTTTTATATTGGGCTAGAAAGTTCAAGGTGTTGTTTGAATTAAAAGTAATGACTCTGAAAATCATTGATATAAAATTTATAATTAGATAGTATTTAAATAGGGAGATTTATTACAAAAGAAATGAACCTTTCTTCTGAAAAGCAGTTTATTATAAAACTATTATAACCTTCACCACAGGGAGAAAGAGTATATAAAAATTCGTCATTCCGTTTTTCATATTGATGTTAGACACTATAAAGTAAATATATATATATATGTTCGTCAGTCCGATGAAATTTCCCGAAGAACCCAGTTACGATGTGGACCAGATTGTTCCATATTTATTTCACATAAAGTCCGAAATTATTTGCTATTGAAATTTAGCTACATCGTTCCACAAATGGCTTAGATATAAGCAAAAAACTTCGACTGCTCCGACTTTTTACCCATAAACCTCAAATGTTAACCTTAACTTCTCGAAGTCCTCTTATAAAATATGAACTTAATTTTTTCACATTCATCTTAAACAAACTTTGTTGTATACTGGCAGTGAGTTCAAAAATGACCTAGTTACATACAAAAATATTACTATCCTTTTTTCCCCCGAAATAATAGCTTTAGCACAGTAGTGCCGATACCATATGAGCTAGGAGGACAAAATTAGGCTCAACAACTTGTATTTTTAATTATAAGAGGCATTCAATATTGAAAATCACACAAATCGGTCCACTATTTCACCTGACTGACATACAAATGTCCTACCAAGTTAAGGGTTTTAGTGCGATTGAACTTAAATATTCTCAGTGTGTGAAATTTGTTTGGGTTTCAAAATAAGTGGAATCGACGCATCTTCATATTGATGATGCCCTAAAATCAGATTTTTGCTATCAATGTTATTAAAAATTTTGCCATATTTTATGCGTCATTTATGCTATAACTACAGTGACATCAACTCGATGCCACATTTTGTGATTTATTAACATTATTTTCATGTTTAAAAAGTAAAACAAGAAGCAAAAATTCCCATATTCTATTTTTTTTTTTGAAATTGTTTAGTTAAATACATCAAATTTTCAAAGTAGAATGAATAGGACAAACCATACCGGGCATGCAGCTGATATCCTTCAGTTGAGAGTGCATCTGTAAACAAAGGGTGGAATACTACAAAAGTGAAACAAGCATGTGTAACGGGTAAGCAAATAATAATAGCCTCTCAATTTCACTTAAGTCAATCCCAATGAATCAATTTAATGACAAACTGTCTAACTGATTAATGAGCCCGTTCTCCGATGTTACTAAGTCATCGCACTGATGGCATGTTTTATTTAACTGACTCCGATTCGTCATTTCTGTGATGCTGATGACATCATTTAAATTTTTTTTACGCTGATGACAATTTGGCCAAGTGATGTAAAGGCTGACATCACAATGATGAAAAGTGTCATGGGGTCAAAAACAAACTTACTTGTCATAGCACTGATGTTAAGTACATCGGCGCTATGATGCATTTTCTATCAGTGTACAAATATGCTATCGGAATAACGATACCGTATGAGCTAAATGGACCAAATTTTGTTCATATCCTTTCTTAATATAAGGAGAACTTAATATTTACAATCAGCCGAACAGGTATTTTTTTCACTAGGCCCCCAAACAAGTGTCCTACCGAGTTTAGGGTTTTGCTACCATAGGGCCCATATAAAAAAAGTACAGTGCCAAAAATTGAGATTAAATATAACTTTTTGCTCTTTTGCAACCATGGTGAAGGGTATATAAGATTTGGCATATTTTTTTTAAATTACGGAGAGACATATTCAAAGTAATAAGGTTATAGCAATAACAGATTTGCTTTTCGTCGTGGTCATAGTACTACTTCTCTACTACTTCACTTAACTGATGATATTCGATGTAGTTTGAATGAGGGCAATTTGACAACTATGCTATCTCTCGATTTGTATAAGGCGTTCAACTCAGTAAATTTTTGTATTCTAATTAGTAAGTTGAAGAACTTATTTAGATTTTCGAGTTCAGCCTGTAGGCTTATTTTGTCGTATTTATGTGATAGATTTCAGCTTGTAGAAATTGGTGGATCATACTTAAGCTTACTACCTCTTTTGTCTAGTGTTCCTCAGGGTTCTGTTTTGTGTCCGCTTCTTTTTATGTTGTACGTAAATGATCTTCCTGATTGTATTGGTACGCCTATTTGCAAATCGTTTTTATTTGCAGATGATATCATGCTTTTGTTTCGAACACGTGCAGATAATGGTGATATTTTACAATCTAATATTGACTATGCTCTTCGTCGTTTCCTCCAATGGTTTACTGCTCATAATTTGTTGGCAAACCATTCTAAAACTAAGGCGATATTATTTGAAAATTTCAATTTGACGGAGTTGAGAGTTTCTATTGGCGGTTCTAATATTGGTTTTGTTGATAGATTGAAATGTTTAGGAATTAATATTGATAGGCGTCTTACCTTTGAATATCATATTGATCGTCTTAGCTTCAAAGTAGTTGGTATTTTACTCTCTATTAAATTTTTTTTTTTTTTCATTCATTATTTATTTATTGAATCTTCATATATTAAATATGAACTAACAATAATTAATCAAATCTTATACTAATACTTTTTTTTTGTCCTACCAATGCTAGACGAAAATTTTTTCTCCTCACGGTTTCTGTTCACATATGTAGATGTTTAGCGGTCTTCCCTTCGGATGAGTCCTCACAAGGATCTCAATGTGCCATTAGTAAAAACTATTATTACAAAGTACGCAGCAAAATATTTAAAAAGGCTTGAGTCGCACCCAAATCCACTTGCTCGAAATATTTTAAATGACAGTGGACACTCTAGATTAAGGAGAAGAGATACCGCAGGACTCATCCAAAGGGAGTTTTGGAGTTTTTTTTTACCAGTTCACGTAAGGATCACTATTGCACATACGATTTTGATGCCTCATGTAATGTATGGGCTTGAGGTTATTTCTGGTACGGTGGCCTATTTTGTTTCTAAGATTGAAACGTATTATGAACATGATAGTGCGTTATGTCTACAATGTCCGAAATAGAATGCATATACATATCTGTTTATGTTCGATGCTTCTGGGGTTGTTGTTTCAAGAGTTTTATTTTATATTGCAATCTCTTAAATTTCTATAAGGTTATTAAAAGAGGTTTGCCTATTTAACATCGGTCTGAATTTATATTTTCCCATTCCTGCAGAAATCCACAAATAATTATTCCGAGGATTAGATACTCTGTATTTGAACGGTGATTTATTATAAGAATTGCGCGCTTTTGGAACATCTTACCTCTTGAACTTCGTTTGTTTTCACATACCCAGGAAAAACTTTTTGAATTTTGGTAATAGGTCGTAGTTATTTCATACGTTACCTGGTAAGTAGTTGTCATTATAATTGTCATTATTCTGAAAACCTCAATAAGTACTTGCTAGTAATGACCTTAGTAAGTACTTCTCACTACTAATATTTTCAGTTATGAATATTTGCTTACTAATAATCAGCTAAATAACAACTTATTAGTTATATTGTTTACAGACCCCTAGCTCCATAACTACTTATTAGGTCTATTAACTAGCCCCAATTGAATAAAAACTAGTTATTTTTTAGCTTCTAGTAAGTATATTTTAAGTAATTACAATTCAACTTACTTGTAGTTAAATAATAACTAGATATTTTGTGACTTCTAGTAAGTACATTGTAAGTACTGAATTCTGTGGACACCTCGAACAAAAATAAGTAGTTATTCAGCCGAAAAATAAGTAGTGTTTATTTTTCTCCAACTTACCAGGTAAGTAAAGTTTTTCCTGGGTACGAACAATGTTTTTTGTTTAGAGCTTCTTAGGCACTAGTTTTTTTTATAGACTACTTGTTTTGATATTTTTTTCCCTTTTATTCTGGCTTCTTTTTCTTGTTCGATATATAAAATAAAACAATTAGACGTACTTCTTCTTATTGGATTACATTTCCATACGATCCTTTTTTTTCTAACTTTGTTTTTTGGCTGGGGAGCCGATGAATGAGTTAATTTATTAGTTAAAAGTAAAAGTATGTTCATTGTTAGTTCATGATTTTATGATAATAATAATAATTATGTTTTGAAAATTAATTATATTTGTACTCAGGAATATATCTTTGTAATATATGTTAATTGACCTAGGAGGCTTTTAGATATTCTTGTGAATGAAATAAATAAATAAATAAAGATTCCAAAGACTTGAATTATATAAATATATAATAATAACGGTAATGCGCTCTCATAAATATAGTTGGAATACAATTGTCGTTGAATTTATTTCATAATATATGTACTTTCTACTCTTTTGACCATCTTACGGCAGCGAAGTACAGTAATAATATAACAACAGCCGTACCGAAACAAAAGCAGCACGCCTTTTCTAGTTGTCAAAAATTGTCATGCCCATATAATTTGTATGAAGCATCCCTAAATAGCGTGGCGTCAAAGCTTTGCAATTGGAAAATCGGATTTTGACAGCGCTATTGTTACTAATTTATGTCAATCTAACGGTTGATTCTCCATTTTTTATTTCTATTATGTGGGTTTTATTAAACAAGAAATTTAACACTCTTGTTCGTGACACAACGTTGATGCTCTTGTTTAGGTATGGCATACATATATGCGCAAAAGCTAGGTTGAAGAAAACGTTTCGCCTTCAGCTCAAGGTTCACACCATGCGTTTATGCGTATATGCGTATGATACTTTTTGTGCATTTCATGCGTTCCTAAATTCAAGTTACATGCAACGAGTTTTATGCGCCAAATTGTTTTTTTATCATCTGTTGTGCTAATACGTTTATCAAATATAAACAATTTGGGCAAAATAGAAGGTGTAACTGATATTTTAATAGAATTTATTTATAAGAATCCATAGAGGAGGAAGCTTTTATTATCAAAAGAATTCGTAATTTTTCATGGTGTCAATAAGTTTCCCTTTCAAGGCATTTGTTAAAAAAAATAATAAGCACAACAAAGATGGCACTTAGAACATAAAAGTAATCGATAACTAGAATGGCAAATTTTTTTTATGAAAAAATTGTTCTAAAAATTAATTTCAATGTACATATTTTGTTCTTGAAAGTTATTTCAATTTTTATTACGAAAGCTTTTTCTTTTATTAAAAACCTTTTTTAATGCAAAAAATAAAAAAAAGGAATTCACTACACAAACATATTTATCGATAACATTGAAAATAAAATATGATTTGTCATCCATGGCCATCAAAAACAGCTGTAATTTTTTCACCACATGCGACGCATACAAAAGTAGAAAGTCAAACTACTTTCATGCGTTGATACGTATATGCATTCTATGCGTTTTGCTGTGTTACTTTTCACATACCATTACCCTGATTCTACTTTTTTAAAAAATATGCATAAAAAGGAACAACGCATAGAATGCATGGCATGTACCTTTAGCTTTCCGCTCTTGTGTAGGTACTGCTGTAAGTCGCAAAAAAAGTTTTTTTTTTAACGATTTTATTTCACTATTGTTTTATTCTCACTCTTTCTTTTACTTTTGTTTTATATTGATTTAATTATTTATTTTAATTAAAAATAATTGTTAATTTAAAAATAAAATGTGTTTGCATTAAATTGAAATAAATCTGAAAGTGATTTTAACAGACATGGGAAATTTAAAGTTAATAATGAAAGTTAATTTGCAATTTACTGTTAAGCAATAAATTTTAATTGCTGTTTAATTAAAAACACTAAAGAAAGTTAAGCTTTTCTATTTTTTTTTCAAAATTAATGATTTTATAATTCGAAATTTTGAACGATATCTATCTTTCCTTAAATACTGTATTTGAATATTTAACTTCCCTAAAAAAACAAACAGAAATCTAAACCTCTATGAAAACTGCTAATGCAATTTTAATTTTTATGAACAATTTCCTTTTTGCGGTTAATACAACTCTACTAACGGTCCTTAAGTAGTTAAAAGATGAAAAGCATAAAATATTCTCTATCTCTAACGTTTTAATACTTAATTCGTATGCAGCTAACGTGGATATCATATAATTTTTGCATTAATCTTGAAACATGAAAGTAATAAAAGGATTTGTTTTAAACCCCACACTTAAAATTCAAAAAGAACAAGTCTAAAAGAAGAAAAAAAATCTAAAACTAAAACACTAACTATGCAACAGGTCTTTTACATTTTTATGTACTATTTTAGTAACCATAAACTGACTGGCATAAACTGTTGGCAGCTGAGTAATCCAAAAAAAGGAAAAAAAAAATTTTTTTTTTGAAGGAGGAAGAGAAAAAACTCGTGTCTGCAGTGCTACAACAGAAGGTAGTCATCATAAATTTCCGGTAATCATGTACAAATACTAGTATAAACTAGCAAAGAATTTTTATGCAACATGGAAATTGTTGTACAAGTACGGACAACAAGTTGCAGTAGTTTTTCTATTAAGTATAATTAGAAATTATGTTGGTTTTGGGAGTGCTAAATAAGGATATTTTATATAATCCCTTCATAAGGATATGGCCAAAAGTTGAATAAGTGTGATTTCATGTTTTCGTGGCCCCCAATGTTATAGAAAATTTCAGCTTTTTAGTCATCGTCCAGACTTGTAATTTTTGTTGCCTCTCCCCAATTTTCTCACCTCTCTCAGCCATAAACTCAAGAATTGCTGCAACAAAAATTGCAGGTCTGCACGATGACTTACAGGCATTATTCTAAGTCAAAAGCAGCGCTGCCAATTTCTATTTTATTATGCAAAAATGGAACAGCATATTTTTCTTTTACCATTTTGAGGTCATAAAATTTTTGTGTAATTTTGGGTCAACATTATTTCAATGAAAGATTTTTATTTCATTTAAAAAGCATTTCTCTAGGTAAGTATACATCCAAAAATTTGTATATTCTATTTATGTTTTGACAATTAAGATGTTGAAAGCTTTTGGTCGAAAGTTTTTGAGATGAAAAATTGTCTAAGTGAGTCTTTGTTTCCTTGTTTAAACCAATTTTAACTTTCCTTCTTATTACATACATGTTCTTTTTTTTAATAATAATGATTTCTGGAATCAAATATTATAAGAGATATGTATTACATTTTCGATTACTATTGATTAAATTTTTCCGCTGGGAGGGATTTATTTTTTGAAAATTATGCATATTTTTAGGCATTACGTTTCATAAAATTTTTTGTTCTACTGATAACATTAAAACAAAAATTTAGATGGATATAAATATTAAAACTTATCTTCACTAAGTTGAAAGAGAAGAACAGATCCTCTTACATATATGTATGCCCTGAATTTTTTAAAGGACATATAACATATTTTTGAATCATTACACTCTCCGCTTTTTATTTGCATTTTGTTTTTTTTCTATTTTTAAGTATTTCCCTTATTTTATTTAAGTCTTTTAATATGAAATACTATTGGGCATCGCTTCCATACTTTTTTGTAGCTTAAAAGCTTCTACGCTAATCAGTGTAACCAGATCTTAAATTTTTTTTTAGCTAAATCTGGCATTAGACATGGCCAATAAATGCTATATTTTTTCTAGATTTGTGTTAAAAATTTCATAATACATAGTATTATGTATTATGTATTAGTACTAATTTTTAACAAAATTTAAATAAATGGTAATATTTAAGCATTTGTGTAGATTTAGGTAAAACATCATATATAAATAGCTCAGGTAGTGGAGTTTAAAATAAGGCGACCCACACGACCCCTGGTACAAGTAAAATGTAAACGATTTAATTTATATGCTTTGCTCCGATTGTTTGACCAGCTTATTTCTTATTTTTTGGAGTTAGAATTTTAAAATTACTATTTTTCAGCAGTTTAGAGCAAAAGTTTTTTTAGATATTTCGTTGGAATTACATGAATTTTCTAAGCCTTTATACTATATATATAAAATTTTATCTTGGAATTAATATATAATTTTTTTTAATGCAACTTCATATTTAAATTAAATTTCCTTGTACATTTATATCGTAATAATTAAATGGTAAGTAATTGATACAATCATCATCATAAGGGCTCTTCTAAAGAGAAGAGTTATCCGTTTTCACAAGAAATTTCTTTTTGAGTCCAACTACATATATTGAAGTCAAATACAACTATTCCTTTAAATTATTAAAATAAAGCTTAAAATATTTAATAAGAATACTAAATAAAATGCTAATAAATAAAATGTAGCTACATTTATCGAAATTTTTAATGCTAAATTTAGCTGCAAAAATGCCAAAATGGTGACACTGACCCTAAAAAATGCTATAAATTTCTCTTCTTATATTATTTGAAAATCTGTTAACTATTTTTATTCATATTTTAAAAGAAGGATTACCTTTTTCATCCTTTAGTATTAATAAAACTTTTTTAAATACAAACAAATTAAGAAGAAACGAGTAATCTTTTTTGATGGTTTGTATTGATTTGCTCTTGCTCTTATTCTTTAAGTTTGATAACTATTGCATTATTTTTCGATCGACTTGAGGCAATACATTTTGAATTTCTCTGGTTTTCTCCTTGACGATATTAAGGTGAAACGTATGGAAGATGTAGAAAATAGGAAACATGCTTTCACATCTCACATCTACTATCATTAAAAACTTTAAATGATATAATGTACAAAAAAAAAAAAAAACACACAAAAGTACTCGTACTTGTACATAAATAAAATTTAGCAAACAAAGACCCAAACAAAAAAGTAATAAATAAATAAAATTTAAAAACAAAAATAAAATAGGATTACACAAAAAAAAGTATTTTCTTTAGATTTCTCAGTGATGCCATTTTTTGGCTCTTTCTAGTGATTACTCTGAAATAATCGAAAGATGTAGAATGGAATAAAATGAGACTGGTATCGGGTGTTTTTTTCAGTGGTATAGAACTTCGAATTGAAATAAAACACAATAAAATCGTTTTAATGACCATCAATTTGGCTTTATTGGAAGGATAATTTTATGCCATTAATGTTTAAATATGATTTCAGGCATGTGACCGCCGCGGCTGGCTCGAATAAAGCCAATTCTACAGGTCCAATTTTCAACCACTTTTTCGAGCATATGGGGCCGTATGTCGGCAATAACGCCACGAATGTTGGCTTCCAATTCCCCTAACGTTTCTGGTTTGTTGGCGTAGACGAGCGACTTCACATATCCCCAAAGAAAATAATCCAATGGTGTCAAATCACACGATCTTGGTGGCCAATTGACAGGTCCATTCCGCGAAATTATGCGCTCATCGAATGTTTCCTTCAATAAATCGATTGTGGCGTGCGCTGTGTGGCATGTAGCGCCGTCTTGTTGGAACCACAACTCATCCACATTCATGCCATCCAATTCGGGAACAAAATAGTCGGTTATCATGGCTCTATACCGGTCTCCATTAACGGTAACTGCCTCTCCAGCATTATTTCGGAAGAAGTATGGCCCAATGACTCCATCAGCCCATAGAGCACACCAAACAGTCAGTTTTTGTGGATGTAATGGCGTCTCAAGGGTCTCATGTGGATTCTCTTCACTCCAAATGCGGCAATTTTGCTTGTTGACGTAGCCATTCAACCAAAAATGAGCCTCATCACTGAACAAAATTTTGCGATGAAAATCAGCATCGAGATCAATCTCATTTTCGGCCCATACACCAAAATCACGACGCATTGCATGGTCTCGTGGCTTTAATTCTTGCACAAGCTGGATCTTGTAAGGTCGCAAGCCAAGATCTTCCATAAAGTTGATGGACAAAGCTCCAATTGCTGTGCACGGTGGCGAATCGATTCATTCGGGTCCTCTTCAACACTTTGCTGTACAACGACAATTGTTTCTTCGGTGCGCACTGTTCGACGTCTCTGCGGATGCGTATTATCACATAGAGTAAATGTAGTGCGAAAACGATCCATGGTTAACCGAATTAATTGCTCTGATGGACGATTATGTCGACCATAAAATGGACGGAGCTTGCGGTAAACTTCGCGAACTGAACCGTTATTTTCGAAATAAATTTGCACGATTTGCAAGCGTTGTTCTTTTGTCAACCTGTTCATGATGAAATGGCAAACCAAACTGAACATAAATGACATTAGAGTTGCCAGATTTGACCACAAAATGCCAGTTTTATCTCTATTCGAAAAACAAACCTGTAAAAAAAACACCCTTTACATCTTATTAAGATGTTAAAAAATTTTGATTTTCAGCCCTATGTATTTCTTATGGGAAGATGTAAACATCTTTACAATTGGATGGCAGATGTTAAATGTTGATCAGTGTAAAAGGCTATAAGGAGTTTCCTTGAAAACTCTTAATATTTGAATTTTTAACCGTAAACGCTGTGTTCTTGTGTGATTACGATTTCTTCGGAGATACTTATGGTGTTTTCTTTTTTACAAAAAATACCACCTTGTTAAAAGGTACATGTATAAAATGTCTTGCCGACCCTGTAATAATGCAATTTTTTGTTTGACGAGAACAAAACAAAAAATTGGACCGCCCTGTTTTTAACAGCTGACAAAAAGTTTGTTCTTCAAAAAGTAAAAAAAAATATGTACATAAATATAAAAGTTTGTTCTTCAAAATATAAAAAAATTTACATAAATCAAAATTTGTTAATAGATTGATATTAAATAAAAAAATAATTGAACAAAATTAATGACGAAATTCCAATTTCTTTAATATGTTTTTTTTGTAAAATATGTAAACAAGAAAATACCTTTGTCAGATTGCTGATTTATTAACACCAAGTTTTTCAGATTTCTTGATTTGACGTTTTTTTAATTTTATAACACCGAATCCACTTAAATTTTATATCACTAATAACTAGAGTTTGTTCCCGGGATTTCCCGTCCCGGGAATTCCCGGGAATTTCAATTATTTTCAATTCCCGCTTTCCCGGGATTTTAATGCGGGATTCCCGGGAAATTGTAAACAAAAACCTTTTGTTAATTTTATCAAATCTATGTGGTACTGGTGCCTTTAGTTTTTTTCTATTTTTGATATCATTCTACAATGAATGTTAATTCTATGTAGAAGAAGAATTTTAGGTACAAGCAAATTGTTTTTATGTGTAATTTTATATATTTTGTGCCAAATTTTAAATAAAACTATAAAAAGTGGTTAATAATTTTACTGTTTAAAATATTTTTTAAGACGTATAAATTCCCAAGGTAAGTTTTTAAATTAGTTTAACATGTACGTACTTAAAGATTTGTTTATTAATTTTCCAAATAATTTATTTGTTTTAGATGGAAAATTCTGCCGTTTGGAAGTTTTTTAAAAAGAAAAATAATGACACAGCTGCCTGCAATTTGTGCCCCAAAATAATATCGTGCAAGGGGGGAAGCACAAGCGGGTTGATGCGACATTTAAAATTTATACACAAAAGTACTTGGGAGCAAGAACTTTCTAATAATCAACCACAGACAATTGTGAAAAAAGCTCAGGCGACTTTAGATAAATACAGCAAAAAAAAAAATACCGTATGTGATGTTGTAGCGATGTTAGCCGCAGTAGACGGACTATCTATTAGAGCAATAACTAGAAGCAAATTTATTAGAGAATCAATATCCCGGGAAGGAATGATTCTTCCAAAGGCAGAGGCAGATGTGCAAGAATTAATTATAATGAAGTTTATGGAAGTGAAACAAATAACAATACAAAACATAAAAGCTATTTTAGACGAACAAGCCAGATTTTCCATGACGATGGATGAGTGGACAAGTATAAAAAATAGAAAATATTTAAATATTTGTTTATTTGGCAATGAAAATATATTTTTTAATTTGGGTATGGTGCGTATACCAAGTAAAAGCGGAGCTGATGAAATTAGAAACCTTTTAGAAAATCGTTTAAATGAATATAATATAAATTTTCAAAAACATATAGTGGCTACAATTACGGACGGCCCTAACGTCATGAAGAAGCTGGTGAAAGATAGCGAAGTTGACGGTATTTTCTGCCTCAATCATGCTATTCATTTAGCCGTAATAGATATTTTTTACAAGAGCAAAGCTACTTCATATGATTGTACATCTGTAGCTCGTTTCTGTATTTCTCGCATCGCAATATTTCTCACATTAAGTGTGAAACAAAAAATACCATCGTTTCTCGATTTGTGAGAAAAAAGTGTTTCTGTATTTAAATGCGAGAACAGACAACACAGATTCTGTTTTAACTGGAATACTTCCAGTAATTAAGTGTCAAATGCCAGCGAAACGTCAACGAAAGAAATATATATAATAAAAATTAGGCTGCCAGATTTAAAGATTTATCGACATTTTGACGATTTTTTTGTTCCAAAATTGGCAAAGTGAAAATTTGCTGATTTTTTTTAGTGACGATTCAGTCTTCGAAATAAAACAATTTTAAATAGTTTTATATGTTTATGTATTAGGCACCACAGAAAACCGATATCTTTAAAAACAAGGCAGATTAAAAAATGTATCGGCAAAAGCAAAATTTCGAACGAAAACTGTTTAATTTTTATTTGATAGGATTATTTAATACATTTGTTTATGTGATCAAAAGATTAAACTATTACCCCATTTTTCAGTCAATGAAAGGAAATTTTTGGCTTTTATTTTGTCCAAAAGTGTTTATTTTATTTCAATATGATATTTTGTCACTCCTTTGTGTGATTTCTGCAGGGAAAAATAACAATCTGAAATTTTAGACTGTTATCGGATTAAGGAAAAATAAAATAAATAATTTTATTTAAATAGACCTCAAGCTTATGTATGTATAAAATATGTATTTTACCCATGAACTTAATTGGGGGATTCACAAGGTGTCATAAAGTCAAATGTCTTAAAATAATAACATGAAAAAATACGACTGTTGTGAGCAACCCCTCATAATTTAATGTGCTATTAATTACGACAGCACAATAAACATAGCAAGCAACGTTCTATTTATTTAAGACACTTTTTGTTTACAAACCAACAACAATATTTTTAAACCATTGTAAAATGTTAGAACATTATGACAATAAACCATGATAGCACACCTTGTGAATACCCCAAATGTTTTTTTTTTTATTTTGATTATGGGTTTACATGATAAAAATTTGTGATTATGTGATAAAAATCGAACAATATTAATTTTAAATTGTCCCAACAAAATAGACGATTTTTTTATTTTTCTTAGGATATTAACGTTTTTTTCACAAATTTATCTGGCAACCCTACATAAAACAAACACAATGAAAGGCTAAAAAAATTAAAATAATAAAATATAACAGTTGTGTTTTATATACTTATTTTTATCATTTAAATTCTTGCTTTTCAAATAAAAAAAAATAATACACATTCTTGTGTACATACATACATAATTTGGGCTCCATTTTTTTAAATTTTTTTTTCTCGCATCAATTTCAAATATGACTTATTTTGACAGTTCTTGTGAGAAACTTTTTGCAAGATATTGTTACAGAAACACTTTTTCTCACATCCTTCCAATAATTTCTGGAAAATTATTTAAATGACAGATAATTCTCGCAAAGTAAAAATACAGAAACACTTATGTGAGATAAACCATTTTTTGTTTCATATTGCACTGTTTTTGTCATAATTCACTTGTTTCATGCGGGAAATTTTATGATGCGAGAAATACAGAAACGGGCTACTGAATGTTCGGAAGATGATGACAATTTTGATGATAGTATTGAAAATAATTTGTGTAATAAAACTGTCATGAATAGCGACTATAAGGATATTTTAAATGATACACGCAAAATTATAAAAATATTTAGAAAAAGCCCAGCAAAGAATGCTGTATTACAAAAATACGTGATGGCTGCACATAATAAAGAAATTGCTCTTTATTTAGATGTCATAACCCGTTGGAATTCGATGGTGCCAATGCTGGAAAAGTTTCTACTTTTAAAAAATTCAATAAAAAAGGCACTTATTGACTTAGAGATGGGGATAATGTGGAATGAAAAAAATCTTACTCCCTTAACTAACATTCTTCAGATATTAAAACCAATACAAATAGCCGTAGAGGCAATGAGTAGACGGGACACAAACTTGTTAGCTGCAGAAGCTATTGTAATAACATTATGTACGAAAATTAAATCTATTCCGTGTAGTCTTAGACAAAAAACCTTTGATGCACTGCATCAACGTATAGAAGAAAGAAGAGAAAAAAAATTATATTCATTGCTTCATTTTTTAAAAGATCCTGATTTTTTTAACAAAAATAACAATAACAATCTTTTTCAATATTGTTCAAAATACTTAGTAATTGCTTATGCAGAAAATCTATTTCAACGTATTTTCGAAAATCGTAATAATGTTGATAATGTCAATCACTATGACGATAATTTTGATGTTCTTGAAGAATCATTTGAACAAACTTTGAACGCCGCTATAAAAAAGGCAAACGTCGTTTCTAATAGTAACGCCACATGCTCATCAATAAAAAAGGAATTAAAATTGTTTGAAGCCTGCGGTAAAAAAACGCAAAATATAGAAAACTTATACAAAGCTCTGCTTACTATTCGACCCACATCTGTCGAGAGCGAACGAGTTTTTTCAACAGCAGGAGTTTTGGTAAATAAAATCCGAAATCGATTATCCGATGAATCAATAAATGCTTTAATCGTACTAAAAACATATTTCCAGCAAAATATTAAAATGTCAAGCATTTAAAAAATATAAATATACCGTCATTAAAATAACAAAGAACACATTACTAAATCTTGCAAGAATTAAAAAGAAAACTGTAAAAAGTTATAAGTTTTATTTTAGTTTCAATAAAACTTAAGCCATTTTTTTTAAATGATATGTATGTATATCAATTATAATTAACTACATAATTTATTCAAAACATTCTTATGTCTACCAAATAGTTTAGTTTTTTTTACTGTATTGAATTGTTAAGTTTTTGTTTTGTTTCTCTCCTTTTTTTCTCACTAATAGTGCCTTATTTAAATAAAACAAAAAGTTTCATAGCTAACAAAGAACTACATAAGTATGTTCTTCTTTTAGTTAACTTTATTTAAATGTAAATAAATTCATAATTAAATATAGTAAATTGTATTTAATTTTGGGCGGGAATCCCGGGATCCCGGGAAATGAATTTATTTTTCCCGCTTTCCCGGGAATCAAAAAAGTGCGGGAAAAAAAAACTCTACTAATAACCCATCATTAACAATGTAATGTTTTCCTATATTTTTACTATTAAATAATAGACAAAATAACAATTTAAATTTTTACTGTCCTGATTAGAGGCGATTTTCTCCCAACTTTGTCTGATTTTTTCACAACAGAAGCCATCTTTTTACAGGGCATTATCAACACTGTCGATTTATACGGGGCGTAAAGTGCAATGCCTTATGCCATTAGTAAGGGTGCGTTTTTTAGAATAAAACAAGCCACCCTTTTAGATTTGCATTTTTTTAAATAAAATGTTACATTTTTTGTAGAAAAGAAAAGACCATAAGCAAGTATGGGCATGTTCGGAATTGCATTACTGCTCTGCTTTTGCCGTTCCGTTTGCAATTTCTACAATATTGACCTTAATAGACCCTATAAAGTTTATATATTCCGGGTCCTTATGTGTAGCGATGTTGATTTAACGTTGTCAGTCTGTTCATCTGTCCGTCGGTCTGTTGAAATGTGTTTCCCGAAGACCACAGATATAATGGACACTTGAATGTTATATATTTCTATCATTTCTGCTCCGCTAAATTTTGCTATTGAAATTCAGCCAGGGCAGTCAATAAGTGGAGATATGAGCAAAAAACCACGACACAAGGTAGTCATAAAGTTGTAAAGTGATATATATTAAAATAATTACAAGATATATAGTATATCACTGCTGTGGGTAACCGGTTATAATTTAGATTTCTACTGTACAGTTATGACGTATCACAGCATTAAAATTTTTATTTATTTGAAACACAATAATATTATTTTTAAACAATTGAAATATATTATTTAGGACATTATGACGATATGTCTTGATAGCACAGCTTGTGAATCACCCAAATATATTTTTAAATCAAGACTTTCTTTTACCTTTACTTTTAACGAAATCTTATCAAAATACAGACCAATAAAGATATTTAATCATCTTAAACTAAACTGTACTGTACACTTACCAGTATATTGTTGAATTTCTGTGTAATCTTGTAAAGGAGCTGAAAGTAGATAAAAAACAAAAATTAATTAAAATGTTTACAATTTTTTTTTTTAGCTTAAAAGTATTTTTTTGGTTAACAACAAACAGCTAATAAATTAAAGAAACGTCTGATCTAGTAGCTCCTAAAAATAGCTAAAACGTAAATTATCATGTTGCTGCTGTTGATGATGCCAACAAAATGTCCAACAATAAATTTTTCAGCTGAAGAAAAGAAAATACAAAAAAGAAAACTTGCTAAAACAAAAAAGCCGTTTTGTTCTTTTATTCTTAACTTAAAAAAAAAGAATAATCTCTTGTTAAAAATCGTAGTTTTCTTCATACTTTTGACTTCCTTCTTATTCTTAAAGCAAACGTTCTCTAATGACCAATTTGTTAGAGCCAAGAATTTTTAAATAAAACTTTACAAACGAAGCACTAAAGAACAAAATGAGCAGAACCTCTTTCTTTTTTCATACTTAGCACGCGCTTAGAACTATAAAATGTATTCCAAACGCTCGTATAAGAGACACATTCAAGATGCGATACATTGCAAAGATACTATTTACTTGTATCCATTATTGCAACAATCCAAAGATGCAATACGATGCGCGTTATGCAGTGTCAGGTACGTACAGGAAATGAATGCATTTTTAACATTTAATTCACATGATTAAGTTAAACAAGTCGTCTCTCTTTCTCTTAAACTTGGACGTCACTGTCGTATGTCATTGCGTGACTGTTAAATAAAGAGCTTTTCGAATATTTTTTTGAACAAGTTTTTACAAAAAATAGATATAAATTTTAAAGATTTAATTTCTTATAACAAAGAAATTAGAATAAACATTTGTTAGACATAAATAAAATTTAAATAAGGCATTTATTTTGACTGAGAAATGTTTTAAGAAGTCGTAAATATTGCCGCACATAAGTGGCGCATCTAAAAATCTGTGTATAAAATTTTGCAAAAAATAGTATTTAAGCTTTAAAAATTCATGAAACATTTACTTTCATTTTTCAATTAACTCAAATTCACATAATTTTCTCTTAAAGAAATTGATTTAAATTTTTAATTATATAGTCTTCATATCTTGATCTTGCATGGTAAAATTTTTAAATTCACACCACAATTGTGGAGAAGGTATGATGCGTTTGTGCTGATGTGTGTAACACCTTAAAATATTCGTCCTAGACCCTTGACCTTTTAGTACACAAATAGACTTAAGCCCTGTTCACACCTATTAAATATTTGACTTCCTACACGTAACCCCTAGTTTTATTAAAAAAATTTTTGCTTTTGCAAAACGTTTGCTGGATCAAACATTATTTAACAGTTTCTTAATTGAATTATACAATTATCTTCTTAAAATAAAGATAATAAAAAAAGTCAATCAAAATTGTTAAAAATAAAGCTAAAGTTTGATCAATTTGCTGGTCATGCTTTCTTGGATTTTTTCGTCAAATATTTTTTAGGTCTGAACATACTTTTTGAATCGATCTAACGATTTCCGTCCGCTCGGCTGTCAGGCTGTCTATGTTAACCTTGTAAGCAAGGCAAATGTCGCAATTATAGAGATCAGTTGATGAAATCTGGTAGTACGTAAGTTCTAATTGTCACAGTGACAAATTCTATTGATAAAGGTGAAAATCGGTCCATAATTTCACATAGCCCCCATACATTCTGCTTTCCGGAAAAGAGTTTTTGTGGCCACAAGCCATCTTAATATATTGGCGTTTAGATTAAATTTGGTCTAAACCTATTTTATTGCAATCTTGAATCATGTTACCAAGTTTTATTGAAAACGTTCCATATTTGATCGTATCTCCTTTATAAAAATACTATACCCGGAAAGAGCTTTTAATGCCATAATTTCCTAATCAATGTGGGTATTTACATAAAATTTGGCGACAAAACTTTTACGATAGTTTTATATCATGACAAATTATTGTGCTGGGTCAAAATTAACCCATAAAAACGCTTTTCGTAAAATCACATGTAGATGAAGATATCTAAAAAATATTCGGCACAAAGAACTTTTACATGAACCTTAACCCCAGAACATAATTTTGCTCTGGCGGGTCCATCGGTCCCAAATTGTGTTTAAATATTGTGGTGTAGGAATGATTTATGATTTTTTTTGTCTTAAGAGAATCATCTAACAATATGAGTAGGCAGTTAGTTAAATGGTTAGAAGGAAAATAAATACTGTCCAACAAACTTTTTTGTATAACATGGCAATCACTCTTTCATTCATATAATTGTATCAGATTTAAAATTCTCACAATTTGTTACCAAGACAACAAGAAGAAGTTCTTTTGTAATCGAAAGAAGAAAAAAAAAATCTTGTTCACAAGATTGTTATACATTCAGCATAAATAATTTGACAAATAATGTTTCAGTTGGCTGGCTGTCAGTCAGATTGTTTGTGTAACCGATTACAAAAAGTTTTTAACACTTGTTGAATGTAATTTTTTTTTTATCTTAAAAGATTTTAAATGAGAATATAAGACCAAAATTGTTCTGAAGGAATTAGAAATAACTTTTTTCTTAAATTTGAAAAATCTTTTATAGCCTATTTCCGATTGGCGAAAGAATTCTTTCTTTCGAACAAATACATTTAAAATAAAAACAAATTCTAAAAACTTGTTTTTGTTTTAAATGTAGTTGAACGAACGAAAGAATTCTTTCGCACATCGGAAATAGGCAGTTAAATTTTTGCTAAAATACGGCCATATTCTGGAAATCGAAATCGAGTAAAACTGAAATCGAAGGAAATTTTCCGTTAAATTTTTTTTAAATGACCGTAGTTTTCAGAATTTTTAAAGTAATTCTAACAAATATAAGTGGTATTCACGTATATAAAACGGAATATTTTTATGAACAACAGAATCGTTTCGATTTCGAATCGAATTCGATTTCCAGAACTTGACTGATAATGAAACTTTTTAAATAAAGTTTAGCTTGAATTTTCCCCAAATTCTCTACTTAAATTCCTAAGCGAGTTCTTGAAATATTTTACATGAAAAATATACGCAATAGACTAAGAGTTGATTAACCTTTGTGGCACTTATTGCTGTTGCAACAACTTTAGTATTTGTTTTGTGGAAGCACTTGCAACCGTATAAAATCTTTATGGTTGTAGTTGTTTTTTATTTTAACTAAAACAAAAGAAATGAAACGGAGACTACAGCACCGCTAGTAAAACTACCAGAAGACGTAATACTGGCCATGCTACTCGTCGTGGGTCTTATGCCCACAAAAGAGCACGTGCAAACACTATATTACAAGTAAAACTTAAACAAATTCACACACACTTTTTCCCAGTATTTTGTCTAGGCTAAAAATACAAAGACTCCAAGTCATAGTCATAGTACCAATACCATCATCATGATCATGATGATGTACAAGAAGTTAGCGATTATTACAATGCTTCATAGACTCAATTATGGCCACGACCACTACTTGCTTTTATTTATTTTGCCGTCTGTCCTATTGTTTATATTTTATTTTTTGAGTTCTCTTCTTAAGCACACATGATGAGCATGATCGATCATTTCTTCATATGAAGGTGGTTCCTTAAACACAATTGGTTTTTGAATATTTTACATGGTTAATGTGGATTCCTAGCGGATTTATATGAATATAAACTTTAGTTAATTCTATAAGAATTACTTGAATTTTAGATGTAATTAAGAAAGGCAAACTAAGCTAAAATATTTCCTTAATTAACTTGTATTGAACACAACTTTGTGGAATACAAGCTGATTCCTCAAGAGTTCAAAATTTAAGTCCAACACAGCTCCTGCGACAACTATGGATGTTGCTCAACGAAACGATTAATTTTAAGATGCAATTAATTGTGGAATGAGAATGAAAAACGAAAATGTAAAATGTTTAAAACAATTCCTGATTAGCCAGTAAGATTTTATTGCTCAATAAAATGACTGATGGCAATCTTTTCTTGACAGTTCAGATTCACACACACAGAAAAAAATAAATGTTAAATCGTCGAAAACAAGATTAATTTTACATTTTTCGGTAGTGATTTTGCTTCATAGTTACTTCATGTTAGTTTGACATGATTTAGCAATAACTTGCGAACAAAATTTTTTTCCTTTAAAATAACTATTTAACGCTCCAGTAAAGTTAGAGCAAAATAACATTCATATTGAAATAACACTACGATTCACGTTGAATGAAAGTTATTGCAATTTAAAACAACATGAATTTGAATTTGATTCTACATGAAATCAAATTGGTTTAAGTGTGAAATAACAGTAAGAAGAATAATTCTAAACACTTGTCCGCGAAACCAGAGAGAGAGAGAGAGATTATTATTATTGAATTTCCTGTAACACATGTTTCACTTTTTTCCATTCCCCTTTGTTTACAGACGGACTCACAAATATATAAACAATTTTAACAAAAATAATACGGGAATTTTTCATCCTTTTATAAATTATTTTAAACACGAAAATAAAAATTAATGTTTTCTTCTTGAAGTGTTGTTGTTACTATTTTGCAGAAATTTACTATGATTTTCAATTAACATTTCACCATGTTAATTTAACATTGATATTTTTTCTCTGTGTGCACGCATCAGGCGTCAAATTTTGAACTTTTAGAAGAAAAGGAAAGGATAATTCCACTTTTTTCCTCTCTCCCTCTCTATCACTCTATCTCTCGTAACAACTTAAGACTTGACGACTGAAACTTGAAGCGTGTGAAACTGTGATGAGATTGGACAATATTCATTTTGTACCAAAACTGTATCGAAAAACGGGCCAAATTGACCGAAAAGCGGCCAATTCCCTTTTCTATTAAATTTCTATAGAAATTAAACTTTGAAAGTTTAGTTTAAATTTTGCATTTTTAGGCCGGGTTTTTGAGATGTGAATTAAGTTTAAACTAAGTTTAACGTAATCTGAAACTCCGATTTTTCCGGCGAAATATTTAATTATTTTTGCAAGTTCATTAAAGACCAATACTTAAGGCATATCTAAGCTGTTCCGTCAAAATGTTTTAAGCAAACTTGGTAATGGCGGCACAAATCTGCTTTCAGATTAACTAAACCTAGTTTAACTGATATCCCACAAATCTAGACTTAATGAATTTTAATTATCTATATATATAAAAATGGATTATGTATGTTTGTTTGTTTGTTTGTTTGTTTGTTTGTCGCTTTATAGACTCCGAAACTACTGAACCGATTTTCCTGAAATTTTTACAGTAACATCACGTGAGCCCTAAAAATAAAATAGGCTACTTATTTTTTCGATAGGGGCAGGGGAATTGGTACCCCCCATAGGATGCCAATATTAATTATCGCATATCTTAAGAGCCGCTGCACGCATTTTGCTGAACTTTTTGCAGTAGGATCTTCTGAGCCCCGGAATTGAAATAAAATAGTAGCGGGGGAAGTGGTTCCCCCCATAGGACGCCAATGTTTAATATAGCATATCTTAAGAGCTGTTATAGTGAGAATGTTCAAACTTTGTAGAAGTCACTCTTATGGTATACTACTCTATTGAGAATAAAAATAAAGCGGTAGGCGCAGGGGGGGAAATACCTCCCATAGGATGCATATATTAAATATCGCTCAACTGAAGAACTATAAAAGGGACAGTCTTCAAACTTGGTTAAAGCTACTATTATGGTAAAATATAAATGTCAATATAAAAATGGGCGGGGTTGACAGGGGAGGAGCAGTACCCCTCATAGATAGAAATATAATTAAGAGCCGCTGCACGCATTTTGTTGAACTTTTGGTAGTAGGATCTTCAGAGCCCCCAAATTGAAATATAATAGCAGCGGGGGAAGTGGTACCCACCATAGGACGCCAATGGTTAATATCGCATATCTTAAGAACTTTTATAGTGAGAATGTTCAAACTTTGCAGAAGTCTCTCTTATGGTATACTATACTTTTGAAAATAAAAATAAAGCGGGTAGGCGCAAGGGGGGAAATACCTTCCATAGGATGCATAAATTAAGTATCGCTCAACAGAAGAACTATTAAAGGATGAGTCTTCAAACGTGGTTACAGCTACTACTATGGTAAACTATTAATTTCAATATAGAAATGGGCGGGGTAGACAGAGGAGGAGCAGTACCCCTCATATAAAGAAATATTAAATACCATATATCTGAACACAAAAGTTATCAACCTTTACAGGACAACTTTCAAAACAAAAAAAAAAAGGGGGTAGGTGCAGGGGAGCAAAAATAAATAAATTACACATTAAAAAAATACTGCAATTTTTTTTCTTATTTATTTTTTTTACCAGTGTAGCGAAGCGCACCGGGTTAAGCTAGTATTTTATAATTAATAGAAGCTTTTAAGGAAAAAATGGGGTTTTATATGGTCAGAAATAACACCATGCAATTTTGTGATAATCGGTCTACAATTTACCATAGGTCTTATATGAAACCGCATTCTGAAAAGCACTTTAAAACGTATAAAACGCTAAAACAAATTTAACTACTTTGTTGAAATTTAGGCTTATTATTTAAAAGCAGAAATCACTCTACAGACTTTCGTGATTTCCCACTAGGGGATAATTTAGTTATTATTTAGAGTTATTACAAGAAGGTCTTTCAAAGGTTGATATTTTAGTGTTGTTTTTTACGAACAAATTATCTTATATTAAATTTCAATTTAGATATACAAAGAAAATCGCTTTTAATGACGTATTACAAAAAGAAAATTGGTCATACATTTGACCCGTTTAGTGGCATCTTAGGCGCTGCAGGGACCAAATTTAAGAATTTCAACCATACAAATATGGCAGTTTAATGAAATTCTTAAATTTGGCCCCTGCAGCGCCTAAGAGGCCCCTTAACGGGTCAACACCTCTTCATTTTTCATCTCAATCATTTACTTCTAACATACCCGCTATCTCCATTCCTCCATACAACATTTTTAATACAGACTAGAAATATATTGAACAAAAGCCCCATAATTACCAAGAAGTCGCCCATAGGGGGATAACATGTATGACCGACCTCCATTAGTTTTTTGTTCTAAACATTTTCCCAAAACACACTTGCACTTTATCTTCACTTCTTAAGAGGGCTCCCATACAAATTTTGCGTTTTATAAAATTCATTAATTTAATTACAATTTTTCCTCTTTTGTGAATTAAATCAAAGGTTGTAAACAGATTTTTATACTTTATGGCGTGTATTGTTTGTAACTTTGTTGTTTCTATTGCCGTATTCACAAAACCCCTTGTATCATTGTATTAAAATACATAGTTCACCATCGTTTTTTTTATACAACATACAATTGATACAACCATACAAGGGGTTTTGTGAATACGGCATATATTTAGAAAAAATTAGAAGATAGTTGCATTTTCCAATTTTTTTATGATTTTTTAAAAAACAAAAGTTTCGAAGTTTTGATAAAAAAAATTATGTTTCTAAAACGACTGCGCATATAAAAAAATGTTATTAAACTTACTTAAATAAAATTGAATTCCGAAATATCGTTTTTTTTAATTTTGTTCAATAAACTGAACCGTTTTTGAGTTACGCGAATAAATGTTGTTTAGCCTCCTCCATTTTCGAAATAACGGTATATCTCAAAAACAAGAGCTAACCTAAACAAGAGCTAATTGATAAATTTTTTGATCTATTTGGAGGCAAAGATAAGTTGTCAAAACGGAAATTCGAAATAGATTGTACTACACCCACGATCTTTAAAATTGCTCTTGCAGCTGAACACCTCAATTTTATCTAAAGCCTGTTACTCTGTTCACCATTCCACGTGAAATACTGTCAAAACTCATATGATAAAAACTTGTCTGGAATTCCTATGAAATTATGATGATAGAGTTGTACTCTGTTCAATTTGTGAAAAAGTTACGAAATGTTTCTGGCAACATTTTTTTACAACTGCAAAATAGTATAGGGTGCACTTATTTCACGTGGAATTTTAGGCAAATGGAAGAAAGTTTAAACTTAATATTAAACGAGAAAGAAAAACCATAAATAACACAACCGGTAACAGTTTTTCATCCATATTTACTTTAATTTTTATTTAAAAAAAAACTATTTAGTAAAATATATGTGTATTTTGTAGAGTATCCACTCAATTAATTATTGGTCGATTAACCGAAGAAAATTTTCGCCATTATTTGGTCGAATAATCAAAATAGCCTATTTCATATAACGAATAACTGGAACAATTTATGTCAATTAATCGATTAAAATTAATTTCTTGTAAAATTCTACTTTTTTAGTAAAAAAATAGTGTTTACTTTGTTTATAGTTTACTTTTATTTTATTTCCTTAATCTTGTTTCGGTCTCTTTAGCACCTTAAAAACTGAATGTTTTCCAGCACGGTTTTTGATTTTTTAGTAATTTGTTTTATTTAAAAGTTTTAAAACTGTATACGTGGTATAAATGAATTGTTATTTTATTGTTTATTGTTTAACTATATTTTTATTTTAATGCTTTTTTCTGTTTATTAATATAATAAAAGTATCAAATTAAATAGACATGTATGTTTCTCCCATTGGATAAAATTATTTGAATTATTCGAGTTATTCGAACATATTAAAACTCTTATTCGACTAATCGAGCAAAATTAATATTTAAAAATCAATTAATTCCTTAGTCGAACCAAAACAAAAGTCAAATAATTGGATACTTAGGTATTTGGTTAACATCAAGGCGAATTCAACTACAGGTGGTGTCGGAATTACAACAATCCAAAAACAACAGAAACAACATAGGGTGTTTTGCATTGAATTGTTAGTGTTTACGGTCCAAAATGTCAACCATTCCTCACAAAACACTAAAAAATTGGCTCGAACTGTCAAAATCATATGGCGTTTCGACACCACCTCTAGTTAAATTCGCCTTGGTTAACATACGCAAAACAATGTCGCATACTTAGAAAGATTAAAAACGTCAAATTGTGCAAACTCGCGAGATATGTAACATTGATACATGTCAAATTTTTCGTATGAAATAATAGATGCTACTGAACATTTTTCACAAATTGGAACAGAGTACTAGGCTTAAATCTGTATACATATTTATTTAATGTAATATACCTTTTCCAACGCATAAATCATTTACCCATTACTGACAAGAATCGCATTTTTTGTGCAATTTTTAAAATCACAACACTTCATAATTGATCTTAATTTGTTTAAAACAATATTTTTTTTTTATCTCTCTGTCAGCTTTGGGAACATTTTATTATAAAGACTTTGTTGGCTGGCTGTTATCTTTTGCATATTCCTGCTGATGATAATTGTGTTGGCAAGCGTACAAATCTAAATGTATCTTAAAAGTATATACATGAGTATTTATGGTGAGATAGATACAAAACAATTCCATAGACTTACATACTACTCTTTTATGTATGTTATTATAATTTCTTTATGAGTTTTTGCTTTTACAGTTAGAATTTTTACTACTCCAACCATGGCCATTCTGTGAGCATAATAAGTAGTAGAACACTTTTTATGACGTTTGTTCTTCTTTAGTTCGGTTTTTGCTGTTCCAACTTACGAGTATTTTTTTAAGACACATCTCGCCGTGCACTAAAAGTATCTGTTGCTTGTCATTTTCTTCGTCTGTGTTGCATGTGGATGGATCTATTTTACGATTCATGTCAGTTGTGGTCTGTGTTTTTTTTTATTGTTTTGTAGGTTTGTTCTGTTTTCAAATTTTCATTGCAATTGTTTTTTTTTAGTTGTTTCTTCATTAAAATTGTTTATTTTCGAAAAATCATGTTCATTCTAATCGATTTTTTTTGGCTAACGGGAGGTTTGGCAGAATTTTAGCTTTTGTTTTTGTTTGTTGTAAAACTTTTGCGATTTTTATGACGGTGATTATTTTCCAGCTTTTAAGAAAAACATCATCACCTGCCATGTGGCAAGTTAATGACTTTTTAAATGGTAAATGTTTGAAATGTATATGAATTTTATGCCTACTTTTAGGGTTTTTAAGTTGAAAATTCTTTGTTTTAATGAAGTAAGTTTTTATGTAATTTTAAAGGATTTTAGTGTTAATTAAGTTTTAAAATATATATATAAAAAAAATTTTGCAATAAAGTTAGCATTTCCGGTAAGAAATTGAAAAAGTTAGCAATTTTTTACTAAAAATATTTTTAATTAGCAAAAACAAAAAGTGAAGGAAGATGTTGTTTTAAAATTTTTTACATTTCAAAGTTGAAATACTGATAGTAACCCTTAAAGAATTTTTACTTTTAAAAGTCTAACTTTGCAAAAAAAAAAAAAAAAAAAAAACAGTGTCAAATGTAAAACCTCTAAAAAAAAGTCTAAAATATCTTTGTCCTTTACACAGCTTTAAGCAAATGTTTGTCCCACTTCCTATAAAGATATTCAAACTTTATGACATTTATTTTGTTGTCTAATGACACATAAAGGATTGTTTGTTGCCAGCCAACTTCTAACAAAAATTGTTTTTAGTCGCACAACAAAATCGCCAATATTTGTTGTCATTGTCAAAATACCGTCATAAATTAGAGCCTTATCAATATCATGAAAAAAGTAAATAGCATTAAATTTTTTTAGTGTGTTTCTTTAGAGTTGCAGTAAAGAGAGAAGGCTCAAAGAAATAGAATAGTTTACCACCAACTACATAACCTTACCTTACTAACGCCATTACCATCTTAAGCTGCAACAAAGAATTAAACGACAACGAGCATCTTATGAAAATTTAAAAAGAGTCATAAATAATGGTGGCACAAAAGACAATTTTACCACACGATTAAAAATACATTCAAATTTTTCGTTGCAAGTACTATTTTTATAATAAACGAGCAGTGTTGCCAGAAAGTTTAATTCATAAAGTGCTAAAATGTCTAAAATAGTTATGCTAAAAATTGGAAAAATATGCAATTGAAATTTTTTTAACACATTTATAAAACATAAAAAAAACATTAATTTAACAACAAGAAAAGTAACATAAGAACATAAAAATTCAGTCTCATAAAAGAAAATAAGGTACAATAATCGCAAAAGTAGAAGTTAAAATAAAGTGAAGCACAAAAGTATTAAGAAAACCCTAAAGCAAAATAATCATGTAAATAAAGTCACTTGTTAGATAGATATTTGAACCTACATATAAAATGAATTAAAAACAATAAGAATCAATTTTATTTATATAAATAAAATAAAGTTAAGGCAGCTGGCCTCAAAAAGCTTTTAAACAATGACCGTTCAAGGCGACGGAAGTGATCCGTACATTTTAAAAATACTTTGTGTAATTTTTATATTCCACTACGCCGTTTTCGTAAAAATTTAAATTAAATATGCCAGCAGGTTGTTTTATTGTTGTGAATCCTTAATTTTTCTAAAAACGTTATCAGGCTTGATACGAATTTGTTTACTAAAGTCACCCTCTCTCTAATGCATACATTCTATTTATGGCACTATCAATTTATTTAATTTGCTTTCTCAATGGATTAGATTTCTCTAATTTCACAATAGTATCAGAGATAAATCCATAATTTAAAGACACAAACATCTTTTAATTGGTCAAAAATTTCAGCATAATACCCCAACTGGTTGTTATATGCTGTGGAGGAAGAAATAAATCGGGAAACTTCTCTTAATATCCGAAAAATCGCAAGGTGCATTCCAAAATATTTTTTTTCCATAAGAAGTCAATACACAATATCATCACAGTTGCCTCTTATATCTTCTGCAACACGGTGCATCGCAAATTAAGACAAACAAAACAAATTTTGTTTTCCAACATATGCAATGCCAGCAATATATGCAAGAATATCCATTTATAGCAAAAATATGCACTAACAAATCGATGCCATTTTACTTCAAATTTCATGATTCGCAAAGATAGTTAGTTAATGTTGATCGCAGACTGACGACAGCAAATATGCATTTGCATAAAAATCCAGGCCTTTGTGATAGCCTTTTTTTAAAGTCGGCCCTCGTATTCGCGACATTTACGATTACAAATTTCTATACTAAAGTTCAATAAAACTATATTTTTATACTTTTGCGATCACTGATCAATTTTAATCAATTTATGTAACTCTGTTTAATTCAACTTTTCGTTATTTTATTTCCACGAAAAAAATGTTTTTTGGCGATTTTTTTTTAATTACTCGAAGCTCTTTTCAATATATACATGATAACAAAACATTGTAGTTTTTATTTACAGCAAAAATGTTTTTGCGAATTTTTTTTTTGATATTGAATCAATTGCATAGTCAAAACAAAGATAAATTATGCGAAAAAAAATTTGCTTCTATAAAATTTTTAATCGCGAATGATTAGCTTTACCAGTAGGGTGCCCAGCTTTAACAATTTTCGGCAGTGATGTCTTAACTTTATTGAAATTTTTTCGAAGCCCTTTTGAATATTGTAACAATTTTCTGCAGCGATATTTAGGGAATTATTTGGTGAACATTGGCTTGACTCGTGTCACTGGCCCAGGGTATCACAAATGGACCGCTGAAGAGACCCAAGTGAGCTGCCCTCGTTTCGGCTGTCCATTGAACCTAACCTAATCTTTAAATAATAAAAAAAAATCTATAAAAAAGTCTATAAAATAAAATTGTTCATTTAAAAAAAAATTCTTAATTCATATTAAATAAAATCCTAAATCAAAATGCCAAATCCAGCACTGAAAATGGCATTAAAGAAAACTAGAGGTAGGGATCAAACAGTAGTGTTCGTGTATTCCTACGCTGAGAAAAGAGGCCATTTATTTAACAACTCTTTCGAAATTAGAGAAATATTTCTTTTATTTCTAAAACTATGGACCTTAAAATAAGTTCTAAAATCTCAAAATTTTGAAATAAAAAAATGTTCAAAGTATTTATTGTGTCCAAATATTACGGTAGACTAGTTTTTCTTTTATAATTTAATGTCTTTGTTTAGGTTTAAAGTGGCATCACATTGTTGGTGAGCTTTTGTTGTTGTCTATATAGACTTAACATGGTTTGGTTTTCTTTTGTGCCACAAACATGTAAAACATTTCAAACGCATTGTGAAAAGAATTTAACGTTACATTCAATGTTTTTTTTTTATCGGAAATACCTGAAGACAGTAGAGAAAATGAGGCAAATGTAGACAAAGAAGCTGTAGAAGAACACCAGACGCGTTCTGGTATTGGAAACCCAGTAAAATGTTTGATTTTTGTTTTTTTCGAGGCAAAAGGTATTAAAAAAGAAGTTTAATTAATAATTACTTATTTATATATTACATACCTATAACATTTAATTTAATATAAGAAATTGATTAAAAAAGGGTTAATTTTTACTTTCTCTTCAGAAAGAGATTTTTGTACAGACGTTTGTCTTCAAAAAAAGTTTGTTAATAAAGTTTTTTCAGCTTTAAAATTAAAACCTAAAATTGCTTATCAATCAATAAAATGATCATTAGTCTTCAATATTTCTGGAATACTCAAGCAGAAACAAAAGTGTAAAACTTTAAGTTTGTCAGTTCTCATACGTAAATGTTGCGGACACGTAAACTTTAAGGTCGACATAAAAACGTGTTGAAATGTGTTAGAAAGAAAATTTATCAAAATTTATATATATACATATGTAAATTTATCGTCTAAAAGTACCTTAAATAAAACGAAATAGCTGATCCGCAGCGTATACGTTCCCGTAAGAGTAAATCTAAGGTCCCACTATTTGCGCAATGTACCAATTTTTGTCGTATTTCATGTGCCGAAAGTGTGAACGTTCACAATTTTTTAAAATGCGACAATCTGTTCCGTAATTGTTCTGACTGTGGACAATTAAAAATAACCTGTTGTTGTAGTTTTTTGTTTGGCCAGAGTGAGGAATTTATACACAGAAAAAATTATTAAATTTCTGCAATCTCCAAATTTATTCCAAATTCATAATATCAAGCAAACAAGTTGTTGATTGAGAAAAAATATTTTCAATAAATGATTTTGTATTTTAATTAAAAAAGTGATCAAAAAACTTTGCCATTTCAAACAATATGTTAATTTATTTAAATAAATATTGACAATTTCCAACAACAATTCTACATGTTTAAATTATTTTATTTGAAACGAGAAAAGTCAATTAAGATTTTTTGTTATTTAATTAAAATTTTAATTGAAAATTTATTTCAAAACAACTAAAATGTTAATTAAATCAATATTAAATTTTTAATTTTCTTTCAACTAAAAAAATAATTGATTCAATTATCACATTAATTAAATTTAAATACATTTTTAACCATTTTTTATTTCATAAAACACTTTTTCTGTGTAGATGATATTTTTGTCAAGCTAATAGGGCCTAAATTTCTTCACTGTAAATAAAATTAAATTTTTAATAACTATTTTTGTTCCCGACGTTTCGTCGATTGTTTGTCGACAATTAAACTTGTTGCTCCGATAATATGAACACTCTTTTGCACAATGGGGAGCAATCAAATTGTTAAATATGCACCGATTTTTAACGGCCACTTAAATGCCGATCACAGTCGATAATCAGCGCTGATACAAGGGATGGCAAAACGAAAGTTTGAAATTGCACCAAATGGCTACTAATATTTTACTTTTTTGAGCTTAATTGCAGCAAAAAAAAAAAAGAAACAATTGTTTTATTACTCATATATATTTGGGGTATTCACAAGGTGTGCTTTGCTGTCAAGTCATATCGGCCTAACATCCTTAATAATATTTTACAATTGTTTAAAGAAAATATGGTTGTGTTTCAAATATAAACTGAATTGTTATGCTGTCTTTATTGATTTGTCATAACTATACAGTTTAAATCTAAAGTATGAGCGATTGCTCACAGCAGTCATATATTTTTCTTATTATTATTTTAAGACATATTTTTTAGGCCATTATGATTACCTTGTGAATGTCCCATGTATATATATTTATTTTATTTATTTATTTATTTATTTGCTTTCCAATACAACAAGATTAAAAATCTTATAATTAAAGTAATGGATTTTTATAACGTAAATTATAAAAAAGTTTTAATAATCTGTTTGGTACAAATTACAAAAAATAAAAATTAATATAAAATTATTGAATTGCTAGTATAAAACAATATATAAATAATTTTAACATGAAACATAAAAATTAATGAAAATCAAAAATAAAATAAAAAAAAGAATTCAATTTGTAGCATACAATTTAAAAATTTCGTTTTTAAATTGCCGAGCGTTGCTTATAAATTTAATATTCGTGGGTAGCGAATTCCAAAGACGGACTGAATGAATATAAAATTGCAATTTTGATACAGAGTTTCTATAACGAACATGTACGATATTATTTGTTCTTTCAGAAAGTGTAAACAATAATCTCTGAAACAAATAAGTTGGATGTCGAGAGTGTATGATTTTATGTAAAAAAATCAGTGTTCTGATGTTTAGAAGATCTACAAAAGTAACTCCATATAGTTTTGTTGTGTAATGGGAAATATGGTCATATTTCCCTAGACTAAATACATATCTCAATATTGAGTTAAAGGTAGATGTAAGCTTTCTACGACTTGCAGAATCACAGTTTGCGTATATCTCGCATCCATATACATAGCAAAGTTGGCATGAGGTATGTTTTTGCTAGAAGAATTCGAATTTTGAGTGGGGTAAAATACTGGGTATGACATAACGCTCGTAACATTGAGTATGTTTTCCCTGTTGCGACGTTAATATGGTCTGACCATGTAAGAAAACGATTAAATGTGATTCCAAGATTTTTTGCCGTTGATACTATCTCGATTTTCTTATTATTAAGCAATATTGCCGGTTCTTCGTTTAAAATTATTGTCTTCTTTGTAATAACTAAGCACTTGGATTTTTTAGGATTTAGGCACAAACCATTTGCACTTGCCCAGTCATATATATCTATTAGAGTTTGTTCCCGGGATTTCCCGTCCCGGGAATTTTCAATTGTTTTCGATTCCCGCTTTCCCGGGAATTAGTTGCGGGATTCCCGGGAAATTTTGAAGAACATCTTTCTTAATACTTTAGTAAATCTATGTCGGACTAGTGCCTTTAGTAGTTTAATCCAACTTAATTTCACCACAATATTTAAACCTACTGAATAGGATAGTGTATCGCCGGCTTATGCCCGTAATTTCTACTAACAGATATCTGGTCGTGTTCGTACCTAACAGTTATCTTTACTTATCCAGTAACACTTTTTTGTCAATTTCAACGTTAAATTGGCCCACGTGAATTAACTATCGAAAATCGATGGTTTAAAATACACTACACTTTACCCCGTAGGTAAGAAATAGGTTTTAAAATACGTCACACAATAGATATCTATACACAGCTAGATATCTATTTGTAGAAACTACGGGCATTAAAGGATCAAAGGCAATAACTTTTTGTAACTCAATAAAACTATCGAAGTATTTATATATACTTTTTTTGTTCAATAAATCTGTGACAATGAGGAATAAGTGCTTAGCTCTGTATTTTTTGTTTTGCAGGAAAGCAATTTTAAACTTTAAAGGTTAGTTTTGAAAATATATTTTGATTCTAATAAAATCATCACTGCTTTTCGGTTTTGGATTTTTTATGTTTTTATTCCTAAATACTCCTAACGTCACATATCGGAAGTCAATTTAAGTTTTTATTTCAAATGTTATTGCACATTAAAAAAAAATTAAGCAAAAAGTAATTTTTTATTCATAACTTCTTAAAAAATTGCGAAACGTTGTCCACGGGTTCCCTTAAACATGGAGATAACAAAGGGGCCACATTTAGCTTAAGTCGACTTAAGCACTTTTTCCTTTTTGCCACAGAAATATGAAATACATATAAAAAAGTTGTTGTTATCATAAGCGACGTGTGTAATGATACTTTTTAAATTCTATTAAAAAATTTAAATTTAAGAGGGAAAAGAATCTGATACTATTTCATTGCTTAAAAACTTTGGCACAAGAAGCTTCCAACATTGGAAGTTTTAAAGAAATTTCTTAAATGATTTATCTAATTCTTAAAAATTTCAATATTCTGCAAAAGCTTGAAGCCCATTTTATTAACCTAATTTCGGCAAACAATTTTCGTTGCTCACGTAACTCAGTTATCTCAAAACCAGTGCTGGGTTACAAAATTTTACACATAACCCATATACTACTCATATTTTTTAACCCATTTATGTATATTACAAAAAAAAAAAAAAAAAAAAAAAAACAAAGAAAAAAAAAACTAACTAAGTATGTACAACATGTTTTAACATATCCTCCTGTGTATTTCTGTCCACATTTATTTATTTGTTAACCGCACATTTTTACTAAATAGGTTGCCAAATGATTTTCTATTTCCACTAAGGTGTAGCAGTTGTTAACTGAAACCACACCCCCTTCAGTTCTTTAAACGAGAAATATTAGCTAGTGGAGTCTGGTGTCTTGTGTGTTCATAAAGGCGTAGTTGTGTTGAAAGTTTAGTTTTTTTTTTCTCCTGCCACTTCTAAAGTCTTTGTAATGCCATTTGTTTTTCAGTTATAAGAGCAGCCTTGGCTGACTACAATCCAAATTTTTGTTGTTGTTGTTATTTTAGAATAGGAGTGTGTATAAGAAACATATGCTTGCTCTTTGCTGGTAGAAGTTACATTAACATGGTTTTTATGTTTTAAATGTTGCTTTTAAGTTTTCGGCCAAGTTCATTTGTTTGCTAAAGAAACGAGATGGTTTGTTTTGCGTAGTTTTTTGATTTTGTTTTAATACCCACACCACAATAGTGGAGAAGATATTATGCGTTTGTGCTGAGGTTTGTCCTAGACCCACCTTGAAGTATACCAATTAAATTAGACTCACTTTTTTAATCCATCTAACAATGTCCGTCCGTCCGACAGGATGGCTGTACGTAAAAACTTGTGCGCAAAGTACAGATCGCAAGTTTTGATATAATTTCTAGAAAGTTGGTGCGTAGATTTTAATTTCTTACCTCAATAGAGCCTTTGTACCCTTAAACCATCTTATTATGATGGTGTTTATATTAAATTTGGTAAAAAGTTATTTTATTGCAGTCTAATTCATCTAACTAAATTTGATTGAAATCGGTCCATATTTGACCATAGCTCCCATACAAATACTATTCCGGAAAATAGCTTTTAAAGCCAAAAAATCCTTATAAATGTTGGTATTGACATACAAATTGTCGACAATAACTTTTACGATACCCACTGTGTCATGACAAAATGCTGTACTGGTAGATCCAAAATAAACTATAAATCCCAAAAAACCCCCTTTCCTAAATTCACTTAAGGCAGACAAATCTCATCTATATAAATATAAATAAAAATCAATCGTGGTTGGTAGACTTCTTAAAACTTTAAAACGACTTAACTAAATTGGATACTTCCTTTTGCTTAAGAATTCGTACTTTTGGGTACATTTTGTAAAACCCTTTTTTTTTAAATTATTTTGCTTAAAATTTAAACCTATTAATATTTCTAAGGCCGAGGCACCTATTAATATTTTTTTAAAGTATTAAACGCAATGTAAAAAAATGATTTTATCGACCCCGAGCAACGCTGGATTTTAGCAGCTACTATACTCGTTCATTAGATAAAGTTATCTTAATAATATTCGGTCGGCTCAAAGAACTTTTACATAAACCTTAACCTCATAACATAATTTTTTCGGATGTTGTTTATTGATAACCAAGTTGTTTGTACCTAATTTGGAAACTTTTGCTCTTGCCGTTCTCAAGATATACAGAAAACTATAATGTCTTTGTACGGGATGTGCCAAGCCCACTTCTTTAATCCCGTTTATTTTTTTTAGAGATATTGTGTTTTGATAAATCAAATTTGGGCAATTTTTCTCTTAACGCTCGTAAGATAAAAATAAATTTATTTTGTGGCACGCCTACTTATCTAATTCCGCCTATATTTTGTCGGATATTGTCTTTTGATAACTATTATGCTTGTACCTAATTTGAAAACCTTGGCCCTTGCCGTCGTGCAGGAATACAGAAAAAAATAGAAATAACAAGGGCTTTATGGGTAAAATAAGAGGTATTCGTAGTTTTTTTTTGCTAATATCTCAGCCATTTACGGACCGATTAGGCTGAATTTCAATAGCAAAATTAAATGTTACGTTAATATAAGCCAACCAAGTCCCCATCGTATCTGAGGTCTTCGGAAAAATAAATCAATTGCTCTCCTCATAAATACCCAGCCCAAAGGTTTTAAGTAGGGTACACTCCCGAAAATTTGTTTTTGAATATTCTTGTGTAGGGTATCATATGGTCGGGCTTGACGGACTATACTTTCTAACTTTTAGAGCTTGGATTTTACTATTTTTTTCTATGGATTTAACGATTCCTTTAGGTCTTGGTTTTTTTTAGCCAGTTGTTTTTATGTAAGAATTGTTTGTTTTTTACTTTAACGGCTGCTGGTAAACATTTGATTTTATATCAGCTGAAATTATGTTTTTAGAAGGTTTATTGGTGAAGCTATAAATTTGGTTAACTGCCAATTTCACGATGTAGAAAGAACGCTTTCTTTCGCACAAATACCTTTGAAACAATGATATTGATAAATATCATGCTAAAGAATCTTTCAGGTTAAAGACGCTATTTTAAAAAATAATTAAAGACTTAAGTATCAAGTGGGTTAATAGTTATATCACTAGTTTTGTGAAAAGCTTGAAAATAAAGATTTTGCACGGATTTTTGGGAAAAGATATCATATTCTGATAAAAAGAAGTAGCGATTTAAGACACTTTCAAATTATTTCAAAAGATTTATTCTATTAAATTTTCAAAGCTTTTCTACATATCCTGTATGATCGCATAATTTAAGCTTAAGCTTTCAACAAAGATTAATTCTTTTAACTTTGATACTATTAGGGCATTCACAAGTTGTGCTATCATGTCATATCGTCAATGTCCTAAATAATATTTTACAATTGTTTAAAAAAATATACAGCATTAAAATAAAAATTTTAATTCTGGTTCATAACTGTACAGTATAAATTGAAATTATAAGCGGTTGCCCACACGGTTATATTTCTTGTAATTATTTCAAAACATAAGACTTTACAACTTTATGACTTCCTTGTGAATCCCCTATATATTAAATATAATTAAGCTTATATTATCTGGTCTCTTAGTTTCAAATTTCCTTACTAAAAATCTAATTTCTTGCTTTTATTTTCGCCCTTCCCCTTTGTCCAGCTTTTAATAATGTTTTCCACAAAAGAAGAAAATTCCTTTAATAATTGTTTTGTAATAAGCAAAACGTGAACAATCGTCATCAGTCTCAGTCAGGGATTTACAAGGTTGTGAAATTGTATATGAAATTATATGACTTTTGGATAATATTTTTATATTTTCTCCCTTCTATGGATCCCCCATACAATTAATTGAATAGTATATGAAACAATAGCAGCACAAGGAAAAGAGTAAAAAAAAAAAAAATGGAAAATAAGTGGAAGTCTTAAGTCTATACATACGTCACGCTATAATGCACTAAAGTTACCTGGGATGCTACTTATTTGCAGAGAAGCTAAAAAAACATAGAAGTGAACTTTAAGCGGCAAACGGCGGGAGAAGCCCATTTTGCTACTATCAACATATTAATATCAGCAAATAGCTTCTTTAAGCAAACGACTAGACCATTTTTGCATTTTTCAACTTTAAAGTTTAAAATAAAAAGGAATAGAAAAAAATGGAATAATAACATGGGATTCATGTAAAGAAGTTTTGAAGTTCTACGACATAATCATGTTAAATTACTGGTAAATTCATTTGTTGCACTTTAAGAATATCTACCACAAACAAATTCTTACATTTAGTTTCCAGGTATTCACTAGTTGTCTGGGGATTTTTTTTTAGTTCTTTGGTGTTGTTTCCAGCTCACTGTCTGTCCTTTTGTTTGTTTGTTGTCTTGTATTATGTACCACTCTGTCGTCCGTCTGGGTTTAGTTTTTTCTTTTAGCCAAAGGTAGTTTTCTTTTGTTTCTTTCTAGAATTTGTGTTATTTGAGCCATTTTACACCCTTTTTGCTGTTGTTTTTGTTGTTGTTGTTGTTGCTTTGTAACAATCGTCAGTATTATCAGGCATCATCATTTCAATGTAGCCACCACAAGATGCAAAAGATCCTAAGCTCACGATCATTTTCTACAAAACAACAACACAAGCAATAATACAATATCATTGTCATGATCTTCAACTTCTTGTGTTGTGCTTAGATTTCCGAAAAAAGAGAAGAAAAATAATATTAACACAGATTGGTTTTTAAGCCTTTAAGGGGTCAAAGGTAGTCTTGGGAGCTCTACTTAAAAAGCTTTGATAGATAGATATATAATTTATTTCAATTGCATATATGCATCTTGCTTAAAAACTCTATTTTGAATTTTATTTCATTTCAGAAGTCATAATATCCGCTAAATATACTGGTCAGTTCGAAAATTTGTAGATTTTAAGTGCAACATTTAATTTTAGCATTATAAAAGCGCCAAATAAACTGGCCTTATAGATAAACAATCTGTCTTATTAACCAATTCGCCGTAATATAACATATTAAAATTATATTAAACAAGCTTTAGCTAAAAATTCGCCCCAATAATATGAGCCAAGGCAAATTCGTCACAGGTACACAGAAAAACATATAAACTGATTTCATTTAAAAAATTTGTGATATTATTTAAAAATCTAATAAAATTTGCACCAGTAAACAAATTAATAGTATTAATTAAACCTCTAATTCACTTGATTTGACGTTAAATTCATTTAAATAAACGTTTAGTTCACTTGATAAAATTTTTAATTAAAACTGATTTTATCTTTAATTGGTGAAACATTTGCGAGAATTTTTTCTGTGTAGACCTGCCTCAATGTGCCTTAGAAAATGCCTACTTTTTAAGTCAAAATCAGTTAAGTTCGCCTTGCAATACACAATGAAAAGCAAGCATTTTAAAGAATATGATTCAATCTATTTAAAAATTTTGCACAACTTAGAACAATTAATTGCATTTTAAAAAACATTATGTATTCTTTTTCACTTTGAAAGCGAAATGTCGCGCGAACTTATTTCATATCAAGAAGAAGAATAAAAACAAATTTTGACAAAAAAATGTTATAAATTGCAAGGAACAAAAAATAATCACATGACCTGCCAAAACCAACTGTTACAAATTTGCCTTGAATATGCACATAGAAATGCTTAGATCAAACTTTTTTCTTAAAAAGCTGGCCCTGCAAAATTTACTTGAAATTTTATTTAGAGCGAAATTTAAACTTTTTAACTTATTTACAAGAAACAAATTGATAATTCAATAACATTTTATTAAAACAAAAAAATTTAATAAAGAAACTTTACACATATCGACACCTAAAATATAAAAGGGCGTAACAACTTTTATAATTTTTTTTACAGGATAAGCAAAAAACTTCACAAAATCAATAACAACAAGGTGTACTTGGCGTATGAATTTCTTTAATAAGTCGCCATATTTGATAGCAGGGTTTTGTAAACATGTAGTGTAAAAATACAAAAAAATCAATCAAAACACGTTTCGATATTTTTGTTGTTACACCCTTTTGCATTTTAGGTGACGATATATAGTTTGCTTAAAAACCAGCTTAATTTTATGGTAAACCAGCTTTATATTTTAAAAAAGTGTCCAGACATAGTAAAATATTTAAAAATAATAGCTATTGTGGCGAAACTTTGAAAAAAAATTTTTAAATCGCCGTAGTTAATTAAAGTATCAAAAACGAGTTAAGCCTATAGTACACGGCATGTAAAAATACACATGCGCATGTGGTTCTGACGTAATTTTGACGTCAATGCAAAGCCACAATAAACATTGCGTGTTGTGTGATGACGTCAAAATTACGTCAGAACCACATGCGCATGTGTCTTTTTACATGCCGTGTACTATAGGCTTTATGAAAGTTTCTATAATCTTAATATTTTTGATAATTCACTGTTAATTTTCTGAATTCGCCGTACATTTTCTGAATTCGCCATATTTGTAAAATGTAAAATATTTTACAAATCCTTAGACCCCTTTCAGACAAGCAAAGTTTACTTTGCAAAGTCTTGAGTTTATAGAAGAGAAGGGAAAAGAGCATAGCGGGGGAGTACATACTTTGCTGTACTCACAAAATCGTTTAGTTTTTCGTTCGTAGATTATACCTGAAGTTGGCTGCAACTATATATTTATATACAGCGTTACCAGAATCTTTGGTATGAAAATTGTCATATGGCGAAAGAAATCATATTTTGAAGAGGAAAATCTTAAATTTTTTTTTCTTAATTTATATTTTATAAAACAAGGGCAAAAAAGTAAGAATTATTAATTTTTTATAAAAACATACTTCTTATTATTTAAATTGATATACATAAAAACATAATTCGTCAATATATGAAACTTTATAAAAATACATTTTTTCTTTTCACAAATATTTTTTTTATCAATATTCTAACTGCCTATTTCCGATGTGCGAAAGAATTATTTACTTCGTACAAATACATTTTAAACAAAAACAAAGTTTTTAGAATTTGTTTTTGTTTTAAATGTAGTTGTTCGAAAGAAGGAATTCTTTCGCACATTGGAAATAGGTTATAATATGTCTTTTTAAATATTTTTTATGTCCAGAAATAATGATGCAATTTTGTGTATTCTAGATACTGGATAGATAATGGCAGTTTTTCATGCCATTTTGTTCTATGCGGCTGCTGTGTGGTATACTGCCTCTAAGTGTCATTTAAAGAAACTACAAGTTTGTCAAAACAAACTTCTCAAAATGATATACAATCTACCAAATCATTTTTCGACATCAACACTACACTCTATGTCCAACATTAAATTAGTAAGTGATAAACTTCTAATTTTATATGAAAATTTTGCAAATCGCTGCCGATACTCTAGCTATTCCCACATCAACTCTTTATGTTTATAAGTTGAACTTATAATTTTTTACTTTTTAAACGATTTTTTTTTCTCATATTTCAATGGGTTTTTGTTAACTTTTCCCTTCTAAAAAGATTATATGATTGTATACATATATATTATTACTTGGTATTTAAATATTTAAGGTGAACAATTGTACAGATTAATCTCTTAACTTTAAATTAATAAATTATTGTGAAAATGTATAATATAATTTTCAATAAATGGTTAAAAAAAAAAAAAAAGATACTTGGTACAAAAGTGTGCAGCACTAATGCGCATCAAGCTGATGCAAAACTTCATTGTTTTAAAAAGTGACTGATTAAATAATCGTGCATTTTGTATAAGCAAAATTAAAGTAAAAATCAGAATTTCTAAAAAAAAAAAAATCATCATTTGAGAAAAAAATCTTTAATCATATTTTTGTTTAAAAAAATAATCCAAAATATGATAAAATCATCATTCTGGCAACGCTGTTTATATATTATATTCAAACAAGAGAAAACAAAAATTTTTCAAATTAAACTTTGTGTGTCTGAGCACCAAACAAAGTTTAAAAGAGAATTCAACAGACTTTGTCAAAGTAAGCTTTTCCTGTCTAAAAGGGGACTTAGATTTCTAAACAAAAATTGTTGTCGAAAGATGTCATTTAAATAAAAAAAAATTTACTTTTAATTGATTTCGTTATGAATTTTTTCATTAAAAATGAAATATTTTGTCATTTTGAAATTTAAAAATAATTTTTTAATTGTTTGTTCCTCAAGGGTTTAATCATTATTACACAATAACCGCTTTTAAATATTTTTTAGCAACAAATTCAAAAATGTTTTTGTTATGTGATCAAGGCCATGGAAAATGGAAATTGTTTTTCTTTTCTTTGTACCATTTTTTTGTGCTTAAACAACATCATGCAATGTTTAAGAATTAATAGCCTCTAGCTGAAGTTCTTATTATTGAAATTATTTCATGGTATTCCCTATTTTGTTACATAGTTATTTAGTTAATTTAACCAAGTTAATTGTAGTTGGAAAGACAAACTCTAACATGATTTATGCATAGAAATAATTGCACAACATGATTTCTTATTAAAAATAATTTGAAAAGGTTTTGCAAAGTTTTAATACCCAGGAAGAGATTTTGGGCATAATTAGCAAAACAAAGTTAAATCAATTTCTTTTGCAACTTACTATATTTAAATTATCTTTCTTCTTATGCTTTTAACTTAAAATTTCTTCAGCTTTTCTTATCTTTCAACTAATTACCATTAAGAATTTTTTACAATTAGTTGTATTGGAAAAACTAGTTGGCCATTAATGTCTAAACACGTCTACGGGTGTTACCTCTATTAATCAAATCTTTTACAAATTCTTAAACGTAAAAACCCGTATATCATCATTATCAACCACTTCTGGTAATCGTCAATTGACATTTAAGAGATTGTCAACAAGTTTTTTTTCTTTTTCAGTCAACGATTCCTGGTAGAAAAACCATGTTTTCTTCAAAAAAAGCAAAACAAGTTCTCTCTGGCAACACTTGTTTCTGCAATAATTCATTATTTAACACGTGCTGTTTTTAGTTTAACAAAAAAATTTTTAAAATAAATAAATAAAAAAAATAACAATTAAACAATAAATAATTTCTCACATTTATACTAAAAGAATAGCAGCATTATAGCACGCTTGATTTAATAGTAGTAGTTTTAATTTTGTGTTTTATTTGCGGTTTGTATTTTAATCTGGTGTATTTATTTAAATTTTATATTATTTTACCAGTATAACGGTGATAAACGACCATCAGTCAAGCATAACTTTGGAAACAATCTGCCTACTACTACTACCGCTGCTACTTTTCTGCTTTTTTTCAAACCGCACGGTTGGTTGAAATAGTAGTAGTAAAGCAGTGGTAGCAATTGCAAAGCTGTCAGACAGTTTAGTTTACTCTGCACATATTTTTGATGTTTAACTAAGCGTAAGTTTTATTTAAAAATACAAAAAACTAATAATATAAATAAAGAATACAACTTGTTAAACAATCCGCATAATAGTGGTTGGCATATTGGATTTAAAAGCTTTTTTTTTTTAAACTTCCCCCTCTGATGTTATGTTCAACAATTAAATGCTCATGATTTTTTTATTGTTGTATTTTATATTCTCCATAGTGTTAAATATGTTGTTGAAGTAGACTTAAAAAAAATTAATAATAATGAAATTATTTAACGGAAACGGCGCTTAAATAAAATAGTTTACAAACTCATAATTATGCAAATTTTTCGAATTATTTTAAATTATATAGAAACAAAATGAAAATAGTTTTTTTTTATGAAATTAAGAACAAACAATGTAAATGATTTAATATTGTAGTCGGGAATAGAGACTACTACCTCAGATTTAGTTTTTCTTCTTTTAAAACTTTTTTTAAGTTATTGTAGCAACATCAATAACTTCTGCTTCTTAAAGGTGAAATTCGTTTCTTAATTGACCACCCGAACAATTTGCTACTCCTTTTTTACATAGTTCAGTCAAATTTCCTACGTTCAAACATTATCATGATGCTCGAAATAACACCAATATTAAAATAGCAGATCTATGTATATTAGAGGTTAAAAATTATTTAAAGTAGAAAAACTAAACATTACACTCTTTAATCATTTGAATAAGCCAATCGAACCAGTTTGCTTACCTTCGAACATCTATTACTCTGATCTCAATGCAATTACACATCTTCTATTTTTACTTAAATGCTTTCATAATATTTTACTTTGATAAAAACAAAACTTTAAATTTCCTTCTAGTTGCCTCAAGCAGGGGGTATTTATTACCCCTTGAATTATTTTTATGTAACTAGTTTCGTCTCCTGAGACGTACACATATATTTCTAATTCACTAAGGCTTGTTTAAGACTAGTAAAGGTATAATATCAAAGATAAGTTAAATGAGATTCACTAAACATGTAATCGATCAAACTAGATATGTTGCTTTCGAACTTCTTTTAAATCAATTCCCTTAACTTCCTACTTCGTTTGGTTTGATGCCCTTGATTTCAAATATCTTTGAGTTATTTAATCGTCGTTTTAATAAATTTTGAATTTTTTTAAAGATCATCTTAAAGTGAATTAGTTTTGTTACCTTAACATTTCTTAAACCGATGCCCCTGACTTTAATTTTTTTTTTGAGTTGGCTTAAAACATCTCTGAGTTATTGAGATATAATTTAATAATATACAGAGGTGTTATGGAAATCGAAAACGCAAAACGCAAGAATTTAAAATAGTCTTTTTAATAAGATTTTTGTAGTAAAAACATATACAATACAATACAATACAAATATTTCTCTTTTAAACAGAATTCTATAAGAAAATTATCAAAAATTGGATTAAGAGTGTATTAAAAAGAACTTTAAAATTCTTGCGTGTTGTGATTTTGGTTTCCAGAACACCCTGATAAGAACCTTTAACTTAACCCATAAAAGTAATTCTACTTGCAGTTCAATATCGTATAGTTGCTTCATTTCTTGCCTTCAAACATTGTTTTGTTCATACATACAGGACAAGGTAAATGATGAAAGCTTTCGATTTGTACCAATTTTAGTTCTTTAAATCAATGACACGATGACAAAGAAGAGGAATACGTGACCCGATGGCATTTTATTTGATCCACTGTTTAACCAACTTCAAATCACTTACACAAAGGATATCCAACTGATACGATGTCATCCCTATCCGAATTTGCTCGAGTCTCGATGTATCAGAGATAGTTCTTACGTTGCAGGTTCCAATATTAAGCCGTTATTCAAAGCCAAAAGTCGTCATCATGGAGGGATCGGTGTTTGATAACGAGAGATTAATAAAAGAATTTTTAAGCCACCATGTTGCTTAATACCAAATTTAATAAATGATCTTGCTGATAATGTACAAATTTAAAATATATATATTTGTTATTGTATTTTTATTGTATTATTGAAAATATTTTATAAGATTTAGTATTTATATTTAAATTTTTGTATCTGATGAATATTCCTGCCAACTCGCCTCAATAATGCCTTCAAGGCGCGGGGCAACTGAATTATTTTGAATTAATATGAAGAAATTTATATATAAATAAAAAAAAAAAAAAAATTTAAATTAAAATCGTATTTTGAACCGACTTTTTTATTTCAGATTTTAGAAAAGATCGTAGAATTTATTTACTTTATTACACATTAAAAGACCTTAAAATCATATTTTTTGTTCTTCAAATCCAATACGTTATTTCAGAATTTCAAGAAATTGGGTTATTTTATAATTTTGAAATTTTCTTTGAAATTTCCTAAAACTTGTATCAAGTACAAGCAGCTGTGCTCCTTTCAATCAATTTTTGTTTTTTAAATTGAGTTTTGAAGAAAACTTTTTTTAAAATTCCGAATTCAACTAAAAACCAAGAAAAGTCCACATTAAACCAGTCTCCTTTACCATAAAGTTATTTTAAGCTGTAGTCATCTTGTATCTAAAGCTTCTAAATGCGTTACTAACAAATCACATAAAATTATAATTTTCATTCTTTAAATGCTTAAGAGTTAAATCAATTTCCAAAATATTCAACTATTTTCCAACGTTTTCAAAATTTTCATGTTTTTTGAAAGCCGTATGTTGCAATACTAAAAGGACTTGACAGTTAACTAGCACCTTAACATACAAATAAACCAATAATAAACACATAACTAACGATGTACATTACTAACATCATTCCATGTCACCAGCACTGTGAGTGCGTGCAAAACATTATCACAATGTCGCTTCGCAGTGAAACAGTATTAATAAACAAATACTCTATATCAGTGAGACAAGCGTTTTACATAAAACAACAGTTGCAGTAATACAAAATCCATCATATCAATTTCAACGTAAACGTTACACTACAGACAGACGGTTGGACTTACTCACCTAGACAGACTCGTATTTTGCGGTCTTATTAGGTCTTGACAAGCATTTTTATTTATTCGGCTGAAAATAAAAATATTAACTAGATTCAAATGTCATATTTGTGTAATGTAATGATTTGTATGTTGCATGTAGCAACTAGTGCACCCATGTGTAGGAATAAATATTCATGCAACCAATGTTGTTTTATTTGGAGTTGGTGTTAGAGATGCTGATGGCTGTACGATGATGTTTGTCTGGATTTTACAAACATTCATATTCTAAAGTTGGTGCTGAAGTTGATGTTATTATTACTGCAATCACTGCTGCTGTTGACTTGTTGTCGTCTAATGTTATTGATGATGTTTTAAATATCTGTTTGTTGTTGTTTTTATTTGGCTTTGATTTTTACTATTTTTTCACCTTACACTATAGAAATTTATACCATAGTGTAACCAAGCCAACTATTTTTTCATGTAACCAACCAACTGAGTGACTGACTAACTGACTAATTGAATGTATGTTTAGTCGGTTGATTGTGACAAGCAGCTGCGTGTTGTATGATGTTGTGTGTAGCACAGTAGGTTTGCGATATACATATACATATGTCTAGTAGTTATGTGGCTTTTTAATTTTACACCAAGGCCCGGTTATACCAATTTCAAGTCTATAACTAACATATTACATAACTGTCTCTTCAAACTTCTCAAGACCTTCAAACTAGCATTCCTTCAAACTAGCATTTGGGCATAAAGCTGTTTTTTCTTCAAGAGCATGAAATAATTTCCAAATATTTTTTTCAATTACAATCACATCGAACACAACTTAAAGGTTAGTTAATTGTTGCTTGGTATCAGTTTGTAACATAAAATGGTATTATATTTGGGTGCCCCGGTAGGCTAGCTGGTAGTGAGCTAGCCTATCAGTGCCGGGGTTGAGGGTTCGATTCCCGCCAGAGACTCTGGTATCCTACAGACAAGCGTATAGCTTCGCGGGATTAACATAAGGGGGAAAATTAAAAAAACAAACAAAATGCAAGAAGTTTTTTTAAAAAACCTCATATAAAATTAAAAGGTTCAAAAAGAGTACAAAAAAGCTGACAGATCAGTTAGCATTTTAATATAAGAAAAACTGAAAGCTCAATTTTACCTTAGAAAGCTACATTTGAACATTTAAAGAATACAAACAAACTGGCTTAATTTTATACTTTAAGTTATCAACGCATAAAAAGGTTAAAACTGTTTCAAACTGGTATTAAACCATTTGAAATGGTTTCAAGCGGTATTAACTTTCATTATTATGCGTTTGTGCTGATCTTTGTAACACCTTAAAATGTCCGTCCTAGATCTACCTTAAAGTATACCTATCGAATCAGAATGACTTTCTGAGTCGATCGCAAAATGAACATCCGTCCAGCTGGGTGGCTGTCCATATAAAACTTGTGCGTAAGTTTTCCCAATATTGGAAGTACTTCGATGAAATTTGGTACATAGGTTCTAATTATCAGAAGAACCAAGCCTATTAAAAATGGTGAGAATCGGTAAATAGTTTCAGATAGCCTCTATACAAGTTTAATTTTGGAATAGAGTCTTTGTGCCAATAAGCCATCTTATTATGTTGTTATTTTTTGATTGCAATTTAAATCATCAAATTTTATTTGAGTCGCTCCAGATTTGACCATAGCTCCCATATATGCCATAATTTCCTTATAAATGTTGATATTGACATACAAATTTGCGACAATTTACCATGGATACTATCTCATGACAAAATATTGGGCCGAAAGGTCCAAAATTAACCATAGGACCCTCATCATAGAATTACTTAAGGGGAAAAAAATCTTATAGATGAATAATATTCGGCACGATGAACTTTTACTTTTTATCTTAACTCATAACGTAATTTTGTTCTGGCGGGTGCATGATTTTCCATGGCTCTTAGTGTACCCTATACTTTCGAAAATATGTTTTTAAATAATGTGGTGTAGATAATTATATTGTCGAGCTTGACAGGTTGCATCAAATTAGATTATGTTCCCTTCAACTAGTTTAAGCAAATTCTTAACCGAGGGTTAAAACAAATTTAAGTTGAATAAAACTGCTTGGAGTTTATTGAAACACTCTGTTGCATTTAAATTGTTTTATCCACAGAAAATGTTGACTGATTTCAAACCACTTTGTTTGGATTTCAACTAGGGATGCAACGAATACCGATATATCGTCGATACTTCAGATTTTGAAGTATTTCTGAACAAATTATATCATTTTCTATGCTTATTATTTGCAAAGCACACATTAAAAAGCAGAGCATAAAATTAAAACAGAATAATGTAATTGTTTCATATAATAAATGAATCAACGAAGATGAAAAATAGTTCAGAGTCTCAAATCTTAGCGGCTGACTTAGCATTAGCTCTAACTAAAAGATTTGAGGATTTAGAAAATAACGAAAGCTATTGCTAATCTACAATGTTTGACCCTTAATACAATGCTCGAGTATTTCAAAGACGATTGACTTCAATCGTACCGAAAATGCGTCTGCATTACAAGAACTGGCCTTTGGAGCGTTTGTGAAAAAATTATAAGAGGATCCAAGGAGGATGAACCTCTTTAAATCCTATACTGTGATTCTGCTACAGAAAATCCACAGACACCTTAGATCTCCTTATATTTCTAGAGACGCAGATCCGGTTGTTTACGGGCGCAATGACATGTTATACCCAAATTTGAAGAAAATGTCGCAGGAATTCTGAACTCTTTAAATAAGTTCTGTCGCAACTAAGAGACTTGTTTCCACTGCAGGTCTGGTTAAAACAACTTGCGAAATCTACTTTGTTTATTAAACAAAAATCTCATTGAAATTTTTGTAAAAACAAATGTTTTTTTTTATTAATTTTATCATGAATTCAAATTAAATCTTAGATTCAAATTTAACATGCGTATCGGCAACGATAACGGCGATATTTTTGTTTGTGTATCAGTATCGTCTCGACAAAGAGCCGTATTGTTAAGGCCCTAACTTAAACGAAATCAGTTTGTAAATATTAAAACTACTTTAAGTTGCCTCAAACTAGTTTAAGTTGCATCAAACTAGTTGCATCTTACAATAAATTGATACCCCTATTACGGTTCACATCCCAACTCTAGTTCAGTTGAAATTTCGTGCCATAACCATAATGCTATTGCAGTAACCATGACCCTAGAACACAAAATTCAATTGGTTTGTATTGTATAAGACCGCTAGAATCAAATACAGTGTTGCCCATAAGGTTAATTCACACAGCTGTTTTGTATGACATAACCATAACTAATTTGAGCTTGAATTTTAGTTCGAAAGAAAACTTTGCTTGATTTAAACTATCTCGTTAGGATTCTAACAATATATGTATATAACTCAAAGTTGCATCAAGCTTGTTGGAGTTGCATTTAACATGTCAAGTCCCTGAAAAATTTATATTTTAAACAAAGTTTTAAAAGTCCAATTTAATTTTTTCATATTTTCAAGCATCAGACAGGCAAGATTATCTAGTCTTTGGTGTTGTGTGCTGTGTTCTCAAAAATCAAACAGCCTGTTCATTAATCTCTCTATGCGTCCGTCCGTCTGTCAGTCTGTTTTTCTACCGTGTTATGATACTATTTTAAAACATGTGTATAAATTTTTTATTTTTGCAAAGAATACCCAACCAAAACCCAAACAACAACATGCAAAAAAAAATAAAATAAACATCGATAAGTTTTGTTGTTTTCTATACTCATTGATCATGACATTGCTCTTGCGAGTAAAATTCATTAGAGTGAGTTGAGTTGCTGTTGGTTTGAATATGAGTGCTGTACTAGTGCATATGTGTTGGTTTGTTTACGATGTTGCGTTAGTGTTGCTGCTTGGCTAATTTGTGTAATTTGTACGGTGTTATCAATAACAGTTAGCGGCATCTTTCTCTTAATGATTGATTTTTCAAAATACTACTATGATGTTTAGTAGTGGATTGTATAAAATACAGGGTGGCCCAAAATTACCGAAGGGGTTTGAATTGCTTATAACTTTTTTATTTTAAAATTTTTTTTTTCTTTTCTTTTCAGTATTTTGTAACGAAGACTTGGGGAATTTAAAATGGAGCAGTATTCAATGGAACACCGTGCCCAAATTGTTGAGCTTTATTTTTCGAATCAACGATCCATTGTTTTGACTCAGCGTGCATATCGTCGTTATTTTAATGTACAATAAGCCGTATGGTTGCAAATTTTCGACAACAAGGGGCAGTAAGGAACCTTCCTGGTGCTGGCAGAAGACGAACGGTGCACACAGATGACAATTTTGAACTGGTACAGAGGAGTATTCGGGAAGAAGGAGAAACATCAACCAGGAGACGTTCGACACAACTTGTCCTCTCACGAGCATCGCTGCAGATAATTTTGCACACAATAGGAATGTTTCCATACACTATTCAGCTTGTCCAAGAATTGAAACCGACAGATTACCAGCAACGAGTTGATTATGCAGTTTTTTTCCGGCAAAAAGCAGAAGAAAATCATAATTTTATTCTTAATTTAATTATGAGCGACGAAGCCCATTTCCAATTAAGTGGGTCCGTGAATAAGCAAAACTGCATGATATGGGCTACGGAAAATCCGAGAGTAGTTCAACAGCGAGAATTACACTCACCTAAGTGAACGGTTTGGTGCGGTGTTTAATCGGAAAGGTCCTTATTTTTTTGAAAATGAACACGGGGTCGCCGTTTCCGTCAGTGGTGTCAGATATCAGACAATGTTGGAAAATTTTTTAAGGCCAGCCGTGGAAAACCATCCTCAAGTATAGTTCCAACAAGATGGAGCCACACAGCGCACACTGCAAGGGACAAATGGCTCTTTTACGGGACATCTTTCGTGAACGAATTATTTCGCGTACAAGTAATTTTAATTGGCCTCCGCGTTCACCGGATTTAACCACCCCAGGCTGTTTTCTTTGGAGTTATTTGAAGGGAAAAGTCTACATTAATAAGCCTACAACCATCCAGCAATTAAAAAGCAATATACGCGACGAAATAAACAACATAACACCTGAAGTTTTGCGAAAGGTTATAGTAAATGTGTTGGAAAGAGCACGAATTTGCGAAGCAGAAAATGGCTACCACTTGCGAGATATTATTTTTCATAACTAAACTAAAAATATTCCCCATTTTTAAATTGTATTAAAAAAAATAAATTAATAATTATTTCTTAAATAAAAAGTTATAACGAATTCAAGCCCCTTCGTTAATTTTGGGCCACCCTGTATAATGTTAGCACACACTTTGGTTTATTCTATATAAATATGTTGCATTATTATGGTATATTTAAGTATTTAGTTACGCACAGTGTATTTCTTAAGTAAAATAAATGTGAACTAAACAAAATTTTAAAAGGGTGAAAGGAAATGTAAAATAAGAGCTAGAAATTAAAAAAATCACACTGGGATAAAATTTAGTTCGTTGGATGTAAAAAAAGTTATACAACTTCTCTCCGTATAAAAAACAGTAATCTAAGAGAACTTTTCACCTTATTAACAACTCAAAGTTGAATTATTTTCAGTTTTCGGCTTAAGTATTCGTTTTTTTAATAAACATTTTAAAATTTTACTTTTTCCAATCCACTGTGCAACGACATGATTTTATTATTTTGTTGGTTTTGTTTTTCTGCGCTAATTTCTTTATAAAATATAAATAATTTAAAATTATTAACTATTTTTTTTATATATTTTGCTTGTGCAATTTTCTAATATTGGGTTAATAGTGTTGATTTCAGATCTGGCATAATTTAAATTTTGAACAATACTGACGGCCATAACGGTTAAAAATACGAAAATATTTGACTTTATGGATTGGAAAAATTAAGCACAAAAATTTTTTTAATTATGGCAAGAAATATTATTAAGCGAAACTAATTTCAACCCAGAAATTCAATGTGTAAAATAAATTTTACAGAATAGAATAAGCGTGAATGTTCGAATCAAGCTGAATGCAACATACTAAATACACTTTGCATTGCAACAAAATGTAGAAAAAAGTAAGAAGGAATAGTCGGTCAGTTACGACCATTTGATACGCTACACCAGATTAGATACGCTACATATGAAGACACAATTTTGAGAGTGTTTCAAATTTGGTACCCATGGCCAGTCATGGATCCGGCAAAAAATCATGTTATGAGGTTATTATTTATATTAGAGTTCTTTGTGCCGAATATTATTTAAATATTAACATCTATATTAGATTAGATGGTCTTAAAACGATTTTGAAGAGGGGGTTTATATAGGACCTTTGGTCAATTATGGATCTACCAGTAAACAATTTTACCATGTTATCTGCACCAAATTTTATATCGATACATTGGCATTTAAAACTGGGAATGGTATTTGTATGGGAGCTTTTTGAGCCAAATTTGATCTAAATACGAACATTAAAAGAAAGTTTACAGGCTCAAAAACTAGTCCGGATAGAAGTTTGTGGGAAATTATTGACTGATTCTCACGATTTTAAGACGTTTGTACTAAATTTGATCAAATTATCTTCAAAATTGGGACCTGTACTTTGGACATAAGGCTACCTAGACGATATAACCAGACAGTAAAACCGTAAAGAATAATGATATTGTAATAAAATTCGGTCTGTCACAGTTTTATAAGACTAGAAAATACACTGTTTACTTTCTTAAAAATACTCTCGAAAAACACTTAGTACCCGTAAAACGGAAGGAATAATGCAATTGTAATAAATTTTGGTGTTACAGTTTTATAAGATTATAATTCACTTTGTTAAGTTTCGTGAAGAAAACCGTAACATGATTAAATAATATTATAAACCAATTTTGTCAGTCCTATTTATATAAATCTATAAATCATTTTTTCAAATTTTGGGAAGATCGGCCCAAATTTGCCATATAAAACCCACTCCAGAAATATTCTAACTGTCGGTGTACGGCATGGCCGAGTATAGCATTTTAACTTGTTTAATTAAGTTAATAAGTTAAAAAAAGCCATTTTTTTAATGATTTTTTAAAAATATTACTGAAAACAATTTCAAACTTAAGCTTTAACCACGTCATTGAATTTAAAGCTTTCACTTTTTAAATTAGCTAATGAAAAATTACTTTTTTTATTAAAGCTTTTGTAACAAATTTCTTTAAAGATATACTTAAAACTATTCCAGACTTAAACTTTGTTTGTGTCATTAAATTTAAAGATTTTGTAAACAAATTAAAAAAAATATTTTTAAAAACTTTTTTAGACTTGATTGAAACTAATCATCTTGAAACCAATATAACGCAGACTTATTTTCGAAATTTGAGTAAAATAAGCTGTAATTAAAATTAAACCATTCCCTTGTCACAAGCTTTAAGCTTGTCAGTTACAAAAGCTTTACTATATTACTTAAGCTATTAGATAATAGCATAAGAAAGTAAAATTTTTTAATTATACAACACTTCTAAAAATTTTTTTTAAATTAACATTAATTTCAAACTATAATTAATGAGCTTTTAATTGCAAATAAATATCAAGCAAAAGAGAAAAAACAACCAATTATTGGCATAAACATTAAACTAATATAAACACATTAACATTTTTATGGCCAATCTGCTACGAAAATATGACCTCTAATAGATCAGAGAGAAATAGCTATGGTCATCAAATTCCCTGTAACAATTAGTCAAAGATTATTATCCTTAATGACCAGTAAGCAACAGATGGCGTTGTAATCTCTAAGAGGAGAGAAAATATTACAAGCGAATATTACATTTGGCTACAATCTAAAAAGGAAGTTCAAAATGGAATGGTATGAAAACGATTGACTGTTAAAAGGTTTTACTTTATCTTCATACCAACACTCATCATCAGCCTGAACGAAAAAAGTCTTAATAGATTATGTAAATGGCTAGATACTGGGTGTATGGCTGAGTGACTAGTTGTAACAACAACATATACATTTATTATAGTATCATGGTTTAAACGAGTTCAGAGCAACATTATTTGATGTTCTTGTCTTGTCTTAAGCAAACTTTCTTTCAAAGACACTAATAGAATTTTTACATAACGATGATTTTATTTCTTCTAATTTTTGTTGTTGTTGTTGTTCTTGTTTCTTTCATTATATAACAACCAACAAATCTTTGGCTTTTTGTCTCAACGTCATGGTAACAAGCAAATTAACATGCAACATATTTGTTAACGAAAACTTACGGCAGACAGAAAGACTGACAACACTTGAAACGTACCATAAAGATTAGTGGAACATGTTGAAAGTGTTAATGTCTACACAAACACAAAATACACCGCAACAACACATTGATGGAAACTACACCGCAACAACACGTTGATGGAATATATTTAAAACGTGGTGGCGTATATTTATAGCAAATTTTTAACTCTTGTTATTCTTTCTTGGCTTTCTTTTCTATAGTTTTTTTTTTGTTATTAAAAACACAAAAAATTTTTATTCTAAAAGTATTCATTGTGCGGTATTAATTCTCGTCATCATATCTTATGCAATACTTTACGGTTCGCCGCCATCGTGGCCACTAAAAAATTTTGCTTGGATATGACTTGTACTGTTGCCAACTTAATTATTGTTGTATCATCTTAAGGCAAAATAATTCGTGTAAAAAATACATTTTGACACTACCTAAGAAGATCAGAAGATTTCTTTCTTTAAAAAATTTCAAGAAGAACACAAGAAAGCTTTGCAAGTTGCAAAAATAGAGGTATCGTTATACCGAGTTGGGAGCTTTAGACAGAATTATGACTTAAGAAAAAGCTTTAACTCAATCTTGATTGGTTTAATCTTTGAAAAGCATAATATTTCTTAATAAAAAAAAAACAAAAAAAAAAAAAAACTTTACTCGATAACCAGGCGTTTAGAAAAAAGCAAATTTAAATATAAATTTATTTAAAAGACTTAAATGAGCATTCTATAGGAAAAAGCTTTTCAAAATAAAAATTTAACAAATAGCAAAGATTAAATAACACTGCTTGTACAGACTCACAAAGATTTTAATATTTTTTAAATCGTAATATTTTCCAACCGATTTCTTTTTCTAACATAATAATTCTGTAATTCTTCCGAGATATTTTTAATATAACACATTTTTCTATTGGTTTCCTTTTTAATAAAAGTTTTTCCTTAAAATACTTTTTCGTAAAATTTAATAGAGCTAAACCAGCTGCATAAAGTTGAGAAGCACTTAAGAAGCTTCTAAGCAACATTAAACCTTTAAGCCTTTAAACATGAGTAGGAGCTTTTTAAATTTGCTTCTGATTTTTGCTTTTCAACATGTTGTACCTTTAACTTTTTTAACATGGATCACTTGTAGTCTAACAATATTTTACTAAAAATTTTTAAAAGCTCCAGAAATAAGATATGGTAAGATATATATCAGGTAAAAAATTAATTTTTTATAAGAACAAAACGTTAAATAAGTTTTTCTATAAATTATAAAAGAGCTTATTATGGTACAAAGATATTCAAAACATTGGTTAAGTTCGTAAGTTCATAAGTGCATCACTGTTGCAGTGATGCAGAATTTTGTTGCTGATGCGTGAACACCTATACTCAAAACTCAAGACTTGACGGCTAAGACTTGAACAGTGTGAACCAGTACTATTTAGTATAAAGTTTTCTAAAGCGCTTGTAGTATATCCAAAGCTTTTAACAAGTTTTTGTAACAAAGTTTAAAAACGCTTTTTAGTATTTTATTCTGAAGCTTTAAAATGCTTTAATATTGTAAACGAAGATCTTTCGATAAATTATTAGAATATTTTCAATAAAAAGTTTTTACTGAAAAACTTTTCAAAAATATTTATACAAATTCTTCGTGAATTATTTCAATAAAATAAAAACGTCATATTTATAAATTTCTTTTAAACCTTTTGTATTTTTTTTTGTAATTTAAGTTTTTAAGGAGCTTTTAACGTAAGGATTAGTTACATATAGCTTTTATTAATCTTCGAAGGCTTTTATAAATGAAGTGTTGCAAAGTGTATGGAGAGTCAGTTTTTTTGTAATAACGCTTGCTAGAAATGACTAAAAACAGCTTTTTGTTTAGAAAAGTATTAAATTTCTTAAGATAATTTTTAATATGTGACATGGCAAAGATTTATCTAAGATTTTTTTTTATTTATCTTCATTTCAATTAAAGTGGCTACACCTTAAAAGCTTCCCCTCTCTGTTTTTTTTTTAACTAATGTTTAAGCAATGGTAATTAGCAAAGACAAACACAGTACACAAATAATTAATATGTACAAGAACGTGGAGTAAATCTGTGGCTTTATTTTCAAGCTACCACTTTGGGCCACAACAACAACAGCACAAATGATCAGGAAGAAGTTATTTCTCTTCAGATATTTATCGTTTCTTACAAGTGCAATGACTTTTGAAAACTTCTTCTGTATTTTATTTGTAAGTTGTGTGTTACAAAACAAATTCGTGTATATACTTTACAAAAAGAAAAAAAAAAACTCTGAACACAAGAGTTCAGTCAACTTTTTTTTTTTGTAAAATTATTTTCCTAGGGTATATTTTTCATCCGCTCTAAAGACTTTGGCACCTTTACGCATCACATAGTTTAAGGTTCTAATTTAAAGTATCCACGAAAAAAAAAAAATATTATAATAGATAATATTAAAAGCAAACATGGGAGTTCTATGGGAATACCGAATACAGTTTGTTGTAATGATTTTCACTTATGGCTAGATTATGTTTATTTAACTGCCGGTCTGCTATAGCAGAACCTCCATCTGTCCGATTAACGATTTGTTGGCTTTTCGTGTGTGTGTGTGTGGCTTCGTAGGTCAAGAAATAATTATCTTGGTATGAAGATCATTTTGGTTTTTTGCATGGGATTTTTATTTTTACGATAAGTTTATGGTTTTTGTAGTGAAAATAAATTGTATATTTAAGTCTGTGTTTAAGTGCTGTTTAAAGTGTTTTAGATCATGATGATGATTAGGCTTTTTTGCGGAAGCTTTCAAAATTCCTAACAATTTTTTTTAACTATTATCTACATCACACGCAATTTCATGTTTTAGTTGTTTTACAAATAAATTTTATTGGCTTTTTCTAAAGCAAGTTTTATTTTTGCCTTTTTTTAAAAAGATTTAACCATTAAAAGTTCTTTAAGGCTTGACACTAAAGCTTTAGTTTTCTGCATTTCGTTATATGTTTAATGCATTATTATACCTTGTTTCTTTATTATTCATATATTGCAATCATAAATCATAAAGGATTTACAACTTCCTGTTTAGAAGACAAGATTTCCACTATAAATTCAAGAAAACACCTGTCTAATTACAATCTCTTTTAAAATTTACAGGGATTATAAAAATATTTGCTAATAAAATTAAGTTAAAGTGTTTAAAGCAAAAAGTCCACAAAGGAAAAATATTCTTGTTTTTTTCATTAAAGTTTTAAATAGTAAGTTTGACAAGAAAGTTAAATGTAAAGCAAATTTTCAGAACACGAAGAAACTTTTCTTTCCTACCACAAAGAAATTTTTTTTGTTTAAAAAAGTTTTTTTAATTTCTTGTTTGACCAGTAGACATTTAACAGAAAATTATTGGACATTTGGACACAGACGGAATTGATTGTCATGTTTTAAAATTTTAAGCTTTTCCTGAGTCTGTGGATTAGGAAAAGAAAGTGTTTTTTAATGAAAACAGACGACAGTGAAACTAAAGCTAAATGTAAGTGAAAATTGTTTCGGTTGAATGAGGAGTCCTGTGGAAATAAAAAAGTTTACTTTGGAAGAGGATAGCGAAGAATAAATTAGTCACTTAACAAAGTTTAAAAACATCCAAAAGTTTCGATTTAAATGAAAAGAGCTAAAATTTAAACAATCAAAATAAGTATGATTTTATCAGACCTTTGACCAGGAGTTTCTTTCCTATTCTAGTAGAGGCTTTTCTTAAAAGCTTTAAAAATGCTGTTACTTTCAGTGATCTTTTAACATTTTTTTTAACGATTTGATGATAATTAAACAAATTTAAATTCTTAACCCCTCAAAGTTTTATTGTTAATTGAAATTAATAAAGTTTTGAGATTTCTGAAAAAGCTTTTGCTACACTTTCCAAAATTATTAAGCTTTTATCAGATTTTGAGAAAAAACCAAACTTTTTAATTTTGTACATAAATGATTTAAAACTGTAGTGTTTGATTTAAAAGCTTCTTTGCAGCTTTTAAAAACTATAACATCTTTAAAATTTTGATATTCTATTAAGTTTGCAAAATGCTTTTTTAATTTAACTAAATTCTTTTAAGATTTGCCTAAAAATATGAACCTATTTGAAACAAAAGCTTTTTTAGAAATTTTAAAAATTATCATTCTTAATACGATTTTTTTTAAGAGTAAAAGGCCTTAATTCATTTAACTATTTTATAGTAAACTGATGTTAAAATTCTATACTAAATAAAAATTTGAAAAGCATTTTTGCAAAAGCTTTTTAAAATCTCATTGTTTGTAACCTTTAAAAAGTTTTAAAAATGTTATTGCTTATATTTTAAAATATATATTTATTTTCTAACCCCCAAAAAGATTTGTTTACAGTAAGAATATTTTTAATTTAAAGTTATCTTAGAGAGCTGTGATGTCAACATTTTAATATGTTTTTATAAATTCTTAAAAGCTTTCAACATTTTTTGAAAATTTTAATAAAACTTTAATAAATTTTCATTCTTTTTCTGCAAAAAATCCAAAATAAAATCATTAAATTTCATTGCTTCCTTAAAAATCGTTTAAATTTTTTTTTTTTAAAATATAAACAAATTAAAATACAACAAATAAACAATAATTATCACAAAGCTTCCTTCCATACGATAAATTTTCATAGCTACAAGTCATTTACAAAGCTTTTTTCTAACCTTAAAAATTTTTATAATAAAGCTTTGAGAAGTTTTATTTTGTTATTAGTCCAAAATTATGGTAAATAGTCTCAAGGATTTTTACATGGACTTCTTTAAACCTAACGGTTGAACAAGCTTTTAGGTGGAAAAAGCTTTTATATAGAAAATGCTTTTATATCGAAGTATTTTATTAGAATCGTTTTATTTTCCATTTCTTTAAAATTTTACTTCTATTCTGTAGTTGAAAATTTATTAAGGGCCTAATTGTCTAAAACGCAAAGCAACGCCTAAAATTTCATTGAATGTTTTTTGCTTTTTATGGGAATTTATATTGAATTTTTATATTTCAAGCACTTCATATTTTTGGCGTTGTGTTTCGTTTTACACAATAAGAACCTAAGCATTTTTTTCAATATATATTTTGGTTTTTAAAATATTACAAAACTTTTGTTTCCCTAACAGCTTTTTATAGTTTATAGAACTTATACAAAATACAATTTGTGAAAATCTTGAGCAATAAGATCGATTGTTATAATGAAGGAAGTTCCATGAATCTCTTGGGTCTATTATAAGTAGATCCAAAAATATCTAGTAGAGATTAAAATAATTCTTTAATAGAGAAAGCTTATGAATACGATTAAGTCTCTTAAGGCAAATTGATTACCAAATATTAAGTAATTAATTGAACAGACCAATTTCTTAGTTATTTTTGTAATAAAAAAACCTCCAAAATTCAAAAGTTTTTCATATACAACAAAGTCAAAGATTAAAAAAAATTAATTAATCAAGTTGTAAAACCAAACTAAATTGATTAATTTTTGTTAAAACAAACTTACACTTTTATTAATATATGTTTTTGTTCATGCTCAACAAAGCTGTCCAAATAAAGTGGAAAATACATTAATTTCACAAAAAAGTCATGGTTTAAATGGTCAAAAGTCACAACTCTGTGTAGTAACGGAGATCTGTTGACTTACATATGTATAAGTAAGAAGAATATTGAAATGTTCTTTTGAAAATTGGTTACAAGAAGAGTCAAATTTGTCATTTATTTTTTCTTGAACAAAGTTCTATTAATTGTCAATAGCTTAAGAGAACAAACACACACTTGGTGGCCCTGTCCGATTGACGTTTATTTATAAACAAAATACCTGAATGATAAGACATGGGTATGGACGGACATTCGTTGTATTATTGGAAAATTGAATACATACCTGCAAAGAAAAGAAGAAAAAAAGTTTTAATATGACATTTCCGTTTAAATTTTAAAAACTAAGAGAGATTTGTTTGAAATCGTTATTAGAAATTTATTTAAATATCAATAATAGAGATGAAGCTTTAAACCTGGTACACATTTCATAAATTAATGATTCTACACAATAATTTTCTGTTTATTTTTTTTTTGTTAATACAAATCTTTTAGGATTCATGCTGGTAAAAAAGGTGTGTTTTCAGATTTCTTGGGTGACTTAAAAAAAATCATTATTTTAATTCAAATTTGTCATCTCTTTAAGAAAAGAAGAAGCTCTGGTTTTAACCAGTATACTTTAAAAATTAACCCTAGGAAGTCATCTTAGAGCTGAAGAGGTATCTAAAGCTTACGGATACAGAAGCCAATTATTTCAATTTTTAATAACTTCTTTAAAAACTTTGTTTATACCACTTCCCATTTCATCATATCCAGGGTTAAAAAATACGGTTTTCTTTGACTTTAAGCTTTTGCAAACTTCTTGTTGAAAATTTTTGGGGAATAGGGTTAAATATGTCATACTTAAATATGTGATAGCTAAAAATTTCATATTTAAATATGTCGTTACGTCATTCTATACAGAGTTATTTAACTCGGCATATTTATCTTCACACACATAAAAATGCGTTGTTTAGTGTTTTAAATTCCTATTAAGTATTTTATTTTTTTTTAATGTAGCCTGGATTAACACAAGAGCTTGGAAACCTCAGAAAAAGTCATTAGTTTCTGTGTGTTTCGGGCGAAAGGAGCCTGTTGCAAATGCTTAAAATGCTAAGCAATCTTTTTTTTCTTTTTTACGCTGAGACGATCCAAAACTTTAAAATTGTTTTTACCTTGTTATAAAGACAGCTCGAAAAAAAAATTCTAGGGTAGATTAAACATTATTTTCCTAACAAAAATTATTTTCGGGAATGAAATATTTTATTAATTAATTCATTTATTAATGATGTGCTAATAATCCCAATTTTTGAATGAAAATACTGAAATTTATTGTTGTGGGAAAGCTAGTTCCTATGCGCATTTCGCTGGTTGCTTAGGCCAGCTCGTCAGGAAACTTTTTCCAAATACTTTAGAAAAGCTAAAAATATTACACAAGTAAGACCATAAAGTGAATAAAAATTTTGAAACACTCTGGTCTTAAATGTAACAATATCAAAGCTTCGACAAAGTCACAACAATAAACCGTCAATCTTTTCTTTCTTACATTCCCCTACAATTGGCTGGTTTTTTTTCCAACACGAATTGTAGTTGTAAGAGGATAGAAAGAAAAAAACAAAATTAAAAAAACAAGTTGCTTAAATAAAGCAGCTTGCCATTTCAGTTTTTTATTTGCCGGGCACATGCAAATTTATTATCAAAAATTATTTCCTAATTTTATAACATTTGTGAACTATTTGTTTAATAATTTTACAACAACAAAATTTTTTTCAGGCTTAAGCTTTCGTAATACAAAGTTTGAAAAGATTTTTTTCAAAATAGTTGCTTTCCTTGAGTTGATATAAATCAAGTTTCGCATCGCTTTCAACACTTTTTGACATTTTATTTTCTTGGGTAAAATGGTACTTTTTCCTACCACTAGAAAAATTTTCTTTTAAAGGTTCTGCGTTACGGTTAATAACCTTTTTCTTATTTTTAATAGATTTTGATTGGTTCACACTATGAAATTTTTTTTTCATAAAGTCTGAGTTTATTGGCGAGAGGGAAAGAAAACATGCTACTGTTCTCATCACCCTCACCTATACACTCAGAATTTTTGAAATAAAACTTTAATAGTGTGAACCTAGACTAAACTCGTAAGATGATTTGCAAATATAACTGCCAAATGCTTTTCCAAGGTTAAGTTAAATTTGATTTAAAGGCTTATTTCTTGTGTATTTTTTTTCTAAGAATACAATTTACGTTCCATTTATTAATTTCCCTTCTGTGTTTAATTTTAAAAGTTGTTTTGGGAACAAAATTCGCAATTGCCTTATTAGAATTAAATTTTATGTGAACTTTTCCCTTTTGGGTTTATTATTCATTTTGGGCTTAATTTGCCTGTCGTTGGGTAATATCTTCAAGGCTTTTTTATGAATAAAATTACCAAATTCTTTCTAATGCTAAAGCTATTTTTTTTTAATTTTTAAGGCCGCTTTGGTCATATTTTGATGATACATTTTCCTTTAAGGGTTAATAATTCCTTTTTAGGCAATGCATTTTTTTTGGGTTAATATTTTGAATCCGTTTGTAAATCAATTGAATCTTTTACTTGTAAGAGATAATATAAATATTATATTCACCCCTAATATATGAGTCGTTGTCAATCTCAAAGTCAATTTCAAGTTTTTGTCAAATCAGTCGACGTCTATATCACTTCGACGCTAATTTGCTATTTTCCAAAACAAAATCCCATCTCTAATTATTTCTTTTCTAACGTTTAGTGTTTTTTTAAAATAAATAAAATACAATTAAATGAAATTCATCTTGAGGGCTTTAGTTATTCAAGTGTAACTCCGTAGTGGGCATACATTTTATGTGCTTTATTATTAATTTTATGTGTTTGGTAAACTTTTGGTGGACTAACTTCAACATAAAATTTAACGAATTATTAATAACATTTGTTTACCAAAGATCAATAAAGTTGCATTTTTTTTTACTTTAAATTTATTTAGAAATATATTTTCATTCTAACCAAAATGTCTTTAATTTTTATTTTAGTCGTCGTAAAATTTTTTGTCCACTAAAACGGAGTCAATTCCACTCGACGTCGACTTAAAAGCGACGTAGAAAATACCAAGTGACTGTTAGTAGTAGCCGACTGTTGTCAATAAAGACAGATAATACAATTTTATTGTTCCGTTGCCGTCGACATTCATAATATGGGCGATTATTTCAAAGCTCTTCTGAACCTTTAGCCTAAATATTTATAAATTTTGCATTCTAGGGTTAATATTTTCTCTAAGGGTTAATGTTTCCTTGTTTGAAATCCTTTTGTATACAATATGAATAAAATGTTAAGAATTTTAACTCATTTTGTGACATATTTCTTAAGTATTTCTTTTATATAAATTTTTTTTTGCAATTGTTTTCTTTTTGTTTGGTGAAATTTTTTAAAAATGACTAATTGTATTCTGTGTAATTTAACATTTATGTGTGACAAAAACTTAAATTCTTCAACAATCCGCCTTTATAAAAAAAAAATACAAATACACATAACAAACGTCATTAAAATTCTTTAACACGGCAGGAGAAGTAAGCAAAAACAAATTTTTTTTTTGGTACTTTATGACCTTTTGCAGAAGATGATCTTTTACACAAAGAATTTAAAAAAAATCGAAAAAGATAAAAGTCTCAAAATCAACAAAACATTAACAAGGAAGTTTTCTTCTTCAGTTATTTTTTGTTTTTTTTTTCTTAATTTTTGTCCAACTAACGCATTCATGTAAAATGTGGTCAAATGGTCAAATCACACAACATTTTCATTTCTTCTCAACTTTTTTTTTGTTTGAGAAAAAAAAATCTCTCATGTTGTTTAAATTTACTTAAATTCCTTTTTTTTTTGTTTTGGTTATTTTGTCCAAAGTGGATTTTTGCTGTTGTCTGTTTAATAAGTGTGTGTTGTATTCAAAAAATGTCATTTATCTTCCAAGTTGTTCTTGGTAAGAACAACGATGTGCCTCTTTTTGTATTTTACAACAAATCTTTACATAAACGTTTTTGTTTCTGTCTTTCCTTTTTGTTTGTTTCTAAAGCAAATAGTATCTCAGTATCTGAGAATGTAAGTTGAGAAATGTTTTTATCGATTCTATCAAATTGTATTGGAGTATTGATTGTTTAGTTTAGTACACTTCGAGAGTTTGTGTGTTGGGTGCTTGCTCACACACAGAAAAAAATTCTCCAAAGTTTTTCACCAATAAAAGCATTAATAAAAAATTAAATCAGTTTTAATTAAAAATTTAATCAAGTGAATTAAACATTAAATTGATACTATTTATTTGTTTACTGGTGCAAATTAAATTAATTTTTTAATAAATATCCTAAATTTTTTAATTGAAATCAATTTTTGTTTTTTTTCTGTGCATGATTTTTATATTTTATTGATACTTTTGGCTCGAATGGTATCATATAAAGTAGTGTTAAGATTTAGTTTAAGATTTAATTTAGCTATTAAGACTCATTTCTCTGTCCTGGCACTGGCAGGACATAAAGCAAATATTAGGATAAGATTTGATTAATTATTGTTAGTTCATATTTAATATATGAAGATTCAATAAATAAATACTGAAAAAAAAAAAAAAATTATAATAAATCTAGGGCATCTATTGTACATTAGTTTGTTCTTATTTTATTGCTTCTGTTAAAGCCCACTAACTACTTTTGGGTCGAACGGTGGCATATAAGGGGTTGTTAGAGAGGCATGCCTTTGAGTTTTGTCGGTGCAGGTAATAGAAAGGCTTTTTTTCCATCAAACAATTTAAGGTAAAGAAGGAATTCTGCTCTAAAAATAAATTGATTGGCTTCAAGTTATTTACTTATTTATTAATATAGATAAAGGGTGATTCAAGTAGAGATACTTTTTTCAATAGCCTTTTTTTGACAGATCACGTATGAGTCGTGAAATGCTGTCATGTTATTTTTGTTTAGTATTGTTTGGCATTTCATAATGGAAAGATTTACGCCTGAACAACGTTTACAAATCGTTCAACTTTATTACGAAAATTCACGTTCTGTGAGGAATGTGTTTCGTGCACTTCGCTCCACTTATGGTCAACATAATCGGCCTACTGAGCGTACTATTCGCAACACCATCATCCAACATTCATTATTGGATAATATTCGACCGAATAGACCACGTCCAGCACGCTGTGAAGAAAATATAGCGGCCGTAGCTGAGAGTGTAAACGAAGACCGTGGATAGTCGATTCGGCGTCGTTCGCAGCAACTTGGACCGTTATCGTGTCATGATAACCGACTATTTGATGCCTGAAATTGAAGGTCGTGATCTCGGCGACATTTGGCGCACTTCCTACACATCGCATCAATCAATAGATTTATTGAGAGAACACTTCGGCGAGCACATAATTTCACGTTTTGGGGCGGTCGATTGACCACCAAGATCGTGTGATATCACACCGTTAGACTTTTTCCTGTGGGGATATGTAAAGTCTAAAGTTTATGTGGACAAATCCGCTTCGATTCAGGCCTTTGGAGGAAAACATCACGCTTATCATTCGCCAGTTACCAGTCGAAATGCTCGAACGAGTCATCGAAAATTGGACTCAACGGATGGACCATCTGCGACGTAGCAACGGCCAACATTTAATAGACATAATCTTAAAAAAATAAATTCCAAAGAATGTTCTCTCAAATGATAATAAACATTCGCCATTAAATTTGAATTTTCTGTGTTTTTTTTTTCCTTAAAAAAGTAGGGAACCTCGAAATGGAGCACGCTTTATATATCTATGGAATTGTATATCTTACAGACAATTTTAGAAATAGTTGATTACAAAAATATACACATAAAAATAACACAAATAATTTATAATAATAATTACTAAGAGCTAAGAAATGTGTTTGATGTGAAAGTCGATAAATCTATATTCTGTTAAATGAATTGCTCATTCTCCTGAGAGTGTCATAATTAGATCTAAAAAATGTAACTGATAAAGGTATGAAATTCCGGGATGGACGTTGAGGAATGTTCAAAGAAATATCATTAATAAAAATCCACAGCAGATGTCACCATTTATAACATTGATTAAATGTGACATATTAAGCATAGTTCTAAGACTTTTTAATGTAGGAAGTTCAAGAAGAGCAAGTCGAACAGCATATGAAGGCAAGTTCAGGGGGTTAAAACGTAGTCCACGAAGACAAAACAACAGGAATTGTTTTTGAACCGGTTCAATTGCATTGGAATGAATATGGTAAATAGTATCCCATATTATCGATCCATATTCAAGAAAAGGTCGAACTAGTGCCATGAATAATGTTTTACCAATATACGGATCATCAAACTCTTTAGCCCAACGTTTAATATAACCCAGTGTACCCCTTGCCCTATTTACTATAGATGTTATACGCCCAGTAAAACTCAATTTAGGGTCAAATAACATACCAAGATCTTGGCAGCTGTCAACTAATTCCACTAACCTAGAAAATAGACAGCTGCAATCGCGTTGATTGCTACAAAGCGAAATAATTTACATTTCTTTAAATTCAGCTCCATAAAGATCTTATGCCAGGTTTTTACGTGCTAAGATCTAGGAATTATTTACTTCACATTTCATATTTCACATATCATATTTATATGAACTCTATTGTATCTGATATATACTTCAGACATGCCGATCAACAGCTACACCCAAACATCAACTTTTGCTGTTGATACAGCTTGTTAAGCATTTTAATGGGGTACTGCCTCGGTTTTCAATATAGAAAACCCTAAAGGCTCAAAAAAGAATTCTTGGAATCGTCACATCCATGTAAAAAAATCGAACACTCACAAAGTCCTCGAAATGCCACTAGAAAAAACTATGTTCACAAAATATTCAATAAAATATCTAAAAAGGCTAGAATTGCATCCAAATCCACTAGCTCGAAATATTTTAAAGTTTAAATGTTGGCGACTATTTGCTTAAGGTGAAGATATACTGTAGCACTTATCCGATTAGAAGGGTGCTAAGCAACTGTGTGAATAGGAACCTTGATTAGGAGAATTTTCGTTTGGCCTTGGCAAGACGTAAACTTAAGATTTATAGAGATTTGATTAATTATTGTTAGTTCATATTTCAATATATCTAGATTCACTAAATAAATTACGAATAAAAAAATATTTTTTCGTATTAATTTCTTGCTCAAAGTTGTATTAAACACACCATCCTGTGAGTAAAGGTAGTAAAAAGAGTAAGCTGTACCCATTACAATGTCCACATTAGTTTTTTATTTCTTCTTTTCTTAAAATTTTATCAACTATTCAGTTCAGTATTTCTGTTTTGTGTGACTTCCTTCTAGAAAGATGATTTAAGCAAATGAATTTGCGAACTTAAGGTAATGCCTAGAGTAAGCAGTACCCCTTATCTGGTACTAAATCAAAGAAAGCTCTTACAATTTTTAACTCCTCCTAATCATTCGTTCATTATCACTATTTTCTCTTGCTAACCGGCTGTAGATCTCATAAGAGACATTGCTCATGAATGTGTAAACAAGCGAACGTTGTAAATTGTATTGTATGACACATAAACACACAATCTTGAGGCATCCTCATATCGCATCTTTAGAACACCTTTTTTTTTGTTCCTCTTAGTTTTACATTAAAAAATCTCTGCGAACATGCAAAACTATTTGATCATGATTTTTCACATTTTTTTCGGCCTCTAAAAATTTTTTTTTTTGTTTATTTTGTGTTTGATTTTTTCTTTGGGTTTAAAGGATAGAAGATGAGATTTAGGCGTTTTGCATTTCACACATGCTTCGTTTAAGATACAATCAGAAAAACAAAATTTTGCATCCGCATCAGACTGATTCTGATCGTCCATCGCAAGTCATCATTATACAGTTTTTAAGGAGGTTTTCTCTTTGGCTTATTCGTGAATTGTCTTAATCAAAGTATTGGTGGTGATCATCTACAACATTTTTATTTTTAAAATATTTCTAAGATTTTTTTTTATTTGTTTGGGGTAAATATTTTTGCCGTTAGTTTTTTGTTGTCACACGCCAAAACGGAGATTTTGTTGGTTGGTTTTTCGATAGTTCACACAAGATATTGAATTTCCTTACATAATTTTAATGCAGCAGAGGGAAACTGCGGGAACAAAATCAAAGACCACGAATTGAAAACGACTGTCAATGATCTTGTTAAAGTTACTTTTAATAGAAGTTTTTTGAGGAGCAAAGGGAGGAGGGTTTGCTAAAGGTTGCATGAGCTGCATAACTAAACAAGAACATTAAAAAAAATGTAATATAATAGTTTGTCTGTCGTTTTCGTCTGCCTTTAGTGTAAATAAAGTAACATTTTTTCTTGCGGTTTTCAAGCACGAACTTTTTTCTAGAAATTTTAGTGTTATTGAAACTTTAGAATCTTAAATGTTTTTATTTTTTATTAGAAATCAAATCAAATGACAAGAAGAATTTGTAATTTTTTTTTTATGACTCCACACGCACTTTCTTAGAATCTTTGATTTTCCTCCTTTAAAGTGGTTTGGGATAAATTTGAGAGTTTTTGAATATTTATTCAAGAACAATTATGAAATATTTTGATCTATAGAAATCTTAGAAATAAATAGCGCATAAAAGGCTAACTCAATTTGGATACATTCTGAAAAAATCGGCTCCAGATATTAAATTCGTTTGCCTGAGATTAATGGTCTGATATTATTTAAAAAGTTTATTTAAGCTATTCAGAAGGCACTTCCACGCGTCTTTTTTATTACACAGAAAAAATTATTAAATTTCTCCAATCACCAAATTTATTAAAAAATCAAAATATCAAGCAAACAAGTTGTTGATTTTGCACCTATTACCAAAATGATTATATTGATTACTAAAAATTTTAAAATTTTGAAAAAATATTTTCAATAAATGATATTTTTAATTTTAATTAAGAAAGTAATAAAAAAACTTTGCCATTTCAAACAATGTGTTAATTTATTTAAATAAATATTGACAATTCCCAACAACAATTCTACATGCTTAAATTATTTTAATTTAAACGAAAAATGTCTATTAGGATTTTTTGTTATTTAATTAAAATTTTAATTGTAAATTTATTTCAAAACAACTAAAATGTTAATTAATCAAAATTAATTTTTTAGTTTTCTTTCAGGTAAAAAAATAATGGATTCAATTATCACATTAATTATTTATTATTATTAATAATTAAATTTAAATACTATTTAAACCATTTTTTTAATTGAAAAAACACTTCTTGCTGTGTACTAAATTAAAAATAGAAAAATATTTTTGCCCCAATTAAAGCATTAATCATAAATAAAATCAGTTTTAATTAAAAATTTAATGAAGTTAATTAAACGTTTCATCATCATCAAGTGAATTAAAAGTTTAACTGATACTATTAATTTGTACCAGTAAACAAAGTAAAAGTAACAATTAAACGTTTAATTCACTTGATTAAACGTTTAATTCACTTGATTAAATTTTTAATTAAAACTGATTTTATTTTTGATTAATGCTTTAATTTTGGGCAAAATTTTTTTCTGTGTAGATCCTTGTACCTCTCAATAAGTAAAAGAAATTCCTGCCAGCGAAGAGAAATTTTTGCGAAATCTCTGAGTTTCAATACCAATAAAAAAGCTGCTTACGTAGAGGCTAATTCAATCGAAATCAGTCACCAAAGCACAATTTTAAGAAATCATTTTTGTTCGAGATGAGCCGCTTTAAAACAGTAGTTTCTGCTGCCTATAATTTTTAAACATTTAATTTTTAATCGTTTTTTACTTAATCGCATTTTGAAAATAATTTTGTACACAGAAAAAAATACAAAAATTAATTTCAATTAAAAAATGTGTGATATTAATTAAATTTGCATCCGTAAACAAATTAATAGTATCAATTAAAGGTTTAATTCACTTGATTAAATTTTTTATTAAAACTGATTTTATTTTTGATTAATGCTTTAATTGTTGAAAAACTTTGGAAAAATTTTTCTGTGTAGTTAAGAATAAAAACGAGTTAATTGAAAATAGTTGCAGAAGATAAGATGGGACCTTAGCTATTCCCATTTAATTAGAGAAATTACTGACTGTAAGAAAACTTTGTTCACAGAAAAAATTAAAAATTGTCTCTAATCACCAAATTTATACCAAATTCATAGAATCAAGCAAACAATTTGCTGATTTTGCACCTATTACCAAAATGATATATTGATTATTAAAAATTAAAAAAATTTTAAATTATGAACATTTTATTATCAAAAATTATTTTCGGGAATGAAATATTTTATTAATTAATTCATTTATTAATGATGTGCTAATAATCCCAATTTTTGAATGAAAACACTGAAATTTATTGTTGTGGAAAAGCTAGTTTCTATGCGCATTTCGCTGGTTGCTTAGGCCAGCTCGTCAGGAGTGTTTTAAAATTCTTATTCACTTTATGGTCTTACTTGTATAATATTTTTAGCTTTTCTAAAGTATTTGGAAAAAGCACATCATTAATAAATGAATTAATTAATGAACATTTTATTTCAATAAGTGATATTTTTAATTTTAATTCAAATTTAAACTTTTCCTTTTCAAGCAATGTGTTAATTGATTTCATTAAATATAGCTCAGGTTTTGATAATTCCCAATAACAATTCTATAAGTTTAAATTATTTTATTTTAAACTGAAAAAATCAATATAGGTTTTTTGTTATTTAATAAATATTTTAATAAAATATTTATTTCAAACCAACTGAAATCAAAATTAAATTTTTAATTTTTTTTCAATTAAAAAAAAAAATAATTAACTAAATTATGACATTAATTAAATTGAAATACTTTTTTAACAATTTTTTAATTCATAAAAACCTACTGATAATTTTTAAATTTTGTTTACCGGTTTTAAGATATCTGACTTGCCGTTTATACAATATACAACCCCCATATTCATAAAAAATATTTTTGGTTAATAAAAGGTTTATTAAACAAATTTTCATAAACCTGCTATAAACCTAAAATATTTTTTATGAATATGGGGAAATATTATGTCAGTGGTTCTTATAAGGGCTACAATATAAGTCGTTTAGTCAGTATTAAATCAAAAAACGTTTTTATATTCATTAGTTTTAGCTCTTTTATAGTAAAATGAATTTATTTTGACGAAAACTTCTAATATTACTAAAATTTCAATTAATCAAACATCAACAATATGTCTCTTAGAAGCACGTTTAGTCAGAACGACCTTTTTAGCGAAGAAAAAAAATTAACATCTGAAATTAAAAATTCTGTTTCAAGCATCATTAAACAAAACCCACACTTGTTAACAATTCAACACTAAATTGAACGAAATTGTTTATAAAAAGAGAGTTTAACTGTTTTTGACAACTTTTGTTATGCTGCTTAAGTCTCCAGATGATTTTATATAAATATGACTTGTCAATTGGTGGAGAAAAAAAACACATATAATTTGTTTAAGATAAATAAATGACATAAAACTAAAACATAAACCAAACACTCATTAATTAAATTTTAAATAACAAGAGATTTATTATAAACAATGAACAACATATTTGACAAATGAAGAAGAGCTTTTTTGGATTTTTCTCTTTTTTAATAAAACAAACAAAACTTAAAATTTTTTTTTTCATTATAGCTAAAAAGGTCAATAAACTTTGGAAATTTACATTTTTTAAAGAAAAATTTCAGTGAATTTCTAGGAAACTGTCAAGGGTAAAAATTTGGTTAGGGTGGATAATTGTAAGAAGGAAATTTAAAGTTTTTATTTTAAACAATTTAAAGCCCGCTTTCACAACTGTTCATTAAATTTTTTAATAAAAGCTGCGGATTTTTTTAACTTGTGCACAAATTTTTTAATACGAATTCGGACAGTATTTAAATTTGTAAATATGTGTACTTTTATATGTTTTCCGAGTTATTTTCGAATTATTAGAAAGGACGTTACATGTCTTTTTTCTATTGTCAGAAAAAAACATGAAAAAATTAGTCGTTGAGTCCGAATCATAGCCCCAAATTATAGCTATTTTAAAAATTGAGTATTTACAAATGTAAATACTGCCAAAGTTAGAGTTAAATACTCCTCCAGGCCGTTTTATATTATAAAATTGTTGCTTGAACAAATTTTTGTCTTTTTGAAAAGATTTATATTATTTAAACAAAAAGAATATGCGTGGCTGCGTAAAAAAAAAAATTTTAATACATATGTACTAATTTGCCACGGAAGGGCTGTTTTCTAACTAGTAGTCAACCAATAACATTTTATGGTTTAACTAATGGTTAACAAAAAAAAAAAAAAAAAAAAAAAAATGGAAATAATATTTTGTTGTTTAAACCATTGCTATTATCTAACTTATAATTGTAAATTTGGGCTTATAGAGTTTTGAGCAGTGGTGGACAACACACATTATATACGTTTCCACTACAACCGGTTGTACGCACCGGAACGACACAAAGTTCAACGAACACCGTCCAAGGATTGTACACTCCTGTTCTTCAGATCTCGCTGCTACAGAAACAACAACACACAACATGATATAACATGTAAATAAAATTCAAATAGATAATATTTTACAGCAAATTTCGATCCACCAAAAAAACCATTGTCTTAAAGATTGATGTTTGACTATAGACTGCCAGCCGTCACAGTGCCGGAAAGAGTAAAACTGCAAAGAATTCTGATGATGAGAACGTGGTTGTTTTCGAAACATGTAAATTCGACCCGAGTTCAAGCCCTGGCTCAGTCAAGAAAAATTTTCAATAAAATTGAATTCATCTCATGTTGTAAAATTCCTTCCTTCATTAAAATAATTTAATGAAAGTAAAATTTGATAAACAGAAACCTGATTTAAAATAAAAAACAAATTTGCATTAAAAAACATGATGTTTGTAAATGTTTAGCAGGAGATTTACTTTGAAAAAATAACAAAGCAAAAGCAGATTCAAATCAAATTTATGGCTTTGTTTTTAAAGTTGCAAATTGCAATTTACAGAAAATATAGCAAATGGCGGAGAATTATATAGAGTACGTGTCAGAGAAAACCACACTAATAGAATGAAAGAGAAGGACATGTAACTCACCCTTCGTTGCCGTTTTGACCATTAAATGGCAGTTTGAACATTGTTACATTACCTTTACTCATAAAAAAATGCATCTTCATATTGATGATGCCCTAACATCAGAATTATGACATCAATGTTATTATAAATGACATCAATGAGGCAAAAAAGGGCATCAATCCAATGACGAACGGCATTTAAAAACGTTCTCATATTTTATGCGACATCTCCGCTATGACTACAGTGACATCAATTCGATGCCACATTTTGTGTACACTGATAGAAAAGGCTTCATAACGCTGATGTATTTTGAAATCAGTAAAGCCAAACTGCTATCAGTGCGATGACATAATATGTATATCATGTAATCAGTTCATGTTTAAAAAGTAAAATTAGAAGCAAAAATTCCCATATTCTATTTTTTTAAATTATTTATTTAAATACATCAAATTTTTAAAGTAGAATTATTATGAAAACTATATCGGGCATGCTGATGGTGTCTTACAATTGAAAGTTCTTCTGGTTACAATAGGCGGAATACAATAAAAGTACAACAAATATGTGTAACGGGTAAATAAATAATAATATTTTCTCAATTTTACTTAAGGTCAATTACAATGACTCCATTTGATGACAGTTTGTCATCGCACTGATGGCATGCTTTATAAAACCGACTCCGATTCATCATTTCTGTGATGCCAATGTGTGATCCCATTGATGACATAATTTAAATTGTTGACCCTGATGACAATTTGGCCAATTGATGTTCACGCTGACATCACAATGTTGAAAAGTGTCATGTGGTCAAAAACTTGTCATAGTACTGATGTCAAAATACATCAGCGTTATGACGCCTTTTTTTATCAGTGTTGCCACTTCTTATGTCTCTTCTTTTATATATCATTTTAAATCAATTCATGCATTATTTAATTATTCTATTTTATTATTTTACGACTTTTAAATTTATTTTATTAGCAGAAATTAAAGTTTAAAATATTACTTCTCTGAAAATATTTGTATTATGCTCGTAATTTCTACAAGCAGATACACGAAAAATTCTCCAAAATTGTTCACCAATTCAAGAATTAATCAACAATAAAAACGTTTAATTGACACTATTCATTTGTTAACTAGTGAAAATTAAATTATTATTTCTTTTTGATTAATATCACAAATTTGTTAATTGAAATCAATTTTTATTTTTTTCTGTGTAACTTACAGTTATCTTTACCTATCCGGCAAAATGGTTTTGGCCATTTCAATGTTTATTTTGTATTCTTGTTTTTACCTCTTAGTTTTCTTTTAAAATGTGGCAACATTTGTATTTTTACTAACCTCTTGAATTAACTATCGAATTTCGATATTGTAAAATAGACTACTATTTAACCATTAAGTAATACATACATTGATATTTATACACAGTTAATATCTATTTGAGGAAATTACGAGCATTAACAATAAATTTATTTAATAATTTAATATTAATAAATTAATATAAAGTTTAATTGCTTGAGCACAATCTGCAATGGCCACCAACTTAATAACTCATATGGCATTGCACTTTTTTAATTTAACTGCCTGTTCATTGATTTCGAACAAACATATCGTTCGTTTAAATTACATTTATTTTATTAATTGTTCAAATTCTTCGTTTTTTTTAATAAAACTGAAATTAATCTAATTTTGCTTGTTTTTACAAACCTTAAAATACCGTTTTTAGTAAGACGCCTTTTTTTAATTTTCAATGGCAACGATAAACTTAGCAGTCACATAACCCGAAAGGCTTTTTTCCCTTTACAAATCCAGCGAAGCTTTTCGCTTATCTGCTGGAGACCAAATTCTCTGGCGGGAATCGAACCGGCAACCCCGGCGCTTATAGACTAGTTCACTACCAACTAGCCTAACGGGGCACCCTAAGGCATCAATATTTATCCGTAAATGTTGCAGATATGTAAACGTTACGGTCGACTTCAATTGCTGGTAGTTACCAAGAATGATAGAAATAAAGGATACGATATGCGCATGGTTTCCCGATGCTGTATGCGTGACAAACTTTACTTTTTTCCTCTCTCGCTTACAAACTACTTCTGTCTTTCAAGAAATTATTAGGACCGCTTTAGCCGACCGTCAATGTAATGAAATGCAATGTAACGCACCGTAACGTACTGTACGCTCGTTTGTGCTCTTATAGAACATGTAAAAACGTGTCGGCTGTTCTTTACGAACATAAACAAAAAAAGCATTAGTATAAATAACACAACACACACAGTGATGGGAATTAAAATTGTTCAAATGGTGACCGCTGTGCAGAAAAAGTACCAAGTGATTTAAATGGTATTAAAACTGTATTTCGTGTATGTTTAAATACATAAATTAATATTTATGGTAGAGATTAACATCAAACAAATATGTATTAAAGCATACACAAATATTATTTGCAAATGTGCATACACAAAACAAGGTCTTGATACCATTAAAAACCTTTTATATATTTCAAATTTTTATTGTTTATTTAGATATGCATTTGTTTATTTTATAAATCTATATATAAAAATATGTTGTGTTGGAAGTTATTTTGTCAAAAATCCACAGATATTATTACTGAAAAAAGTACCCCAAAAAATTCGATTTAAAGTACAAGCAGCCCATCACTATCTAAAACTGTCTCGTAACCTCGTAATGAAATGCTATTTTCTACAGGTTCGCACGTTGCGGTTAAGTGACATTACATTCAGTAAAGCATTTGCATTGCTTTCCATATAACAGAAACTATCAGCTGTTTACACTACATTTACATTTCTACATTTACATTTCTACATTTACGGTCGGCTAACCCGGCCTTAGCCAATAGAAATGCAGTTCGCGTTATTTCATTTGCGAACATGCGCAGAAGATTTAAGTTTTGTTTTCAAAATGGCGCTATCTTTATTTCTTTCTTTTTTGGTAGTTACTAAAAATACGCAAACCTGTCAAAATGTATTAAAAAGAAAACAGAAAATTTGTCAAAACTTAGATAATTTATAATTCGTAGGTATTGTTTTTTGTGCGATTTGTATAAAAATATAAAAAAGTCGTGTTCATCTGATACGCAAAAACGGAGAATAATTTTAATAATGTCAGGTTCATCCGTAACACATCGTCACGTTTACGTAAGAGTACCTTTTTATACATTGGCTTGACAAGGAAAACGAAACAGCTGATCCGCAACGTCAACGCAAACGTTAACGTTAGAGTATTGAGGCTTTAACTCTATGATTGTGTTAGTAAGAAATGTGTTTGCTTTGCTATTTTTTGAAAGAGCTTCTATTCTAGTCGTTTCCCTTTGTTACACGTGTAGACGTATCGCTAACCAAAATTTTGTTGCATAAGTAAGCGTCACAAGAAACTTATAATATGCCCATCACTGCTTTAAACAAAACATTCTATAAATGTTTGTTACAAAACCCTTTTTACACCTTTATAAGCAAGTGTACTCTTTTACGGCAAAGTTATTTTTATTTTGAATTAAAAGAGAGAAAAAGAATGTATAAAACGTTTAAACCGCCAAACAAGAGTCTGGCAGACTAATTGTGTCTGTAATGCCAACCCAAAGAATTTCTTCTTTTGAAGCTTTTTTGTTTTTTTTTTCAAAAGTTTATTATTGTTTTCAGTGACTTGTAACTCGCGTAGGCGCTGCTTTCTGTGTTAATCTGAAAGAAATGGATCTTTTGTTTGAAATAAGCACAGTTTTTGCTTTATAACTTAAGTGGCCCTTTGTTAAATAACCTCCTTTTTAAGGTGTTTTTTCGTGGAGAATATTGACTTAAATTCAATAATATACATTTTGAACTAATTTGTTTGCTTTTGAATGAACTTTTTTTATAATTTTGTTTAACGGTTTCATGATTTAATAAGGAAATTTTAGCGTTTTATTTTTATTTCCGTTTTCTTTAAATAATTTTGTGTGCGTTTTTTTAATTTACCTTGGCAATGAATTTTTTTTTATAATATAATCAACGTTATTTTTTGAATTAGCAATTTAATGGTTATAAAAATTGTATATTTTTTTAAATATTCAATTTAAGATGAACCCATAATGGAGTAATGATAATTTTAGCTTTTTTTCTTCTTCTTCAAACTAAATTTGATTAGCTCACGTTTTGTGGTACAATTAAGTACAAAAAGGTGGTCAGGTTGAAGTTATAAAAGAATCTAGGAAATAATAAAAGAAGCTTTAATTTGTAAGAAATATCTCAGATTTATACTCCCATTGGGCCAGGTAAGACAGAAAGCAATGTGGACTACAGACTGCAAAATATTTGGACAATTAAATTCTAAACACCCGATGTGCCCTACATGCCCTTCTTTTAATCATATTTCTTTAAAACTTTTCATAAAGACATAAAAAAACACAATTTTCCTTTAACATAATTTTTTTTATTATCTAAGTCGAATTATGGTCTGCAGTATTAAGAATCTAGAAAAAGTAGATTTATTAAAGCTTTATTCGTTGTAGTCACCTTTGAACCACCGCAAGCAGCGTATTTTGATTTTACAACTCGGTTCTTTGTCAATTTTCAGGCTATTACTGCTTCTTTATTGATATAAGAAATTTAAATAAATCAAATCAGTACTCAACGCGCTGTCAAAATAAGAATTTCTAATTGCAAAGCTTAGAAGCCACGCTTCATAGGTTTGCTTCATAGATTTTGTATGAGATGGAGACATTTTGACTGATAGAAAAAGCATGACGCGCTGATTTAAGTTGGTATGTAAAGGGATTTTTAATAAGACGATGGATATTTGTATAAAGATCCAATTTGGCTTATTTTTAAACTTCATGTCTACTACGAGGGTTGGTGTCAAATGCGCAAAATCTAAAATTTCGAGTTCAAAATCCTGAATCGCTTACTAAAGCTTCTCAGAATAACCGGCCTTCGGCCTGGCGTAAGATTTTTCTGCTCTATGGAGTAACGAACATCGGCTGCGCTAACTAATGCCCTATAGGGAGATTTTTTAATTTAGAATTTCAAAATTCCAGATTTTGAGATTAAGAATTTGAGATTTTGGCATTTCGAGACTTTGAAATTCAGTATTTTTCAGTATATCCCTTGCTATTAATATGTGTTTCTCGATATCTCTAATAGAGCGATTGCACGAGTTGGCCTACCTTGGACCTTCTTGTAAGTATGGCCTCGAGTTGAATCTAAAACAAGACTACACCTTTTATAAGGCTGTCTAAAATAAATCAGATGATCCTTTTACATACTGTAAATATATTTTACATTTTTCCCCCGATATCTTCTACTCTGCGTCAGGGAATTCTAAAAAAACTCATTCAGCTCTTAGAGCAAGATACTTAAAGACCTCCCTCTAAGAGTTTTTCTTTGCCAAAAAATCTTTATGTAAACAAAACAGACCATCCCTTTACAAGCTGTTAAAATATTTTGCTTTTTTGTTGTTGCTTTTACTCTGCACAAGGAAGTCTTAAGGAACCTTTTCAGCTATTAGAGAAAGGTACCTAAGTACCTCCCTCTAATGGTTTTTTTTTTGGTAAGAACTATTAATAAAATAACCAGACCATTCCTTTACAAACTGTTAATATGTTTTTCCTTTTTATCGTTTCTTCTCTTCTGCGTACGAAAGCCCTTAGGAATTTATTTAGCCTTTAGGGGAAGGAAAATTAGAAGCTTTCTTTGAAGCATTATATGCGTTTAATACTTTTTTGACTTGTCTCAAACCGAATTCATAAGTAGAAACTAGTTCCACTTAATGCTTTCGATGCTGTATAACTCGTCAATACAGTTTTACACTGATTCTACTTGTTTGACAGTTGCATAAAACGTATTAACACATTGAACGCGTGGTGTAGACCCCCAGCTAAAGTGTATGTTTTTTTTTGGGAAAAAAAAATTTACGATTAATACTAAATATTAATACTACTATTATTTAACAGTAAAGGTGTTTATTATTAGAATCTCATTAGGCCTGAGGCTTATTATATTTTATACAATTAATTTTCATTTTTTTTCATTGTTTAAAAAAGTTCTAATGTTCTTTTAATGACCATAAAATTTAATTAGTTTCGAAAAATTTATTATACTTGATTTATTACAAATTAAAAAACAAACCAAATTCTAATAAAACCTAAATTTTATTACAAATTTTCATAGTTTTTCAATATTTAAGTAAAAATTAATGGATTAAATTAATCATTAAAATTTTGGTTCAAAAAGAATATCTGTCGGTGTTTCAAATGATGATCACTATCATTATCATGATTTTAGAGATTTCATTTGCTTAGCCTTTGTTAATACTTATATTAAGATTTACATATATTTTTTTTAAAAAAAGCATAAAATGTCATTAATTATCTTAACAAAATTAAAAAGAAATAAAACACAAACAAATTAACAAATTTGGTATTAAAAAAATTTTAAATGCTTGATTTGGTTTCTTTTTTTGTTGTTGGTTGAAAAAACATTACTTTAATGTAAAAATATTTTATTTAAACTTTTTATTTTAGAAATGACAGCTAAATATTTTTGAAATTATTTAAATTTGTTTTAAAACCCAACGGACTATATTAAAAAACCGTTATTTTAATACAACTCAGATCGGCATTTGACCATAAAATAGGCCACTTAAATGTGGTAGCTTTTTTCATGTTAATTAGGCCATTAATTTCCATAAATTATTGAAAATTTTAATTAGTAACAAGGTGCAAACTAATGTGTTAAGCAATAAAAATGTTGATAGCAAATCATGTAAAAAATTATTCATTCACACATTTCAAAACAGATAAAAATTATTTGAAACAATTTAAATTGGCTTAAAAAAAGGCCAACAACCTTTGAATCAAAACAAAATTATCATAATGAACCAACAAAAAAAAAAAAAAAAAAAGAAAAAAAAAAGTAAAGTGGCTAAAAAGTCTACCAAGAGCTTTATAACTTAAAGTTGTCTAAAGAAAAACCAACGGTATTAAATTATTTGCTCTGTAGACCTTATAATTTTTAAGACACGATCAATTTGGTTAAGAAATTTTATTTTGGATGGTCATGTAATTATTGCTAAAAGTAAAACAAATAATAAAAAAAATCAAAAGAAAAAATTATAATTTTTATAAAAAGAAAAAAAAAGGGAGCAATGTACTAAAATTACTAGGAAATAAAAAATAAATAAGAAAGTTAAGGGCGATCCCATAACACTCTACACTATCTAGGAGTATAAACATATTTATATATTAGCCGCCTTATGCAAAAAAAAGTTAAAGTTCACATTAGTTAACCAACACATTAATCGTAATCAGTTTTTCTGGGCTCAATGTGTTGGTAAACTAATGTGAACTTTAAAATTTTTTTGCATAAGGGGGTAGGTGAAAAATGCGTTGTTTACAGAAGATTGCGTATCTTTTACAAATGCTTTGAGTCTGCTATATCTTATATGACAATTTGGGGGCTAAACATCCGCCATTTATTATCACTTTTCTTCTTCAATTTGAAAAAACTGCAGCTGAAGTAGATTGGTTGCTCACCAAAGCTTATCATTAATATGCTCCATCGATTTGAAAGTTCGACAGATGGCTTAGGCCCTTCAGAATGCTTTAAAAGAAAACAAAATAAAAACATCCGATTCAATACCGAATGTTCGATCACTTTCGCACTTTGTTAAAACAAATGACAGTTTCATAAAACTTAACGAAAAATTTCCTTTATTCCATAAGGTTTGACACATATGATTTACACAGAAAACAATAAAAATATATTTAAATTAAAAAATTTGTGATATTAATTAAAAATTTAATTAAACTTGCCACAATCAAAAAATAAATAATATCAATTAAACGTTTAATTCACTTGGTTAAATGTTTAATTCCATTGATTAAACGTTTGATTCACTTGATTAAATTTTTAATTAAAACTGATTTTATTTTTGATTAATGCTTTAATTGGTGAAAAACTATGAAGAATTTTTTCTTTGTACATGTATTCGCACAGTTGCTTAAGCCATCTCATGCACATTATGGTAGGGCATTATGGCAGCCCAACAAGTTTGAAGATCATGAATTGAAGTCATTACTTGGAGCCACTGAAGCAGCAATTTTAAAACGTTTGCAAGCAGTAGAATTCATCCGAAGAAAGAAAATTGGGTACAAAACGAGTTCCAGCCGAAAGACCTTGTATCCTGAACTATGTTTGTCCCGCTGGCCGTCCGTGTAAACCTTGTGCACAAACTACAGGTCCCAATTTTAGAGATCATTTAATGAAAGTTGGTACATATTTTATAATTGTCACAACACAGAAAAAAAATTAAAATTGATTTAAATTAAAAAATTTGTAATATTAATTAAAAAATTAATTATATTTGCACCAGAAAACCAATGAATAGTATCAATTAAACGTTTAATTCAGTTGATTAATTCAATTGACTAAACGTTTTATTCACTTGATTATATTTTAAATTAAAACTGATTTTAATTTTGATTAATGCTTTAATTGGTGAAAAACTTTGGAGAATTTTTTCTGTGATAGACATAAAATATCCCATAGCCCATATACAGACTTCCTGTCGCAATAGAGTCTTTGTGCAAATAAACCATCATATTATCGGTTTCTAGATGAAAATCGATTTTTTTTTCTTGAGAGAGCGGGGAGATTTCTCCCCACGGAGACGGTACCGCGACCAAACCAGGTCTATTGTACCCACCCCCCTTTAGTTGCCCAAAAGACCCTCTGCCTCCCAGAGAAACCCAAGAAGGTCTTTTGCCGGTATCGCACCGACTCGGGACGCGCCCATCGTACCGTGCCCCAAGTGTCTCCTTCTGGCCCCCGCCAGCGCTGGGCAGTCACACAGTAGGTGCCTTGTGGTCTCGTCCTCCTCACGGCATAGTCTACATTCCTGGTCCTCTGCCAGGCCCATCCGAAACAGGTGGTGCTTGACCGTATGGTGGCCCGTCAAATAAGCCACCAACAGTCGTAGTTCTCGTCTGTTGAGACCCCTTGTCTCCAATGTACTCCCGGGAAATGTAAGTTCCTTCGCCTGACGATTTCCCGGTAGCGATACCCAGTATTTCGGCTTAAAAATATTTTAAATTTCACTTTTTATTGGAATCGGTCTATATTTGACCATACAATTTTTACTTCTGAAAAGAGCTTTTTATGCCATAACTTTCCCATCAATGTTGGCATTGATATAACATTTGGCAACGTTTATTTTTTTAAAAGCTTCTATGGAATGGATGGAAGATTTTGTTGTAGTTGGTCCAAAATTAACAATAAGTTGCATAACAATTTCGCTGTTAAAATTTCTTAAAGACATAAAAGTTTCCTATAGTTGTATATATATAGATATTTGTTGGACCAAATAAATATTATATATTGTGTCCTGTGGTTCCTTAGAGGAACAACTGGCCGCATTGACATTATTTAACCAAAAATATTTCTATGTTTTTTATACACAATAACATTTTGCTCTTTTCATCAAATTTAAAGAGTAAGATGTTATATTTTCATTATATATCCCAGAAAAAAATAAAAATTTATTTCAATTAAAAAATTTGTGATATTAATAAAAAAAATTAATTAAATATGCACCAGCAAACAAATTAATAATATCATTTAAATAGTTTTTGATATTAACAACATTTTCTGCAGTAATATTTTTGATATAAGTAAGCGTTTAATTCACTTGATTACATTTTTAATTAAAACTTTTTTTTTTTGTATTAAGGGCTTAATTAAAAAAAGGTATTAACGAGAATTATTTTTTTTTGTGCAAGACCGGAAGCAAACATAATATGGTTGAGGCTATTAATGGAGAACTTTCGAAATCGTAAAATGGTTGCAAGTGACAATACTATGGTTAATGTAACTATAATATAGTTAAAAATTTTCCTTTAAAAATAGTTTTTCTTGTCGGCCATATAAAAAAAAAATTTCTCTGCGTGTAGTACAAAAGATTTTTTTTTTTTTTTTTTTGGAAAACAAGCAGATATACGATTTGTTTCAACAAAGGTTGGTTTTTTTTATCCTCTTCAAGATTTTAGTTAATATTTTTTTTACAAAAATTTAGTAAAATGCTAATGATAATGACAGTGTTGGTTTTAAAGCTAAAGTTCATTAAACTTTAGAATTTTTTTTATTTTGCTTATTCTTCAAAAAAAAAAGTATGATTCAGTTGTGCCTTTCATATTTATGCAAGAAAAAAGAAAAGAAGAAAACATTAAACTAAAAAATAAGTCTACAAAAATCAACAAATCTTTCTAAAGCACCTGTATTTTTTAAGCGAAAACAAACAAAAATAAAATGTAATAAAAAAATTCTAAGACAAAAAATTAAAATGCTGCTGGTAAAACACCAAATAAACTAAAAATTTGATTGATGAAATAATAAAAAGAACAGAAAATTTATTCAACAACGCCCCTTTAACGAGGGGGTTTCATTTAGAGACTACCAAAAACCAACAACTTTTTGGCCAATCTCATGATTGTCACGATCACTGGCTTTTAAAGCCCTAAAACATACAATATAACGAAACAGAGCGAGAGAGGAAAAAGAAAATTTCTAAAAAGCATTTTATGTTTTTTTTTCTTCATATTTTTTCAAAGCTACTGGCAATTTCCTTAACAATTTTATTTCGTATTTAATAAACATATTTAAACAAATTTCCTTTGGCATTTGTTTGATCATGTTCATGATCAAACACATTATGAAAAATTACAAATCATTTTCATGATAATGTTTTGAAAAGGTTTGTTCTTAACATGTGAGCTTGAGAAAATAATTAAAAATATATAAAAAAAAATTAACGCACATGATTTTGACCTTGAGCTTGAATTGGTTTTTTTTAAGAAGATGGCAAAATTAATTTTTTTTTTGGAATATTCATTGTTTAGATGTTCAATCTAAACAATAGAGAGTTTTAATAGAAAAATATGCAAATTTTTTGTTGAACGGTTTTTTCTTTATTTATTTTTAAGAAGATCAGCAAACTATTCGAGGCTTTCGAAAAAAATCTCTTTAAATTTAAAGCTTTTATTAATTTTTAAAGAGGTCGATAATTATCAACTACAGCAAATGATTTTGACCTTGAGCAAATATGAATTATACAACTTTTAATAAATACGACATACAAAAGATTCTATAAGAGACTTATAAACTTGGAATGTCTTCAAAAGTGAAACTCCACAAAACGGTAGAAAATATTTTCCCTTAAAATTATTTGGCAATTAATCAGTGGACTTTTTCTCTCACAGAAATAAAACATTAAAAAAGAAATTTGAATAATTAAAACTAATACTTTTTAAAAATCTTCAGTTTATCTAATTTAATTTCAGGAGTCTTATGGGAAACGACCACGTTTCGAAATAGATTTTAATAGCCTTGAAAATTAAGTCAAGAACACGATTGTCACGATCACTGGCTTTTAAAGCCCTAAAAATACAATAGAACGAAAGAGAGTGAGGGAGAAAAAAGAAAATTTCTAAAAAGCATTTTATGTTTTTTTCTTCATATTTTTTCAAAACTACTGGCAATTTTCATAAAAATTTTATTTCGTATTTAATAAATATATTTAAACAAATTTCCTTTGGAGTAAACATGAACATGATCAAACAACTGACACTAAAGTTTTTTTTAAAACTTTTAATAATATAAAACATTTTCGAAATATATTTTGAATTGTCTTTCAGATACATCAGATGCATTCGGAAAACAATAATGGACAGGGAAGCGTTGAAGAGTTTTTGTAAAGACCTAATATGGTGCTATCTTAAAAGGGATTAAAAAAAAGCATTTTTTTTATCACGATCTATGCAAAGTATATATTTTACAGAAATGCTTATAATATTATTTTAAGCTTCTAAGTCAGTTTTAATTAAAAAATTATTATTCTTTCTGCAAAAGAGTGACACTAATATATTTCAGTAAAAAAACCAATAAATTTTGATAAATAAATTATTTTCGGTCACACTATCAAAAACATTTTATTTTAATGACACTGTCTGCCAATGGCGTTTATAGAAGGTGTCAATAGCTTTATAAAAGTGTCATTGATATTTACGTTTTTTTTTAATTTCTCTGCGAACTAGAATTTATTCGACATGATTATTTAAAACCTGAATATTTATAATATTGATAGCAAAATGACTAATTACAACTAATTAATTAATAAATATATTTGGGCAGCATATTTTTGATTGCCGTTTATTTTGAGAAGACTTGAAGGAAAATAAATGTTTGAAATAAATTTAGAGAAATAGAAAATGACATTTAAATAATTTAGAAAACTTATTGAATGTTTAATAAATTACATATGTATAAAGATTTCAAATTTTAGTTAAATTGAATTTGTATGAAAAGAAAAAAAATATTTTTATGGTCCATTGAACAAAGTTGTTATTATGAAATTTTAAATTAGGGATGGTCAAATTGAAAAATATATCGATATATATCGTATCGATATTTTTAAAGAGTATCGATATTTATTAATTAAAATATCGATATATCGATGTATCGAAAGTATTGAGCTGAAATTATTACCAAATTTAAAAACTTAATATACCTATGACAATACATATTTACATATGTACAAACATAATACATGTAATTCCATTCTAACTTTTTATTGTTTCTTTTAATTTAAAATTTACTGCCTCTCGCTCGATTTTGAATAAATCAAAAAAAAGTAAAGCATGCAAAAAAATTTTTTTTTTATTCGCAATATGAAATCTAACAAAAAAAAAAAAAAAAAAAATTAATGGGATTATATAATGCCGGTAAACGAAACTTGTGACACATACTATGTAATTAAACTGTGAAATATTTTATTTTTAATATTTAAGAAAATGATCAAATAAAAAATAAAAATACAAAATATTTTTTTTTATTCTTAACATTCCAACTTTCATGAGTCTCTTGCTGCTAATACGCCATAATTAAGGTGGTTCTTTGCATAATTCTAGGAACCCTTTCAAGAATATTTTTTCCGCGCTTATTTTTTGTCATCTCTTAAAAACCCGAGACAACACTGAACTGTGCAATCTATGAAAATGTACAATAGAAAAGCGCCGCTATTTTCTTAATATAAGTTAAAAAACATATGATGCAATCCTTAAAAAACAAAAGTATTGTAAGCAGTTGTGCAACGGTTAAAATGTTGAATTTAATTATGAAGAGATTTTAAAAATATCGAATTCAATAGTCGTAGATAAATATCGATGTATTGATATATGGGTATTTTTCATATCGGCTATATTTATTGATTATAATTTTTTTATATATCGATATTTTGATATTTAGTGCCCATTCCTATTTTAAAGACTTTGATTCTTTGAATTAACTAAAACTATAACCAATAACTTATAAGAAGATCCAATTATAATTAAGAAGATTTATAATTTGGTTCTTATATCGTTTTAAAGAGGTTCAAGCCTTTGGTCCTTCGAACCCTAATTAAGATTACAAAAGACATCATGACCGTATTCACAAACCCCTTGTATCGTTGTATTGATTGTATGTTGTACAAAAAACCAAAAGTGATATATGTATCTTAATACAACATACAATCGATACAAGGGGTTTTGTGAATACGTCAAATTTTTAATTTTAGTTTTTTAAAGGCATTATTCATTAAAAATATTTAAGGTTTATAACAGGTTTATAAAACGAATTTTCAATTTTAAATTTATAAAAGAGGTTTTAACCAAATTTTCATTAAAAACCCGTTTTATAAACGTAAAATTTTTTTTTGTATGAGTAAGGCCTTAAGTTTAAATTAAAATTGTATTTTGAACCGACTTTTTTTATTTCAGATTTAAGAAAAGATCGTAAAGTTTATTTTCTATATTATACATTAAAAGTCCTTCAAATCATATTTTTTATTCTTCAAATCCACAATTTTTGAAATATTTTAAAATTTTCTTTAAAATGTCCTAAAACATGTATCAAGTACAGCTGTGATCATTTTAACACATTTTTAATTTAAGAGTTTCGGCGAGGACATAAAATCCGTTGTATTCTAAACATTTTTCTTAACTGAAAAATTCCATATTTGTTTAAAAAATAGAGGTGTATGTTGTCATTATACCCGTCATTCTGGCCTTTTAAGACCAGACATAAGACATATAATAACTGGCTGTAAAAGTACAAAATTAAAAAAAAAGAAGAAACTTGAGGTCTTTCAGACCATATCGTTAATGACCATATTGCTAATTCTAGTCTTAGTCTATTGTCCCGTAGCCAAGAAAATTGTTGGATTTCCGCAGTTCCTTTTAAAGAACTGTTATCTTTAATAATGAACTATAAAAACAAATTTAAATAACCATTAGATCAAATTAATTAGTTTCGCAATATGAAAGCTTTTTGTTTGTGGTCCTTTGCACCATATTTTTGATCCTTCAATACATATCGTTAATTATACTTTAAGTATATTGTCTTCTAGCCAACAAGATTGTTGGATTTCCCTAGTTCTTTTCTTCTTTTAAAGGAATTGTAATTTTTAAAAATTAATTATAAAAAAAACTTAAAAAAAAATTTCAAAGCTTCTTATTTGTGGACCTTCGAACAATATTTTTCATCTTTCAACCCATATCGTTCAGTTTAGCTTTACCCTATTGTCTTCTAGATAACAAAATTGTTTGGTATTGTAGTTTTTTTTTTTTAAATTAATTTAGATCTAACTTATTAGTTTCGGATTTTCTAAACTATTTTCTTGTGGTCCTTCGAAGCATTTTGTTTATTTAAGATTTCAGTCTGAATTTGACGAGGCTTTCATCTATATCTTTAATCTGATTTTTATAAAAATCTGTATTTCTTTTAAAAAAATTTTTATTTTGACGGCCTTTTTTAGAAAAAATGAAACAGGCTTATAAAAGGTTTATGAAACGGATTTTATATGAAAATTTGTAAAATAAAGCCTTTAAAAACCTGTTTTTTTTTAGTATTTATTTCCCATTAAATATTATAAACATTTTATTATTATAACCAAATATACCAAAATATGACCACAGCTCTCTCAATAAATAATTTTAGACGACAATATCAGAAAAAACAAACAAAATTCCCAATCGAAGGAATTTCAACTTAAAGAACAAAAAATCTTTTCTAAAATTCTCAAATACGCAACTAAACTATCCATTTTCCATCCATCCATCCATCCAACTATCCACATCAGTCATAATGTTTGCTTTGAATAAAACTGTCAAACAGACATCACATGTCATTTAACCAAATGTCAATAGACATGTAAACAATGACAACATAATGTCTCAAATAAATTGTCCCTTTTGCTGTTGCTGCTTCTTTCCCCTTCAGTACTACTCTCTGACTTTTTCCCCAGGCGATCCAAAGAATCAAGAATAACTCTTTTCCTTCTTTTATGTTAAAATTTTCTTTTGTGTTTTTTCACTTTATTTACCTATAACTTAAATAACTTGTTCTTGCTGTTGTTTTCTAAACAATTTTGACAAGTCAATGACAATTCTAAGAAGAGGTTGATAAATAAACGTATTTTACCTATAAACAAATAAAAATGGGTCATTATGCTTTTTTTCCCTACAATATCGCCCGCATTATTTACGTTCCTTTTAATTTTTTGTTTTGAGAAATTAAGTTGGTTTTTCATTTAAGTGTGGTTTTTATGAAAATGACACATATTCTTCAATAATTTATGAAATTGTTATCTTTTCGTTAAAGTTTTTTTTAGAAAAGAAAACTATCAAATGGCATGTCAAATTTTAAGTTTTCCGGCTAAAAAAATATTGAAAAGAAAGTTTTTCTTTTTTCTTTCTTTATATAAAAGAAAAACTCTTGTCAATTGTTATGCACTTCATTTAAATGCTAATATTTTGCTTTGAAAACTTTTTAACATAGTTCGTCCATAAAATTTCAAGAAAAGTGTTTTTCCAACCATTTTCTTTTCCTTTTACCTTATTTATTATTGAACTTTATTTAAAAATCGAAATTTTACTGCCTGGCCCACAATGTCGACAAAAAAATTTTGTTCGTTTATTTATATTGAAAACAATAATAAAAAACTAAAATTGGTTTTTTAATAAAAACGTACGAACGAAATTTTCTTCTCGACATTGTGGACAAGGCAGTTAGAGTTTAAATTCCATTTTTCAGATTTAAAACAATTTTTTTCAATTACATATTTTCATATATTAACTGCCGTATTCATAAAAAACTAAATTGGATATGAAATCTATTTTAAGGAAAATTCGTATGGAAATTTAGTTTTAAAATACGTTTGAAATCTTTTTTATTTTTTATGAATACGGCTGTAAATGTTAAGCTGTTGTTTAATATTTTTATTTGTTTGTATAAAGCTCGTTTGAAAATATATTTCAAAATTTGAACTCCCGCCGTTTTAAACTTCAAAACTTAATTTTAAAGGTTCAAAGAAACATTTTAATTCGAAATCGTAGTTAAATAAAAGATTAAGATTCAATATTTTCATTAGTGTATGTTATGTAAGACTATTTCTAAGAGCCGAAGGACTACTTTAAAAATTTGCAGACAAGGCGAATGGCCTCGCGGGAATAGATTAAGATAAAAAATGTAAACAAACTGTAATAATAAATTAATTGAAAAAAGTACTATTTAAAAATATCGGCTTTAAATTACTGCAACTCATTTATGTAATTGCAAACATTTTAAACCAACTTCATCCTAATTCAGTATCTATTTGAAGTAGAATGTTCGAAGTACCATTTTAAAATCTGTTAAAAAACTACACTGAAGAAATCGGTGGCAATTAAGAGTCAATTAACTAAGAAGTAAATACTTAAAGAACTACAAAATTCATCATAATTATTTAAAAAAAAGTTTGATGGACATAAAAATTGCTTCTAGTTCTGGATCACTTATAGACCCTATTGTGCAAAATAAAAAAAGTTATGCAAAGTGTTAACCTTACAAATAAAATATTTTTAAATTTAAAAAAGAATATTTTCTTAATTTAAATAAATACTATATTCGGCTGTGCCGCATCTTTTATACCCTCCACCGTCAGTTAGAATATTTCAGGAGTGGGCTATCTATCGAACACATGGCAAATTATGAAACGATCTTCACGAAATTTGACAGTGTGATTTCTAGTCATATAAAACTGCGACAGACCAAAATTTGTTACAAAAGCCCTATTGCTTACAGTTTTACGCATACTAAAGTGTTAGTCGAGAGTGGGCTTTAATGGGGTCTATGGTAAGTTATGGACCGATCTTTACAAAATTTAACAGTGTGATTCCTACCATAAAACTCTGACGGACCAACATTTATTAAAATAGCGTTATTTGTAACGGTTTTGAGCTTACTGAAGTGCTTTTCGAGAGTGGGCTTTATATGGGGCCTATGGTTAAATTTGGACCGATCTTCACCAAATTTTGTGGCTTGATTTCTAGTCATATTTGTGCGTATGTGTACTTCGCTGCTATTTATGCTAGTTTTCGTAACAGCTCAACAGTTGATAAAAAAACTATAAATTTTTAAGGGTGGTTGTTCCACATTTTGATTTTTAACTATTATCCTAATGAAACGATTTTACTGGACTTCAATCCGAAACTGCTTAGGAAACCTAGAAACAATTTGATTGAGCGTTATTTCAACAGACGGACATGCATACGAACATTTGGCTAAACCCTAGAAATTTGAATTAATCAAGAACCCAGAATATACATATTTTCTGGGGTCTTAGATGAATAATAAAAAAAAGTTTCACACTGAATGACAATCTTGGTATACTCTATTCACAAATAGTTGTGGTGGAAGTTAAAAGGTTCGAAGGACTATTTTCAACTGCAGAACTATTTTAAATCAAAAATAGAATCTGCTATAACCTCAACTTTAGTTTGACGTTTTGTTTTAGACCTAGAAAATGTTATAGACAAAAATAAAACACTTTGGGAAATACCAAAAAGATGCGCAATATTTTCAAAACAAATTTTAATTAATTCCCCGCTTACCCGGGTTCTAAATATCTTTTCACCCCGTCACTATTAAAAAAATTTTTTTTTAAAGATCCTTGAGTGCCTGAATTGCATCCCTAATAGATCTTTTCAAAATGTTTCGAAAGATCACTTTTAGAGATCTTTAAATAACCTCCATAAACTAATTTTTTAAAAAAAATATATAAAAAAAATTTTCATTTTGTACTCTGCCCGGTATGTTATAGATTATGAACCATTCAAAAGTAATACCTCGGAAAAGGTCAGAACTTTTACAGGGGGTCCCTTAAATCAATAAACAGAAACATGAAGACTCTTTAGGTGGTCTCAATGGATCTATTATTGTTCATATATTCAAAATATTTGAAAAATATATTAAAATTTATTTATTGTACGAGTAAATAAAAAATTATTATGAAGTCTGCAAGTTTTATATTATAAATAGAACTCCCTCAGGGTTCCTAACGAGCGGTTCAAAAATGATATGGACTTTTTATTATATTTTTCATATAAAAAAATAATTTCAATTCCAAAGCTAAGAAAGATTTATCTCGAAAAATGAAGAATTTTCCACTTCCTTAGATTAGAACCACAATTTTGAAAGGAATCTTAACTCCTTAAGGTGAGGACTCTTTTTTTCGAGGAAGACCTAACTCTAGAGGAAAGCGAACCAAAGTAGTATATAGATCTTTGGTGGTCGTGACCGGTTCTAGTTCTAACACTTTATATGAATGGGAATTATCACTTTTGCATGGGCTTGTCATTGGAGGGAGTCAATTGACACCTAATAGTCACCATGTGACAAGTCACACATCTATTCTCAATGAACGTGTTTAGTGTTAGTTACTACAATTAAGTATTTTTTCAATACAATGTAGAATTATTTCAATAAAACAAGTCCGAGAACTAAATTTGAGAACCACATTTTAGAAAATCCCAAAAAAAATGCGTCACACCACAGGTGAATACTGTACTGTAATTCATTACTTTTTCTACTCTTTGGTTCTTCATATACCAGTTAAATGATGGGTTCTAATTTCACAAGTCTCAGGACCAGTCTGTTGGAACAATTGATACAAATTACCCTCAGGCCAATTCTAGAGCTATCTTTAACACCTTAAATTGTTTGAGTATTAAAATAGGACAAGTATGTCTTAAGAAATGCTAAATATTTTATTAAAAATTTAACGAAAGGTTGTTCTTTTTTTCTGTTTATTGGGTTACTCCTTTAACAAATCACTTTAAGACTTGGAAATATTTCTCTAAAAGATAAAACACAGCATTATAATGTCATAAAGGTATTCCTGTTTCTAATAACAATCCTAAAGTGTTCGGACTCCTTTTTTTAATGAAGTTCTAATACCTAAAGGAGGCTTTAACTTCCTAAGTTGGAACAATTTAAGAAATGTTTTTTATTTGTAGTACCAAGGATTGCTAAGTTAAGGTTTCAGTTAAGGTTTGACCATTTATTTCCCTTTTTCTTCTGCTTGGTGCGTTACTTGTTGTATACGTATTGGGGTATTCAAACTATTAACCATTGTTCGAATAACCGATTAGTTTTGGTCAATTAACTGTTCGAATAGCGAATAATTTCGATTAGCGAATAATTTCGATTAGCGAATAATTCGAATAATTTATGTCGATTAATCGAAAATTTGTTTTTCACAGTACATATTAGGGATGCCAAACGGGAAATCCCGAATCCCGAAATCCCGGGATTTTTCGGGATTGATAAATCCCGAATCCCGGGATTTATTTTTATGAGTCCCGGGATTTTTAACATATGAACTTTTATGTACAAAACTGTTCGTTTTTATTGAATTTTTATACTATATACAAAAAAATTATTAAAAATTATATTTGAGTTATATTTTTTATTGCAAATAATTCTTATTCTTGAGTTTAATTTTTGTTTTTGGAACAAGGTGAGTATTTAAAATTTTCAATTTTTACTTGATATATGACGATTTTTTTTGGATTTTGCTTAATAAAAACCATTATTTTAAGTAGAAACGAAATTTGCAGATTCACATCTCAAGCCTTTTTTACAATTACGTTTAGCAAGTTCAGCTTTGGCTTAAGACATAATTCCAAAATAAAATTTTTTATTTATTTAGATTATTTTTATGCAAAATATAGAAATCAAGAAATAATTGTTATATATCAAGCAAAAAATAAAAATTATTAACCATCCAATTAAAGTTTTATTGAGAAGCTAAAGAATAAAAGTTGATATAATTATAACAATTAAGTCGTTGTATGTATCCTTCCGGTCCAATAAAAATAAAAAATATGCTTAAAAAACATGCGGTAAATAAAATAATTTTTTTTATAAATAAACACTTTCTGACGTATTCATAAATAAATTATTTAAACTTGAAATCTGTTTTAAGAAACATTTGTATAAACATTTCTTTTAAAATAAATTTCAAACGTACTTAAATTATTGATAATGAATCTCGCCCTCACCCTGGAGGTGTACTGGACTGCAGTCGACATAGTTTTGCAGTTTTTAACTCTGCTATCGAGATCAATGAGGGACTACACTTTGCAGTGTATTAATGTCGTCACAACTTAATTCACATTAAAAATTGAATTGCTGTCAAAAAACCGAAATGAATTGATCCAGAAAAACTAAGAGATGCGTATATTTTATAATTAATAGTTTAATATTTTTTTAAGCTTTTTTCAGAATCTGATCAGTTTGATCATGGGTGAGGCCAGTGTTATAAACATATGAATAAAATAAATTGTTTTGTTGTTTTCATTTTCAAAAATTTATGTTACGTATATAAAACCTATTGAATATTTAAAAAGTGTTGTTTATTAAAAAAAAGGAGTCTTTTAAGGCAACACATTGATCCCGAAAAATTTCAAAATCCCGAATCCCGGGATTTCCAAAAATCAGTCCCGATTGGCATCCCTAGTACATATGTATTAGTTTTATTTCTTTTATGTAAAAAAAAAGGCGGTACGTTTTAAAAACCCTTTTATTGTTTCTTAAATCAGGAACATTTCTTTCGTGTTATTGTTCAGATGAAGACGATTCTTTTTTAGAGACGAATGAAAACAGCCTTCTACCAGACAATTAAAAGTATTAAAATTGTTAAGAAATCAAAAAAAAATTCAAGTGGTATAATCGAATAAATTAGTTTTTAGAAAAGACAAAAAAACAGAATAGAGAAATTGGATATGCTTTATAACGCTTTACTTTTATTCTACCCAACATCAGCAAAAAGTGAAACGATTTTTTCCAAATCAAGCTGCATCAAAACAAAAAAAAACGAAATCTATTAAAAAATAAACATTTACCCCCCATATTCATAAAAAATATTTTAGGTTTATAGCAGGCTTATGAAACGAATTTTCTATGAAAAATGGTTTAATAAGCCTTTTATTAATCAAAAATATTTTTTATGAATATGAGGGTTAAGCTGTATACTCTTTTGTTACATATTATTTTAGGAGATTAGCTTAAATTTTGATGCTATTTTTTATTAAAAAAGTTTTCCTTTTTTTATTACATGAAGTACCTTTTGTTATATGTTGTTACTTTTTAATAAAATTGTTTTTATTATTTTTAAACTTCTAAACAAGACAAAATTAAAATTATTCGATTAACCGAATAATTTTAAATTGTTCGATTATTATTCGATTACATTTTTTCCTCGAATAATTATTCGCGCGATTAAACGATTAATCCAAAACATCTATTAAATGTATACCCTAATACGTATAATGAAAATTTCCTTCTAAAATCCTTAAAAATCTTTTGTTGTGGTTTCAACAAACAAAATCCATTGTTTTCTGCGACACTAATTCTGGAAATATTTTGATTAAGCCATTGAGTTGAAATTACAAACAAATATTAAATTTCCTCACCAGGGTCAGGTCGATCAAACCAAAAACAAAAAGAGGGGGTGATTTTATCCACATAAAACTGAAAAAAAATCCTCACTTTACCTAACCATATGTGGGTGTATTTAAACAATACAGGAAAAATAAATATTTAGACCTGAAAATTGTGTACAGCAACCCCTGATGGAGAGGGGGAGGTTTTTTTTTTAATATGAAAGTCCTAGACTCAATTTAAGCAAAAGACGGGAAGGAAGAATGAGAGTTTTATTAGCTTTAGCTGGTTCAAATTAAGAAACATGTGTATGATGGACACCCAGAAAACAAATAATATCAAAAAAAAAAAAAAAAAAAATTTTAAGAAAGAAAGGAAGAGTTTAGTGGTTCGAATGAAAGGTCAGAAAACATTTCGTACCCTTTAGTACTGGTGCTCTTCTTGTGGATGGAAATGAGATGGAGTGAGATGCAGAATAATGATGTTTTTAACACATCAACACTAATTTTATGGCAAATATTTGCAATAAAAAATCTTAGTTTTCACCAGTGTTGCAAACTTTTCACGGTAGAAAAAGTGACAGTTTTAGCACAACATTTTATTACAAAAAACATAATTTTAGTTAAAACATATTTGGCTATGCCGAATCTTATATACCCTATACAATAGTGTGATAAGGACAGAAAGTTATATTGATACTGATCTTTAAATATAAATAAATCTATTTTGTACCACGCCCACTTCTACCATTTTCCAATTTTATCGGCTAATGCTTGTACCTAATTTGGAAACTTAGGCCCTTGTCTTCTCCAGGTATACATGAACATATAATGCTTTTGTATGAGAAGTACCATGCCCACTTCTCCAATCCCGCCCTCATTTTGTCGCATGTTATGCAGAAGAGATAGTCGTGTTTTTTTTTTGCTCTTATCTCAACCATTTATGGATCAATCAGGCTGAATTTCAATAGCAAAATTTAACGGAGCATATGTGACATAAACATTAAAAAACCAAGTCCCCATAATTTCTGGGGTCTTAGGAAAACCTATTTCAACAGACAGGCGGACGCCGTTCAATCAACTTCACAGAAAAAAATAAATATTGATTTCAATTGAAAAATTTGTGACATTAATTAAAAATTAATTAAATTTGCGCCAGTCAACAAATCAATAGGATCAATTATATATTTTTTTATACCAACAACATTCCCTGCAGTAATGTTGTTGATATAAGTAAACGTTTAATTCACTTGATTAATTTTTTAATTAAAACTGATTTTATTTTTGATTAATGGTTTAATTGAAAAATTGCGAGAATTTTTTTGTTTGTTCGCTACTCATAAGGACCTAGAGTATATATGTATACACTTTATAGGGTCTAAGATCAATATTGTAGAAATTATAAACGTAATGACAAACAAAAAAACTGACAAAATTTATGCTTAACAAAAAATTGAAAATAAGAGACGATTTCTTTATAACTTCAAATCATTGTTATAATTGAGTTTTTTTCGTAAACTTAAAAAAAACAAATCGACATTATCTACATTAAAATCATGGCGGACATTTTTAAAAACTTGAACAAAATTTTGCTTCATAGGAATCGGCTTAATCCATTTTTTTAAATTTTGAAAAGGATTTACATGAGTAAATGGTGAATCCAATCCACATTGGTGGAAAACTATACGTTTACCATTGCTCCCAGTGTCAGAGCCACCCAGGTAGCAATTTAAGTGTATAATCCGGCAAAATAATGCACCCGCCCCTTGTTTAGCACCAGGAGCTATCTTAGCTCCACTGCTTTAGGAAAAATGCCACCAGCTTCTGATGGATAGCCACCGCATCCAGGGATAGTCGTCTCACAAGTGCTACTTTCCCTTTCCGCGACTTTGGGTGTAAGCTACAACCACCACGTGATCCCCGAAAGTATCCGGCCATAGAATGATAATCTACCTTGAAGACAGGAAGTAGCTCTCGCAATAAGCCAACTAACGAAGGCCTCAACCAATAGTCAGACCAGTGGCATATCACCGGGGGCTATTGACTTTCGTAGTACCAGAAATCTGTAAATTTTTGATTTCGACCGAATCGCAAGAATTGGCTGCACCTGATTTGCTCTGGAGCATGTTACACCGAAAGGTGAAATATACCTGAGATGATTTAACAGCTAAACTGCATGAGTAATATCTAAATTGGCAACACTGTTTTTTTTCTAAAAATTCGCCACCCTTATTTTGACTACAGAAATTTTGCCATTAGACCTCTCTATGAATTTTTATGTAGTAAATTTTAATTTTTATTTGCTCAAGATTTGTTAGGATTAATGGAATTTTATAAACTGCTAAGACCATTAAATTTTCTACATAAAATGGGTGACCCTTAATACGAAATAATGCGAAAGGCAGAAATCCAAAGATGTTCTACCAAAATTGACAAATTACTATCATCTGTTCGTAAAATTAGCACAATTAGTTGGTAATTTTCAATTAAAGGAAATTTGTTGGCGAAAAAATATTTCACCCCAACATACAGAACTAAAATCTGTTGCATTTTTGCTTAAGGAAAAACAAAATCAATAAACACCATTTTGATTTTAAACATATTCGAACACATTATTGTTAAGCTGACCCTCTCCGTAGATGACTGTTTAACAATATTCTGTATCAATTTATGTGCATTTATCATTCATTCATTCACACGTTGACTTAAATGTCTAAATTGCTTTTAAATCCCAGTTCATATTGTCAGTGTTTTTTTTTTGGATGTCTGCTATTTTCCATGTTAAATTTTTGTCCATATGTGTATGTATCTTTTTTTCTTTGGTCACTTATTAACACTCCCTGTCTGTTTGTGCAAATTTCTATTCAAAAATAATAAATTTTTTTTACCCCTCTCTTTAGGTTTTAAAATTCTGTACAATTATTTTTATTGAGTCACGGCTTTCAATTTAAATTGAAATTGTGTTTCATTTTGTTTGTTTTAATTTTGTGAATAAAGTGCGTAAAATTAATGAATGGCAAATTTTTAATGTTGTTTGAGTAAATCGCAAGTTGGGTTTTGGATGAATTCAGCGGGGGTTAAATATTTTGTTTTGTTTTTTAATCACCTTCTCGTTCGCAAAATGAGTCAGACGCAAGGGAAATGCATACGAAGAGGGGAAATTAAGCGATAACATTTTTTGTTTTTAAATCAAAATCTGTAATGACTTGAACTTTTTCAATTGATAAAACATTTTCGCTATTGGCACGTAGAAAAACAATTTTAAATTTATTGTGTTAAAGTTTAAAAATTCGTTTAACTAAAAGCTTAAAAAATGCCGTTTGGGAAGCCCTCGTATCTCTTAAGTCTTATGGCAATTTCTTTCCTGAGTAATATTCTGCATTTGTTTTGCATTTAACACATACATATGTACTTTTCTGAAAAATGTGTGTTAACCTAAAAGTGTAACCCGTTCTTTTCTAATGATGTTCCCCTTAATAAGAAAATAAAATGCTACATGTTCAACACTCATTTTAATTAAAGGGGCATGAGTGCAGAACTAGAAAAAAAGCTGGTTTTGTTATTATTTCTGAATAAATAAATACTTTTTTTAGTTCTTCTTACGTATTTTCTTTTACTTAGAAGAGCTTCCAATTTTCAACGCTAATTGTACTTTATTGTTTTATGGCGAAACTTTTACTATTTTGTAAACATAAAATATGCATCACTTCTTTATAATCAGGGTTGCATTTAAAAATTTTGCCAAATCACATGTAACACTTATTATACACTTTTTTTTAGAAAAGAAAACGCCTTTAATGCTTCAAGTTCTAAATTTCGAAAATAAATATTAAAAGATTTTTTTTTAAATGAGCATGAAAGCTTTTTCTGAATTCACAACAAAACTTAAGGGCAACATTTAACTAATATTAGGTTTAAAATTTAAATTTCCAACAAAAGTGTTAAAAACTTTTTCAGAAAATTTTACAGTTTAAGGTAACAAAAGTTGTTAAAAACTGCTTTTAACTAACTAAAATAAAAAATTTGACAAGCTAAAGAGCTTAGATCGCACAATTTTGTTTTGAAATACACTAAAAAATTTATTTTGCTAGGTTTTTTGTACAAAGTTTTTAGCTTTCAAATTATAATATCTTAAAAATTACAGGTTGTTTTGTTAAAGAAGCTTTTGAAAAAAATGTAACAGTTTCCAAATCCTAAAAAATGTTAAGTTTATATTGCACATTTTTTATATATGTACATATATTTATGTATATTAGAGCGACTCAAAAAAAAAAAAGAAGTGATTTTGTTACTCCTCTGAAAATAAAGGTTGATACGTTTTATGATGATTCCCAAAATATTTTGGTTCTAGCGTTGACCATCCGTGAGCTGGACCATTTTTAAAAAAAGTCTTTTTTTCAGTTTTTCGAATTTTTTTTGTACTTTGCACCAAGACGACATAAATAAAATTTGGTATCATCGAAAAGTGTTTTTGAAATTTTTCTCATAGAATAAATTCGAAAAAATAAAAAATGTTGAATATTATATTTTTAATTAAAAACATATTAATGTATTAATAACAGACAAATTTATAATATTAGACATAAAATTAAATTTCCGAAAACACTAAAAATGGATTTTTCTACTGCTCAGCTGAACAAACTAAGCTTCCGACAAACTGTGAACTAATCCAGCAATTGTTATTTTTGCGACAGCAGTGCAATAACCAGTCATATGGAGAAATATTGATGATATTCGACAAATTAATATTCCAAAAATATTGTTCGAGTGCGAGTCCTTAAAATATATGATAAATTTAAATAAAATGGGTGCATTACTGAACCACCTTGTATACAATTTTATTCCCATCAGTATGTTAAAGATCTTTGTGATTCTGAAGAAATTATTGAAATACCAGGTCAAGTCACAATTTAAAAAGTATTTATAGAGATCAAATTAACTGATTCTTTTACCAAAATCAATTTAAAATTCCCATGCCATTCGCAAAACACGGAACGATTTGTAAAGCTAGTAAGCCAATCATGTCTTTCTGTTATCGAAAGTAATCGTCCAGGTCATATTTCAAACAAAATGGAATCGTGCAAACTTTATACAAAGATAGAATCGCGGAAAGATTTTTTATAAAGTTTATATTTTTTTTTTTTTTTTTTGTATTTTTTTTTATTTGTATTTTTCACATTTTGATAAATTAAAAAATAAATTTCACATTTTGATAAATTGAAAAGTGAAAATATGGGTGGGTATCAAATGCCCATATTGCCTATATATGAAAAAAGATAAAATATATCGCGATTTTCGTGTTTTATGTGAATAATTACAACAAAAAAAGTAAATTAACATTATTTTAAAACAGATTGAATTTGAAAAGCAGAACATTACTTCCACATACGTAGAATTTGTATGAAAACCCGAGACGAAAATATGTATTTAGGTTAATATCTCAATTAGTAGGTCGCAAGTGGTAAAGTTTTATATACCATTGGATGCTGCTTCAAAAAATCTTTTCGATGATACCAAATTTTATTTATGTCGTCTTGGAGAAAAAAAAAAAAAATTTGAAAAACTGAAAAAAGACCTTTTTTAAAAATGGTCCAGCTCACGGATGGTCAACGCTTGAACCAAAATATTTTGGGAATCATCAGAAAACATATAAACCTTTATTTTCAGAGCGGTAACTAAAACACTTTTTGCGGCTCCATACAACTTGAGTCGGTCTAATGTATATGAAACTCTTCTCAAAATTTTTTTTCAACTTTAAAAGATAAGAAAATGTATTTATCTTTAAAGTAAAGTAAATTGTGATTTTCAATTAAATTTACAATTAACGTTTACTAATTTGATAATTTTAATTAAAAAGCTGCTTTCCGGAAGTTCAAAAATGAACTACATTTTCTTATGATTTTTTGGGGCAAAGTTCAGGAAGAATTTGTTTTAATTTTGTTTTTAAATTTTAAAGTGTAAGACGCTTTATTTATATCATTTACTATCAAAGGACTCTAACTTAAAAGCTTTGCTATCTTTTACTAATCAGTTTTAGTTAATTTAACTTTTTGAAATAACTTTGTCTTCAAATAAGTTTGTATTAGAATATTTTTTTAATCTTGTTCTTTATTAGAGTTGTAAAAGCTTTAGTTAGTAAAAACTTTTGTTTTTATATAGAGCTTTAACATAATATTGAAAAACTATAATATGTCGACGAATCTTGAAAGCTTAAAAATATTGTAAAATTTTACTATTTAGATATTGGGAATTATTTCACCTTTATTATATTGAACATTTTTTATTTTTTCGAATTTATTCTATAGCTTTATAAAATACATAACTGAAATTTAACTCATAGAATAAATTCGATAAAATAAAAAATTTTGAATTTTACTATTTATGTAAGTTTCATTAGACTTTCAATATAAGTTTTGTTTTTATAAAGAGCTTTTGTAGATTTAAGCGCATCTTTAATATACTACAAATTAACTTAAATATGTATGTATATTATTTGCATCACCAAATCTCTTAAATTACCTAAAATCCTTAAATAGTGACAATCTAGATATAAAAACTTTTATAACACTTACCAGCTTGAACAAATAATGGCATCATTATAAAGGCCAGCAAAACTGGCAAATATATTTCGAGCCCCATGGGACTCGATCGTTTTCTTGTCATCTTGTTGTTGAAACCTGGAAAAGGGACAAACAAAATACAAATAAAAATTAGGAAATTTAATTCTTAAGCTTAAGAAAAAAAAGGCAATTACTAAAAACTTGTTTATAACAAATTAAGTCCTACAAAAATGGCCACGTGCTGAAAGTAATTCAATGTTAAGAAAACACGTGCTTAATATTTAAGTTATGAAGAAATGTCAAGAATAAAACAAAAATGTTGTGATTTGCTTTTTTAACCTCCCTCCTTTTTATTCGATTCTGAAAAAATTAAATTTTATTTATACGTATGTATGTAGTTGTCGTTGTAAACAACAAAAGCTTCACTTGAAGTTATTTATCATTTTGTCAGTTGCGTTTTGTTGTTGTTGTTTTTGTTTTGTGTTTTTTTTTATAAATGTTTTAGCATTAAATTTATTGTTCGTCAAAGTCTGTTTAAAGGACAATTAAAGCGTATTCCTAAAAATAGTTTGTCATGACATAAAAAACAATCAAAATTTTTGTTTGATATCAAATTAAGTTAAATTAAATCAAAATGATGTAAACTAAAAAACTCAAACGCACTTTTTGACAGATGTGTATTCATAACCCAGCCATTTGTACCAAATTTGGGTACTTAAGCTTTTGGCGTTCTCCAGATATACGGAATTCTATATTCTGCCAAGCATATATACCAAATTCGGAAACTTTACCTTATGTCGTTTTAAAGATATAAATAATTATATTTTGTGCCACGCCCACTTCTCCAATTTTACTAACTTATTGACAGGTAGTGTGCAAGAAATGTGTACCAAATTTGTAAACTGTGGCTGCTGGCGCTCTCCGGATATACGAAAACTTCTATTATCTTTGTATGGGACATGTCACGTCCACTTCTCCAATCCCGCCCGTTTTTTAAGAGAAGTTGTGTTTTTTAAGAGAGGTGTGTACCGAATTTGCACAACTTTTTTCCTGCCATTCTTTTTATATAAATTAATCTATTTTGTGCCGCGCCCACTTCTCCAATCCCGTCCACATTTTGTCGGATGTTGTGCATTGACTACTAAATTGATCGTAGTATGGTATTTGAAAAGTTTGCCTCCTGCCGTTTTTCGGATATACATAGATCTATTACGTCGTTGTATAGAAAGGGCCAGCCCACTTCTCCAATACCGTCCATTTGTTTAGGGAGGATGTGTTTTGATAACCCAACTATTTGTAAGCAATTTCAACAATTTTTCTCTTATCGTTCGTTAGATTTAAAAAAAATATATTTTGTGCCACGCCCACTTTAGAAATCCTGCCCAAATTGTCAAGTCATGTGTTATGATAACCAAAATATTTCAACACAAATTGGAAACTTGAGCTCTGGCAGTTCTCTAGATATACAGAGAAACAAATTGCCTTTGCACGGGAGGTGCCACGCCCACGTGCCCTATTCAGCCCTCTTTTTTGAAGAAATATACAACTTCCAAGTTATTTAAAGTATATATTTAAAGTTTTAAAACTTTTGCTGTAACCGTTCACAAGCTATAAGTTAATTCTTATTCGTATTATCTTTGTATGGGAGCTGCCACACCCGCTTGAAAATCTACAAATATTTAAATATATAGCCTATGTTAAGCGCCGGGTAATAAAACAAACGCTTTTTAATTTAATTTATATAGATGGCAACAAAATTTCTTAAGCTTCATGTCCTATTTTTTTTTAAAACTAATTATTATTTCTTCATTAAAATCAATTCCCACAACATTGTTGCTTTAAAAGCTTTTCACAGACAACTCCTCGGTCACAATTGTATCATCTTTATCTTAATATCACACCTTGCAACCTCTTTCTTCTAATATTTATCTTCCTTCATTTTACAATTATCTTGACCACAAACCCATTTTCTTGTCTATCTCCCCACATACATTCATCATCACTACTGTCTTAAGTGGGCCAATTTAATTGCATTCACACAACAATGAAGAAACTAAAATGATTATTTGCTTGTATAGATTTTATAGAATTTTCATCTAAATAATGAAGATATCTCTATGACCTAACCTCAACACCACCATCAAATTGATCATAATAATTTCTTCTTCTTCGACGTCTTCTTTACCAACTAGACAAGATTAATTCAATCATCGTCATCATCATGATCATCGTCTACATGCCGGTATAATTTTAAAGAAGATAAAGCTAAACGTTTTCATCTTGGAATATTGTTTTTACTTGGGGAAAAATGCGTTAATTTCATTTTTGTGGCTAAAAAAGAAAATGGGATTTTTGTTTTCCAATTTGTCTTTAATGCGTTTTTCTGCCATTAAATATATGATTTTTATATTTCTATTGCAATTTAGTGTGGTAGATTGGGAATTTTTATAGAACGATTAACGGTTCAAAAGCTAAATGTAGGTAAAAATAAATAATTATCTTTTATTTCATTCAATATTTTTATAATTTGTATTAAAACTTTAAGAAGTTATTAGCATTTGTTTTAGGAAAAAAGACAAATGAATTAAAAGAAAAAATTGTTAAAAGGCCAAATTTAATATTGTTTAATTAAAGTTTTCTTAGAAAAGCTTTTGCTCATCTTCAGACTTTTTAAGTAAAATACCTTATGTTTTAATTATAATGCTTTTGCCTAAAGTTTTTATGGCTTATACTTTTGCCAAAAAAACCTTACAAGACGAAAACTTTTTAAAATACAAAAGAAAGAAAACTTTTTGCTTAAAGCTTTTGTACATGAATGATAGATAGTAAGCAATAATAAAAATACGTATTCTAAAAAATCTAAATTTTTTTTACTGAAACACACCAGAGTCTATGTTGGAAATCAAACTCGCAATTCTTACATTGATAGGCTAGTTCACTACCAACTACCGGGGCACTCGGAAAGCTTTGATTTACATAATAAACGCTTCGAACTTTTTTTTAAAAAGATGAAAAGTTTTATATAAAATTTCATTTACACGTTTAATTAAATAACTTTATGAGAAAAAAACTGTTATTAAAATTGTTAAGCTCTTATATACTAATAGTCTTATTCCGGTCTTTCCTATCTCAGATCTTTAACGTTTTAAAGATCTTGAACGTATGAAAACTAAGCATTAAGAAAACCAGACTTTAAAGTTGTATTAAATCGTTAAGTTTTTTAATTGATTGAAAGAGCTTTTACTTATTTTCAAAGTTTTTTATAAAAAATTTAAGAAACTTTAAATTTTTGTTCTTAAATTTAAAAGCTTTAATAAGTATAGTTAATTTTCGAAAGCTGTATGGCAATAAAATACATAAAGTGTTATGTAAGAAAGCTTAAAAGTTGTTTATTGAATACTGTCTAAAAAGAACAAAGCTTAAAACTTTATGGCCAACTTTTCGACTTTAACTTATAGAAAAAAACGTTTGTAGTTTAACAAATAATTAAAAGGTGGAACGTAAGCCTTAATAATCTTAAAAAGCTTTTTATAAAAAATGTATAATATTTCCCCCCTTCTGCGGCCTCTAGACGTTGAAACTGATCGTACAATTGAGTTAAATATACCAGTTGATTCAAAATTGAATTCTTCTGATTTTTTGTTCAACCGAAGGCCGGCCACACCTCTAACTTAACAATTGGTTGTGCAACTTAATCAAATTCTACAAAAAGTTGTAACGTCTAGGGGCCGCATTGAAATATTCTAAACTATGTATATGTTATTGAACCAAAAACTTTACTAAGGAAAAAAAAAAAATTTATTTGTGTCTTATTTCTAAATTCTAATAAATTCTTTCACAAATTCTAAAAAGTAAATTGAGAAGTTATTCCAGCTTTTATTGTCCGTTATAAAACTCAAAACAGAAACTGTCACTAACAATTTTTTTAATAATAAATCATAAAGTAATTTTAGATAAAACAGAATCGTTTTTGTGTCAAAAAGGTTTTTATTTCCTTTTATATTTCTTTTATATTTTTTTTTATAGATTTTTATATGTAAGTACATTAGCTGGTAAAGTAGTTCCTTTTTTTTAAGAGGGTATTTTATGGATATTTATAGAAACCAAAAGAAATATATCACAATTTAATAAAGTCTCTAGGGATGCAACACGTGAGCATAGTAAATGAAGTTTTATTGAGATAAAGTTACAGACAAATAGAAGAAAACAAAATAAAATTATGACAATAAAAGAAGAGGGTGGCTTTTAACAAGATGCTTTTAAGGTAAAAATGTTAAGAAGTGATAAGGAATTGCAATTCTCGGTTTGAATTTGTATTAATAGAATTAAAGTTATTTGAAAATTAAAGATTATCTAGGGATTTAAAGGGATTTTAGTTAAAAGCTTTTTTAAAGCTTCAAGGCTTAAAGGATTTTTTATGGTTGTTAAAAAACATTAAAAATTTGCCCGATATTATTAAAGTTTTTAGTCAAAAGCTTTTTTAGAGCTTTAAAGCTTTTTCCTTTAAAAAGTTGTGGTGGTCAATACAATAATATCACCGCTTGTTATGTTAAGCAGCAAATGATTTGATTAGAAAATTTAAAAAAGCAGCAGCTGTGCAAAAACTGATTTTATTTTAACTTTAGGTGGAAACGAAGGTAACAGGGAAAGATCATTTTATAGTTGTCGTCAATCAAGCAGAATTTTGTTTTATTTTTAATACAAGTGCAGTATTCATCGCTTACATGCATTTTAGTTTTCGATAGTCTTTTGGTGCTTTTGAACGAGAAATGCATCTACAAAAATTCACTTATATGTGCTTGTGGAAAAATACGCTTAATTTTATGAAAATCAAAATTATAACAATTTTTCTTACATCGAAAGTCATGCTAAGTCGAAAAAGCGAGTTTGGCATACACTTATTGAAAAATGCACCTTCGTATTGACGATGCCCTAACATTAATATTGTGACATCAATATTATTCAAATATCATCAATAAGGCAATTAGTGACATGAACCCAATGACGAACGTCATCATAAAATGTTGTAATTTTTTATGCGTCATTTATGCTATGACTACAGTGATATCAATTTGATGCCATATTTTGTGTATTATTAACATAATTTTCATATTTTAAAAATAAAATAAGAAGCAAAAATTCCCATATTCTATTTTTTTTAATTGTTATCGAAAACCATATCGAGCATGCGGCTGGTATCTTATAATGGAGAGTTTTTATGTAAACAAAGGGCGGAATACAACAAAAGTGAAACAAACATGTGTAACGAGTAAGTAATAAAATCAGAGTTTGTCATTAAATTGAGCCTAATGAGTCCTTTCAACAATGTTACTGACATGATGACATGTTTAATTAAACTGACTCCGATTTGTCATTTCTGTGATGTTATCCCGTTAATGACATAATTTAAATTTTTGACCCTGATGACAATTTGGCCAAATGTCAAGGCTGACATCAGAATTATGAAAAGTGCCATGGGGTCAAAAAACAAAGAAGAAGTACTGACGTCAAAGTACATCAGCCTTATGACTCGTTTTTTATTAGTGTACAACATTCAGTTCTATGCTTAGGATTTTATTTGGGCAAAACGTTGGATTAGAAAACACAATCAATACCATTATTTGACAGAATTTAAGCTGAACAATAATAAATTAAAAACACGCTAACTTGACTTATCATGTTTTGGAATTGAGCTGACGACATATGAAGTTGAATTAAAATTTAAATCAAATCAGAAAAATGCTATCAAATTTTATTTTGATAGCATTTTTTTATATAGTTTTTTTTTTGTACTCGACTTAATTTTGAACGACGCAATTTATGTTATAATGTGATGTTTAAATGTGGGATATGCATATTAGCAAAAGCTAATACACAAATAATTTCGGCTTTTTTTAGATAGCAAACTATACTTGCATAAGTTCGGATAAGCGATAAACACTGTATTAAGTTATAAAAAATTTTAGTTATTTGTTTCTTTATAAACGTTAAAACAATTAGATCAATAAGCTTTTATTTTTAAATTGTATCTTATTGAATTTCCTGCACTTTTTATGTTTCCCATACAACTGTCATTTTTTCCATTCTGCCACATACAAATTTACAAGTGCTTGGGCATCATGTGCCGGCAACAAATCCATACAAGATGTACAAACAAAAATCAACAAAAATGCAAATATTTGTTTGAGATCTCGTCAATATCCAGCCAGTCAGCCAGCCATGGTGGTCCATTGAATATTCAGTACTTGTCGCACAAAACACACAAACGAATTTCTTTGCAAGAAGACATCAGTATTTTTACTTGCCACAATAAGAGGGGGGGAAAAATGTACAAAAATAGGACTTCAACTGTTCTACTTAAAAAGGCAATTCTTTGCAAAATGTTACTGACTTTTTGTAATTTTCAAACAAAAAGAAGAACGAACAGAAACATGACAACACGCATGAGCTTTAAAAACAAAAAATTACAATACAAACAATAAATTGTAATTTTTTCTCAACAAAAAAAAAAAAAAAAAAAAAAACCATTGATGAGAAAGAAAAGAAATTGCCAGTACTTTTTTCTAGTAAAAAATTTGATTGTTTGAAAGGAGAAGTAAAAAGGGGATTTTGTTAGAAAATAATCGGGCAATCGAGTATTTTTTAAAACTGGATATATTAAAAATGTTTAAAACTTGCTTAGAAATTTTAATTTACAAGAAAAATATATTAAAAATTGTATAATTAGTCGCTCAGTTATGAAAAAATCCCGTGTTTTCGAATAACTAAACCACAATTTAACGAATTCTTTAATCTATTAAATTTTATTTAACTTCTGTTTTTCATATGTAGTTCAGAAAAAAATTAAAAAGTATAACAGAAGAAGTCGATTAAGTACGTAAAAACAAAAACAAAAAATGCAAAGACTGATTATTTGGCCTAAAGAAAAATAATACTGCTACTCATTCTATATATAATAATTACCGACTTATCAATTATTTGATATTATATATGATTTATTTAAAAGCTCTTGCAGATTAACGAGACCTCCTCTAACATAAAGGGTATTTTTAAGCCTGATATAACTTAGGGAGGGGTAAGGTAAAACGAACTGTCATACTACGCTCTCTTTTTGACATTTATTATCAGTATACTCTGGCAAATCATCATGAATAATACAACGCTACCAATTTTTCTATGAAAATCCGTTATTAATGCTTTATCGTAAAATTATGTTCAACAATAAGCCCCATTTTTGGCTTAACGGGTTTTCCGAATAAGCCAAATTGCCGCATGTAGAGTGAGACCAATCCACAACAGATCCTACAGACTTTACAACACGCAGAAAAAATGTACCATTTGGTTGCATAATGGTACTTCAATTTAAATTTTCTGAATTTTCTGTTTAAAAAATATAGATGACTTTGATCCGCGCTCGTGCTATTCGTGACTAGCAACCAGAAATGCTCGAAAAAGTGGTCTAAATCCGACGTGCAGAATGTGCTTCGGCAAAAATAGCTGCGGTGCTCATATGACCGATATAATTTTCAAATGTTAATGCCATATATTCATCTTCTGAACAAAAATATTTTGGCTAACATTTTTTGTTTTGTATCCTTTTTACAATTTTAAGTTTTATCCCGTTTAAAAAAAACCTTCTACAAACACTATAAAAAATATAATAATAAAAAAAAAAACGATAATTGCCGTTTACTGAAATATTTTTTTGTCATATTTTTGAATAATTTTGTAAAGAGGAAAAAGAGGAAATAAGCAAAATAGCGACAGTGACTATTATAATCAGGCAAAACGAATATAATACCTGTTACCAGTATTTTTTTCGAATAAAAAAACCGATTCAATAAATAAAAAACGGTTAGGAGAACTTTTAAATTGCTAAACTAACATCTAGTTGTACACGAAAGGCGGATTATCAATTTTTGTAGTTACATTAACAGCAACAAAATATATGTATTGCTTGTTCATCGATTTCGAACGTAAACATTCGCATAGAAAATTACATTTAAAACAAAAACAAAATTTCAAAATCGTTGAACAGGCAGTTAAATAAATGTATTTTGTTGCTGTGAATATAATTAAATAACCATAAAACCTGATAAACAGCCTTCCATGAACGGCCCAAATATATAAGGGAAACCAATATTTTTTAAAATTAATAAAATAAACCGATTATTCGGTTATTTAAATAATTACATAGGTAAAAAACCTCGAATTTGATTTGTTTAACTTAAACAAAAAAATATAAAAGTTTTATAAAGTTTTGAAAAAGGGATAATAAAAACGATTAATCGATTATTCGAATAATCGAATATTTTTTGTAGACCTGGGTTTAATATTTTTCTAGAAGAAGGATAATAATCGATAATATAAATAATAAAATAAACAAGTTTTTATAAATAAATTTTTAAGTAAACGAATAAATGGATTCTTAAAATATATTTGATTTATCATTTGAGCAATAATTCGATTACCCAAAAAATCTGCTTTATTAATTTTGCTTTAATTTGTATATAACTGAAAAGGGGTGTAAAAGAAAAAAATAAATATTTCAAGTTAAGAATAACCGAATAATCGGCTATTTATATTCTTTTTGTTGTAAAAAAAAAATTTTAATTTTTAATTTACTAAACGAAAAGTGAAGAATATATCAAAATATAATATTTAATAGAAGAAGGTCGAAGAAATAAGAATATACATAGTTGACTATTTATTTATTTTGTTAATCCGAAAAATAAAAATATATTTCTTATTATATTTTAAGTCAAAATAAATATCAATGTTTGTGTTCATGCTAAAATATACGATTAATTGAATATTTGTTAAAGCAAGTTTTCGAATATCAAAAAACGTTGTAAGCAAATCCATTTATATTTCATACCGACATTATTAGTAAAAATGTAATATGATCTACAAAGCAACAAAAGTTCTTAAGGAATCTTCTATTTTTTTAAGAGATTAATCGAGTAATTAATAACAATATTTAAAATTTTTTTTTTTATTTTTTTAAAAGGCTATTAAAAACACATTCGATTTTAAATTATATAAAAGAAAAAAAATTTTGCCATTGCTATATCACTTATGCCTTTAAGAGATTATTCGAATATTTATTTAAAATATTAAAGGCAACTTTTTTTCTTTTTGAAGGGCATTAAAAAAATGTTATTTTATTTGATTTTTTAAGGAAAAAATTAAAAATAGCTTTATTTACAAAAGAAGTCAAGTGCAACTGAATGTTGCAGCAATACACACACTTTTATTCACATCAAACTTGCAACATAACAACCTAAAAATTACAAAAAAACAACAACAGATGGCACGTACAATTATTATTATTGTTGTTTTTTTCTTTGACTATATTGATATTTTTGGAACTTCTTTTACCACAACCTCCTCAGTTCCATCATTATTATTATGGATGGCCACAGATTCTTCTTCCTTTAAAAGTCCCAGATAAACAAACAACCACTAAATCGAACAAAAATTCGAATAAAAAAATCCGCACGACAAGACAATTTTTATATGACTTTCTTTATTTTTTTGTTGTTTAAATCTTAAATTTGGTTTCGAATTTTTAGATTTTTTTTTTTTAATTTTTTTTAATTTTATTTTTGGTCATGTATTTGAGGAAAGTCGCTGTTTAAGATCAACTGAAATCACACATGTGTGGTTGGTTGGTTGCTGGTTGCAACTTGTATAAATGGAGTGTGTGTTGCTGATATTAATGCATTTTTAATTCTTTTGTTTCTGATATTTATGGGAAACAAAAAGGAAAATTTCTACTGACTTTAGCTTATGTACAAGTATCAAAGTGTCTTACTTTTATTTGGAAAGCTGGAAAATAAAAAACGACATTTTTCATTTGGCTTGTTGCTAAAGCAGCAGTAAAATGGGAAAAAAGCTGCGTGTTCTTTAAATCTAGAATTTCATAGATTTTTTGTTTGTTTTTTCTATAATTTTATACTTTTATTTGTTGCTTGGCAAAAAAAAGCTTCTCTTTTTCCTTTTATTTTTTTGATTATCATTGTTTATATTCGTAAACGAATAAGATGATTATGTGCTTTATGTTCATTTTGAATTTAATGAGTTGTAGAAATATTTATTTTTTACTTTTCCTCTATTGACATTCCTTTGCCAACTGGTGGTAAATTTTGAAGATGAAGAAACAATTTTTATAATTTTAATTGGCATTTTTAAGCCAATTTAAGTGGTTGCTTTGAAAATGTTGGCAAAAACAATAATATTGTCAATGGATATTAGAACTTGAGTGCAGAATTTTGAATTTAAAATAAGAGCACAAAAAAAAGAAAATAAATAAATACATTTCACTTAAAAAGATCTTGAAAATTAATTGCTTTCACTTACATTTTAGATTTTAATTGAAGGACCTTGAAGAACAATTGACATAAGGAAGAAAATTAATAAGCAATCAAAGTTATATGCCACAAATACACAAAAAATAGCGACATTCAGCAGTTTGTTACAATTTAAAAAAGTTAAAATCAAGGCTTTTCAAAGGTTTTTTCTCTAAAAGATTTTTAAAATTTAATAAATTCAAAATTTTACTTCTAAATATTTAAGTTTTTTTTTTGATCCAAGCAAAAGTTTTTCTAAGTTTTTCTCAATAATTTTCGATTTAAGCCTTAAGAACTGAAGAGTTTCAGTTGTCCATCGTACAAAAATAAAAGCTTTTTTAAAAGTTTTTAAGATCTCATGAAGCAAAATAAAAAAGATCATAGAAACTCACATATTTATACGAACAGCGCCATATGTGGAGGGGTATTATACGTTTGTGCTTATGTGTGTAAATCAGGGCATACACTACTCCAGCTTACTGGCACAAACGAGTGATGTAGAATCGTGCATGAAACAGATTCCATACAAGCATACAGGTTCAATATTTATTTCTTTAAAAATTTTATACGGATGAGTTGTTGCAAAAAGTTCGCTTCGCAGTTATTATTGATTTTTTTCAAAATATAAGTCTTATTAAAGAGTCCTAATGAAAAGGAACACAGTTTGTTATAAAGAGTGTTAAGTACAATGTTGCCTTATTAAGGTAACAAATTGTGTTTGAATAAATAATGGTTTTTCAATGATGTTTACTTTTTGACAACTTTTCTCAACTTATCAATTTCACCATACACAAAACCACAAACTGGTACCATCAGCAAAATATCAAACTCTGTTGAACATCCCAACACCAAAGCGTAAAATCTGGGCTATCAGATTCTTTTTCAATTTTTGTAAAAAAAATTCGCCAAATAGGAGTTTTTAGTAAAAAAAAGTATACAAGAGTAATTTCAACTTTTCAAAATTTTCTGTATTATAGAAGTCTGTTTATATTGTATTATTAATTTGAATATTAATAAGACTTCCCAGAAAATATCAAATATCCAATATTTCAAGTCACTGAGTTGACTTTAAGTAATTTCATTACATGAATTATTTTCAAAAATTATTTAATAATTTTAAAATATTCTCTTTCGGTTCTATATAAAATCAGTGGGTAATTCTAGCAGTCGTGATCAAACATTTTCTCGATTCGAAAGCGTTTTTATGTCTACTTCTTTCAGTCGATACTGAATGAATCCACATTATTTTTTCAGCGTTGTGAAAACTCAAATAAATGCTTTACATCGCTGAAAAAATAATTTCGATTTGTGCATTATCGATGGAGAGAATAAGTAATAAAATTGCTTTCGAATCGTGAAACTATTCGATCAGGACTTCTAAAATTAGCACCCAGGGCTTTAAAAAAATGTTTAGTGAATATTTTAATTTTTTCTTAAATATTCTAAATAATAAGAATCTGGGAATTATTTCTTTTTCAAAAGTTAGTTTATTATATTCAACATTTTTTAGTTTTCCGAATTTATTCTATCAGTTAAATTTCAGTTATCTATTTTTATAAAGCTTTTTGTAATAGTTCTTTCTATTTCTTCAATTTTTAGGAAAGACTTTATACACTACCTGACTATTATCTTGTATCTTCTTGTTACATTTTACATTAGCTATCCTTTGGATAGCAATGAAGTATATTGTATGTACAGAAAAATTTACAATTTTTAGACACCAGCAGAATGTAATGCATTTTCTGGCCCGCTACGGCATTCGTCAGCATTCTTTGTGTAACACTGGATAATGATACTTTATAAATTTAATGTATTTAACGCAACTATTTTAACAATTAGAATCTGGGAATTATTTCTTTTTTAAAAGTTACTTTATTATATTCAACATATAATCAAATATCGCTAAAAAATCGACATGTTGCCAAACACAAGATTTTACCGCCAAATCGCCACAATTGGCGATAAAGCGCCACATCTGACATCTCTGCGTACAATCACTCAAAATGTCCATACACGACCAAAGCATAGGCACCAACACTGGGTTCCACGTGTATGCATTAAAAAATATTTCTCATAGACTAGCATTTTAATATTAATTTCGAATCGTACTCACTTTCTAAATTGTTCTTATAATGGCCGTCTGTCCATCCTGCTGGCTGGCTGTCCATAAAAACGATGTGTACAGGTCGCAAATATGGAGATAATCTGACAAAATTTTGTACATACATTTAAAATGACATAAAAACCAAGCCTATGAAAAGTGGTGAAAATCGATCTATGATTTTTAATTTTTTTTTTTTTTTTTCTAAAATATATTTTTAACATTTTATAAGCTTTTAAACCCTTGTCAACTGGCCTCAAAAATGTCCCTATGGACGCTGAGGCAAAAATCATTTTTTGTAATAATTGAAATTTTGTATATGAATAAATAAATAAAAAAAAAAAAAAAAATTTCATATAGTCCTCATACAAACTTGTTTCCGGATAGAGTCTTTGTGTCTACAAGCCATCATTTCATTTTGGTCCATACATATTTTATTGAAACCTATAAATAACCTTACCGAATTTTTTTCGAATCGGTCCATTTTTGATTACAGCTGCCATTCAAATACAACTCTTGAAAACCGCTTTTAATGCCTTAATTTCCTTACAAGAGGTGGCATTGATACAAAATTCGGCAACAATAATTTCTATAATAGTTGTAATGTAATGTCAACAATTTGTGCTTAAAGGTCCTGAATTGACCATTGGTCCCATATAAAGCCCATCTCTAAAATTGCTTTAAGACAAAAAAATTTCATAAAGATGTGGATATTTAGATAAGATCCGGTAAAAAAATTCTTTTAAAAACCTTAACCTGATAACTTTTTTTGTTTTGCCGGATCAATGATTGACAATGGCTCACAAATATGATGTACTCTCGAAAATTTTTCTGTAAATACTGGGATGCGGGCTTGACCGACTATAGTTTCAAACTTGTTTGGTTTTTGTTGCAAGTTTTTCCAATGGTGACAACACTTTTATATTAATATTAATTTATATGCTGTTTTCATAACACAAGTGATTTAACGTGTAGTAAAATTTATATGAAAAGCAATCGGTTTTTTTAGTATTTTAAAATCTGCTGCTTCCGAAGTAAAATTTTTAAAATGTTAATTAACAATTTTAGTATTTACATTTGGCAACTTCTGTAAAGTTTAGAGTAATGCGAAGTATATTTAATATTTTACTTCGAATTACTCTTAATTTAAAGGCCAACCATGAAAAAAATTGGCAATACTTTATTATTTTAGCAAACCATCTTCCTTTTACCCAAAATTTTGCCCAAAAATAAAATTAAAATGTAATTCAATTACAACCTCATTTAAGAAAATAAATCAATAATGAATTTTTCTTCTCTTTTAAAGAAAAACCAAATACACCAAACAATTTTTAATCAAATATGGTCTTTAGTTTATTATAACCCAAATACAAAAAGTCAAAGAATAAATTTTTAAGTTTAAGAACCACAAATAGTTAAAAAGAAAATATCTAAAAAAAAGAAAAAAAAAAACAAACAACAAATAATTACCACAAATAACGAATTTGCAATAATGGCCACAAATTGTGCTGTGTTTTGAAGAAAGAACTGACATTCACAATGATAATTGAAGAAATCTTGTGGATGAATTTCCAAGATTTTGAAAAGATCAGACTAATGACGATGATGATGATCGTGAATGAATGAAAGCAATTATGCGTAAAAACTCTGCTACACCCAATATGTGGATTTAATGAATAAATGCAAGACAATCATTATCATTTCTTAGTATTTTCTTGGTTTAATTGGTTAAAGATTAGAAGAAGTGGCGGCTAAAAAAAAAATTTGCCATAAACAATTTTCTAATGATAGAGATTTACATTAGAATAACAAAATTACCAAGCCAAACAGTCTTACTGGAAAAAAATGTGGCAGTTGTGACAAGAAAATTGTTAACCAAACGCTGGTATTTGAATATGCAACATTATTTTCTTTAAATTAATAAAGTTTCCGCTTTTGGATTTAATTTTCTTCGTGCCTCAAAGCTGTTTTAGGCAAACGTTTTAGTATCCTTTAAGCCCAACCTTCTTCCTAATAAAATCATGAGGTTTTTTTTTAAAAAGTTGCAAATAGTCAAACAATTCAACAGCAGCACCATGACTGATGTCATCATCAGGTTTTTTTTAAAAATTTTTTTTTTTTAAAACATAAAACATTAAAATGTCTCTTCAAAGTGTCTTCAAAGCAAGATGAAAATGAGACGAATCGAAAGAATGAGTGAATGTCTTAACGAAAACTTTTAGTGTCGCTTTCGTCTTTTGACAAAAGTGAAAATGTTTACGCTGTTTTTCTTCTTAACAGATAGAGAGCCAGCCAGCCAACAAGTATTAAATTCTCAATCTTCCTAGCGTTTAGTAATTTGTATGCTTTTTTTTGTCAGATTTACTACAAGAGATACGCCCAGTTTTCTTTCACTTAATAAACTTAAAATGAAGATTATAATCATTAACGTTTGCAGGTGAAATACCAAAAAAAAAAAAAATAAATAAAAGGAAACATTTTAAATTGGAAATACAGAAACTACTTAAGAAGCTAATACAGACATTAGCTTAAAGGTAGAAATAATTTTTAATTAAATATTAAAGCAAAGTAAAAAGTTTCGCGGCTTCTTAACAATTTCAACCATTAAATTTAAAGAAAATTAAGAAAACTTTTTTAATTTGTGTTTTTTTTTTGCAAACCCTGATTTGCAACCAGAAATAAAACATTTTTTTTAATTTTTAATTTTTTTAAATATATTGCAAATTGGAGTAGCGAATTTTAATCTTAAATAAAGACTGTTAACACTTTTTTCAATACTCGACACTAACATTTGAAAGTGATTTAGGGCATATGGGCAACACTGCTGCTATTCACAAAGCGCATTCTGGACGTCCAGTTTTGGGCCACTTTTTCTAGCATTGATGGCCCACAAGTCATCACATCAATTGTTGCAGCATAACCCAGTGACTTCACGTAGCCCCACACGAAAGGTGTCAACTCGAACGACCTTGGAGGCCAATTGAAAGGTCCATTTCTCGAAATCAACTTACCATAAAATTTGATTTCAATAAGTCGATGGCTGATGTTGCCGTTTGGTTCCAAAAGTCGACCGGAACAATGTAATCCCTATTTTCAAACAAAAACGATTGATCAGGGTGCGGAAAAGATCTAAATTGACCGTAATGCGAATTTCGGCTTCATTTTTGAAGAAATAAGGTACGATAATGCCACAAGCATGCTGCACCAATTGGTGCATTTTTCTAGATGAAATGGAGTCTGCAGAGTCTGTTGTGGATACGTCTTAATAAAGGGTGTCCCAGCCTTAATGCACGATGTTAGTAGTGAGTCACAGCTTAACGTCAAGTTTTTTGCCCAACTCAATTTGACATTTCTCTGTTTCAGTATTTGACAATTTCAACCATGTAGAGGTACATAAGATTGTTGAAGCCTTTTACGAAAATGGGCGTTCAATTCAAGATTCATTTCGTGTACTTCGTGATTTTTATGGTCAGTATAATCGACTTAATGTGTGTTCGCATTCGCGAGAATTGTGCGCAAATTTCAGCAAACCGGGTCTGTAGGACATGAGAAAACACTTGTGCATGCTCGTCTAGTTCGTTCTGGGGAAAACATTGCTGTTGCTCGTGATAGTGTGGCAGAGACCTCGACCCGTCGTCGGGCCCAACATTTGAACATCACTGATACGGATTTTGAGCAACGATTTGAATTAACACGCTTACAACGTTGAATTGACTCAAGAGCTGAAGCCTACCGGCGTCGTGGATTCGTTAGCGAGCAGAATTGACGCATTTGGGCAAATGGGAATCGACGAGTGATTGTTGAAAATCCGATGTATCCACAAAGACTGACTGTTTGGTGCGGTTTGTGGTCTGGCGGCGTTTTTCGATAATGAGGTCGGCCAAGCAGTTACCGTGAGTGGTATTCGCTATCGCGAAATTATAAAGACTTCTTGTGGCCAGAAATTGAGGATATGGACCTGGCCGATATTTGGTTCCAACAGGATGGTGCCACACAGCCAACGAAATTCAATGGCCGTGCTATCTCACGTCGTGGCGATGTTAATTTGCCGCCACGATCATGTGATTTGTTGAAATTCTTTCTTTGGGGATATTTAAAAGATAAAGCGTAGGTCATTAAGCCAAGAACAATTCAAGAGCTAAGGGAGGAGGTAATTCGGCACATTAACGACATTGAACCTCAATTATGTATTAGAATCATTGAAAATATGGGCCATAGGATAGAAGTGTACAACCGAAGTCCCGTCGAGCATTTGGCCGAAAAAAAACTTTTTGTTTTATTTACAAATAACATCATGCGTTTTGGTTGGACCACCCTTTACATATGCGGTATTTTGTTTATAACAAACTCTGCTTCACATCATAAACATAAAAAACAATTTATTACATTAAGATTTTATTGACAGCACTGATCTAAAGTATTAAAGTGAATTGCCAACTTTATTTTCTCAAATGACAACATTGCCAACCTTTCATTGAAATCGAACAAGTCTAGCTTATTTCCTTTTAATATTCAACTGACCATTAAAAAACCATTCATTCACCTACCACTTCAATTGCAACAAAATCTTTTTCCACTGAATTCTCTAAAATTCCCAGAATTCCACAAACGTACGTTCCAGACAGTCTTCCACCGGCTATGGTTGAATTCAGGAAATTCTTTATACAACATTTTGCTTTTATTTTTTTTTTACTTAGAAAACAATGAAAACTATGTATAATGGAGTGAGTTTGGAAAATGTATAAATAAAAAAACGTGTAAATTAAACATGTTGTTAACTCGGATTTCATGCCAGCCAGCCAACTACCATTTCATCGATTCCCTGGTTTCGATTCGTTGTTGGGTGTATGTGTCAATGATGTATGATAGATTAAACTTATTCGTACATAAAGATACATTTGATTTACAAAGAATCTTAAACAAAGAAATGTTGTTGATTCTTTTACTTAGAAGAGAAATAAAGATGCAACGATTATTGCAACAATGTTGCAAAATGGCATGTTTTGTTTACAATATTTCTAAAATTTATGGTAAAGACAAGACGGATGGACGGACGCCATATAACGACTACATCAATAGATTTTTAACTGAACGTTTAAGATCAAATGAAATTTAAAATATTTTTATACACTTACGTCAGACTTTATTTGCCGTTATTTCGAAATATGTACCAACAGTAGTTGCCAACTATTGTTTATATTGTAAAAGAGTGAGAGGGCGAACAGATAGTAGATACATAAACACAGTGTCAATTAAATAAACTCATTAAACAAATTAGATTTTTCAAATGTTAAAAATGTTTATTTAGAAAGAAAAACTAAACTAAACGTATCTGAACTAAAGCATTAAATATCTAACTAATGATTATTGCATTTTTAACTACTGACAGGTGTTTATTTTCCTTTCGTTTTATTACTCTTCTTCTCTTAAATGGTAAGTTAATGATCACTTACTGGGTTTCGTGTCCATCAAAGTTGTAACAATTCTTTTAAAGTCGTCAGGGTTTTTATTGTCTTGTGAATATTCTAATGCAATCCCAGTTTTCTTTTATTCGTTTCTTCAAGTTGTTAAAAAAAGTAAAAAAAATGAATTTAACCTACATTTTTCCCAGATTAATAGGTATTCAAATTTTTTTTGTTCTATTGTGTTCTTGTTTTTCGTGAGATAATTGTGACAAATATGCTTGACCATTATGAGACAAATATGAGCGAAAAGAAAAAAATATGAATAGTAAAATGAGAAAATATTATTTTCATGTGTCATTATTATGACATTTTCTCAGTAAACATAATGATTAATGATTTTTTTTTATTTTGCAGAGAATTTTATGGAAGTTCATTGTTTTATATTCTTTATGGTTAGGGAGTTTGTAAAAGCTTTGGATAATAAAGCATTAAGTTGGATGATTGATATTACTCAAAATATTATGTTTAATTTTCAAACAAAAATTCTGCACTGCTTCAGTAAACATTTTTAGCTTAGAACTCGGTAGAATTTAATTGCTTTTAGAATCTTAAAACTTGTCTCTTAGGTTCAGATCATGAATCACAAGATTGCGCACTCAGCAAAAAAACAAAAAAATTTCTACGCGCATCTACGTCATCATAGAATGCAAGTGAGTGTTTGTTCTAATTCTTTTGCTTTTTCCCTATATAAATATACTTTGTTTATAACAAAAATTCTATGTCTTCGTCACACAACCAGATGACGGACCTGCGCAATGCGTAATTTTGTTTTGAACTTGTTTTTTAAGGGTTATTTTTTAAGCAGGACATAACTTACGAAAGTTTTTGCTGCCAAGTGAACTGTCATACTCCGCTCACTTTTTTAACATTTATAATCAGAATGCTCAGGCAAATCATCGTGACTAGATTCACGTTTGAACAACACTACCAAATTATCCAAATTTTCTTTGAAATGCAGTCATCGATTTTGCATCGCAATAATATTGGGTTTGTTAATAAACAAAATTGCCGCTAATGGAATGAGATCAATTCATAACAAGCCCTACAAACTTCAATACATCCAGAAAAACGCACCGTTAAATATGTGCGGTTTACATGCTGGTGAAATCCTCGGATCTTATTTTTTCAAAAACATAGCCGGATTTCTGTTTGAAAATATAGAGGACATTGATCCTGGCGAGATGTGGTTTCAGCAGGATGGCGCAACAAACGACTTTTTGAAATCAAAATTTTGCGATTAGCTGATTTCGAGAAAAGGACCTGTCACTTGGCTTGCAAGTTTGGAAATTTGAAATCTTTCGATTATTGTGTGGGGCTACGTGTATTAACTGGTAAAGCTGATAACCCTGCAAAAAATATTCCTTGGAGGCCAACATTTTATTTTTCGTGACATATATGCGATCAGGAATGCACAAAATTGGACTTCCTAAAACTCTTCGCAAGAACAGCCGCGGCCCCATATGCTCGAAATCTTTCAAAAGTTACCGCAATGCATTGATAATTCGAATAAAATGATTTTTTGGTTTAAACTATTTCGCGCTGAAGGTATAGTTAGTATTGCTCGGTTAATTAAGTTAGAATATAATCTGTAATAGCACAGAAAAAAATTTCCAAAACTTTTCATCAATTAGTAATCAAAAATAAAATCAGTTTGAATTAAAAATTTAATCAAGTGAATTAGACGTTTAATCAAGTGAATTAAACGTTTGATCAAGTGAATTAAATGTTTAATTGATACTATTAATTTGCTTACTGGTGCAAGTTTAATTAATTTTTTAATTAATATCACAAATTTTTTAATTGAAATCTTAGTTTAAGGAACTTTCAAAATATTTGGTGATCTTAGGCTGTGTTTTTGAGATCTCAGTTAAACTAGCTTTAGTTAATCAGAAAACAGACTTACATAGTTTGTATACAAAATTTTTACGGAACAGCTTAGTTTTGCTTAAATTGTTGGTCTTTAATTAAATAATAAACAAACAATCACATTTCGCCGCAAAAAATCCGACTTTCAGATTAAATTAAAGCCTCTAGTACACGGCATGTGAAAAGCCACAAGCGCATGTGGTTCTGACGTAATTTTGACGTCATCACACAACACGCAAAGCTTATTGTGGCTTTGCATTGACTTTATTATATTCAACATTTTTTATTTTTTCGAAAAAAAATAAAAAAAAGAGATAACTTCCAATATCTATTTGTTAAAATATTTGAGTTAAATACATTCAATTTATAAAGTATCACTTTCCAGTGTGACACAAAGAATGCTGACGAAGGACGTAGCGGGCCAGAAAATGCATTACATTCTGATGGTGTCTAATAATTGTAAAATTTTTCTGTACATACAATATACTTCATTGCTATCCAACGGATAGCTAAAATAAAATGTAACAAGAAGATACAAGATAATAGTCTGGTAGTGTATAAAGTCATTCCTAAAAATTTAAGGAATATAACTATTACAAAAAAAGCGTTATTAAATACATAACTGAAATTTAACCCATAGAATAAATTCGAAAAAATAAAAAATGTTGAAGAAATAATTGTTTTTATGAAATTTTATGATTCTGCACATTTTTTTTTTTAAATTCCGTGGTAAAATTCTAGAACTTCCGTGATTAAAAAAACGCTGATAATTTTACTTTCATTTAAATTTTTTTTTAAAAATTCAAAACCTAAACTAATCATTCATTCCACTTAAATGCAACAAGGTTTCAGTTTTATTTTAAACAATTTATTATCATTATTATTATTTTGTTTAACACATTTGCAAAAAAAAAAAAAAAAAAAAAAATTTTATTGTCTGACAGCAACAATTAAACCAAATTTGGCGACACTCAATTTATTTTTGAGTATTTGATTTTTCAAGGTGTGTTTCTTTTTTACTGTGCTTTTATATATTTTGTGCAGCAATGACAATTATTATTTAATATGTATTAATTATTTTGTAAATAATAATAATGTAAGCCCTTTGTGTTAATACTTAGAGTTAATTAATTTTAGCAATTTAATTACATTATTTGTCTATACCCTTCACCTCAGGTGACATTTAGTTTTTAATTAATGTATAAAATATTGATCTAAGACCTTATTTAATATTTATTTTATGTTCTTATGCATAGCCAAGTGATTTTCCAATGTCCGGGTGAAATGGGTTTTCTGAAGACCCCAAATATGAGAGTTTAGATTATAATAAACATATTTATACCGCAAACAGCCCGGAAAGGTTTGTTATCAGGCAGATCGGCCCACAACTGACTGAAATAAAAGAAAAACACCACTGCTCTTGTATTTTTTATCAATAAAATTTATTTTTTTTTAGGTTTTTTTTATGAACTTTATTTTAAACCTTCGCCTAAAATAGTAAAATACTGGTAGAAGAAATTCAAAATCAGTTCATAAATGTCCGAGCTACAAACAAAGAACTCTCTTTATACATACACCACAATGGCGAAAAGGGTATTTGGCGTTTGTGCTGATGTTTATAACACCTTAAGAAATTCACTCATATGATCGCCGTCCATCCAGCTAGTATGCCGGTCATGTGGTACTTAGGTTCTAATTGTCACAAGGACCAAGTCTATTGAAAATTGTGACAATTCGTTCATTTTTTCAATTAGCCCCAATACAAGCTTCTTTCCGGAATAGAGTATTTGCATAATAGCGGTCATACCATGTGAAAAGAGCGGCCACAATTTAAGAATTAGGTCTTTTAAATTTTGCTTTTTTATAAAACTAAGGCTATGTTCACACCCATTTACTACTTGAGGTCCTACACGTAACCATTAGTTTTATTAAAATATTTGCTTTTTCAAAACGTTTGGCTAGATATAACATCATTTAAAAGTTTCTAAATGACATTAATAATTGTATAATCTTCTTAAAAAAAAAGATAAGTGAAGCAATAGAAATTGTTGAAAACAAAACTAAAGTTTAATGAATTTACTGGTCACGCCTTTTATGGACCTTATGAATGGGCTTAGTTAGATCCATCAATCTTTTTATTAGTCCCCGAACAAATGTCATCCCGAAATGTAGGTTTTTCCGATAAATACAATAACAATTTCATTTGTCTTTAGATATTCCCTATTTATTAGACTTATTTAGTTATTACAATGCCTCGAAAAGGGGCATTATTTTACCTCAGTCGCATACGAATGTCATTCGAAATACCAACTTTTGCTAATAAGTCGGACTTCAGGAGTTGCCGTATAACCGCAGGGGCAAATAAACGATACAAGCATTTTGACAACAAAGAGATGTTTGTGTGAATATCAAAGTGGTTAATATTCACACCAACATTCTCCATACTGTTTTCATTTGTTCGTCTAACGGTTTGTGTGGTTTATTTGGCCCTTTACTGATGTAGTATACCCTTCACCACACGATATATGGATATGGGTAGCGAAGTTGATTTAGCGACGTCCGTCTGACCGTCTGCTTGTTTAAATGGGTTTTTGAATAGCCTAAAAATTATGGGATTATAAAGGCGGAACTTATATGTAACAAATTTTGCTATTAAATTCAAATCGGTCTAATTGACTATGATAAGAGCAAGAAAATTTAACTGACACTTATAAGGTACACTCATCGTGGTTATTAATACACAACATCCCACAAAATGTAGGCAAGATTGGAGAAGTGGGCGTGGCGAAAAATAGTTTTATTTATATCTAAAGAACACTAAGAGAAAAATTTTAGAAATTTGGTACTCAAAGCTGAGTTAGCAATACACAATTACTCTTAATATAAAGGCGGGAAAAGATATGTAGGCATGGCACTTCCCATACAAAGACATTATAGGTTTCTTTATATCTGGAGAACGTCATACGCTAAAGTTAGACCCTTTTCAGACTCGGCAAGTTAGTGGCGGAAGTTAGTCTGTACTAACTTATTTTTTCCTTAACCCGGTCTTGCCGTTGACAGCTAATAGCAAAGAGTTGCGCAAGAGACTTGCGCAGGTAACTTGCCGAGTCGGAAAAGGGTCTTTCCAAATTTCGTACAAGCATCTTAATTATTAATACACAACATCCGACAAAATGTGGGCAGGAGTGGGAACGTATTTTAAAATAATTAGTATTGTGGTTATTTTATTGAAATGTTTATGGTTTTTAATCCAAATTTTTATATTTTAATCAGGCTTAAGTTCATCAAATTTAATTTTTATTATATATTTTTTAATGGAGAAATGAATTTACAACATGAAATGAATTAAGATTTATTGATAATTTTTCATTCTTGACTGAAGTTGGGATTGAACCCACGGACAGGTTGATTTGATTTGACATGTTTCGATAGTAACCACACTATTTATTCAAATATCTTTGTCGTTTAACACTCACCGCCAATGACGACGGCTTTAAACCAAATTGTATTTTTCCTGGTGGATTGAAATTTGTGGTACTTTAAAATTTTAGGAAAAAAACCTAAAAGCTCTTATAAAAACTAATTTTTGAGGCCTAAATAATTAACAACTATTGTCACCTTGTGGGAAATTTATTGATTAGAAGTCAAGTGCTTACTGGTCTTTCGGGGGTAAGCTATTTTGTTTATATAATCAATGACATGCATTTTTTTGGGAAGCACATTTCTTTCAATTGAATAATAAATTTTAGGGTATTTTTGACTATTAGTTAATTGATTTTTAGTTCTTCTCAAATGTTTTTTATCTTTATTTTTTGGTGTGATGTTTCCGCCGCTATTCTTTTAAAATTGTTAAATAGAATAAACTATTTTTTAAGCCAAAACACTAAAAAAAAAGAACTTAAATACCATTATTCAAAAAAATCACAAAAAAAATTTCATTTAATTTGTAATCTTTTAATTTAATGGACTATCATGACTTGGTTTTGGATACTTTTACCTCACTTGTTTTTGAAATTCGATTTTAATGTCATGCTGAGCAGTTTTTTGCGTATTGAGTGCGTATTTTTATACAAAATCTCAAATACAAATTTTATTTTGCAACTACAACATTTAACGTTTTTTTTTTGGGTTTAATTCCAAACACGTTTTTTTAGTTTAGTTTTTTTTTAATTCGTGTTGCTTTTTTTTTTGCCAAATAAATTGTTTTGTGATTTTGTAACATGTGCAAAATTTTTATTTATAGATTTTAAATTGTTTCGGGTGATTTCATTTAAATTGAATATAAATCCATATATAAAGTTTAATAAAGTAGAAATGTTGGACAGAATTTCTTAATCAACGAAGTGAAAAAGAAAAAAACTTTTACTAAAACTTTGAAAATTTTTATTAGAGAATTAAGAAAATTTTTAACCAAAAACCTTCTAAATTTTGCTTCAATTTGTGATCATTGTAGACTCTATTTAAGTCTTTTGTTTTTTAAGGTTTCTTAACGAATATATTTTCAAATTTGAAATCATATAACATTTTAGCTATTTTTAGGTATAAATTGGTAAATTTTGTAATCTCTATTTAGATATTCAAATTCTATTTGAAGCTTGAAAAACTCTATTAAGAAATGACTTTATTTAGATTTTTTTCCGGAGTTATTTTAACTTAAATCTTTGTTCTTTATGCACTAAATTTGAATTTTCAAAACATTTTTAGAACATATTTTTATAGTACAACTTCTTTTGAATTTGAGTAAACCTGCCAACATTTATTATTCTGAAGCTACTGCGACTCATAGCATTAATACTAAACTTTAATTCAAAAATGTCATGTATGGCAGACATGGATTTTAATTTCCGTTTTCAGGTATACAGTTCGTCATTATGGGTGAAATTTCTACAATACTGATCTTCGACCCTATAAAGTATTTATGTATATTCTGGGTCCTTATAAGCAGCGAAGTTGATCTAACGATGTTCGTCTGTTTGTTGAAACGAGTTTTCCGAAATCCGCAGAAATTATGGGAATTAGGTTGTTATATACATATTTCTGTTGCATATACTTCGTAAACATTTTCTATTTAATTCAGCCAAAAAGGGTCATAAAGATACGATCCAAAAACCACGATTGCCTCTAATCTTGGTCATTAAATTGCATATTTTACACATACTATAAAGATAAATGTGGAAAATTATACTCAACATATTTAATAAAAACTTTTAATTATATTTGATAACGTATTTTAGTGGTTGATTACGTATTTTACTGGGTGAGTGGTCTAAGACCCTGAATTTTGTTAGGTAAAGGGTATATAAGATTCGGCTGAGCCGAATATAATACTCCTTCTTGTTTCTTTATAATTTTGTAAACATTTTTTGTTGATGTCTTAATAAAGTTTAATAATAACCTTATTTTTGTCCATGATATATTTTTACTAAATTCTCTAAAAAACGGGAATTAAAAACAATTGAAATTTCCGGAAAACACTGGGACAGGTATTCCGAGGAAAAAATTCTATTGCCAAAATATCTTAAAATTAAACAAAAATTTCATATGCATATTTCTATTTTGATATGTAAATTAAAATTTTTCCATTAAACAAATTTGGCTAAAGAAAGTTTCTTGTTTGCTATTAAATTTGACTAAGAAAACTTAACAAAATCTATGAAAATGACTGCGTCAGCACGAAACTTGATTAATAAAGAGTACAAAAAAACGATAGTCCTTCGAAACTTAATTTATAAAGAGAATGTTTAGTTTTTACCTCTACAAAAATATGGTCCTTCGAACTACCGTATAATCAATAATTTTCCACAACAATGATGAAATATTTACCTGTAAGTAAAATAATATATATAAAAATGTAGTGGTGTTAATTAAAATAAATGTAATATAATATAATCTTAAACGTAATATATAAATTTAAGCCTTAAGAGAATTTTCACATCGGTTTTTTAATTAAAACTACTTTTTTTTAAAATGATTTATTTTTTTTTTTAAAAAATTTCTATTTTTCTTCCAATAAAATTATTTTTTCACACATTCCATTAAAGTGGACTATCTAACAAATATTTTTAGCTTCAAAAAACCCCTAAATGGAATTACAATAGAAATCAACAGTTATAATGTTCTGTATTTAGCAGATAAACGTGAGAAGAATTTTTATTATTCAATTTATTGAAATTAGTTCAATAATTAAACAATGAACAACAACAACAAAATATATGTAAAAGCCAAAAATTTTCTGGCAACTAAACACCATAAAAGACCACTAAAAAAAGAGTTACATATTTTGTACACAGATAATGATTGCTATCCATCAGCTCTACAGATACATCCACATGCTATTTATCGTTTGTATATAGGGTTGCCATTCGTACTGTTCTTATTAGTACATGTAATGTTTTTTGTTTAACGTACTGATTTATGCATTACAAGCAAATCAGTCTGCAAATGTGTTGATTTTTTTTTTATTAATGTACTGTTTTTGTGCTGTTATTATATATTAATTCTGTTCAGTATTTAGTTTGTCATATTGTTTGCGATACAACTATTTATATAGATGTTCTTATCGATGAGTTAATTAACATTAAAGATTTTTGCCGAGTCAGTACGAAAAAAGAGGAGTGTAGAAGAAAAATGGAAAGTGTTTCTAAATGGTGGCGCATTTACAAATTTGAGGATATGTGTAATTTTATTTCTTCCATTCCACATTCAAACACTTTTACAGAACGAGTCTTTAGTTTTCAAAGTGGAGAAAAAAGAGAAACAGGCTCCTATTATAAATCCTAGAAAGTGAGTTGCAGATAAAGGCAAAGCTTGGTGATAGTTGTAATGAGTCTTACAATTTCTTGAAGACTGAAGATAGGAAATAAATTGTGGACAGTGCACAAAAAGGCCATAAATATTTTTAACTTGTAGCATTGTAAATATTTATGTCCAAACGTATGTAAATATATTATTTACAAAAATCTGTGGTATAAGATCGTCTGAAAAACGATTGTGTTTTTTGCAATTATTACAATTATCAATTGTAAATCACTTTTAAATAATTATTTTAAATTATTTTGAAGATAAATACATAACAAGCTTCGTTATTGCAAGTGTTTAATTTATTCTTTAACATTGATTTCCCTTTATCTGTATATTGGTGCTAAAAGGGCCAATGTCAAATAATAAATTTTTGAGAAAATTTAAATTTTAGTTTTTTATAGAAGAGTTCTAAGTGAAATTGACTAGCAAAACCCTTTTTAAGCTATTCTCGGTTAAATTAAACATTGCTATTTCCGCAAATTAAAGAGAATCAGCATGGCCTTTTAATTGCAAAATTAAATTAATTATGCTGGTAGATATGGCAAAAACTACTTTTATTTAATTTTATGCTGACCTATATTCAAAAAATATAATAGAATAAAGGAATTAAAATTTTAGTTCACATTTAGGTAACGTTTTTTTTTTTTCGTCAAATATTTGCTAGGCTAAGGAAAGACCTAATGCAACAATTAACTCAAAACAGCAAAATATTGACATTGGCCCTTTTAGTACGAGGCTTCAGACATAATGAACTCAAGTTTTGCTTTTAATAGAATTAATGTTTCTTTGAAAAATATTAAACCAAGTAGCTAAAAAGAAATTAAGAATCGTATTTTTAACAACTTCTTGTGTTTTAGATTTTTTTTTGTTATTCCCTTTGTATTCGCGCTATAAATATATACGGAATTGAATTATTGTTTTAAAAACATTCAGTTTTATTAATTAAATTTTGTCACGGTGCAAGTTAAAGAATGAGTTAAAATTTTGTTTTCAAAAAGATTAGCCCCCATATTCATAAAAAATATTTTTAATTAATAAAAGGTTTATTAAACAGATTTTCATAGAAAATTCATTTCATAAACCTGCTATAAACATAAAATATTTTTTATGAACATGGGGCTAAAGTTTTTATATTATGCAATTTTATATTAAAAATTTTAATGAACTGTTTTTTATGCAATTGTACTGATCTTGTTCTCTTATGTACTGATTTCACTGATTTCAAAACTGGCAACCCTATTTGTATATGTAAATCCAAGTACGGGTATCTATAAGATTTAGAACTGCCGGTAATTTATTAATATGATTACTAGAGTTTTTTTTTCGGGATTTCCCGTCCCGGGAATTCCCGGGATTTTCCATTGTTTTCAATTCCCGCTTTCCCGGGAATTAATTGCGGGATTCCCGGGAAATTTTGAAGAAAATCTTTTTTCAAACTTTAGTAAATCTATGTCGGACTAGTGTCTAGACTGTGTTAGTAGTTTAATCCAACTTAATTTTACCACAATATTAAAATTTGCTACAGTTTAAGACTTATTAAGCTAATTTTTGAGAATGGGCCTTATATAGGGCCTATGATAAGTTATAGACCTATCTTCCAAAATTTTATTTCTTGTCTTAGCAAACTGAAGTGTAAATATTACAATAATATTATAAGTTTTTGCGGTTAAGAGCGTAGTAAAGTGTTATCCTAGATTATGCTTTTTATGCGGCATTTCAAAATTTTGAGTCTTATGAATGTATATTATGCTTAATTGCACCACAAAAGCATTATTCGGTACACTTTTAGCCATACTTACATGATTTACGAGATTAATCTAAACAAATCTAAAGTCTACAATTACAATTGCTAGAAAATTTATTACAGTGGCGTTCATAAAAATAGTAACTAATATGACATAAAACTATAATTTACAAGATAACTTATAACTAAAACCATAAATAATTCTCAGACAAATCTAATTTCGTAACAACATTTTCATTCTAATTATGCAAATGATCTCTGAATTTGACAATGCATATACCTATATTGATTTCTATGACCCTATTGACATAAAAATAACCTCTTAAGTATCTTAAAATAATTTTAATATTAAATTGTTTACGTTTTTGTTACATAATGGATACTAGACTTAATTATTTTAAGCGTAATTGTCAGTAATAAATATTAGTTTCATTGGAGAAATAAGTAAAGAAATAAATAATAAATTTTGTGCGGGAATCCTGGGATCCCGGGAATTTGATTTTAATTTCCCGCTTTCCCGGGAATCCAAAAAGTGCGGGAATAAAAAAACTCTAATGATTACTCATATTTAAGTAATTTGCATTGATTTTTTTCTAATTAAAAAAAAATAGTTATTGTTTTTTTTTTCAAATTAAATATCAGAGTACTTGGTTAATAAGATATTTGGTTTGATTACGTATAAAATTACACAGAAATTCCCATGTATATGATTTTAAAAGAAATAATTTTTTTTGTTTTTTAAAAATCTCTTAAGATTTTTTCGCCATAATTATAAATTGATGAGTTAGTTGTATGTTTATTTTTATTAAAATGATATCATAAGAAGATTTCGTTAAAAAATTTAATTTTTTTGTGAAGTTATTAAAGATGAAGCTTAAGAATTAATAAAGTTTTTTTTTATTTATAAAAGATCTCTTCTCTTGTTAAACCTGAGTCATTCGACATGGATTTACCCATCGTTTTATAATCAATAAAAAACATTTTTTTATTTACAAGAAATTTTGACACAAAACATTAATCTATTAAGCAAAAATTTGATATGTTTCATAAAAGAAATAAATCTTTTACAATTGATGCTGCTAGCAACAGAAATTTGAGATCGCATTGTTTTAATATTGAAAAAACTCTGTATAGTTTTCTAATTTTTAGGTTTATATATATTTGTTTCTTTTACTCCTCTGGGAAGCATAGGGCCGAAATATTTTTTTTTTTAGTTGGTTTCACATATTTTATGAAATTATGAACGGATTAAATTTAAATTAATTAATAATTCCCTAAAAATGTAGTAAAAATATTTCAACAAAACAATTAAGAATGTAAAGACGGTCAAGCCCGATCATATGATACTCTACGGCAGAGTATTTAAAAACAATTTTTTGAGAATGAACATTATTCAATCATAGACAATCATAGACCCCCCAGAACAAAATTATGTTATGAGATTAAGATTCATGTAAAAGTTCTTTGTGCCGAGTAATTTGTAGATATCTTCATCTTTATGAGATTTGGTTTCCTTTGCCTGCTTGAAGGAATGGGGTTTATACGGGACCTATGGTTCATTCGGGACCTACCCGTACAATATTTTGTAGCTATCGTTAAAGTTATTGTCACAAATTTTTATGTCCATACCAACATTTTATGTCCATAACAACATAAGGAAATTATGGCATTAAAAGATTCCAATTAGTTTTTGTAACATGATTTAGATTGCAATAAAATAAGTTTGGATGAAATTAAATCTAAATATCAGCATAATAAGACGCTTTATGGATACAAAGGATCTATTCCGGAAATAGACTTTTACGGGGGCTATGAGATATAGACCAAATCTCACCATTTTCAATAGGCTTGGTCAATAAGAACCAATGTACCAAATTTCCTTAAATCATCTCAAAAATTGCAATCTATACTTTGCGTACAAGGTTTTCTTGGAAAACCAGACAGCCGAATGGACGGAAACCATTAGATCGATTCAGAAAGTAATTCTAAAGCTACGGTCACACTTATTAAATGTTTGCCCGAATAAGCATAACCACTACTTTTGTTAATAGTTAGTGATATTTAACAGGGTTAAATATCACAAAGTAAAACTAATTATACTGGCAGATACAGCAAAAAACTGTTTTTTGTAAGATGTAGTATTATAATCTAAATAAATATTGCAATAAAAGGAAATTATATATTAGTTTGTCTGTCGGTTACGTATTTTCCATCAAATATTTGCCAAGTGTGGCCGTAGCTTAAGTCGATTGGTGTACTAAAAGAATCCAATAAAAGAAAAACGTAGCAAAAAACGTTGTAAGGGAGAAACGTAAAAGTTTCGCTTGTGGAAGACATGACTTTTATATGGCGAGTTCCTTTGAATCAATAAATTTTTGACACAGAAGACGCTTTATTCACCGCATATAAAATTGTTGAATGTAACGATCAGCTTAACACACTGAATTTCTTGTCGTGGCTCTTTAAATGATATTTTTGTATACAGTTTTATAAAAATTCGTTTAATTACCTTACTGCATCTCAGTTTGTCTTATTGTGTAGCTTATAAATATTCGCTTATTTTTTTAAATGTACTGTTAGTGCTGAGTATAACAAAAAAAAAAAATTTTATTGGGTGGGTCTAGGTGCTTCAAACATCAGCACAAACGCACTTTTTTGGTGTGCTTATAAATATAAATTATAATAAGGAACAATTATTACAAGACAGTGATTTTTTAAAAAATCCATAACACTGAGTGAGTATCAAGAAACGTATTTAAAAATTTTTTCGAAACACTCAAAATACCGATTATGAAATATTCAAAAATCGGTGTTTTGCAAGAATATCTTAGGCACGGGCAAAATATTCTCAGTTTCAAAAATGCTTACTGAAAGAATACCACTCTTTAAAGAATTTTAAAAATGTGTTCCATTTTCACTACGATACATTTTTAGTTAAAAAAATGCTACATCCAGAGAGTTTTTCTACATCTGGCAACACTTTTCAATTTAAAAAATTAGTAAAAAGTTCAAAGACAAAATGAATCATTAGTAAAACTGCTCTGGGCGGAAAAGCAGATCGAGCATAATTATCTCTTAAGGGGAATCAGGCCATTCTCGTTTGTTTGCCTTTCGTGCGTTTTCCCTTTTATTTCGCATTGGCTAATAAGGAGTTTAAGTTTTTTGGTTTTCAGCATTAATCATTTGCAATCGTTTTTAACCCAGGTTAATCACGCATTTTATAATTAAGTTAATAAAAAAATCACACCAAAGTGAATTCATAAAGGTGACATTAGAAAAAGAAAGAGTAGGTATATATATTCTCAATCTCAAACTACATAAAAAAAAATATAAAAAATTTACCTCCAGCATAACTCTCTCTCTCTGCAGCCACCTGTATGAATTCACCTTTATTCACTAATTTTATTTACTAATTTAGGAACTGAATTGGCATTGAACTTTTGAAATATTGTCTGGAAAGGATATAAATTCTCACCTCAGATGGATGCATCTTTATAGAATGCAAGTTTTTCAGATGCAAGATAATTTGCGACATTTGGAATGTAATTTTAGAAGATAACGATTTATTCAGATTTATTTCGACTAACACCTTCTAGCAACTCTCAGTTCTGCTTAAATATAAACTGTCGGTGGTCTAATGAAGGACCATTAGGGAGATTATTCGTGTCTTGTTCGTAAAGCATCACAGTAGGCCTATAGGCCTCACTTTATGCCTCACATCACAGGCTTGCATTATCGGTTTTCTTCTATAACGGAAAACGTGCTTTACGTATTGTAATTTTCAGCGTAAATTCGTAAATTATTAATTCACTTAGTTCAACTACATATAACAACAAAACATGTTATTTTCAGTACTAAATATTCTTTTGTTTATGAATTCCTTCGTTTTTTTTTTTTACAAAAATTATAATAATGAATTTTTTTTTTTGCTGACTACGGTGGACTTTTAACTGGTTACATGTTTATTGGACTATCCTTTTATTTCATTATTTCTTTCCTACACTTCTATTTATAATTTCAAAAAAAAAAAAAAAAAAAAAAAAAAAAAATAAGCAATTTTTCTACATTCAACATTTCCTGGCTTGAGGTCTTAAGACAGGCCCCCTTTGGTTTCCTTGGCAACAACAAGACAACATCTAAAAAACAAATATTTCAAGATTTTCACTTAAATGTGCGTTTATGGCGTTTAACGATGATCATTGACCACATCAAGTGGTTACTCTTTTTTCTGTTAAAGATCCCCACACGCTTCTTATTTCCCCCCTTTCAGAATATTTCCATGTTTTATTGATTGGCATTTCCTGGTTTCCAGGCGTAACTATTTTCTTATTAGTTTTGCATTGCAAAAAATCAAAAACAAAAAAAAAAAAAAACATTTGTTGAATCATCCTGAAAATATGCCTGAATCAATAAAACCTGAGAAATAAAAAGAAAAAGTCTGGATAGGAATTTAAAAGGATTTTTGCTAATAATTGAGTTTCTTCTCGAATAAATAAGTCTTCGTGTTAGGCAAGGCACTTTTATATGGTATTGTTGTTCTGGCTTTCACCACAATAATGGAGAGGGTATTATGCGTTTGTGCTGATGTGTGTAACAACAAAAAATTCTGATCCTAGATGAACCTTTTAGCATACAGATCGATTCAGAATCATATTTGGAATCGATCAAACAATGCCCGTCTGTTCGGATGTAAAGTCATAGGCGCATATTCAGAAATCATAACTAAAGTCGGAACTAACAAAACAGAAACTTAAAAATAGTTCATAGATAGTTATAGATCTTATTCACAATTCATAACTAACGTAGCAACTGCTCTCAGCTTATAAAGGGTCCGTAATGTTTTCATCTGATAATATTTGAATATCTCTTATAATTTTTTCCATTTCTTTATTTTTTATAATAACTTCAAAATGTTGTTCTTTTCAAATAAATTATAAAACTAAATCAATCAGCTGTTCTTTGAATGTATTAGTTAGTTAGCATTTAGTTACAGCCTTACCCATAACTAAGTCTAAACTTTTTATGCTGAAAGTAACCAACTGTGAATAACTTAAATAGGTACTTAAAAAAGTTAACACTTGGTAATCATTTATGCATATGCGCCATAGAAATTGGCAGCTTTTACATAAACTAGATTAAGTTTGTTTAAAGTAATTTAATCTTCTTTTAAGCTTCCTGTAAAGCTGGTTTTATGCTAAGGGGGGGTTTACACGGTAATACAAGTTGTTCGTATTTTGACGAAAATGATTCCCTGAACTTTTTATTGTTTGAAAATTTTCAAAAACAAAAACAAATATGTACAACTTGTGTGATCTTGTAAACTACCCTTAATTTTGTAACAGTATTATTATGATCACTCCGTCTCCCTCTCTGTCAGACACTTTCTTCTCACTTCTGAAATGCTTAAAAAATTTGTTAGTATATAGTTTTGTAACCCCCCCTTTTCTGGGACCCCCTAAGTGAATAAAAAAAAAATCGCTCTGTGGTCATGTAAGGTGGCTGTCATTTGAAATATTGCACGTTTCTTTAGACTCTATCTATAGTTTCTTTTATTCTTATTGTAACTTCTGGTTGTAGTTGTTGTTGTTTTTGTTGCAATTATTTATTTTTTTGTTGTTGCTATAAAGCTGTTGTCTTTCACATAGACATAACGTTATGCAAGAATGATTTGAAAAGTTGAAGCCAGTAGAAGGAGAAGAAAAAGGTTTGAAGTACTTGTTGGCACCTTCAACAAATATGGTTAAAGGAAGTCGTCGCTGGGCTTTTTGTAGCAAAAGAAAGAACAAGCAATAAAAGAGTGAACGATTGAAAAAAAATCACATAACATCGAAACTATTTACTTGTTGTATAGTAATATCGACTATAGTTACAAACAAGATTCATTCAAACTGTGGGACAGACAGGCCGACAGACACCCAACAATAATAGCTACAACAAACAATGACAATAACAAGCAAATACTAAGAATGAAATGAAATGCGCTAAAAAATGTGCAAACATTTTGTGTTTGAATTAAAAAAAAGGAGAGAAATAGACTTCGAAAGATGTTAAAAATCTTGTAGAACAGATGATGTAGCAGAAAGTGGTTGACAAAAGTTGACACACACCTAAGAACAAGCTATCGAGATTTATTGAGTGTTTAAACGGATTAAATATATTGAAATTATAAAAAAAAAATTCAATTTGTGCGGCAAAAGCTTATAATGTAAATTTGCCACGCCTCTTTTTGGAATTAATTTAGCCCCCTTATTTTGTAAAACACTTCACTACACTTAAAAATTATTTTCATACAAATTTAAGAAAAAAATTAAAAATTTTATATGAAAAATTTCTCATTCCAAGGTAAAGGGACTTACAAAATAAACCTCTTATCTGTTTCGGATGTACATTGTGCATTTCCCAGGAAAAACTTTTTGAATTTTGGTAATAGGTCGCAGTTATTTCATACGCTACCTGGTAAGTAGTTGTCATTACAATTGTCATTATTCTGAAAACCTCAATAAGTACTTGCTAGTAATGACCTCACTAAGTACTTTTCACTACTATTATTTTCAGTTATGAATATTTGCTTACTAATAATCAGCTAAATAACTACTTATTAGCTGACTTGTTTTCAGTACTGAATATTTACTTACTGGTAACTAGCTTCATAACTCCTTATAGGCTCTATTACCTAGCGCCAATTAAATAAAAACTAGTTATTTTTTGGATTCTAGTAAGTATATTGTAAGTACTTACAATTCAACTTACTGGTAGTTAAATAATAACTAGATATTTTGTGACTTCTAGTAAGTGTATTGTAACTACTGAATTCTGTGGACAACTCGAACAAAAATAAGTAGTTATTCAGCCGAAAAATAAGTAGTGTTTATATTTCTCCAACATTACTTGCTAACTTACCAGGTAAGTAAAGTTTTTGCTGGGTTAGTATAAAGTGTTTACATTTTTTAGAAAATACTGATTTAATTTAAAAATAGATTTTTAGCTTGATCTTTTATGGGTATTCAGTTTGACTCCTATTAAAAAAAACAAAGAGAATAACAAATATTTGTCGCGCCCAATAATACGAAAAGAAGGAAAAAAGTTTGAACATTTCTGAACATTTTTAAAAACTTATTTTATTTTTAAAATTTAAAATTGAATTGAATATAGTTGGTTAAACAACTTTTATTTTTCCATTCCTTTTTTTTTTGGCAGTCAATTTTGCTATTTTGTGGTCTGAAATTTGGTTCTTTTAAAGTTTTTGTGTTAAAAACTTGTAAACTTCCTCAAGCTTCAAAAGTTATTTTCGGAAATACAAAATTTATTATTAATTTATTTATTTATGACGTGCTAAATTCCCAATTTTTGTTTTTGAGAAAAATACTGAAATTTTTTGTTGTGGGAAATCAAGCAAAGAAAAGAAAAGAAAAGAAACGATTCGACTTTTAAATACATAAATACTTTTAATTACGTAAAATAATCCTGCATTCTTAGAAGGCAAAGAACTTATTATAAAAAAGATTTCTCTATAACGTGCCAAATTCCCAATTTTTATTTTTGATATATACACTGAAATTTATTGTTGAGGGAAAAACGAGCTTCTATGCGCATTTCACTGGTTGCTTAGGCCAGGTCGCCACGAAACCTTTTTCCAAAGACTTTAGAAAAATATTATACAAATAAAACTTTAAAGAGAATAAGACTTTTAAACACTCCGGTCATACTTGTAACAATATCAAAGCTTGAACAAAGCAACAACAATTAACAGTGAGTTTATCTTTTCTTACATGACCCTACAATTGGCTGTTTTTTCCGATTCGAATTGAGTTTTAAGTGGGTAAAAAGAAAAAACAAAATTTAAAAATAAATGGCTTCATTTTATGGTTTGCGTTAGACAACTGATCTGAAAGATACTATTTTAAGACCGATAATTGGGACGCACACAATCCAAGTACCCCTCAAGCCGGACGTTTTTGAAATTTTGTTTAAAACTTCGTTTTATTTAAAAGAAAGTTTTAAACAAAACTTTTTAAGTCCATTTTTTCCTTTTTTTAAGCTTAAAATACAAATTATTTCAGCAGGGAGGGTTCCATTAGTAATCAGGGAGACGCACCAGTTTCAGAAAATATGGAGTGCTATTAATAAAAAAAAAAAAAATATATATTTAAACGCATAAGAAGTTATTTAGGGATCTTCGAGAAGAATAAAGTGCATATAGTCAGTTCGTGATGTTACATGTGCTCTTGATACGGACAGACAATTAAAAAAATGTTGTGTATATTACCGGTGGAGGCGTGGGGCAGTGGTTAAAGTGCTTGCCTATAAAACCAAGCTCCTGTTCAAACATCATGGTTTTTCGAGTTTTAACCCCCCTCTGAACAATCCATTAAGAAGCAGAGTCAGGTTGCCGCCACCAGCTGGGGGTAAAAGGTAGAAATCAAAGAATATTAAAGTTCCCCACCACTACACCAAATACACGGAGTACGTTGTTTCTATTCGACGACAGATGGCAGCCACCTTATCCTAGGACCTGCTACAGCCGACTAACCATCTACATAGCTCGAATAGCATCCGATTAACGAAACTGATACAAGGCCAAATAACAATACATAATGGATCGGGGGTAATGGAGAAAAAATAAATATATTAGCGATCTCACGACCAAAAAGTTTGACAATTTATTAGACAAATGCAGTAGTCCGGGACACAAATAGAGAAGATCATGAAAAGAGAAATTAATTATAATTACCCTTGATTTAAAAAGGGAATAGTTGTTAATTATCACGGCCATCGAGTGGAGTGTTTATCAATTCGATCAGACTAAGTATTCGAATAATGCATTGCGCTACTAATACGGATTGACATTTAACATTTTAATAAGGCCGTTGACGATGGAACTTCTCAGGTAAATCTTCGAGACAAATAAGCAGCAGAATGACGATTAATGTCCGATGGCCTATCATTCCTTAGAGAAAGACTTAAGACAAAATGACTCTTACAAATACCGAGACAAACAAAAAATTCTGACGGCCTTCATACGTTTTTTCGCATAAGTCACGTAATAAAAGGCATTAAAACTTTGTCCTATCGCGAAAGCAATCATTGTCTATTTTAAAGGGCGCTTATTGGTATTGAAGAGAAGTGGGAGGCTCGAAAGCTTCCTCAAACCTATCGGTCCAAACAACCAAAAGGACCCTTAATTATTTAACGTGCTACTCCACTCTTTTAGAAAAATAATGAAAGCTGCGAAAATCAAGTGTAAAATTTTCTGTCAATTTCTCTTTTGGTAAACTGTTTGGCAAATTTTCTTACACACTGTTTTAGTTCAAGTATCTGATGTATATAATGTTTGTTGCATGTAGTCGACAATATTTTAACGCATTTGGCAAGTGGTTTTAAATCATAATGCCAGCTTGTTATCCAGCTGATGATGCTAAAAGAAAAATGCATACAGGAATAAACATATAATGGGATATATAGTCGTATAAACCAAACCATAAGCGACCATAGAATAATGGTTGCCAAAAAAAAAAAAAAGAAAAAAATATTTACGGTGTGAATGTTTCGCTAAAAGATGAGGCTGCTCTTGAACTGCGACGACTGCCGTTGATGTTGATGTTAAACGATGCCAAAGTCATGATTCATATGCCGTTAGTTTTTCAAACTGCTTCTTTTTCTAGTTTTTTAGTTTAACCCTCTTAAAAATGTTCGAAGCCCTGTAAAGCCGCAAAAAAACTTTAGAATTTTGATTTTTTTCTTTTTTAACTCAACACACGATTTTGAGAGCATGAAAATGGTCGAATGGTCTGTTTTGTATTCTAATATTCTGCTTTTTTTTTCTTCCTGCATTTTCTTTCCATTTCATGGAACAAATCATTTTTAACACTTTTTTACACGCAGTAGCCTTTTTTCATAGAGTGAATTACGAAAAAAATCTTGACTTTTTTTTTGTAGACTGTTTGCAACTTTGTTGTATAATAGTTTTTCGTTGTTAGTTTTTTTTTTCGTTGCATATTTGTCGTTTCGAGTACGTGTTAAACAATTTGTAAATAATGCAGGTGTTTGTCCAAGAAATCAACTAAATCATCAAATATTATCCATCTCTTTAGTTCGCTATCGTCAACTTCATCATGGTTGTCACCACCATCATCATCAGTTTCGTCATTTGTCTACTCTCATATTCTTGTTGAATTTATGACAAAATGTCTTGTTTAGTTTAAAAAAAAGAACTTAAAAACGTGCTGATGAAAATTTGTTTAAAACAAATATGAAAATATGATTAAACATTTTGTAAAGAAAAAAACTTCCGTGTATAAAAAAAATCAATATGTAAAAGAAAAATTAGTAGGAAAGTGCAACTTTTGCACGTCTGGCTGACAAAAGGCGACAAACTTATTGGTAAAATGTTCTTTAGCAAACACTTTTTGCTATAAAATACTGTAACGAGAGGGATTTGCTTACTAAAGTTTTCTTTAGAAACACTTTTTTTATGCAAAAACTTTTCTATTAACAAAAATTACTATGAAGTTTCCTATGAAAAACCTTTTGGATAATATAGTTTTCTTAAAAGAAAAATGTTTTTCGTTATCGAAAAACTTTCGGATAATAAAGTTTTCTATTGTAAAACTTTCGGATAATTAAGTTTTCTATAAAAAAAAACTTTCGGATAATAAAGTTTACTATAAAGAAATTATCGGAAAATAAAGTCTTACATAGCAAACGTTTCGGATTATAAAGAGCTCTGAAGAAAAACTTTTAGACAATAAAATATTCTATAAAAAATTTCATTTAATAATCTTTTCTATAAAAACTTACAAATAAAAATGTTTACTATAGAAATTTTTTTGGATAATTAAGTTTTAAGTTTTCGAATAATTAAGGTTTCTATAGAAAAACTTTCGAATATTAAAGTTCTCTATAGAAAGTATCGGATATTAAAGCTTTATATAGCAGAACTTTCGGATTTCGAAAAGTTGTAAAGAAAAACTTTTAGATAACAAAATTTTCTATAAAAAAATTTCGGATAATAAAGTTTTCTATAAAAAATTTCAAGTTAAAAAAAAAAAATAATAGAAAATTCAGGCTCAAGTTCACTAAATTTAATTCTCATTAAATTATTCTTTTGAACAGCCTGATTAAAAAATAAAAATTTGGATAAAAAACCATAAAACTCTTGGATAGCAAACTTTTTTTTTTTTTTTTTATGGAAAACTTTCGGATAAAAAAGTATTTTTTTTAAAAAATTTTTGTTTTATTCCTTCATAAAATCGTTCGGTTATAAAAGTTATATATAAACAAACGGTCTTCTATATATTTTGTAATCCTGGGAAGTTGAGTATTTTCCTCAAATTTTTCTTTTCGCCCTCATGTTTTCAAAGCCCTGTCTCTATAAATCAATTTGTTTAACCGTCTGCCACCAATTCAATATTTATTAAATACTCTTTTTGTACTTATTTTCATTTCATATTTAATTTTTATAAAAAAATGGAGAATTAAATTTTACATTTTTTAGCCTTAAGTACAAATTTTAACGCAACAAAACATGAAATTGAATTTCAAATAAAAGTCAGGGTTTTTCTCTTGTTTATTTTGTCATATTTAATAGAGAAAAACAAACACATTTAAACAATATTCTTTTTTGTTTCTATTTCAGATACAAATATTAAGATACACACTCACGCACGAACAGATATAAAGCTGCAAGTGCCACTTGGTGCATGTATTTTCTTTTGGCCTTTGGGTAAGTTTTTCGTTTAGTTTTTCCATTTGAAATAGAAGAAAAAAATAAAGAAAAACACAGCGTTAGGCTTAATACTATAAAATACACCAGGAGGAACTTCAGGTATGAAATATGAAAGAAACATGTGATTGAGAGCAAGAGGCTATGAGTAGAACTTCTTTAAAAAATATGAACTACAAAACATTTGTTTAAAACCCTTAATGGTCATGAACTGTCTTGCATCTCTGAACGATCTGGATTAACACAACGAATTGAATTTGTCTTGGTTACCCGGCCATGAGAGCCATATGGGCAAACAGGGGCGCTCGTCGCCCATTTATAGGCCCTGAGCCTTTCGTCGGCGTCCCTGCCGATCACATTAAAGGGATGTCGCAAACATGGTACGAACGTGAATTCCTTCACACATGGACGTCCATTTCTGGATTAAGACAGTCCAAAAGATTTGTGACTCTGTCCCGTAGCAGGGCAAGAATGCTACTTATTCTTGAGAAGGGGGAACTTAGGCTACTTGTGGTCCTATTTCGGGGCATTGCGGTCTCAGATACTATCAACATATAATGGGTAATATTGGTACCAAGATATGCAGATTGTGAGGTTGATGACGAAACTGCGGAACATCTCTTTTTCTGCAAATGATGGGCCCAACTGAAATCTACGATATTTCACCGGACAGGGTGATATGCTTTTTACGCAGCCTGAACCTGACATGGTGATATACACAGGCTGCACAAAAGATTCTCTGGATGGCGGTGCGTATGCCGTCTTTATATCTATCTATCTTAACCCTTAATGGAAAAACTTGCTAAATGCCTAATTTTGGAAGGAAACCCATTTGTAATTATTTACATATTACCTTTATTATTTTCCTTTTTTAAAAATTGTTTGCTGGGTTTTCATTCTATTACTAACGATATACTATATTGCCAAAGAGACACTTAAGCCAGTAAAATATCAAGTGTACCATAATGTAGTAAATCTTAAATATATGAAGGAATCCACCATAAATAAGACCCAAAAGAACTACTTCTGCTGCCTCTGTTGTCTTAATCTCAATGTTCTGAAACAAACAGCAGAATCATACCAAACAGTTAGACTAAAAAAGTTCATGAACACACATATTTTAAATGCATTTGTTTAAGGACAGTCAGTTAGAGGAGTGAAATCTTTTAAATTGCAAATTTTCATTAAGACAAATTTTCGCATATTTAAGTTTCGGACAACACAGTTTTTTATAAAAACCAATGTTGGATAATAAAATGTTCCATAGAAAACCTTTCGAATATTAAAAAAAAACCTTTTGGTGAAAACAAGTTTTCTATTGAAAATGTTGTAATAAAAAAATTATTCGGATATTAGAGTTTTCTATAGACATGTTTGAATAAAATTTGCTAGTAATTTTTTCGATATAAATTTTCTATATAAATTTTTTGTCCGGATAATTAATTTTTCTTAAGAAAAATTTTGCGTAATAACGTTTTCTATGGAAAATTTTGAATAATATAATTTTCTAAAATTTTTTTTTGGAAATTAAATATTTCAATAAAAATATTTTGTTAATGAACGTTTGCAATAGAAAATCTTTCAGATAATAAAGTTTTCTATAAAAAATATTTTAAATAAAAGAGTCTATCTAGAAAATATTTCTGATAATAAAGTTTTCTCTTAAAAGCTTTTTGGATAAAAAGATATTCTTTTAAAAATTTTATAATAGTTTTCTGCAAAAAAATCTTAAAGGTAAAAACAAAATACAAATTATTGTCAAATTTAACCATAACATGTTTAGAGGCAACCATAATATGGTTATGGCAATATGGAAATGGAAAATACTGCGGATAGTAAAGTTTTCCATAGGAAATCATTCGGATAATAAAGTTTCCTACAGATTATTTTGAATAGTATTTTCTAGAAATTCTTTCGATTAACAAAGTTTTGTATAGAACTTTTTTTGCTTGATAATAATACTCGTATATCGTTCGGATAATAAAGTTTTCTAAAGAAAAATTTTTGAGTAATAAATTTTTCTATGGAATTCTAAAGAAAATTTTTCGGATAATATTTTATCTTTTAGAAAATCTGTATAAAGTTTATACAGAATAGTTTACGGATAATTAAGTTTTCTATAGTAAATATGTTGGACAATAAAGTTTTACAATAAAAATCTTTTGGATAATAAGGTTTTTTTTGGATAATCTTTTTTAAAATAAAGATTTCTGAAGAAAATATTTGAAATAAGAGATTATCTAGGATTATTATTCGTAAAGTGAAATTTTTTTATAATGAAATTCTCTAAAGAAATTCTTTCAAATAATAAATTTTGCAAAGAAACTATTACGGATAATAAATTTTTCTATCAAATAATGACGTTTCCACAGAAAATCTTGCGGAAAATTAAATTTTCTATAGAAAATCGTTTGGACAATCAAGTTTTTTTACTAAAATCTTTTGGATAATGATCTTTTCTGTGGATATTAATTCATGTAGCAAAGTTCTCTATTGTCTATTAAATAAAAGATTATCTTTAGAAATTTTTTGCGGATAAAAATATTTTTCTTTCAAATAATAAAGTTAGCAAAGAGAATCGAACTGATAATTAACTCTTTAACAGAAATTCACTCATATAAAAACATTTTCTATAAAAATACTTTTGGATAATTAAGTTTTCTATAAAAAAAACTTTTGGATTATAAGGTTTTCTTAATTAAGACTTTCGGATAATAATGTTTTCAATGGAAAATCTTTCGATAATAAAGTTTTCTATAGAAAATCTTTCGTACGAGAGAGTTTTTATAGAAAATATTTCTCTTAAGTTAGGTTAGGTTCCATGGGCAGCCATCGAGAGACAGCACACTTGGGTCCTTTAGCGGTCCCTTTGTGATACCCAGCTTCCCTTAATAAAGTTCATCTTTCTCTTAATAAAGTTCCGAATAGAAAATCTTTTATTTAATCAAGTTCTTTATAGAAATTGTTATGTTTTTTAATGTGTTCCATAAAAAAAATCTTTTTTTAATAAAGTTTCTGCAGAAAATCTTCTGTTTGATAAAGTTTGCTATAGAGAATTTTTCGTTTTATAAAGTTTTCTATAATTAATCTTTCGTTTAATAATGTTTTACTTAAAAATGCTGTTTTAAAATAAAAATATTAAAAAAGTTTCACACGGAATGACAAACTTAGTATACCCTTTTCACAACTAGTTGTGGTGGAGGGTATAAAAGGAGAGCACGCTTTCGATTAATGTTTAATCTTATATAATTTTGAAGAATTCATTATTTTAAAATACACTCTTAACAAACTAAACCACCTATAAAAGTATGTGAAGTACAACCAAGTATCTTTATACAGTATGTACAACATATTTGTAAAATAGTAACTACATTACACACATTTTCCTACATTTCACATAGATACTCTTATATAAAATATATGTGAATATGTGGTGATCTATAAAAATTTGTTTTTACAAAACAGTAAATCTTTAAATAGAAATATAAAAAAAAATGCTCAAAAAGCCATAAGAGAACTCTAGGGAATATACTATACATGGCCTTTAGGGCCATACCTCTAGTTAAACAAACTCGTACAATAGAAATACTTTACGTTCTTTTCACAGGAGTATTGTTAAAAGTAACAAAAACTAGAGAGGGGGAGAGGGACATGTTTAAACAATATTTTAGTAAGAAAATATTCTAAACTAAGACCAAAGAAGGTTTGCTTAACATTTGGAAAAGCGAGACAAATGTTTTAAATATTTTTAAGGAAATGCTTCTTTATGGGTTAACTTCCCCTGACTTTGTACTTTAGAAACTCATTGAATATAACATTTAATAATTTCTTCTTTGGAAAAAAAATATCAAAAAGAAGTTTATTTTTAATTTTCAATAATTAATCTGGTTTTTGGTTTATAAAGTAGTGAACAAGGCTTTGGTTGCTAGTGAGGCAGGACAATTTCTTTTCAACACCTTGCAAATTGTAGTTTTAGGGAAATTGCTTTATATTTTATTACTGTGTTTTTAAATCATATGGATGGATATTCCTACTTGTAGTATGTTAAACAAGGTTTCAAAATCTTATGGGAAGTCAAGGATTACTTGCGAAATAAATGTGAGAGTATGAACATAAAGATTTATTTTTATAACAAAAAGAACTACTAAGTATTTGTTATTGCTCTATACAGTTTATAATATTGCCCTGGCATACCATTATGTTTTTCTTTCTTTTTTTTGTTATATTGAACAAACATTTGTAATAAATCAAGTCAACGTGATGTGTTGCAGTTTTAGGAATTTAAATATGGACTATGACAATGAACAAGAATGCGTTGGATTTTATAAATTTTAAATTAAAGGTGTCAGGATTAAGGGAGTATTTTTAAATTTAATGCTTATATCACTAATTAGGAACTTTACCCTCTGAAAATGATCCTTCGAACTAAAACTTTTAGCAGTTTTTTAGTAATTATGGTTTAAAAGTTACCTGCAAATATAAAAAAATAAATTTGGAATTAGTAATTGTTAAAAAAGTCACAATATAAAACTTCTTTCTAAAATTTCTAAAAAAAATTGTTCCTTTAATAAGTTCTTCTATAAGAAAATAAAAAAATCTTTTGGATATTGAAGTTTTCAATAAAAATCTTTTAGCTAATAAAGTTTTTTCTAGAATATTTCTGTGGTTTTCATGGTCAATCGCGTATGTTCATTTTTTGATTTTGAGATGTTGATGCCATATTCTATATTTTTTGAAAAATTATGGACCAATTTCGATTTTTTAACATAATAACCAAATTTGAAAAGTTCAATACCTAGCCCAATGGTTTGATCTAGATGGGGTTTTCTGCTCTCCTGAAAAAATGATTTTAAGACAAATGCGGTTGCCCATGAAAACCACTTATTTATCGGTTTAAAAGTTTTATTGTTTTCGTTTATAAAAGTTTTCTTTTGTTCGGTTATGAAGTTTTCTGTAGAAAATTTTTCTTCTTAAAATTTTTAAAATTCAAACATTTTCTATAGAACATTTTTCGGATATAAAAGTTTTCTTTAGAACATTTTTCGGTTATAAAAGTTTTCTATAGAATATTTTTCGGTTATAAAATTTTCAATAGACATTTTTTCGGTTATAAATGTTTTCTATAGAACATTTTCGGTTCTAAAATTTATCTGTGAACGCCGTGAATAGTTCACGGACAGGTTGCCCAGTCTAGTTTCGATTGTAACCACAAAATCTCTTCACTAGTCTGGGCAACCTGTCCGTGAACGCCTGGGTTCAAAAAAATCCCAGCGCAGTCAAGAATGTAAAAATTATCAATAAAAATTTTAATTAATTTCATGTTGTAAAAATTCCTGTCTTCATAAAAAATAATTTAATGAAAATTAAATTCAATGAACTTAAGCCTAATTAAAAATATCTAAATTTGGATTAAAAACCATTAACAGTTCAATAAAATAACCACAATACTAATATTTATCTATATATTTCGTTTTTAAATGATTTTATAGAACATTTTATGGTTATAAAATTTTCTATATACATTTTTTCGGTTATAAAAAGTTTTCTATTGAAAAATGTTCGGTTACAAAAGTTTTCTATTGAAAATTTTTGCGTTATAAAGGTTTTGTATAGAACATATTTCGGTTATTAAAGTTGTCTACAGAAATTTTTCTGGTTAAAAAAGTTTTCTACAGAAAATTTTTCGGTTAAAAAAGTTTTGTATAGACAATTTTTCGATTGAAATAGTTTTCTATAGAAAATTTTTCGGGTAAAAAAGTTTTCTATGAAAAATTTTTCGTTTACAAAAGTTTTCTATAGAAAATTTTTCGGTGACAAAAGTTTTCCTAAAAAATTTTTGGTTACAAAAGTTTTCTATTTTTCGTTTACAAATGTTTTCTATAGAAAATTTTTCGGTTAAAAAGTTTTCTAAATTTTTCGGTTAAAAAAGTTTTCTATGGAAAATTTTTCGGCTATGGACCACAAATTTCCGCAGATCATTTATTAAAACAAAAGCTACTACAAGCGTTTTAAAAAGTTACTTAATAATTGCACTCACAGTAAAATATACCAAAGAATGCTTCAAAAAGTCAAAGAAATTTTTCAACGAAAGGCGTGGTTGGAATTTTAACATACACTTGCCATATAAATCCACTTCCTTATGATGAAGTAATTGCTAATATCCTTCAAAATATAATCAATTAATGTTTTAATTAAGCCATTTACAAATCTATTCCATTTTTTTTATTGGCAGAAAATCAAAAGCACTTTATCCCCTGCCTTCAAGCTAAAAATTATAAAAAAAAACCCATTTAAAGCAACAAATTAAATTATGAATTGCTAAACAGGAAAAAACGGAGTAACTTGTACTTTAACATGACATCAATGATGATGTGACTGACAACCCCTAAACCTTAAATCGTTAAACAAGAGGAAAAAAGAAATAATTCCAATCAAATCTGGTTACAAGTGTTACCTGATTTTCCTTTTAATGTAAAACATCTTCAAAATCTGTTACATACAAATATTTTTAGATTAATTTTCGTAAATGAAATATTGACAAGACTTAATGACAAGATTGACATACAACTTTTTTTCATTTTAATTTAGCAACATTTTCATGATTTTTTTTAATATAATAAGGGAACAGTTTTATTACTTTAATTTTTACTTTCCAAAAAGGTAAAAATTATGCTCTTAGTGCTTTTTTCCTCTTTTCATTCTGAGTCTAATCTAATTAATTTTGGAAACGTGCCTAAAACACAAACTTGAACATTTTTTTTTATATAATTATGGGAGTAAAACAGTATGAGTCTTGGGTTTTTTTATTTGAATTATTTTCTTATGATTCGTTTAATTTGCTAAAAATTTGTAAACAGAAAATTCTTTAAAAAAGAAAAAACAAAACAACTAAGATTCAGGATTATTTGATGTGAAACCCTTAATTAAAGATTATTTACGGAAAAATAGAAAATATTAAAGATTTTTTTTATAAAAAAAAAAATTATACAATAAAAGATTTTGCATAGAAAACTTTAGCAAGCAAGAAATTTTCTATTAAAAACTTTATAAGACGAAAGATTTTCTATAGCAAACTTTATAAAACGAAAGATTTTCCATATAGAATTATATCAAACGAAAAAAATGTTAAATAGGGGTTTTTTTAATAGCATGAGAACTTAAAATGATAATACAAGACCGAAATGTTTATGGCATTACATTTTTTTTTAATATAATATGGTAGATATATGATATGATACTTTTTTTTTAATATTAAACAATTTGCTTTAGTAAACTGGAACATTTTTACAAACGAAAGATTTCATACAGAAAAATTTTTCTAATCGAATGATTTGTATAGAAAAATTTTAAAGGTAATTATTTTTCCATAGAAAAAATAGATTTATATAAATAGTTGTAATTACCGAAGGAATTTTTTTTTTTGGAAACTTTTATTAACGTAAGATTTGATAAGAAAACTTTAATAACCAAAAGATTTCTGTATGACCGAAAAATTTTTTATAAAAACTTTTAAATCAAAAAATTTCCTATAGGCAACTTTAGCAACCAAAAAATTTTCTCTAGAAAAACTTTTATAACTTAAAAATTTTTTAACCAAAAAGTATTCTAAAGAAAACTTTTATAAACGTAAAATTTTTTATAAAAAACATTCATAAACGAAAAATATTCTATTAAAAACTTTTATAACCGAAAAATGTTCTATTAAAAACTTTTATAACCGAAAAAGTTTCTATAGAAAACTTTTATAACCGAAAAAACTTCTATAGAAAACTTTTAAAACCGGAAAATTTTCTACAGAGAACTTTTATAACCGAAAAACTTTTTATAGAAAACTTTTACAACCGAACAACTTTCTATAGAAATTTTTTATAACCGAAAAACTTTCTATAGAAAACTTTTATAACAGAAAAACTTTTTATAGAAGACTTTAATAGCCAAAAAATTTTCTATAGAAGACTTATAGCCAAAAAAATTTTCTATAGTAAACTTTTATAACAGAAAAACTACAGAAGACTTTAATAGCCAAAAAATTTTCTATAGAAGACTTATATGCAAAAAAATTTCTATAGTAAGGTTTTATAACAGAAAAATTTTCTATAGAAAACTTTTATAACTGAAGGGTTTTCTATAGAAAACTTTTGAATCCGAAAGGTTATGTATAGAAAACTTTTATAACCAAAGGTTTTCTATAGAAAACTTTTATAACTAAAAATTTTCTAAAGAAAAATTTTGGAACCGAAAGATTTTGGATAGAAATCTTTATTAAATGGAATATTTTTCTTTTTAAAATTTTTAAGCAAGAAAATATTTTTACAGAAAACTTTTTTACACAGAAGAAAATAAGAGTTTTTAGCCGACAGTATTTTTTGTAGAGTTCTCCTTTTAATCAAAAGAGTATTAAAATAATTAAAGTAGTAATTAAAAAAGTTCTAAAAAATATATTGCGTTCATTTTTCTTTCAATTTTTCTCAAGGCCATCCATTAATCATTTCTTTTAGCTAAGAAATAATATTTAATTATCTAAGGAAAAAAATTCTACTCTATATATTGATTTATTAGACTAGCAAACAATTACACTATTTCTCTTTAGCTTTTTAGAACCCTGCAGCGTTGTTGTTTTTTTTTTTTTTATTTAAACTCAAACATAAAAGCAATGAAAAAGTCTAAAAAGTAAAACGTAAATTATGGTTCTCATGCTCTTCTTACATAAAGATTTGGTTAAACCTTTAAACTTTTCGTTTCATTCTAGAAAAAAAAAAAAAAATTAAAAAAAAGTGAAATTTCAAAAACAAGTTATAATTATTTTAAAACTTTCGATTTTAAAACCCGATTTTTAAAAAGAGATATTTTGTTTACTTTTATCTTTTCAAAGTTCTAAACACTTTCATTTTACATAATTGTTTTAAACAAATACCTTATTAAGTTAAAATTATTTATTTTTTATTTAAATTAAAACCGTTTTTGAATAAATGTTATTTCGCTTGTTTAATTGTGTTTTACCTTAAAAGTTACAGTAACTAAAAATAAATAAATAAATTTTTCGACTTCAACTTAAGTTTTGCTATCAGATTTTAACAAACTCGTTTTAAGTTGTTTTTGGCTTTTTCTCATTCTATTTCAGTTTTTTTTGGTTTATGAGTTTATTTACAATTTTGTTTAACAAATATTTTGTTTTTATTAAAAAATTAAAAAAAAAAAAAAAAAAAAAAAAAAAAAAAAAAAAAAACATTTGATATATTTTATTGAGTTTTAAAAGCATGAGTTTTATTAGATACAGATTATTAGAGAAATCTATGAGTTTAAAGAAAGAAAAATGTTAATTTAATGACCGTTTTTATTGGACATATATTTAGCTGTTAAGTGCATCTATAAAAATTTGAAATAATACATTCCAAGGCTTATGTAATGAAAATTATATGAAACAAAAAATTTTCGTTAGAAAACCTTTTTATACAAAAAAGAAATCGTTTTTAATACCCTTCACAACAGGTGGAAAGGGTATATCCCAGTCAGCATTTTTTGAAATTATTGATCATATTCGAGTCTTTTTTGACTCCTCTGCGCGATTTAAATCATTTATGCGCTCGGTTTTGATTCGAAAATGACTGTTAATTCGGGAGAAAATGGTACCCCACCCGCGACTCTTCGGACCCGTGACTCGCGTTTCTGATCAATAACGACTCATTTTCGAGACAGTTTGTACTAGTACTAAACATTACATTTTTATGTTAAGCTCGTTTTTTATTGAGGTTTGCCATTCCTTTTGAATATTCTACATTATGGATCTTAGACTCTATAAAGTGTAGTTGAGCATCGATTATCCGGCATAGTCGAGACCGGAGGCATTTCGGGTAATCGATTTTACCGCTCAATTTAGGAAAAGTTTTGCACTCGTTTTCGTAATGTTTTGTTTTTGTTTAAGCAATATACACACTGACAAGATACGAGTACATACCAATTAATTTTTAATTATTACTTATTTAATTATTGAAGAAGATCATTAACTGCTTGTTCATCTATTTCCAAACGAACAGTTCGTTCGCTTAACTTACATTTAAAACAAAAACAAATTATGAAATATTGTTTCTGTTTTACATATAATTTAATCGAACGGAGTATTTGTTCGAAATCGATGAACACACGTAGACATGTTTAACATGTTTAAATATGATCACCACCAAAAAAACTATTTTTAAAGAAAATTTTGAACATATTAGGTTTAATTTTACCATATTATTGTCACCGACAACCATTTTATTGTTAAATTAATCCTACATCAAGAAGCCACAACCATATTATGGTTGCCTCTAAACATGTTATGGTTACATGTGACAATAATTTGTTTTTAATTTAACAATAGTATTTTCCTCTTTTCTAAGAGCAACATGCTATTGTTGAAAACCAGCCTTCATATTATAAGTGTTAAACATATTTTAGTTATTATTAACCAAAATATGTTCGGCGGCAGCCATAATATCGTTGTGCCTTCTTGATGGAGGAGTAATTTAACCATAATATGGTTGTTAATGACAATATTTTTGTTTAAATTATCCCTAATATGTTTACAATTTTATTTAAAAATAGTTGTGTTGGAGGTGACCATATTTAAACATGTTTTTTCTCTGGATGCAGGTAGTTAATGTGTTTTGTTTCCTCATCTTAACCTGTATATTTACTGCCAAAGGCTTCTCTTTTGCACGGTAGATTTGAATTTCAGATTGTTCTGTAGTGTGTGGAGATGCAAAATTTTCAATAAAGTTTTGCAAGGTGCTGGATGAATTTAAAGCTTATTTTGCCAAAATAGATACATGATTTATAATCCCGGATAATTGAGGAAATAATTGTGATTCGATTGAAATAAAAAAATCTTTCTATCCGAATAATTAATAACCCCGATTAATTGAATCACGGATAACCGATGCTCAGCCGTATTTTTTCTGGGTTCTTATAAGTATCGAAGCTGTTTAATTGATGTTCTTCTGACAAAATGTCCATGTGTATGTCGAAATGGGGCTTCCGAGGAACTCAGAAACGACAGGTTCTATGTAACATGCACTCCGTTAATGTTTGCTTTAGCGAATTCAACCTGATCGGTAGACGAGCTTCTGAGATATGAACAAAAAAAAAAAAAAAAAAAAAAAAACACGGGAAAAATGTGGGCGGGATATATATCTAAATAAAAGTAAGAGGAAAATTGTCCAAATTTGGTGCACATATCTGGGTTATCAATACACAATACTCGTCAAGAATGAAAGTTATTGGATTAGTGGGTGTCGCACTTCCGTCTATTCCGTGTCGCACGGCCGTCTTTGTGTGTGATGCATAAAAGCCACTTCTATTAAATCAAATTTGTTTAAGATTAAGATAAAAGCATATACATAATTATTTAAATATATAATTATTTAAATATTTTTATAAATTTTATTGTTATGTATGTACATTCAATGGCAAAGCGTTGGTCGGTTTCTAATTGATTATCTTGCAACTACCTTAATGTCTGCCAGCAACAAAATTTAGAAATAATAAACTATTTCAAATTTATGTTTGTTTTTAGAATAATGTTACAAACGTTATCAGAAAACAGGCTGCCATGTCATTAACGGCACATTATGTGACAATTCTATAACAAATAACCTAAAATGAGTGCTAAATAACCGCCCACTTGTCAAAATCTTATTGATAGTATTATGTTCTTTTTTATTTCATTTAATACAATTTAATAATTGGCATTGAACTTTGTTATAAAAATAAACTTTTTCTAAATTTATAAGCAAAGTTGCATTATATGGATTTTTTTTTATTCCTACAGTTTGTCATCGCAACTGTCATGTTAAAAATGTGTTTTGTTACAAACCAAAAGAGTATCTATTGTATTTGCTCCTACTCCTCCTCCTCATATCCATCATAAGCCCAAGAGTAAAGTCAAGTCACTTAACAAGGTACTTGTCTCGACAAAAAATAACAACAACAGGGCTTTAAAAAACCGCAAGTGCTGTAACATAATGATGACAAACAGCTAACACCAGCAACATTCTAAGCAATACGACTATTTTCCATAGGACACAACAATCTTTTGGTATTCCACATTCCAAACATTAGAGGAAGAGTCAAAAGAGGAACAAGAAATAACAACATAAACACTTAAGTGAAGTCAACAACATTCTTATGGTTGGAAAATAAAGAAAATTTCTTTAGTCCTTTTTTATTAACACAAACACAAGAAAAACAAACTGCAGCTACTTTAATAACCCATAATTCAACAACACAGAATACAGTGTTTGGCTTGGTATAAAAAACCGTAAAATCATAAAAACGAAATTGTTAAAAGGAGAAGGAAATAACAATAGCTTAAGGACGGACAGACAGACAGTCAGTCAAGCAGACAGACAGACGGAAGGAAGGATGGATGGAAGTAAGAACAAAAGCCTTCTGCTAATGACAAATATCTGTTATGCCGCTAAATTTAATTTCAAAAAAGTGCAAATTTGTTGTAGAGTGTTTGTTTTATTTTCTTAATAAAACAACATGTAGGATATACTATGAAACTCAAAAGTTAAAACAATAAGGATATTCAGCGGATTCAGCAAAAGTACTTTAAAAGAAATAAAGACACCCTTAAAACCAAAGCTTTTTTGTTACAGAAATATGGGGCCAAATCATCGCATTCGTGATCGAATGACTTTAACCGAAATCTTACTTTTCCTCACAGAAAAAAATTTGCCCCCAATTAAAGCATACATCAAAAATAAAATCAGTTTTAATTAAAAATTTAATCAAGTCGATTAAACGTTTAATCAAGTGAATTAAACGTTTAATCATTACTATTTATTTGTTTACTGGTGAAAATTATTAGTACCAATTCAACTTTTCATTCACCTGATTAAACGTTTAATAATGTTGATTAAACTTTTAATTAACACTGATTTTATTTTTGATTAATGCTTTAATTGGTGCAAAATTTGTTTCTGTGTTAATCGCCGTACTCTACATCGAATAGCTTGAGTTGAGTAGTCGATCGAATAACTTCTCTCGAAATGTCATTCATACCCAACTGTTTTTTGCTTTGCTTTATTTAAAACTAAGTAATATTATTTTTTGTATATAATATATTTAAAATAAAAAATGTTTTTTTTAACAAAAAGTAAAAAAAATAAATTTTTTTTTGCAACAAGTACCTTAAAAAATTATTTTAGCAGAAAGTATTCTTTAGACATACAAAAACAGTTTTTCAAGCAAAAAAAGTAAATTTTTTTTAGAAAAAAGGTAAATTTGTATGCAAAAAAAGTACCTATTTTACAAGAAGTTTTTTCTTTTGTTAAAAATAATTTTTAATACAATGTTACGTTTTTATTTCAAAAGTACAAAATTTGGTGCAGAAGTATATTTTTAGTACACAAGAACATATTTTTTACAAAAGTTTTTAATCAGTACGAAAGTACCTTTTTAGTAAAAAAATATAATTTTAGCATAAAAATACATTGATTAAATACTTTAATAAATGTAACTTAAAGTTGTTTATATACGACATTTCTTTTTATAAATAAAAATGATGTATTACGAGCTCGAGGCCAATAGCACGGCTGTCAGATTTGACGATTAATCGTAATTTTGGCGATTTTGGGTACAAAAATTGTCTATTGACGATTAGACGATTTAAGCCCCAAATTTGACGATTTCCAAATGACAAATTTTATACAAATTTACAAATGTTTCAAATATATTTTCACATTTTATTTTAGCTTCTAAGATACTTTCATTTATTTGACTGGCTGTAATTTTCCTGATGCATATTTTTAAGAGTTCTATTTGTTTAGTTAGTACTGTTTTCTTCCATCCATTTTACAAAACATAAATGAAGACTTAAGCACTGTAGCACGATTTTCGACGTGATATTTCTTGGTTTATTTTATTTTCTAATGAATGCCAATACCTTTGCAAAAAATTTTGATTGTGGCCATTTAAATGACGATTTTCAGCTAAATAAAAAAAATGTAATGCTAAATTTAGCTTCAAAATTGTCATTTAGCACTTGGCATTTTATTTAGCATTTTTATAAATTGTTTTAAGTTTTTTAGCATTATTTCAAAAATTTTGACGAATAGTTTTATCGATTTTACTTAAATTTTTTTTATAAATTATAATAAATTTTGACTAAAAATGAAATTTCGTATGAAAATGGATAATTCTTATGTTAAGAAAGGGAATATTAGACATGCCCTCTTCATGTTGATTGTAAAAAAGTACTTGCCCTTTGAAATTACGATTTAAAGTGCAAGGATATTTCCCTTTGTATTTGGATAAAAATTCTAATATTTAAATGTTTAAAAAAAATTTTTGCTCTAAATTGCTGAAAAATAGTAATTTTAGAACTTAAACTATAAGAAATAAAATTATCTAAACAATTTCATATAGCATAAAAATTAAATCGGGTAAATTTTGCACGTATCGGCGGTTTGCGGGCCCCCTAAATTTAAAGTTAAATCTCAACTACCTGTGCTACATATTTATACGTATCCAATGTTTTGCTTGGTTAAATATAACCATTTATTACAATTTCCTTAAAAAAATAAGTCAGTAAAATGTATTTAGTTTCGAATAAAATATCATACTGGTAATACTTTTATAACAAAAATCTTTAAAAAAATGTTAGCATTTTTTTTAATTATATTTAGCATTTTTTGGCCATGTCTAGTGCCAGATTTAGCTGTAAAATTTTTTAAGATCTGATCACACTGTATTTCAATAATAAGTTTCTAAGCTAAAATTTTTATTGCAATTTCAAAAACAGGCAGAATATATTAAAATTTTATTAGCAACGGAAACTAAAAATAACAATTCATTTTCAAAACTTATTAAAAGATAGTGGGTTTTTTATAATGACGATCTTGGTGACGATTAAGCTTAGTCAATTTTTTCCTCAAAATGTGGCGATTTTTGACCAATTTTATCTGGCAGACATGGCCAGTAGGGAAAATCAACTTTATTTTTATTTGGTGCCGATATTTCGATACCCTTGAGTATCATCATCGTCCTCGAGCTCGTAAAAAAAGCATTTTTATATAAAAATAAATTTTTTGGAGAGCTTTTAATTACAAAAAGAAGAGATTTTAATAATAAAATTCAATTCTTATTTTTGCAAAAATTTCCTTTAGTACAAGAATAACATTTTAATACTAAAGTACCTTTTTACTACAAAATTTTCTTTTGGTACCAAGGTTAACTTTTACTACAAAAAAAAAATAGATTTTGGTTGCAAAATAGTTTGTTAACAAATTACTATTTTAAAAAGAGTACTTTTTAAGGACAAGTGTAGCTTTTCGGTATAAAAATAATTTTTTTTGGTTAGAAAATTCATTTCAGTTCATAACTATGTTGTCTAAACATTACAAAATATCTCAAAACAAAAAAAAAAAATTAAGAATCACCGTACACCCTATTTTTTGCAAGGCAGCTTTTTTTCTCAAGAAGGCCAATACTTCACCAATGACTTCAATTATCATGTTCGAGTATTTTATCACCAGATCTCTGTTTCCACCATCCTATTGGCAGAAAATTAAAGCTCGCAAAAATCATTAGGAAATATTTCTATAATTCCTGCAGAGGAGTCGGCATTTACAATCGGATATATAAGTATGATGGAATTAAATCGTATTTTTTTATCCCTTTTGCATCTCTAACCCGTTAACTTTGAGAGTAACTAATACGTTGATATGATCAGTTACACTAAATTCGAATTGACTGAGCCGCCATGCTTGCACTCCCATACGCCATACCAGTTGAAAGCATTTTACTTTTCAAATAGAATAATCGAGTTACCAGTCAAGTACAAGGAAAATTTTATAGTTTTCTTCGTCGAACTTGATTACTTTACAGCTTACCCATGTAATTTACAAAATACCGAGCGTTTTGTTAGTGTAGTACATGACTCTTCGAAGCCGGTCACCGATGATCGGCCATATTTTTTCGAAAATACGGAGTTGTCAAAAAATACAACCAACATTTTTTTTCAAAACTGCCTTGCAAAAATACTTTAAAGGGGGTGTGCGGCGCACTTTTTTCGTTACAACCTTTTATAACGAGCTGACTTTTACGAAAAGAACTGACATTTAAGTGCAAAAATATTCTAAAAGGTTTTTTAGGACACATTAGCATTTTTAATATTTTTTTTTTAATTTTTAATATTCCCTTGAAATTTTAGTAATCTTCTTAAAAACATTGAAATAAATAATTTGTTCATATACAAAAGTTCTTTCTAATTAAAATTTTATAACTAAAACCAACAAAAAATAGTCATTTGGCAAATAGAAAAATGAAACGCAGCACACTTTCATTAAAAATGAAAAAAAAAACAAATAAGAAAATGGAATAACCAAACACAAAAGATAAAGAAAAACGCAGCATCTGCCAGAAAACCATGAACTTTATTCAATGTTTACATTGTTGCTGGTTCTTATTTTCATTAGATCTGCCATATTTTTTTTATTTTATTTCCACACAGTATTTCCTTTTTCCGCTTTTAAGCAGAATTTTTCCTCATAATCAAACTGTCGCTCTCTTCTCTTTCACACATTCATCATCACACAATTTAAGGCTCTGTAATTTTTAACAAATAGAATTCTTGAATTGTCATAATTCTGTTCTACTCGAGATGTGATTTTTGTTTTTCTTTTTTTCATTTTTTTTCAGCTGTCTGCAACAAAAAAATTAAACAAAACTTAAATGTCAATCGGAAAATTTAATACAATTTTAAATAATTAAATACAACAAATTAAAAAAAAACAAAAAAACTGCGTCAAATTTAACAAGAAAAAAAATTTTTATGGCATAGGGAATTGCCTGTTTCCTTTAATTGTTGTTTGTGCTGCATTGTTTGTTTGTGCATGTGTGTGTAACATAGAAATGAGACAGAAAGAGAGAGAGAGAGCAAAGTGTTTTTAACGTTTCATGTCCTTTTAAATGTCAATTAATATTAATTTTCGTTTTTTTTTAAATCTCTGAATTAAACACATAAATGAATTTTATACTTTTCGAAAAAATTAATTCAAGTTTTATTTGTTTTTGACCAACTTTTGCAGAATGTTTTTTCGAGTTGTAATTGCAATTTATACAATTAGCAAGAGTTAAATGTATGTTTTGATAAAAGGTTGTATAATTAACAATTAATGAGAATATTGGATTATTTTTAAATTAAAAATATAAGAAAATATAAAAAAAAGGTTTATGTTTTTTGGCAAGAGTTTATCGGCATTGACAATCTGTAACATTAATATTCCTCTCTTCTCGAAAAAATCCCAAAAGAACTTCTCAAGAATAAAGGTTTGGTTTTTTTTTTAAATTAAAATCCCTTTTTTCTTAAAAGTTGACGTTTTTTTTTTGGTTAAAATTTTCTAGTTTAAGGCCCATTATTTAAAAAGAATTTATTTTTTACAATATTGATCTAAGTCTGTGTTCACAGTAGTGATGGATATTAAAAATACAGGGGTCTTATCACCGCATACGATATCGAGCAACATTGATCGAATTTTTTTATATTTTGATATCATGATACTCGATATCGAGTTACCAAAGACATTACATCTCTCGAGATTTCTTTCGATATGTCACATGTTTCGATATATCGTATGCAGAAAAATACGATAGTTTATTCGATACGATAGTTTAATCGATATCGAATGCGGTGATTAGATCCCAGGCGTCGATGCTATGTCGATATTTTGCAAAATACAACGATGTTTTCTATACATCGATTGTTTTTTATAGCATAATACATGAATATGAATTTGGTATATAAAGTTTAGTAAAAAGCTTTATTAAGTTTCCATTTGTAAGAAATAACGGATTTTTTGAAGTTTTCTTAGTTTTAAAAACTGGCTTGAGGCAAAAGAATTAGAACTCAAAAAACGATATTTAATTTTGTTAATATAGTTATTTACTTATATTCTTTGAATTTAAATATTTGGATTATAATTTTATAAAATTATAAAAAAATATTATATATCTCAATACTTCTTAGCATACTTTCTAAAAAGAAAACCCACCCAATCTGTTTATCTGTTGAGTCATCTCCTGTGCCGCTTGCAAAAATAGTCTTTCTGAGGAAAAAGAATGTTCCCTCTACCGGCAGATATTTAAAGGCGATTTTATTTAGTTTTGGAAAGATAGTTTTATATTCCGTCCAAAATTCCAAAAAGATTTCTATTCAGTCTTTCAACAGGTCTATTCAAATAAAATGAGAGTTCATCAGACCATATATCTTCGAATTTATCCAATGTATCAATGTATCAATGTTACCTATCTCGAGAGTTTGCAAAATTTGACGTTTTTAATCTTTCAAAGTATGCGACATTGTTTTGGATATGTAAACAAAACCCACATGTATTTTACTAAAAAGTATTTTTTTAAATAAAAAATTAAGTAAAAATTAAGGTAAATATTGATGAAAAACTGTTACCGGTTGTGTTATTTATGTTTTGCAGTTCTCATTTTAATATTAAGTTTAAACTTTTTTCATTTGCTTAAAATTCCACGTGAAATAAGTGCAGCTTATATTATTTCGCAGTTGTAAAAAAATGTTGCCAGAAACATTTCGCAACTTTATCACAAATTAAACAGAGTACAACTCTATCAACATTTTTTCATAGAAATTGCGCACAAGTTTTTTTCATATGAGTTTTGACAGCATTTCACGTGAAATGTTGAACAGAGTACTAGGATTTAAGCAATAGAAGTTACATATTCTATGAATTCCTTGCCTTTTTACAAATTTTGCAAGGCCAATTGTTGCACTTCTATTGCCACAGGTTCTTCTACAAAGACTGAAAATATATTGAAAATCATACATCGATTCCCATTCGATGTTGATGAGATGTATCGATAATGTAAGTTTTTAAAACATCGATGTATATCGTTCACCACTAGTTCACACTATGAAAGTTTTCTTTCAGAAATCAGAGTATATTGGTGAGATAGGAGAGAAGAATAGCCTGTTCTCTTCCCCTCTCACGTATAAAGTCTGACTTTCTGAAAAAAAACTTTCATATTGATAACCCAGGCTAAAGCCGCAATTAGCTGACAGTAACAGAAACGTTGCAAATCAGCTGCTTCATTTTGTTGTATGTAAAGCAATTTGAACGATTAAAGTTAGAAGTAAGGACTCGAACGGAAAAAAGTAGTTGTAGTTACTTTTCACAGCTTGCAGCGCTATTCGTAACGTTGTACTACAGCGACTATTCTGTTCCCCACTTAAGACCGTAACGTCTAATGCCCGTAATTTACACGAATAGAAATCTAGCTGTGCATAGAAATCTATGGTGTAAATGCTGCCGTTTTTAAAAGGAAACTTAAGATTATAACATGTAGGCTAAATAAACGTTGAGAGAGGCAAAGATAACTGTTAGATTCGAAAACGAGACCAGATATCATTTTGTAGATATTACGGCCATTAATCTGTAGAAAATAGATTTTTTCTACTTTTTTACTGTACGGTAATATTACTGTTACTGTCAGCTAACTGGGGCTTAATACCCTATAAGGTACATACCCAGTAAAAAGTTCGCCTTCAAAATAATATCTTGAGCAATCAGAAAAAAGCAAGAATACTACTTAAAATTCTACTGAAAGAACCAACGAAAAAGGGATATCCCAAAATAAACGCATTCATATTTAACTAAATGGTTCTTGAAACGTAAGTCCTTATATTTATACCTAAATACACCCGAAAACTCCAAAAAATAAGTGGTTACACATTACCTTGCAAGGAGGTACAATGTCACTAGTAACAATATAACTATAAAGCATTTAAACTTTCAATTTTAAAGAGAAACTAGTTAACAAACCCAAAAAGCCCAACAAATATAGATGGAAAAAAAAATTCAGAAACAATTTTGGCAAGAAGTCACGTTTTACACAAAAAAGTAAATTTTAACATAAAACGTCACTTTTTACATATGAAGTAATCTTTTACACAAAAAAGCCAGCTTCTCTTGCAATGTTCTTTTTTTACTTAATACAATATTTTCTCTTTCACAAAAGTACACAGAAAAAGTATCAGTAGTTTTTTCTTATCAATTAACAAAATTGTTTAACAAATATTTCAATTTAATTAATGTGATAATTGAATTAATTATTTTTTTAGTTAAAAGCAAATTAAAAATATAATTTTGATTTAATTAACATTAGCGGTATTCACACCGAACTTGTTAATTTGTTACTCGGTAGTTTGTTAATTTGTTAAAGTTACCAACTGTGAACGACCCCTTTTTAAAACTTTGTTAGTCTGGTAACTTTCATAGTAAAACAACTGATTTATTGTTCTGACACAATTTATTATTCTGGAAAAAATAAAACATGCCACGAGAAAGTGTAAAAAAAAAGTTACCAACTAACAACTATTTTATCAGGGGTGCCGTGTCGTTAATTTGTTAAATGTTAATCCGGTAGCGCGTTAAATATACAAAAACAAAATGCGTGTAAAAAAGTAACTATTAACGACTAACAAACTAACAAGCTCGGTGTGAATACCGCTATTATAATTGTATTGAAATACATTTTTAATTAATATTTTAATCAAAAAATTAATTAATATTTAAATAAAAAAATCTTAATTGATTTTTTCGTTGAAAATAAAATAATTTAAACTTATAGAATTGTTTTTGGGAATTGTCAAAACCTGAGCTATATTTAATTAAATCAATTTACACATTATTTGAAACGGATACCTAGTGGTTGAGGTCGAAACATGTCAGGGTAACCATCCGCCTGGGTTCGAATCACACGCCAGCCAGCCTGGCTTCGAATCCCAGGTCAGTCAAGAATGAAAATTATCAATAACAATTTTAATTAATTCTCCATGTTGTAAAATTCCTTTCTTCATAAAAAAATAATTTAATGAAAATTAAATTTAATGAACTTAAGCCTAATTAAAAATAGTAAAAATTTGGATTAAAAACCATGAATAGTTCAACAAAATAACCACAATACTAATTATTGTTAAAGCTAAGGCACAAGCTCTATGTGTTCATTTGTCCTTCAAGTTGTGCTGAAAAATGTCAACAAGAAAAAAGAAAGACAAAAACATGATAAACAAAAAATGTACTTTGGACTTCAAGAAGAATTCTTGACAAAAGTACGAAAAAACAGAAGTAAGGAAAACATGTGAGATCAATTAAAAATGGATAATCATTCAAAAAAGCAAATTTCGATCTACCAAAGGTTAAAATACAATTTGGTTTAAGGATTGATGTTTGACTACTGACGTCAGCAGTCATCGATGGCTGCGAGTGTAAGACGGCAAATCCCTCTGAGGAGACCTAGTGGTTGAGGTCGAAACATGTCAGGGTAACCAGCCGCCTGGGTTCGAATCACACGCCAGCCAGCCTGGCTTCGAATCCCAGGTCAGTCAAGAATGAAAATTATCAATAACAATTTTAATTAATTCTCCATGTTGTAAAATTCCTCTCTTCATAAAAAAATAATTTAATGAAAATTAAATTTAATGAACTTAAGCCTAATTAAAAATAGTAAAAATTTGGATTAAAAACCATGAATAGTTCAACAAAATAACCACAATACTAATTTTTTGATAATTTTTGTAATTAAAAAATCATTTTGGTAAAAGGTGCAAAATCAATAACTTGTTTGCTTGATTCTATGAATTTGGTGAATAGAGACAATTTGTAATTTTTTCTGTGTACCATTTTCTTAATTTCTTACTCATTTACTCCCTCGTTTTGCAGGTGCCTGTATCAAAATATTTACCTGAAAGTACACAAAAGAGAAAAAGGTACAATTAATTTAATTTCAACTTTTTTTTATTGTTTAAGCAAAATCATTCAATTAATTAACTTGATCAGCTAATTAATTAATAAATAAAAAGATTATTAAAAAAGTGTCATATAATAAAATTAACCCTGTTTAAATTAAAACAATTTGTAACAAAAAAAAAAAAAAAAAAAAAGAACAAGACAAAAAAAATTGTTATTATGAGTTTTTTTTAACCAATTAATAAGTTTAATTCATAAAAACAATATTTTGTTTTGTTAACAGTTTTTCTTAACAAACAATTATAAAAAAAATAAATTACATCCATAAAAAACGACAAATATTTAAAATAGGTCACATTTGAACGTGGTTTTTGTGTAAAACGTTTGAGTACTGGAGCCAAAAATAATAATAAAAGTTTAATTTCTATACAAACTGAGACAGAGTGTCAATCAGTCGTCAGTCACAACAAAATTTGGCTAAAATTCGAAATTTTGTATTATAAACCCAAATTTATATTTTTTGTTTTTTTTTTTTTTTCAAGAAAAGAAAGAAAAAAACGCCTCCAAACAAACGGCTCACGTTCAAAAGTTAATTGAACTGATTTCATTTAATTTTTAGTTTGTTTTACGTTTGTATGACTTTTTTGTTTCAGTTTTGAGTACGACTTTTGGAACATTTTGTGGACTTGGGGTTGTGAAGTGTTTTGTGGTCATTTAAATAGTTATTTTTGTGTTTTTATTTGTAACAGAAGGCGTTTTATTTGTTTAATTTATTTTTTTTATGATTTGATTTTATTGTTGCTAAACTAAAACAGTAATTTTAATGGAAATAAAAAAAGAGTGAAAATTATTATTCATAATGAAATTTTAAATTTAATTTTAGCATTAAAAAAAAAGTTGTCAGACATTAAAGTATCATGCATAAATAAGGGAATGATTCACAATGTTAGTTTTTTTGTGCGAATATATATTCAGGGGGTTTAACAGTCATCATTACAAGGTAATGTGGAGATTAACACTCTTCACTGATTTCTGCTTATAAAAGAGATATCTACAGCTGTCTTAAGATATAAACAAATAATAAATTAGAGCAATCAATTAGTTAATAAATAATTATAATAACTAAAGGCGAAAACAGTTAAAGGTAATTACACTTAGCATTACTAGGTAATGTATTAAAATATCACTTTCATAATGCTTTGTCAAAAAATGGGAAACTCTAAAGCTATTTTAAGAGCAATAAACTAATTGTGAAGTAAAATAATAAATCTGTGGAAAAAAGAAAAAAGTGCTTAAGTTGACTTAAGCAAAATTAGAGTTTATGGCACCGTTAAAATCTCCATGTTTAGTTTAAAGTACCCGTGGACAAGGTTGCCATTATTTTCTAACGGTTTTTAGGAAATTATATCTAAATATATTTTTGCTTATTTGTTTTTTCAATGTGCAAAAACATTTGGAATATCAAATTAAGTTGACCTCCGATCGGTCACGGTGGGAGTATTTAGAAATGAAAACTTAAAATTATAGTAGAAGAGAAGAGAAGTGATGATTTTTTTTAGTTTTAAAATATACTTCCAAGAATAACCTTCAAAGTTTAAAATGGGTTTCCTACAAAACTAAAAAAATTGACTTAAGCACTTTTTCCTTATTGCCACGGAACTTATGATTCATGTTTTTAAAGGCGAAAATTTCTAGTCAGCATGACCTGGTAATATATCCAATTTATTGTCTTTATTACATTGAGCATGAATGTATTTAAGAGAGTTATGTATTTAGTTACGCTCTTTTTTGTGCTTAAAAAAAAATCAAAGCAACTTATATAAATGTTTTGTTGTTTTTAAAGTCTAATGTCCAATTTTTGGGATAGTATTTAAATCTATATTTGGTTAATTTTCACATAAACTTAAAGCGTATTTAAATACAGTTTAGTCTTTTCAAGTCTTATTTTGTTAAGATAAAAATAAATACAAAAAAAAAAAAAAATATAATAAAAAAGGACATAAGTCAGATCAAAAATATTTCATCACAAAAAACAGCTTTATCAACCCATTGTGCAAGTCTAAACCACTATCCTGATTTTGAAAATATATCAGTTTTAAATACGGAAAATAATTATAAGCGTAGATTTATGTTAGAAATGTTGCAAATTATAAAGATACCAACAATATCCAGAATTAATTTTAAGTCAGATACTGAAAATTTAGCCCAAAATTATAGACATTTAATATATAAAACTAGAAACGGAAATTAAAAATTTATTTAAACTGTAATAGATTAGGTTTAATTTGGAAAACCTTTTTGTATTTAATTAAAAATATGACATTTTGTTAAATTTGTTAAATATTTTTTATAAAAAAAAGAAAAAGACCTCAAGCTTAAATAAAAGTATTAATTAGAATAAAAAAAAGTGTATTTATTTACAAGGTGGCCGCTAAAAACAGATGACCGTTGACGTTGTGCCTGTTGTTGTTGTATTATTGTGATATTAACGCCACCTTGCTAAGCTATACACAAAGGAAACTTATGTGCAGTTTCCAGGTGACAAGCAATTGATTGTGTACTTAAATTAAAATGTACAAAGCTTGGTAAACTAATGGGTCGATTACGGATGGCAACTGAACTGGAGTTGAGTTGCTAGCGGCGAAATCAGGGGGCTAATTCTGGCAGTCGTGATCGAATACTTTTTCGATTCGAATGCTATTTTATTTCTAGTTCTTTCAGTCGATACTGAACGTATCAAAAAATTTTTTCGGTGTTGTGAAAACACAAATAAATGCTTTATAACACTGAAAAAATAATTTCGATCGATTTTGACCGAAGAAATTAGAAATAAAATTAGAAAAAAAAAAAAAAAAAAAAAAAAAATTGTATATTTTAATATTTCGCTGCTGGCAACTCAACACTCTTTTGTTGCATATGCTTATTTATTTATGTTGCCATCCGCAATCGACACATAAAGCCCCAGTTAGCTGACAGTAACTGTTTTCTACAGACTTAAGCGTTACGGTTAAGTAACGTCTTGCTGCTAACTATAATCGTGCTAATTGCTTTACATACAACAAAATGAAGCAGCTAATTTGCTGCGTTACTGTAACTGTCAGCTAAATGCGATTTAATATCAAACCTAAAAATTGGCCGTAAGCAATTCCATAACCTTTACTAAATATTGAGGCCGCTTATTTTCAATAAATTGTAGTGAATATTATTTTTAGCAATCGAAAATATAAGCAAATTAATATTTTTCCTAATTTTGAGAAGATTTAAAAAAAAAAGAATATTCTTCTGAAAATGTTAAAGATGTAAACGAGATTATTTTAAAGTTCTTATTCATTAAATTTAATTATTTTCTATAAAGCAAACATTAATTCAGTCTTTAACTTGATTTTGTTAATTAAATAATTTTTTTGATTCGCCAGTCATAATGTGACGTAATTTTACAATAAACCAACTGAAATTTGTTTCTACTTAAAATAAATTAATTTACTATCATTTAAACAAAATTGCGTATTAAGCTGAAGACATCACTATTTATGTTTGTTTAACTATTTTAAAACTTTGTATGAATCATTTTTACAAATATTTTGTTTGTTTTTGAAAAACTATCAAAACAAAAAGTTTGTAAACATAATTTGGGAAGAGTTCTTTAAAATAAATATTACATATTATTTATATTTTTGGCTATTTGTTAATGTTTAATTATGTTTGAACAGTTTAAAGTATTTCTATTTTTAAATTAATTCTTTTTCACACAATGATAATTGAAATAGGGAAGTAATTAGATTAAAGTTTTATCATTTGAAGTAAATCTGAAAAAACTTAATTGAAAATTAAAGATCTTAGACATGAAAAAAAAACCTTTTAAAAATTTAATATGATTTATAAAAAACTGTTAGAAAATTGTATAATGAATTGGTTTAAAAAATTGTTCGAAAATGACCCTGATAAAAAAAATGTTTACAAAGTTCGCCTCTTCTGCACAAAAATCGCATGGGTTAAAAGAACCTCTTTGTTTCCTTAACAAAAATGTGTTAGGATTAGTCATAACCAGTGCCCTTGTTCTGTAACTCCAGCGTCGAGAAACTTATCGAATGATATGTGAGAAATGAAACAAAAATTACATAAATTGCAACAAACCGCTGTTTTTCAGACTTAACTGCGTCTGTAACATTTTTGGCGAGTAATAACTGTCACGTAAGGAAATTAAATAAAGTGTTTGTGAGAAAGTTCCCGCTTTGAACTCTAAAATAAACTCACGAATAAAAACTGGGTGAGAAAAAATTTTAACACTAAAAAAATATATAAAAAAAGGCAAAATGCAATGAATAATAACACGGAGTATTGTATTTTGTTCTCGGTAGATTTTTCTTTGTTGAACTATTTTGCCTTTAACATATTTGAACAATATACGAATGTTTTCCAAGCAATTTTGTAAATAACAAACAATAGATTCGCACTTTACTGTATTTGGTATAGCCGACGATTAACGTTGAAAAATGTTAAATTTTGGTCAATTTTGGTCGCCGCCAACGACATGTGTGACTAGCGTTCTCAACATCTCCAATTGCATTTCGGCTTCGAGTGGAATATAAAGATCTTTATAACGTAACGACGTAATCTCTTCTAATAATTTTCGAGAAGAGTTAAAGACACACTTTTTTCTCACTTTTCGAGAAACGATGGAATACTTTTCGATGCGAAAAGTTCTCACTAAAGTTACAGAACATTTTAATAGCCAATTTCTAATTGTGAAAGAATTCTTTCGTTCGCATAACTACATTGAAAACAACAACAAGGTCTAAAAATTTGTTTTTGTTTTCAATGTAGTTATACGAAAGAAAGAATTCTTTCACAATTAGAAATTGGCTATTAAAATGTTCTGTAACTAAATTGGAGTTGATATTTAACTGAAGAAAAAGTCTTTACTTTCTTTTTTTCTAAGCTTTTTACAAAAAGTTTATTTATTTGTTTTTTACACAAATAGTCAATTTTATACAAAAGCTCAATTTCTTTTAAAAAGAGTGCTTTTTTTTACCAAAAACTGAATTTTTTCGAAAGTTTTTCAATAATTTTTATTTTTAAATCAGGTTCATCAAATTTAATTTTTATAAAATGATTTTAATGAACGAAGGAATTATACAGCATGAAATGAATTAAAAGTTATTGATAATTTTTTTTATTCTTGACTTGAATTGAAATCCGATCGAAGTCGGTTCGAAACACATTCTCATTATCAGTGTTCTTTGCAGTTTTACCCTTTCCGCCACTGCGACGGCTGACAGTGATTTTTTTAGTGGATCGAAATTAAATATCTACTTAATATTTTAACATGTTTCTTCCTTTCTTAATTTTAATTACCTAAAAATATTGGTTTTTTTCGGTTTATTTCTTTTTTGTCTTTTTTCTGTTGACCTTTGTTTGTACAACCTGAAGCACAAACACTTTACAACAACTAGATTTTTTGTGGTTTAATCAAACTGTTTATTGTTTGTAATCCAAATTTTGATTCTTATTTGTAAATTGGGCTTTGGTCTATTAAATTTAATTTTCATTAAATTTTTTTTAAAGGGGTTGCTTTCATAACATGAAATGAATTAAAATTTATTTATAAATTTTTTTTTTATTCTTGACTGTACGGATGATTGAATTCGGGTCGAACTTACATGTTTCGCGAATAGCCAGATTCTCATCTTCAGAGTTCTTTGCCCTTTACCCTTTCTGCCACAATAGTTTCTTTTCTTTACGCAAAAAGTCCTTTTTTTAAGAAAAGTCACTTAATTTTTAAAAAATTAACACTTTTTTTTATTTTGTACAAAAAGTCTTTTTTCATACATAAAAAGTTCCATTTACACTAAAATTGCATTTTCAACTAAAGATTTAATTTTCACCAAAGTATGAACTTCTTTTTTTCACAAAAAGGTGCATTTTTAAATTAAAAGTTTCCCTTTTTCAAAACCTAATTTCTTTACTCGAAAAGTAAAAGTATTTTTCACTTTTAAAGCAAAATTACTTTTAAACTTATTTTAAATCAAGAAAAAAAAAATAGAAACATATATAAAAAAAATTTTGACAAACAGGATAAAATGCATAAAGAAAAATAGCACGTGGGCTGTTAAACCGGCCTATTGTAATTTATGATGGCTGAATTAATATTTTTAGTAAAAATGGTTTTCAATTTTTATTTTTTTACTTTTACAAATTAAATAAATTTTTAAACCAATTCCTTTCCAAATAATGTTGCAATAATTCTATTTTGAAATATCTTTCCATATTTTGTTTATTCAACAATGAAATTTATTGTATTAATACATATTTTAATCATAATTTAATCAATGAAAGTTAATAAAAACTATTGTGCAAATTCACATTTAAATAAAACAATAATTAGTATTGTGGTTATTTTATTGAACTGTTAATGGTTTTTAATCCAAATTTAGATATTTTAATTAGGCTTAAGTTCATTGAATTTAATTTGCATTAAATTATTTTTATGAAGAAAGGAATTTTTACAACATGGAAGATTAATTAAAATTGTTATTGATAATTTTCATTCTTGACTGACCTGGGATTCGAAGCCAGGCTGTCTGGCGTGTGATTCGAACCCAGGCGGCTGGTTACCCTGACATGTTTCGACCTCAACCACTAGGTCTTCTCAAAGGGATTTGCCGTCTTACACTCGCAGCCATCGATGACTGCTGACGTCAGTAGTCAAACATCAATCCTTAAACCAAATTGTATTTTAACCTTTGGTAGATCGAAATTTGCTTTTTGAATGATTATCCATTTTTAATTGATCTCACATGTTTTTCCTTACTTCTGTTTTTTTAAATAAAACTTAATTTTTAAACTCAAATTAAAAAAAAAACGTTTTGTTTTTTAACAAAAAACAATTTGGAAAGGCAAAAAAATCTTAAGAAACAATGGAAACCATAAACTTAATAGATACAAAAATAAATTTAATGAGAAAAATTAAAAAAAAAATATGAAACGGTAAAATTTGCAAATTGTTTAAAACATACAAAAAAATCTCGAATCGAAATTTTAGTTTCTAGAAAAATTAATGTAAAACTTACAAAAATAATTTAAATAAAATTTGGAGAAATCAAACTTTGATTATTTCATTCGATAATTTTTTTTTTTTTAATATCACAAGTTTTGTTTATTTTTGCTGATTTACCAAAATTTTTTTTAAAGAAAAGTTTGTCTTAAAAATTTTTGGCTACTTTTTTTTCTTTAGACGAATAATATGTCAAAGAACTTTTTTAATATCGCTTTTATTATTTTTTTTTTCGTATATTCTCAACTCCATTTTAATTCAGTGGTAAATAACGAGTTTAAAACTAGACACAGTCAACCACGATAAAAAAAGTTTTAGTTTAAATGACATGTAAAATAAAAGTTTGCCAGCTTAAAAATGCAGAAAACAAAAAAAAAAAACAAAAAAAAAAAAAAAAAAAAAGATCTGGTAATATCAGAAGGATTTGGGCGGTGTATTCGGTCGAGCTACAAAATGTCCTAAACTAAAGCATGTATACGACATGAATTAGTTATAAGTTATACACCTTAAAAAAATACTGCAGTGTATATTAAGGTTTTTTTGCTAATAAAAACTATTTTTAAGCTGTAGCATTTATAACCAATTTTTTTTCTATCAATAAATCTGGATTTGTCATATGCACTAAAGTCAATGTTATGACAAAACGCCAAAAAATATACTCTAAAATACAAACCGTAAACACTCATACATTTGCATACAAACACATACACATACGACGATAAAAATCTTCTAAAATAATATGGCCACCAAAAAGAAATAACAAAAAGAAAGGACATTGAACGTATTACATACTTAGTAAACCAACGTGCAAATGTTTATTCACATGTTTTTGTTTTTTTAATAGTTAAAAAAATTCAAGTTTTTGTTCTTGTTTTAGTTATTTGTGCATATAAATCACAAAATTTAAAAGCAACTGTAAAAAATGAAAAAAAATTATAAAAAAAAAAACTTGCATCCCTCTCAGTGTTACCACTTCGTGGTTAATAACCCGAATTGGGTAAAACGCAACGCAACGCAACGCAAAATTACATTGAAAGCAAAAACAAAGTCAAAAATATTTTATAATTATGTTGTTGTTTTCTACAGAAATTCATTTTGCGTTTTAAAATTTTCAACGCCACACGATATGCAGCGTTTGAAATTTAAAAATTCAGACGCCATTTTTTACCCTTCACCGGCGGTAAAATGGTATATAACAGTTTGTCATTGCGTTTGAAACTTCTCCAGTGTTGATCTAAGAGCCTACAAAGTTAATATATTCTAGGTTCTTATGAGGATGGGGTTTCCGAAGACCTCAATGATGGAAAGTTGTTAAATGTGTATGTCTCATATACTCCGCTACAGTTTGCTAAACCAGATCGATCTATAACTGACTGTGATATGCGCAAAAAATTACGAATATCTCTAATTTTTACTAAATTATAATTATTTCGTGAATATCTTGTTGTCGTTGTTATTTTAATTCTTTTTTCTATATATCTGCCGTTCCCAAGAACCGAAGTTTCAAAGTGAGGAACAAAATGTGGGCGCGATTGGATAAGTAGATGTTGCTTAAAATAGATTTTTTTATGTCTAAAGAACGATATTTATTTAACTTAATGTTTTTATCGCACCATAGTGCAGGGTATATAAGATTCTGCATAGTCGTAAAAAGCACTTTTGTTTTTATTAGAGTTAGCTGTCAACAATTGGAAGTTTAATGAAAAACGAAATCGAAAAAGTTGAATCGGTAAAGTTGAGTTTTTTAATAAAATTTAAAGAAATAAAAGTGAATCCATCTTAAGGATTATCCTGAAGTTTTCCTTATGAACGTAGGTAGCACTTCTCTTTTAGTAGAATTTTTTAATTGAAATTTGAAAATTAATCGTTATTTGATTCAAGCTAAAATGCAGCCTGGGGGAAAAATTTTGAAAAAAGTAACATATTTAATTTTTTCTTTGCCATTTTCAGTTGATTTGAGAAACAGAAGACATATACAGCAACTTTTCTTTGTTAAAATAAAACGTAAATTTGATATTATGTGTATGTAATTTCATCCAAATCGGGTAATTTTGCTTAATCTCAAGTGTAATTTTGAATATTGCTGTTGGTAACACTAATCCCTCTACCCCCTTTTGCATAACAAAATATATCACTCTCTTTTTTGGGCCAGACAAAAACAAAAATATCATAAAAAACACAAAAGTTTAAAAAAAAACATTTTTTTTTGGCAAGAGTTTGTAAAATATAAACTCTTTAAAAGGGAAGCAAAAAAATTTGTAAAAGTAAAATGACCACAGAGAGAAATAAACTACAAAAAGAGAAAAAAAAAAATAAAATAACGGTGATTCAAAAAAACAGAAGCAAGAGTAGTATTGGTATGAGTGAAGATTACATAAAGGAGGCACACATAGATCTCTTTGTGCGAATTAGGAAAGCACTCTTATAAAAGATACATAAAAAGATAGAGAAAAGTAATAGAAAATGTTAAGATCTTTAACTGTTTATTCTTAAGCTTCGTACAGACCTGCGATCGGCAAAATCAGGGCGCCGCATTTTCTCTTTTCTCTTTTATTACATCCGTGTGCACACAAATTGAAGAGAATTACACAACATTAACAGTAAAATTCATACAAAGCATACAATCGAAAAATGTAATAGTAAAAGCGGCCAATCGCAGGTACAGACTGTGGTCAGATCTAAGAATATTGTCAGTAAAATGTGCTAAAAATGTCTTACAACCGTGAAAACCAGCAATTTTTATTTAAAAACGTTGTCAGAAAAAACCATTGTCAGTTCATTGTAAGACAACAGTATTGTTAGATATCTGACTATTGTGTGATCACTTTTCGTTGCCATTGGCAGATCACTGTCAAACTTTGGAAGCTTATTATTTATCGTCAGATGTGCGAGGTTTTTGCATCTGACAAGGGCATCATTGCATAATTAATATTGATTTTAATAAATCTATTTAAAACAACATTAAAAAGTTAAAATTCTTGCTATTGCTCTTTCCTTTCAATAACAATATTTCCACTTTTCCAATTATAAAAATGTACTCAGTTTTAATTTTCAAACAATGTCTAAAAAAAGATCTGTCAATTCTCACAACCGTGTGAACTGATCATTTTTTTGGCAGTTAAATTTATTGTCAGACAGTTGTCTGCCAATGAAATTGTATGGTTTTCTAAGTATCCTTTCAGACTTGTCAAGTTAGTTGCGCAAGTAACTTGCAAGTACAACAAAGTCTGTACTCAATTTTTTTCCCTTACCGCGACCTTACCCCTGACATCTACAAGTCAAACGTTAAGTGAGAGACTTGCGCAATTAGCTAGCCGAGTGTGAAAGGGGCTTACAATCGTCTGAACTGGCAATTTATTTTTGGTTGAAATGTTTCTTTGACAGTATATTTTCACCACATTGCCAGAACTTACTTTATTGTAAGATCTGACCACATTCAGTACGAGGCTCAATAGTGATTTTTGTTTTTAATACCTATATTTGTAGTAGTGTGCAACAGAGTTGTAGAGATATAAAGTATGAATTACCAATTCAATTGGCAAAAGTATCCTAAAGCTAATTTTTGAAAAATTCTTACAGCGGCCAAAACAAATCCATGTTTTCTATACTTTTTTTTCTAACAAACATTTTCTCTCTTAAAACTCTCAAATCTAATTATATCTAATTCTTCGCGCAAAGAAAAAGAAAGCACCAAAAAGAAAATTGTGCAGGCGATTTTTTTCCTTTTTTGGACGAAGTGTTAATGTAGTACCAAATCGATGCAGATCAATTTTTCATTGATTTTCATAAAAACATGAGTTTAAAAAAATGTGGCTTACGATTTTTTCGCGCTAAAGCCTAGTACTCTGTTCAACATTTCACGTGAAATGCTGTCAAAACTCATATGAAAAAAACTTGTGCAGAATTTCTATGAAAAAATGTTGATAGAGTTGTACTCTGTTTAATTTGTGAAAACGTTGCGAAATGTATCTGGCAACATTTTTTTTACAACTGCGAAATAATATAAGCTGCACTTATTTCAAGTGGAGTTTTAAGCAAATGAAAAAAGTTTAAACTAAATATTAAAATGAGAACTACAAAACATAAATAACACAACCGGTAACAGTTTTTCATCAATATTTACTTTAATTTTTACTTAATTTTTTATTTAAAAAAATATTTTTAGTAAAATACATGTGGGTTTTGTTTACATATCCAAAACAATGTCGCATACTTTGAAAGATTAAAAACGTCAAATTGTGCAAACTCTCGAAATAGGTAACATTGATACATGTCAAATTTTTCGCATGAAATAATAGATGTTTCTGAACATTTTTCACAAATTGGAACAGAGTACTAGGATTAAGGCTCAATATATTCAAGTCAACAACTGGCAGTACAAAAACACATGACAGTGATTCACATCACTATAGCAATGTTGCCATTCTAATGCTTTTAAAGTAATGCTGCAATAACAGAGAAAAGTCTGGCAGGAAATTTGCAGATTTTAATTTTGAGGAATCTCTTTATTTGTTTCCCATTTATTTATTTGTTTAGTTTCTTTTGACTACACATAGAAAAGTAAAATATATGCCTTTTTTCCCTATACCTATTTTTAAGACAAAAATCTCTTCATGTGGAAAATTTCCCTACAGTTAAAAACACTGATTGGGATCATCTCTTTTTTAATATTTTGAGCCATTCTAATGTATATTCCCACTTATTCTATTATTTATGTACCATTTAAAATACCATGATATGGGCAAAACCATTCACACATGCATTTTAAGTACCCAGAAGTTTTGGTACAGACAGTAGTTTTTTTTTATAATACCTGATATCTCTATGAAGTTTTTGTTTTTTTTGTCAAACTCGTGTACGCGTGCTTGACGTAATATCCAGTTAGTTTGATTTTCCATCCGGAATCTTCGGTGCTACACAACCTAATAAAGTTTTTACTCAAACTGTAAACATACTTGTTTAATAGGGCATTTACAGTACATCGAAATCTAGTAGATTTCATTTGAAATCTTCCTCCAAATCTAGTTCGTTTACATTATACTTGTTTGACATTAGCGAGATTTGGTTTTCACAACAAAAACCGCCGACTGAAAGTTTTTTGTGTAACACATACTTACATATAAAGAAATAGGCATTTAAAAATTTGCATTACATTTTCTTTATAACCAACTTCATTTATTTTAACAATATTATTTGTCATTTGCATTTTTTTTACTATTTTACAAAATTTTTGAATTTTTTGAACAATTTTAACAAGCAGCTTTTATTGTTTTTGTTTTGTTTTTTGTTAAAATGTCATCAATAAGTACTACTAGATTTCGAATAGATTTCGTCAAAATCTAGTTACGGAGTAGATTTTGTTTTGTACGGGAAATCTAGACAAAAACAACTAGATTTGGCTCGAAATCTCGAAAGTACTAGATTTCGTTGTAGTGTAAATTGGCTATAAGGTTACTTTGCACTATTATACTTTGTTTTAATATTTGTCAAAAACTCAGGCAATATGTAAAAATGTGTTAGATTGAATACAATGTGTTGACAAATGTTACGAAACAAAATTTGACGTCCCATGCGACTTCATCGTTTTTTTAAATTTTACTTAACAATAATAATTTTACTTTGATCAGGGTTGCATTTTAACAAAAGCATGTCCATGCGTGATAGTGTGAATACAAATTGTAATGTTACATTCGATTTTTGGAAAGTCGCAAGAAAACTCGTTAGATTTATATCTCATAAAGAATTATGAAATACATAAGACTTGTGTGATAGTGTAAAGTAGTCTTTAGCATTTTCATCGTGTAAAGACCCTTTATCACTTGACTTAAATAAATATGAAAAAGAGTCCTTGCTGTTCTTGGGAATTAATAAAGTAATCAATAAGACTAATAATATCTTTATTGATTAAATTCAATCTCAAAAATATATTTTTTAATACAAAATAACAATGCGGTTTTTTAAAGTTCGTATCATAGATGACTAGACCGGAAAGAGAGAGATAGAAACATATCTCAGCTATCAAAAAAAGCGTAACTCTATGATCTATATATAAAATACAATATGTATTTATATATAAAATACAAAAAGAAGAGGATGCAAGATAAGATGAAAATACAAAAATTGCAAATCTAGAATTTTATACTCTGGACACTAATGCAATTTCAAAGCAAAATTTTAAAAATTACAACAACAAAAATGGCAAGTCTGGACGATGACTTAGTAATAATTTATTATAAGAGCGAGTTTCCTTCCAAGTCATTATTTTATGGGTCGTTTTAAGCAAGTGAAAAATTCCAAGATCACTCGTATATTTCTATTAAGGGTAGCCTTTCTTTGCTCTTAGTAGTTAGTAAAATTATTAGTTTGATATTGGTTTTCAGAACTGCAGGGCATTTTTACAAATTTATGTCTTTATAACCGGACAGCCTGAGTATCTCTTTTAAATGCAGTGGATAAAACAGTTTAGAAAAGGATTTCATATCATCAACACAATGTTTAGAATGATGCTGCTATTATTTGTAATATTGTCTCTTGTTAAAAAAAAAAAAAAAAAAAAATTATGGTTTTCATTTCTATTTGTTGTTTGTCCAAAGGAATAACAAGCACCTGCTGTATTTTTTGTTTGATGTTTTGGGGTTTTCAATGTATGTGCTAAATTTTATGTAATGTCTGTTATTTTTGGGATTTATTTTGTTATAAATTTATCTATTTTTGCGTTAGTGGTAGAAATTTGCATTAAACGTTTTAGGATATTAAAACAAATATTGAGTTTTGAAAGGGATTAAGTTGGGAAGAAAATTAAAAATATACTTTTTTGTGAAGGTACTTTTTGTAAAATGGCTTTACTGTTAAGAAACGTTTTTTTAAAGGTACTTTTTTAAAGGTGACTTTTTCAAAGAAACTTTTTTGTAAGGCTTACCTTTTTCAAACGTTATTTTGTCCCCTTTGGAATAAACAAATGTATAAGTGAGCTGAATCCGGCAAATATTTGTTCCGTCTTTTATGTTCTAATATGTTTTTTAAATAAAATATGCTGTTTCCACTTTCCCTAAGGTTTCTGTTTCTTATTCGTAGCAAGAGATCTCTTTCTTACTTTTACACAAAAACAGTACTTTTTTTAAGTACCCTTTTCTTAAAAAGTAAAAAGTCTGGTTTAATAAAAATTTAGCTAAATGTTCATTGTGTTCACGAGAAGCATAAAATATTCCCTTAACATGATATAAGTCTTGCTTAACACAAATGACTTTTTTTTACAAAGTAGTGGCTTGCACAATTCGATTTGAACACACATTCAAATGATTAAAAATGTTTTAAACTCTATACTATAGTGCCGCTGTCTCAAACAAACACCGTGTGAACGTTTTGAAGCAAAAACAAGAGCTTCACTCTAGTGCAAGTTACATAAGATGCGGATATAAAAAGTACTCTCAAAAATTAGCAAGGGAATGCAAAACACACGCACCAATAAAAGTGGGAATAAAAATGCAAGCATCCGTCATTTTTTTAATGTGAGTTTGGAATAAGTGTGTACAAAATGTTTTGTATGTTTATTTTTTTGATGATATTGCAACAACAATTCTTTGCAAAAACAATCATTTGTATGCGTACGACACGAGGATATTTTCAAATACTAGAAGTAAATGCAAAAATTTTTTTCCTGTATTGAAAGGATTAGAAAGAAACAAGTACTGTCTGGGGTATATTTCTTTGAATTTTTGTACCCTCAGAACACTATTTAAATTGTGCGTTGAACAGTATCGCATAGCATGTGTCCTTGTGAGTTGTACACAAACATTTTGTTGACACACACATTTGATTTTTGTTGTGTGTTTCATTTTCAAATATATTTATGCAGGCCTTTACTAAAAAGATGGGTTGGGTTGCATAAATCGGTTGCAGACACTCGAGTGTAGTTTATGACGGCGATTTATACAAACAGTTTTCGAATTTCATATTAAACAAAATGTTGCTTTTTTGCACATAAAGTTTATTTTCACAAATGTGTTGTTTTTGTGCAATTAAAAGTGCTTTTTTTTATCCTTTTTACATAAAACTATTAGCTACTTTTTTCTTGAAGTGCATTATCTTTTAAAATTGTGCTTTTATCAAAAGAGCTATACTTTTTAAAGAGCTTCTCAAAAAGTGTCTTATTTAAAAGAGTAACACAATTCTAAGATGAGAAGTATCTGACGGTTTTCCAAAAAAGAAACTATCGGAAAGAGTAAATTTTTAGATACTTTTTCTATATAAAATACCATTTTTCAATCCATCCTTTCCTTTCCGAAGCTGTCTTTATGGTACACATCTTAAAAGTTATTTTTGGTACCATTTGCTATTCAGCTATGCATTTATTTTACTCTGTTTTTTTTTTGGTCATATTTTTCATAATAACAAAATATTTGCGGTTTCCTTTTGTGTTTTTAGTATTTTAAATTATTTATTCTTTTGGTATAAAAATAAAATATGAATAAATTTCGTTTTGTTGTAAAAACACATGCTACACATTTTATGGTCAGAAAAAGGATTTTTCTCCAAAAAAAAAAAACAAAAAGGATACAAAGGAAATTGTGGGAAATTTTATAAATCTACTTGAAAAAACAGAATATCCAACAAAATTTTTTTAACTACCATTAAACATTTAACCAAATTTTTAAAAATTTATTGTATAATTTTTTTATTAGCATTAATAAAAGTTTAACAAAAAAGTTCATTGAACTAATAAAACTTATGAAAGAACATACGAACATGAAAATAAGTAAAATTCAAAGCCCGCAGCGTTGATAATTTTTTAAGTTTTTGATCTTTTTCATAAAAATATTTATACTTTAGTACACGTACCTTTATTTGTGATATCAAGCATAAAATAAGAATAAATTTGTTTTTCACAAAAAAAAAAAGAAAAAAAAAAAAACACAAATTCTACTTATAAACTTTAAAATTATTACGGATAGGTTAAACACAAAAATATGAAAATAGAAGGCAAACTTAAAGTTTGCATTTTATTTTTGTATTTTGCCCCCAAATTAAAATACGCATTGCCAACAATAGCAAAAAGAAAGAAAATAAATAAACTTTTACCCTCCAAAGAACAATCTTATGATTTAAATAAAAGTTCCAAAAAAAACAAAAAAAAAAAAAAAAAAAAAAAACATGCAAGAAAGTATAGTCGACCAAGCCCGACCATTAAATACCCTAAGCCACAGTATATTTAAAAAACTTTGAACGTATTTCCTATTTGGAACCCATTAATAATGGGACCAGCAAAACAAAATTATCTTATGAAGATAAGATTCATGTAAGAGTTCCTTGTGGCGAATGTTATCTAAATATCAACATCTTAAAGCTTTATATGGGACCAATGATAAATTTTGGACCTACCAATACAAAGTTTTACCATGATATTTGCCATTATAAAATATATCGTTGCTAAATTTTATACGAGTATCTTAAACCAACATTTATAAGGAAGTCTTCAGGCCATAATTACAACCTAAAGATAAAATTCCTGATAGTTAACGTGAACAATAGCTATCGTGAACGAAAAAGTGAACATTAAGAATTTTTCATTAATTCAACTGTCCGATAAAATGATAAATGTAATTTATATACTATGGCAACATTGCAGGAGATACCTACAACTTTTGGTTGTTAAAAATACGAAGTGACAATGACTTGATTTTGTTTATTTCTTTAATTGAAAACAGAATTAAATTTTTTGTGCAGTATTTTTGTTTTTTATGGTAAATTGTTTTGTTTTTGTGTGAAATTTTGTTAAAAAAAAAAAAAAATGTCAAAGGTTATAATTGAATTTGACATTAAACTGTCATTGAAATTCGCACATAGAAAAAATTCTCCAAGATTTTTCACCAATCAATGCATTAATCAAAAAGAAAATCAGTTTTAAATAAAAATTTAATCAAGTAAATTAAACGTTTAAACAAGAACACTAAGCGTTTGATCAAGTGAACTAAACGTTTAATTTATACTCTTAATTTGTTACCTGGTGCAAATTTAATTAATTTTTTAATTAATATCACAAATTTATTTATTAAAATCAATTTTTATTTTTTTCTGTGCATATCTTCAGCAGATATGACAGCTTCAAATTCTTTAAGTTCACTTAAAAACTTACCATGAGGATCAACCTGTCTTATTTAACTTGTAATAACCAAAAACCATTTATCTGTCAGATAGGATTCTAAAATTAACTATTTGTAAGTTGTAATAATGACCCTTTAATCTTTTCGGGATTGCTATTTATATGGGAGCTATGGGCAAATATAGACCGATATTAAAAAATTTGGCAAGACTATTTTGGTCGAAATAAATTATTTTTCGATTAAATTTCATCTAAATACCAATTCAATAAGAAAGTTTATTGGCACAAACACTCTTTTCCGAAAAGAAGTTTGTGTGGAGGCATTGTGAATTTATTGAACGTTTCTCACCATTTTCAATAGTTTTCGTCTTTATGATAATTGAAATGTATGTTTTAAATTTCATTAAATTATCTTCAAAACTGCGGCTTGATTTTGCGCATAATGTTACATGGACCAGAAGGACGGACGGAAGAGCTTCGTCAGATTTATTCAAAAAGGATTCTGAGTTAATTGGTATCCTAAAAGATGGTTCCAGGAACAATAATTAAAGGTGTTACATACATCAGCACAAACGTATAATACCCTCTCCACTATTGTGTTTTAGGTTTAAATAAGAAGAAAACTTTATTTTTGGCTTTATTTCACGGGATGGCTGGCTGAATTGACTACAAACCCAGACATTGACTAGACTTTTGTAAAATACAACAACAACTCGCACAACATAAGAAGTGTATATAAAAATATACGAGAATGTTCTACTCCGTATAAATTCTGTACCATCAACAGCAGCAGTAAATACACCCATATTACACCAATATTATGGTCCTTTTTTAAGTATTCATGTCTTGTACTCTTTATCTCATACTTCGTTAATATAAAACAACAAATACAACAATAATAATAATAATAACAACAACAGAAATATTCTCTAACTACTGTCTGACCTTCTACTTTCATTTTGCTATTTATGCCTGGTACTGTGTGTTCTCTCTCTTACACACACACACACACACATTTAACACACAAAGTTCAATTCTATTATTTAATACGCATTTAATTTTTTTTTATATTAAATTCATTATTTTTTTATTGTAATGTCTGTGTGTGCGAGTCTGTGTTTGTTGTTATTTTATTGGAAAATCAGCGAAAGTATTTTTTTGAAAATTTGCCAAAAAATATATTCAATTGTTCTGCAGGATAATAGAAGAGGAATTTAAATTCAAGGATTGCTGAACATTTAGGTACAAATTAAAAAATTTAACTTAAGAAAAACTTTAAAACTAAAAAAGGGCAAAATTAGGCATACAAAATAGAAAAAAAACTTATAATAGGTTAACTTAAAACCCTCTTCTGAAAATTCAAAACAGTACTTTTTTAATAGTACTATTTAAAACAAACTTTTGTTTTTCAGTTTACATATAAAAAAATCATTCATTTATTCATTTACATTCCAAAAAGGTACGTTTTTTAGAAATTCTTATACCAAAAATTTGATTTTTCTTTTATGTTTTAAACATAAAAGTACTTCTTAACTTAAAAGTACCTTTTAACATAAAAGTACCTTTTAACATAAAAGTACCTTTTAACATAAAAGTACCTTTTAACATAAAAGTACCTTTTAACATAAAAGTACCTTTTAACATAAAAGTACCTTTTAACATAAAAGTACCTTTTAACATAAAAGTACCTTTTAACATAAAAGTACCTTTTAACATAAAAGTACCTTTTAACATAAAAGTACCTTTTAACATAAAAGTACCTTTTAACATAAAAGTACCTTTTAACATAAAAGTACCTTTTAACATAAAAGTACCTTTTAACATAAAAGTACCTTTTAACATAAAAGTACCTTTTAACATAAAAGTACCTTTTAACATAAAAGTACCTTTTAACATAAAAGTACCTTTTAACATAAAAGTACCTTTTAACATAAAAGTACCTTTTAACATAAAAGTACCTTTTAACATAAAAGTACCTTTTAACATAAAAGTACCTTTTAACATAAAAGTACCTTTTAACATAAAAGTACCTTTTAACATAAAAGTACCTTTTAACATAAAAGTACCTTTTAACATAAAAGTACCTTTTAACATAAAAGTACCTTTTAACATAAAAGTACCTTTTAACATAAAAGTACCTCTTAACATAAAAGTACCTTTTAACATAAAAGTACCTTTTAACATAAAAGTACCTTTTAACATAAAAGTACCTTTTAACATAAAAGTACCTCTTAACATAAAAGTACCTTTTAACATAAAAGTACCTTTTAACATAAAAGTACCTTTTAACATAAAAGTACCTTTTAACATAAAAGTACCTTTTAACATAAAAGTACCTTTTAACATAAAAGTACCTTTTAACATAAAAGTACCTTTTAACATATAAGTACCTTTTAACATAAAAGTACCTTTTAACATAAAAGTATCTTTAAACATAAAAGTACCTTTTAACATAAAAGTACCTTTAAGCATAAAAGTATCTTTTAATATAAAAGTACCATTAACCATAAAAGCACCTTTAAACATTTAAGTTCCTTTCAACATTAAAGTCAAAGAGTCAATTTTAGAGTTTAAAAAATTATCTTTTTACGAAGAAATTACTAGACACATTTATTATGAAAAAGTTCTTATTTTTAAGAGAAAAAAATCTTGATTGTTTGTTGAAACCGCAAATATTTATTTAATTTGTTGTTTGTTATTTATATTAATTATGTAAATTAGTGTAACTGGTTCTTCATTTAGCAAGTAACGTACGTCGTCATTTATATTTAGGTGTAAAAATGTGTAATTATATTTATATATTAATTCGGAATCCCCTTTTTTATTTAATTTGGCGTTTGATTCATTCACTGTTCTCTGAAACAAGAGTAAAGAAAAACAAATTCTTAAAAATTTAAAAAAAAATTTTAAAGTGTGATTAATTTTTTTTTCGAAGATTGTTTCTAACTTTCCAGGTGATAATTTTTTATTAAGCCGTTAATTAATCATGCTGTAATAGCGTTGACAAAATTTGTTAATTTTTTTTTTGCAACTAATGCTTAATGATAATTATTTATTAGTTGAGGTTAGAATTTATGTCTCATCTTTTAATTTTTATCTGTGTAAAGAAAGTATTTTAACGAAATATTTTTAATGATAATGACCTTATTTACAGAAACCAACGTTAGATTAAAGAAAAGTTAAACTTAATGAAATTATTAATCTAACGAAAATAATTTCGCCAACTTTGCCACATCCTGTAGCAAATCATCAATCATAAATTATAATTAACACTCTTCTCAATACCAACAGCAAAAAGAAACTCAACTCATTTAAAAAAAAAGAAAATTCTTTTAAACGAGATTTTCCATTTTGTATTTTCATTAATTTTGTTTTTCTTTTACTACCTCAACTTTTATTAAAAATATATATAAAAATTATTAATCCGAGAGATGTAAATCATCTCTTTTAAAACTGCTATAAAGATTGATGAACAGAAATTAAGGCAAAAACAAAAAACACTAATTTTTTTGCAAAGCAAATAAAGAGAAATTTCAAACATTAAACGACTGTCCACTTTATTTGGTAACAAAAACTCTTTCAGATATTTTACAATATTTTTTGCTTTTGTGGTCTTTTTGATCACAAAAAAAAAAGAGTAACAAGTTATTTTTGGATTAACGTAATTGGATTTTTATGATAATAATAAAATCATTAAAATATGAAAATATCTTGCATGATTTTATCCTTTTCTTTTTAAAAGATATTGACTGAAAGAAATTTTTAGCTCTTAACAACCCACACAGTAACCGATTGCTGACAGGAAAACTTAAGTTCTACATTTGCAAGTTACGGCAGGTAATAATTGCACCTTCATAATTTTTGACTGTCAGCTTTAATCATTTCATGCTTACATGAAAGATTCTACTTTTTAAGCAAGGTCACGTCACTAGCTGAGTCTAAAAAGATTTAAAAATGATAAACTGGCCAAATTATTTACTAAAATATCTGATTTTTTTAGTAGAATAATTTTCTGTTCTGTTCGGTTACTCTTCCCAAATATTAACAAATCTGTTCGAATTCCTTAGCTGAATTAAGTTTATAGGCTATACAATTAGAGGATCAACATGTTTTTTATATATAAAAATATCTTTTAATATACATATAGTATAATATCTTAATTTCAATATAATTAAGCTAAGCTGAATGGGGGTTTATACTTTTTTTTGCAAATTTAGAATTTTTTTTTACAAATTTATTGAAAAAAATTTAAATATTCAAAGAGATCAACTAGCTATTCAGCTGAATTTAGATTACAATTACTAAAAATATTGATTGGCTTAATTAAGTTTATAGGCCGTCATATTAGAAAAATATCATGAATTTGTAAAATATATGGCAAAACAATTAATTTAAATACAACTCAGCTCAGTCAGCTAAATTAAATTGTTTTCATCCACCTGTTGTTCTTAATTGAGATCTTTGAAAGATAATTTAGCAAAGTATAAACTTGCCATCCGATTTACTTAACTAAAATAAGTTTTGAGTCTAATATATTAAAGATATTTAATAAATTTATAAAAAATAAATATTTAATGCTTGATTCATCTGAGCTGAATTCTTTTTTATTTTGCTAAATAATTATTACAAAATATTTTAATTTTTTTTAAAATATTAAATCGCTTTTGTCTAGCTGAATTTAAACTTTACTAAAGAAAATTTAACAAAATATAAAGCTTAAAATTTTAGAATATATATTCTAATTTACTAAGCTGAATAGAGAATTGAGTCCATAATATTATTTTTAATTTTTTTCAATTTTGCTAAATTTTCTATAAAATTCTTTAAATTAATTTTTGCTTTTTAATTCAGCAGAATATAAAATAATTGACAGTGTTTTTCGATTTTCTTAGCTGATTGAAGTTTTTGATCTGAAAAATTAAGGGAATATAATAAATTTGTTGAGACACTTTGATAACATTTATTATAAGCGCAATTCAGCTAAGTTGCTAATCATTTAATATTTTGTAGAAAAATGTGATTTAAAATATTTAAAAATAATATATACAGTAAGTTTAAAAAAATTCAGCGGAACAAAGGTAAAAAAATTTTTTTCAGTGAATTTCTACAAAAAAAAAAAAAAATTTCTTAAGAATGTATAAGAACATAACAAAAAGATATATTCAGCTTAGCTGAATTGAAAATTTTTGCAGAAAACGTTGTCAATTTTTAATTTCTACACTTTAAATTCAATTTAGATAGAATTCAGCCAAGCTGAGTTATTCTGTATATCAACAAGCAGTAAAAGTTATAAGTACCTATTGCACCTGCCTCTTTTTTCTGCTTCCTCATATTTTTTCTCTTAATTCTGCGAATTAAAACCTCAACTTAAAAAAAAAATTCACATTTTGTTGGCTTTTTTATGAATGAATATTTTATAAATCAGTCAGTCAGTCGTCGGACTGTTTGTTAAAAAAAAATTTTTTTTCTAGAAATTTGTAGACTTTTTAACTTGGGGCAGATTTGCTGCTGCTGCTGGTGTGACGTTGGGCTTGTCTATGAGTGAATGTCTGTCAGGCCTTATTTTTGCTTGAGTTCAATTCAATCATATTTTATTATTTTTGCAAATAAATAGAGGAAAAATAACAAATACCGGGCAACAATATTTGAGATGCAAGTATTTGTGTTTAAAAGCAGAGAAAAACAAATTAAAATAAATATTTTATTATTTAAATTAAATGCTGCATATTGATGTATTAATATTTAATTGGGAAGTGAAGGGTTAACGGACATTTATTTTAAAAACATTAAGTTTAAGTGGTTAATTTTAGGAAAATCGTTTTATACAAAATAAAGAAAACAATGATTATATTGTTAATATTGCAGGTAATTTTTTATTATGTTTTTAAGACAAATTTTAAACTACTTTGAAATTTGCCTTACAAAAAATAATGAATAGAAGAATGTTATTTTTCTAAAAATGGTTTTGGAATACTTTTACAATAAATTTTGAAAGCTAAAGCTATAGCTTTATATGAAAAGCCTGCATAAATGTATATTAAAATCAAACATACAACAAAAGTCAAATGTGTTTGTAGCAGGGACCGAAAATAACAGTTATTTTGAAATAATAAATATTGTGGTTATTTTATTGAACTGTTAATGGTTTTAAATCCAAATTTAGATATTTTTAATAAGGCTTAAGTTCATTGAATTTAATTTTCATTAAATTATTTTTATGAAGACAGAAATTGGCTGAAGGAACATGTAAATCAATTAAAATAGTTAATCATTCATTCAAAAAGCATATTTCGATCTACCAAGGTAAAATAACATTTGGTTTAAAGATTGATGTTTGACTATTGACGTCATCCGGCTTCAATAGCCGAGTGAGTAAAACGGCAAACCCCACTGACGAGATTGTGTGGTTACAATCGAAATTAGTCTGGGCAACCTGTCCGTGAAAGCCTGGGTTCAAATCTCAGCGCAATCAAGAATGAAAAATTATCAATAAAATTTTAATTGATTTCATGTTGTAAAATTCCTGTCTTCATAAATATAATTTAATGAAAATTAAATTCAATGAACCTAATTAAAAATATCTAAATTTGGATTAAAAATTATTTTAAAATTTTAAAACAAAAAAAGCATATAGAAGTAAATTCTGGCAAAATGATTCAAGTATACCATATTGATCCTTATCAACTTTTCTATGATAAAATATTATGATTTTTAAAGTTTTGATTTTTATTTTTTCGGTCAAAAATTACAGTTATTTTTTGATTTATATTTTTTTTGGCAAAAGTACCAGTTATTTTTTGATTTTAATTTTTTTGAACAAAAATAACAGTTATTTTATGATTTTTATTTTTTTCGATCAAAAATAACAGTTATTCATTACAGCAATGTCCGTGTTATAATTATTGAGCTGTCTTTAAATATTTATTTAAATGTGTGATCATCATTGGTATATCTTATAAATATTTAAAGTCAACCAAATAAATATAACACGTACATTTCTTTACAGAATAACTTTTATTTTTGCTCGAAAAAATAAAAATTATAAAATAACTGTTATTCTTGATCGAACAAATAAATTTAAAAAAAAGTTGTCATTCTCAGTAAATTTATTTTATTTTCCCTGATTCTAAAAGACGTTATGTTTAAGATAAGAACACAAAGTATAAAGAAACTTTTTAAACTGGAACGTTTTCAAAGTTAGTTCAATTTCAATTTCACTCATATGTATTCAAATGTCTTCATTGTAAAGCTCTTCTCTGTAGGTTTGGGTAATTTGTTTCTTTAACGCATTGCTATTTTGCGCCAACAATCCGCGATTTTGCTTTAAACAACCTATCTAAGGAAACTTCGGTTTGTAAGACGAATCTAACAATACTTAAAATGTCAAAATTTATCCAGCCGTTTTGATGCTAAGAAGTAATAAAGAAATTGAAGGTCGGGTAAAAATAGGTAACCCATAATCTGACAGTGCATGGCTTACACATTTATAAATTTTGATGAATTTTTTCCAATGAGAGTCAAACTCAATATGAAAAAGCGCTATATTAGTACGAAAATGCAATCGTATGGAATTAGTAGTTAATCGTTTATTACATGATTTGTCTCACACACAACCACATCAGAATAGATACAGAATATAACAACATGTTATTTAGTTGTTATGTATTTAATTAGTTAGAAAACTAAAAAAAAAATATTTTTATATATTTTTATATATTTTATATAAAGTAGAATTTTATAAGAAATTAATCTTAATCGATTAATTGACATAGCTTGTTCGAGTTATTCGTTATTTGAAATTGACTATTTTAATTACTCGATCAAATAAAAATTTCTTCGATTAATTGAGTGAATACTCTATTGTTAACCAAAGCTTGGCTTAAGCAAAAAAAAAGTATGAGAAATGTGGAGGAATAGGACGTATAATAAAAATTTGCATGAAAGAAGCTCAGTCGCACACACAATCAAATAATTAATATTTTTTCAAACTCTGTACTGAAGTGTCTCTGTCCCAAACAAATACTGTATTAACCTGTACAAGCAAAAAAAAAAAAAAATAAAAAAAAAAAAAAAAAAAAAATCTTCTAAAGTGGAAGTCAATATTTTTGTTATTTAAATTTAAGAAGAAATGTTTAAATAAAAAAAAATTTTACAAATACTTAAATTAATTAAATCCGTTATATTCTCGACACACTTTACCTAACTTTCAAAACATTTTTATACATATATTAAAAATTTCCAATAAATTTGTATAAAGAATTTTATAATTATTTAGCATAAAAAACGCATTTTCAAAACTTTTGCTTCATTTTGAATGTTAAAGTTATTAACTTTAACAATTAGTATTGTGGCTATTTTATTGAATTGTTTATGGTTTTTAATCCAAATTGTTTAATATTTTATCTGACTAGTTAGATTAATGAACTTTAGCCTTAATAAAATATTAAAAAAGTTAATAACTTTATTTAAAAATGCACTAAAACTTTGATTATTTTAAGTACTTTGAAAGTTTGGAAACCTAGAAAATTTTACTAAACATTTTTTTTAAACACTTATTAAAAGTGTAAGACTTTGCTGTCTTAAACATTTGAAGTTCTTCTAAAAAGCTTAACAAAGATACACATAATGTCTAGATATTTTAAATACTTGAAAATTAATAAAAGTTTTGAATCTAAGAAATGTGCAATTAGAAATGTGAAACAAGTAAAAAATATAGTCGGTCAAGCCCTACCATATGATACCCTACACTGCAGTGTACCCGCCAGAACAAAATTATATAATGAGGTTAATATTCATGTAAAAGATATTTGTGCCGAATATTTTCTAGATATCTTCATCTATATGAGATTTGTAAGCCTTTAAAAAGGGGGTTATATGGGATCCATGGTTAACTTTGAACCTACCAGGACATGTTGTCATGACATAGTAGCTATCGTAAAAGTTATAATCGCCAATTTTTTTGTTAATACCAACATGGCATTAAAAGCCATTTTCTGGATTAGTTTTTGTATCGGAGCTATAATTAAATTTGGACCCAATTTAATACAAATTGGTAAGTTGATTAGGATTAAAACAAAATAATTTTGGGCCAAATTTAATCTAAATACCGGTATATTAAGATTGCTTATGGGCACAAAAATTCTTTTCCGGAAAAAAGTAAGGGGGATTTGTCAAACAATGTACCGATTCTCACCATTTACAAAAGCCTTTGTCCTTGTGACAATAAGATCCTTTGTACCATATTTCATTAAATTATCTCCAAAATTGCGACCTGTAGTTTGCGCACAAAGTGTACATTTTGTGGATCCGTATACTTAAAGGTGAGTCCACGACCATTATTTTATTGTATAACAAACATCAGCAAAAAAGCATAATACCCTCTGCACTATTGTGGTGTTGGTATAAAAGATTTAATTTGAAGTTCTTAAAAGGCAAAAATTTTAATTTTTTCAAAAAATTTGAAAAATTAAAATTTATTTTAAAAAAAATTTTAAATATTTTAGAAAAATTAAAATGTTTTAAAAAAATGTAAATTTCCAAAAAAAAAACACTTTTTTTTCAATAAATTTAAATTTTCCAAAAAATTTGATTATTCCAAAAAATTATGATTTGTAAAAAAAAATATTAATTTTTTCAATAAATTTAGATTTTTTTCAAGCAATTTAATTTTTTCCAAAAAATTTAATTTTATCCAAAAAATTTAATTTTATCTAACAAATTTTAATTTTTCAAAAAATTTTAATTTTATAAAACAATTTTTAATTTTGCTAAAATTTTTCAGAAAAACACATTAATAATAAAATATGTAATTTTTTGCATTTTTTAAAAATGTTTGCAATTCTGGCAAATAAATTAGTAAAATCTTTCGTAAATATGAAATCCTTCGTAAAATACTGAGATCCTTTAGGAATTTAAAAATTTTATAAATCTTATAATTTCACTACTTTTGTTTTCAAACATTTTATTTTTTTTTTTAAATTAAAAATTTTTTACATTATATGTAACCTTATTCTTTAAATTTTTACAAAAATTATCTTAGTCCTGCTGCCTGCTGGATTCTATAAAACTTGAAAAATTCACTTTTTTGTTTTGGAAATTTTTAATATCGAAATGTTTTAATAGAAATTTTTCTTTTTCAATTTAAGTTTATTAAATATTTTTTTTACAAAATCTTAAAATTAAAGTTATAAACAATTGCCTGTTTAAATTATTTTTTTTTTTGTATTTCAAAAAACTTTAAAAATTTTGCTTTTGTTTAAAAAATTTAAAACTGTATAAATGATTTTTTGTATAGAAAAAAATCGCTTAAATTAAAACAGGATTCCTATTTGGTTTCAATTTTTTTTTTTAAACTCGCAGACAAATTAAAAAAAAAATAAAATATATTTGACAAATTTTAACAATTAATACATTCTTTTAAAGTAATTGTTCTTTCTTTGCTTAAAAAATTAACATTTTTATTTTGTTCAAAATTCTTTTGGCTTGTAAATTGCACGTCTAAGGAATTTATATTGAAATGTTTAGAAGTCCTTTTTCCTTGTGTTTTGTTTTCTTGAATTTCTAACATGTTTCCATATTCTTAAAGTTGTTTCTATTTTCATGACACTTTCTTGTTAGCTTTTTAGTAAAATTAGAATTTTTCATCACTCACCTTTTACACTTGACAAGTTCTTAAACAATCCAATTATGTTTCCTTTAACACTGGCAATTGTTCCTAAATTTCAAAACTTTTCGCACACTTTTTTACAATTTTTTTTAAACACTAGTTTTTCGTTTTGTTTTTAAGAATTTCCAATTGAAAATATTCTTTTGACACAATTTCGTTGAATCAATTAAATTCGTTTTATTATATTCTAGTTAGAATTAATCCTTTTGGGGCCTTAAGAAGGGCTGTTTAATACAAATTTAGTATCCTGGGTTCGTAAGCACACTCTTGATTTTCTTTTATTTAATCAACACTCTTTTAATTTAATTCTATTGAATTGATATTTTTAGTTTATTCATTTTTTAATTGATTTTTTGTTGACTATTTTAATTAAATCAATTAATTTGTGGGCAATTCTTTTCCTAGATTTTTTTTTAATCTATTAGATCGTTGTTTTGAGTTTGAAATAAGTTTTAGAAATTTTTGGATTTTTTTTTTAATTTTCAAATATTTTAACGGATAAATGTGTGTTATAAAATAAAAGTTGTTATATTTGTTTAAATAGAAGGGGGCTCAAAAAATATCTGTGTGTAATAGATTTTGGCACCAAGATACAACCGCTTCATTAAATTCAAAGAGACTCGGAGTCATAACTTTTCTACGCTTATTTATATAGCCTCCGTTAAGCGGCGATTTTTTTTAACATAGAGAAAAATTTCAGTCAGCGACAACGACGACAGCGTAGAATCCAACAACACACCATACCAACCTGCAGCAACAGCAGCCGCCAAATAATAAAAGCTACAAAAAAAGTTTAAAACATCCAAATGTTACCAACAATTCAAACACACACGCTCGAACACACACACTCTGAAACACTTAGTCGGATGCAGAGGGACAGACAACAAAGTTAAAATATAACAGAAAAAGCCAGAAACACACAACCAACGAACAAACCAACAACAGACGGAAGATACATCAATGGATGAATAGATGGCTGTCTGGAAGAATGGTTGGTTTGGATAGTTGGTTGGTTGGCTGGCCAAAGAAAGAAATTCTCAAACAGAAACCACTATAAAACAGTGCTACCGACAAAACGCTAACGTCGACCGCATTTGTATCTGCGGCTGTTCAAGCTCACAACCGGCAGAAGAATAAATAAGAACATCATCAAACCACCTCAAACTTGTTTCAAATACAGCAGCCTAAAACACAACATAGAACTAAATAAAGTGAGTGTTTAACATCATCATCATTCGCAACATCACTGTTCTCAACAACATCATTCCAAACATCATAATTATCATTATTAATATTCTCATTCTCATCATCGTTTTTATTTGATTAAATAAAAAAAATAAAAATAAGAAAAAAAAAACCAAAAAGGTGGTTGCTTTTATTTCACATCCATCATTTCAAACTTCAAAATTTTATCAAACAAGTTGCACGAGTCTTCAATTTAATTCAAACATTTTCTCTCTGTGCAGTGCAGCTTAATTAAAACAACAATTTATAGATTTGTTGCCAGACTTCAGCGCTGCGTCAGTGTGGTCAGCGCGCCGCAGCGCTGTTTACGTTATATAAAGTGGTCGTTGTTGCTGTTTCTGTAAGAGAAGAAACAACAAAAACAAACGCATGTTTGCAATTAAATGACTTTGATTTGTTTTGTGTTGTTATTGTTGTTGTAATAGTTTTGATCGTGGTTTTTTCGCCATTAAAAACGCACGATTTCGAAAGGGTTGTTTGTTAATTAAATTGATTAAATTAAAGTGTGCAAAAAAACAAATATCTTTTTCTAATCCAATATTTTTTTCATAGCTTTCTGTATAAAAATGTCTTTATACAAATGTGGAATTTTGTATACCCACACCACAATAGTATAGTGGAGATTCACTTCTGAGTCGATCTAACGATTACCGTCCGCCAGGCTGGCTGTCCATGTAAACTTTGCGGGCAAAGTACAAGTCACAATTTTTCCTGACGAGCTGGCCTAAGCAACCAGCGAAATGCGCATAGGAACTAGCTTTCCCACAACAATAAATTTCAGTGTTTTCATTTAAAAAATTGGGATTATTAGCACATCATTAATAAATGAACTAATTAATTTTGGAGATATTTTGAAGAAAATTGGCGTATAGTTTCTAATTGACACTTCAAAATGAGGTGAATCGGCCAATAATTTCACATAGTCCCCATAAAAGCTTCTTTCCGGAATAGGGTCCGCTCCATATTATTATTTTATCCAATAGGAGCTATGGCACGACAAAATGTTGTTCTAAAGGGTTCAAAACAAACCATAGGTCCCATACAAACCCTCTTTATTAAATCACTTAAAGATTAACAAATCTCATATAGATGAAGATATGTGAATACAGTGCGATCTCGATTCTGGCAACTCAAAAAAAATCTGGTTTGATGCAATCACCTAAAAGTTGCAAGGACCGACCATTGTTTTCAATACTTGAGGATACCTCATTTTTTTTTTAATAAAATGCATACTGCAAAAAATCTTAAATCTTAAAAAGTAGAATAAAACCAAACACTAACTGTGAAAACGGTCTTAATGGAATTATCCAATTATTTTAAGGTTTGCTAAGTAAAGTCGGCAAGCCAATATCGTATTCAACCGATTTGTTGTGTGCTCATAAAGTGTAACCTAAATATTAAATTCAATGCCAGATTTTTTGACAAAATTGTATGAACATTTTTTTAAAATGATAAATTCTTTACAAACAGAGTTGTATTTTCTTGAAAATTAGCTGAGCCATCTGATTTTGCATCTTTTCTTTTGTGTGTGTAAAGCCTGGTAATCTGTTCAACATTTCACGTGAAATGCTGTCAAAACACATATGAATAAAACTTGTGCGGAATTTCTATGAAATAATGTTGATTAGGTTGAACAGAGTACAACTCCTCTTAATTTGTGAAAAAGTTTCGAAATTTTTCTGGCAACATTTTTTTTAAACGTGGAATTTTAAGCAAATGGAAAAAAAGTTTTAATTTAATATTAAATGAGAAAGGAAAAACATAACTAGCACAACCGGTAACAGTTTTCATCAATATTTACTTCAATTTTTAATATTTTATTTGAAAAATACTTTTTAGTTAAATACATGTGGGTTTGTTTACATATCCAAAACAATGTCGCATAATTTGAAAGATTAAAAACGTCAAATTGTGTAAACTCTCGAGATAGGTAACATTGATGCATGTCAGATTTTTCGCATGAAATAATAGATGTTGCTGAACATTTTTCACAAATTGGAACAGAGTACTAGGCTATAGTGTGGTATTGAAAACAGATTTTGCAGACATTTGTTTTTTGAACTAACGGGTGATAAATGTTATTGAAAGTAATTTTTTTTTTGCTAAAAAGAAATCCAGAGAAAGAAACATTGTAAATGAAGGAAAAAAATAATGTTGCATTTACTGAGCCTTTTTTTGAAAATAGTTGCGCTTATAAAGACTGCAATGTAGAAATATTGGCTGTTGCTGTAAGTCGGGTGTTGCCATAATCGGGGGTTGCGAAAATCGAGCTCGCAATATAATATTTGGTACAAAGAACTTTTACATGAATCTTAAGCTCACAATATAATTTTGTTCTGGCGGTTCCATGATTGCCCATGGGTCCCAAATAGGGCACACCTGCAAAAATTTGTTTTTATATACTGTCGTGTAACGTATCATATGGTCGGGCTTGAACGACTATGCTTTCTTACTTGTTTATTATTTAATAATTTTGAGAACTATTTTCTAAAGGGCTTATCCCATATATTTACGCTTTTGAAACCTTATTGTTTTTATGCCTTTAGAATTCTTATTTGTTTAAAGGGTACACTTTATCCATTTAGATTTAAAACTGGTAAATTATGATAAAAAATATATACCGTCATTCTCGGGAATAAGAGAAAATTTATGTATATGAGCCAAAGACTATAACAAACAAGGACCGGTCAAAGAGTCAATGACTTTTTAAATAAAACACACATAGAAAAATTTTTTGCCCTAATTAAAGCTTTAATCAAAAATAAAATCAGTTTAAATGAAAATTTAATCAAGTGAAGTAAAGGTTTAATTGTTACTATTAATTTGTTTACTGGTGCAAATTAATAGTATCAGTTAAACTTTTAATTCACTTGATAAAACGTTTAATTGCATTGATAAAATTTTTAATTAAAACTGATTTTATTTTTGATTAATGCTTTAATTGGGGCAAAAATTTTTCTGAGCAGGTATTTGGATAAAAAATCCATTCATCTTTGAGCTCTATACGCTACTAAAATAAGATTTGTCAGGCCCTCAGAATAGGTATTTGTTTGTGAGATGATTTCATCAAATGAAGTTATTTCTTCGGGTTTGGAAACATGAAATATTAACTCGGGTCTAAATCCAAATGATAGGGTGGAGGAGGGAGGTATTTGTAGCATAATCAAGAATTGACCTTTGGAGCTTTTTTGAAAATCCTTTAAGAAAATTTCGAGAAGGATTATCCTCTGTCCACCCTACCCTGTGGCTCATCTAAAGAAGATCTCGAGAGTTACCTAAGATCTTCTAATTTTTCTAGAGACGAATGTCTAGTTGTTTACTGGCGCAATGAAATTCGTACTAAAATTTAAGAACATGATGCAGAAATACTTAAGTTTTCAAATGAGTTCTGTCGCTCATGAGAGACTATTTTCCACTGCATGTCTGCTTCAAACGGATTTGAGAAATCGTCTATCTCAGCAAAAGTTAAGAATACGTACTTTGTTTTAAAATAAAAAACTAATAAATATTAAATATTAATAATCCCTTACACTGTTTTTTTTTTATTTTGTTTAAAAATAAATATTACTTTTGCTTATTTTACCATTAATTCAAATCCCATTCGTAACTTTTAAATTGCTATTAAAATCAATTTCAAATATTAATAATATCTAACAATTTAATTTTGTATAATAAGAAAATTACTCCACTTGAGTTTTATTAATTTTACCTTGAATTTATATTTAATATTCGTATTGCCGAAATTTCTTTTTGAGTATCGGTATCGTATCGGCAAAAAGGCGTCTTGTCAAATCCCTATTTCAAACACAAGCTTATTACAATTTTGGCAGAAGTCATCTGAGAGACAAGAGCAGAGTCCTTTTAGTCAAGAGGAGGGAAACTAAAAAATTCAGGGACTTGTTGCCCGCCCTCGTATATATCTTGTTAATTAAAAAAAGCGCATAAAATATAATATAGGGAAACCAAGTCCACTATTTTATTCTTAATAAACTTGCAGTTTTAGAGAGATCAATACAAATTCGTTTCCAAGAACAAATTCGTAATGAATTGAAAACACCTAAAAATAAAATCATTTTAGGGGAAAAAGAGTAATGAATAACCTATCCGAACGAAATAAAGATATAACTATAAGTTCTTTTAACTGGAATAACAACGTATGTGCTTCTTGTATTCTTTTCGAAAATAATTTGCCAGCAAGAAAACTTTTGTTACGTTATTTTAAAGAATGTTTTTAACATTCGTAAAACTGATATGGGCGGGGTTCGAACATCATTTTCATTATTTTTTAAGGGCAATCGGGCCGTCTTTGCTTGACTGTCTTTCTTGCTCTTTGCTTTTTATTTCGCGTTAGTTTATGGCTTAGAGTCATATAACTGTACTGAGTTAGATTTTTTGCGGTTTTCAACATTAACCAAATGCAATAATTTTCAAGCAAACTTTTCAACTTGGTGAAGTACCAAATATGTTGAACTTAGACGAATTACTTGTGGAATACTTTTAACAATTTCGATTGATTAATAGTGGATACTTTATTATTAAGGAGCGGATTCTGGGAGTTTTCGAATTCTTAAATTGAAGACTTAGGTCGAACGATGACTTTGGAAGTGCAAACCCTGGCAGGTTGAGGGCAAAAAAGCTCACCCACATGTAATGCAAATGCACGATGTTAATTGTGGGTCACACCTTAACATCAAGTTTTTTGCCCAACTCATTTGACATTTCTTTGTTTCAGTGTTTGACAAATTCAACCATTGGGAGGTTCCTCATTGAGCAGCGCGAAGGTCATGAGAAAATACCTGTGTATGCTTGCCCAGTTCGTTCTGCGGAAAACACATTATTGTTTTTCGCAATAGCGTGGCAGAGAGTGCCATCAACCTCAATGGCTACAGGAATTAATGGCAGTTCACTTGTGCAAACTCAATATATTTTCGAATATTATTTTTTGACTTGGTTCGCTTCAGCTCTGAGCCCTCCAAATCATCTACCATCATTGTTTTATTCATGATTGAATATTTACTCTCAAAATGTTCATATGTAAGTAAAAAGTTATTCATCATGAGGTTTGATTTTCAGTATGCTTTTTTTACAGATCACGCGTACTAATATCAAACTGCTTTGTCATTTTTGTTCAGTATCGTTTGACAAGTGATCATGGAAAGACTCACACGACAACAGCGTCTCCAAATTGTTCAGCTGTATTACGAAAATCAGCGTTCTGTTAGAAATGTTTTTCGTGCGATTTGAAGGACTTACGGTGATCAATATCGACCTACTGAAACCACTATTGCCAACACCATTCGCGAATTTGAGTACCAGCTTATATTAGTGAATGATACTAGACCTGTTAGACTATATCCTGCACGTAGTGAAGTAAAATTAGCAGCAGGATAATCAGAATGTTACCTCAATAATAACCTTTATCGCATCATGTTAACGGATTATGTGCTTCCTAAAATTTAAGCGCATGGTCTCGGTATGCTCGGTGTGATTACAACAAGGCGGCGCTAGGAGTCATAAAGCGAGTGAAACAATGACCTTGTTGAGAAATAATTTTGGTTAGCACTAAATTTCATGTTTTGCTATCGTAAATTGGCCACCTAGATCATGCGATATTACACCTTTGGGCAGTTTTCTTTGGGGAAATGTAAACACTGAGGTCTTCAGGAACGAGCCAGCTACCGTTGAGGATTTGGAACCCAACATTACTCGTGTCATTCGCGAGATACCAGTCGCTATGCTGGAACGAGTCGCCCAAAATTGGACCTTCCGAATATACCACCTCAGGCGTAGTCATGGCAAACATTAACATGATATAATTTTCAGTAACACTATATGTCATAAATTGTTCTTTTAACTGATTTTTGTGTTCTTTATGTGTTTTATTTTATTTTACATACTCGATATATAAACCGCCATTTTGTTGGTTTGATTTTTTGCTGTCACAAAGAATTTTTGTTCGATACATAGGTCGAAACTCTTTTTCTTGAAAATTTAAAGGAAATTACATAAAATATGGTAAAATCCAGACTTATTAAAATAAAAATCCTAAGTAGGTTTTAGTTAAGCATTTTTTTTTTATGATAATGAGGAGCTTGTTACAGAATCAAAAAATTATTTAGCTTTTTTAAAAAAAAAAAACTCGTGCTAAATTTAAGTTATTTGCACTTACTTTTAGTACGAGTCGAATTTAAAAATTTAAGTATGATAACACTGAAATTTAAAAAAGAAATCCCAAATGTGATTACTTTCAAAAACCAAACCCGGAATTCTTAAAATAACTATAACATTTTTAAAGTAAAAAAAGCTTGAAGTTTTCATTGGTCTTGCCACTCTGAAAGTAAAATTACAAAATTAATTATTGTATTTGTTTCTAGGTTGAAACAATAATTTAAAAAAAATATTTTAAAAAACAGCAGCACTTTAGCATTCCATAACTCGACAAATAAGAATCATACGAAAGAAATATTTGGTATCGTGATGTCAAATATAAAGGCATTTCGGCAAAATATATTTTTTGGTATGTCCGCTTCTCGAATACTGCCTTATATGAATGGTGGTTGTGATAGAAACTCAAATAAATGACAAAAAATCAAAAATCAAATAAGAGTTAACTTACACACAAATTACACATGGGTTACACATGCAAGTAGAAATTACACACAACATGTGTAATTACCAGGGAAACCAGAAATGCTTTAAAATTCGCGTTTCATGCGCATTAAATATGCAGTAAAAACTCGAAAATATGCCCGGAAAATTGTTAAAAACATGCCCCAAAAAATCAAAAATTGCTCATTTGAAAACAAAATATTCAATATTTTAAAAACATTTGCGTTAAAAAAAAAACAATCCTAAAATTATAATCGGTAAAGCTCAAATTTTCGAGATTTTACCCTATTTGAAAACGATGGGCAGTCATGTGCAAAGTTATATTATAAGGTTAAAGTTCATATAAGAGTTATTTGTGGCGAATGTTATCTAATTATTAGCGTCCATATGAGCTTTTTTTTCTTAAAGGGATTTCAGGGCAAATTGAAAAAATATATCGATATATCTGTGGTTTTCATGGGTAACCGCGTATGTAAATTTTTTCGATTTTGAGATGTTGATGCCATATTGCTTAATATATCGTATCGATATGTTTTAAGAGTATCGATATTTATTAATTAAAAATATCGATATATCGATGTATCGAACGTATTAAGGTGAAATTATTACCAAAGTTAAAAACTTAATATATCTATGTCAATACATATTTACATATGTACAAACATATTACATGTAATTCCATTCTAACTTTTTATGGTTTCTTTTAATTTTAATTGTACTGCCTGTACCTCGATTTCGAACGAAACTTTCCTTCGCTTAACTTTTATTTAAAACAAAAACCAATTTTAAAATTTAGTTTTTAAGGTAAGTTATGCGAACGAAGTTATCGTTTGAAAACGAGGGAACGGCAGTTAATTTTACAATAAAAAAAATTTAAAAAAAAAGTAAAGAATACAAAAAATTTTTTATTTATTCGCCATTAGAAATCTAAAAAAAAAAAAAATTAATTGGGATTATATAATGCCGGATTCTATACTGCCGGTAAACGAAACTTGTGACACATACTATGCAAGTACACTGCGCAATATTTTATTTTTAATATGCTCAAATAAAAAAAAAATTTTTTGTTTTTTAACACTCCAACTTTCATAAGTCTATTGCTGCTAATACGCCATAATTAAGGCGATTCTTTGCATAATTCTAGGAACCCTTTCCAGAACATTTTTTCTGAGCTTATTTTTTTGTTGTAATCTCTTAAAAAAGCGAGACAAAACTGAACTGTGTAATCTATGAAAAAGTACAAAAAGTACGCCGTTATTTGCTTAATATTAGTTAAAAAACATACGATGCAATTCTTAAAAAACAACAGTATTGTAAGCAGTTGAGCTACGGTTAAAATGTTGAATTTTATTATAAAGAGGTCTTAAAAATATCGAATTCGATAGTCGTAGATAAATATCGATGTATCGATATATCGGTATTTTTAATATCCGCGATATATATCGATTATGATTTTTTTAAATATCGATATTTTGATATATCGATATTTTTTGCCCATCCCTAAGGGACAGGCAATAAATATCGATATAATTGGATGGTTTACGGACACAAAAAGTGTAATTTGGAAAGAAGTTTTAATGGTTAATATGCGAAATTCTTACTACAAATTAAATATTTTTTACCAAATTTGATCAAATTATCTACAAAATGGCAACTTGTACTTTGCGCACAAAGTTCATATGGACAGACAGCCAGCCAGACGGACGGATTGGCATCGTTAGATCACATTACAAAGTGATTCTGAGTCGATCAGATTTCTATGCATTACATCGCCAAAAACGTTTATAATTGCTTTTTCCTTAATTTTTGCTTATAAAAATATTAAATCTTAAAGTTTAAAATAAAATTTTCTGTAATGACAACCTGCTCACAATTTTAGAGTAAAAATTAATTGTAAATGGCGAAATTGAAGCAACACGATGGGTATACAGTAGGGAGGTCGATTTTTCGACTTTTTTCAATAACCGGTTTTCGAATATTACGAATTGTTGCTATTTTAAAAAACCCGGTTTTCGGTTAAGCAATTTTTAAATAACCGGTTAACCGGTTTTAATTCGAATACTTAAAAACACAGAAATCAAATAAGTTTTTAAATAAAACGTTAATTTGAATAAAAACAAAACAATTTGCAAAGGTAAGGAACCAACAAAATACATATGTAGATATGACTTAGATCAGACCTAACAAATATTTTACGATAAAATCGAAGAAAAGTGGGACCAGTAAATTGATCAATGATATACTAAACTTTATTTGTAAGAAGATATTTGTAAATTGTAATTTAGAAACTGTTAGATGATATTTGATCTAGAGAAACGTTTTGCAAAAGCAAATAAATTATAGGAATTTTATAAACTTATTATGTTAAATATTCTCTCAAATTTATTTTGAAAGAGTTTTAATTTGTTGGTGGTTAAGCATGTCTATATAAATCAACCATATTTTTCAAAAGTTGCAAACAAAACCTCTTAGCCAGGATTATCTATTTCAAATAATTTTCTCTCAGCATTATAGAAACGAACTGAACATTCTTTTTGAGTAAAATATTTGTCAATTCGTCGACTTCAATATAAAACATTCCATGATATTGTTTGATTTCTTCAATTTTGTTTTTTAGTTCTTGGTGTTTTAATAAATAAAACTGATTCCGCCGTAATGTTTTAGTTTTCAGCATTAAGAGATGCTAGAACTACTTAAGAGTTTTTGGTGCCTTCACGGGCATTTCGTCCTCGGCAACACAACGGGCTAATAGTTTACCCAATGATTAATTTTTTGCAGCGTATTTTAGTAAGGTATTATTTGTCGTCTTCTTAGAACTACTTCGAACGGAGTTAAGTTTCATTTGGATCACATTAATGTCAAGCATGTATAATAATTAAAGGTGATTAATAAGTCGTGACATGGAAGAACCTTTGTAACTTATCATTTTAGGGCACTTCAGGCAACTATCTTTGTCTTTTTAATCGCGTTCAAAAAATATCTAGAGATAACCTTTATATAAAAATATATTTAATATTTAGAGTACTCTCGCACAAATTGCTATTAATTTTTTAACTGAACACGTTTTTGTAGTATTTTGTATTGTTTTTGGTGGTTCTTACAAGAACACACGTTTTTATAACCGATTTGTATTTAGAGTGTTCATAATGTTTTTTGACCTTTGTTACATTTTTTTTTGACATTCTTCATAAAAAGTTTAAGTTTGGCCAATATTCAATTAGAAAATACTGAAATTACGGCTACATCTACAACAATAGGAAGGAAAATGTATATTAATTGCACATTTCTAAAATAACCGGTTTATTATACCAAAATAACCGGTTTAATCGATATTCCAAAAATGAGCATTTTAAAATAACCGCCTTCGGCTAAGCTTAAATAACCGGTTAAAACCGGTCGAATAATAACCGTTCGATCTCCATAGTATACAGATAGATATTTAAAACAGAATAACCAGAATTTTGGAATACAAATTGTATATGCTGCGAAAGCTCTTGTAAGCATCTAAAACAATTTAACATGTATCAAAATATGCCACAAAAAGGCCAAATATACGCTGTTAACTTAAAAAATGCTGCAAAAATGCTCTTTTAGCTTAATTATGCAAAGGGTCAAAAAATGCACTAAAAACGATGCCAAAATTAATAAAAAGCTCTAAAACGGATAAATATATTGTTTCTGCCTTCATTGGTCGTAAGAGCAAAAACATGCGATTGCCTATATATGGTTTCTCTGGTAATTACACACAGCATAAAAAATCTGATTCAGAGTGGCTGGTGGAGAACCATAAAAATACTCAGACTTTTCTGCAAGCTCTTTTCTGGAAACTCGAGACTTTTCTGGAAGCTTTATGGAAGCTCTCGGATTCCTATACGAAGGTTTAGGTAGACTGAGCATTTCTGGATGAAGCCCCGGAAACTGTGTAATACCCTGGTGATATGTCTACATAGTACAAATGTATATACATAGTTAGTCGAATTAAACGACCGCAAAGTGTCATAATGAAAATGTGATTTCGAAGTCAATGGGTTACGCTAAATTTCTATGAACAATATTATCAATTACTCAACTTTTTACGAAATCTAAAAAAAAAATTATTTTGTAATTTTCAAAAAAGTACCTCTTGCAACTAATGTTGAATTCGCAACAATTCTAACGCAACTCTTATAAAACACTTAACAAGTTGATTTCAAACTTGTCTGCATGTCAAATATCTTGAATGTACGAATAACAACTGATATTGCATTTGGCCAAATACTGAGTACACATTTGCAGCTTACAAGTTGCATGGTCAACTTCTGTTGTTGTGTTGTTTCGGTGTTTCTGGTTTGAGACGATGGTCAAGTTGAAGATCAAAGTCGCTGCAAGCAGCACTTGCTGCTGCCTTACAGCTCTTTGGCTAGACAAAAAAAGGTGGTTAAAATTATATTGTGCAAAAACGAAAAACTTTGGTGGCGTAAATAAGAAACATGAAAAAGAGTCAAAGAGTTGATTGTTTTACCACGATTTTTTTTTTTTTTTTTTTGTAAAATGGAGAGCAAAACTTTGTTGCCAGCTAAAGAGAAAGAGAGTCTATTTAACAAACGCGTAAATTTCTGTTACAACCGGCATTTTTATGCCGGTGTAATGAGCAAACGATTTGGTTTGAATACAAAGTAAAATTTCTGCTTGGAACTTTTCTGACATTTACAAGCGTTAAAAAATAAAATGTATATTTTTTTTGCTTTATTTATTTGCCAAGAGCCGGCTTTGGTTCTACTTTTAAGCTGACCAGGCTGTATTTTGACTTCGAACCATTTTTAGAGTTTCAAGCGTCATCAATCTCACACTTACATGGCTGAGTATGCAAAAGTTTTTGTGTTTAGTTGGCTGGTTGATTGGTGGTTTTAGTCAGCTAAAGTTGTCCAAACAGTCAAGGAAGTTCTTTTAAGTGTATGCCTGATTTAATTTTGCTGTTGTAACATCTTTTGTTTCTTGTGTCTCTGTTGAACAACAACAACTCTGCAAAAATCGCTTTTGAGTTGTTTTATTCTTCGCTGCTTATGTTTTGTTGGTATTGTTGTTGTGTAAAGTACGTCGTTTTTTCTTCGTAGCAGTAGTCGTCGTAATCGTAATCGTCTTGTTGTTATTCGTGCTTGTCGTGAGAACTTTGGTCATGTTAAAGTTCTTGGCCATACTCAATTTGATGGTGTGCAATTGTTTTTGCTGGTGACTTGTTAGTTCTTGTTCTTGCTATTGTAGTGTGTTGTAAGTAGTGTTGCTAGTATGCAATTTAATGATCTCGATCATCATTATTATTTTACCTTCTTTTTCATTGTCTTTATTACGTCGACCAACATAATGATGATTATTGTGTAGTTGCTGTTGCTGGTGATGATGGTGGTATGATGTTGTTCTTGCAGTTTTAATTCTTTTTTGTTTCTACTGCTATGAGTTTGTTCTTTTTCTGCTTCTTGTATACCTATTACTTGTTGTTGTTTTTTTATTGTTGCTGTAAGTAAGCATACCAAGTTTTAAGAAATAAAGAAGATCCAAATTTTTTATACCCTACTATGAAGAAATTATAGACGGGCAGTTTGACTTCGTTGTAATGTTGGCAACTCCTTGAACCTCGCATTACCCTGCAGATAATATTGGACTACGTGGTCCATTGTGGCTTAAATGGACTACTTACAACATGGTCCAATGTACTGTAGTATGTACCATATTAGACAAATTAACATTCAGTGCTGCCAACAACTGCATGATGTATAGGTTACTATACTATAGTTTACAGTATTACACATTGGTAGCCCTGTTTTTGTCCATTATTAATTATTTATTTAAAAGTGAAACAGGAAAGTTTTTTAAGATTTGTAAAAAATAAAAAAAAATTAAAAATAACAATTAAATATATATAATAATAGCAATAATGGATTACAGTGCACGCCATAAAAGGCGATTAGTGAAAAAGTAGTAACATGGACTACTTTTAAAACTAACCCACTTGAGTACTCCATGGAGTAGTTTAGGGACTACTTCGGTGGGTTATATGGTCCACTCCTAGGACATCGTAATGTTAAATTGACCACCTTTTAACCATATAATTGTACTAGTTTTGGAGTACTCCTACTCCTTTATGGACTACTCTTTACACGCATGTATGGACTAGTCTCGTTATCTGCAGGGTAGGTCAATTTAATATAAATTCTTACTTAGTGCTTTGTTCTTTTTTAGTGCTGGTTCAATTGGAGATTAGTTTTACTTTAGTTTTAATTCTAAATTGTTTACTGTCTTGCTATAGTTCGGTTCTAGTTCAGTTCTAGTTCAGTTCTAGTTCAGTTGTAGTTCAGTTGTAGTTCAGTGCTAGTTCAGTTCTAGTTCAGCTCTAGTTCAGTTCTAGTTCAGTTCTAGTTAAGTTCTAGTTCAGTTCTAGTTAAGTTCTAGTTCAGTTCTAGTTCAGTTGTAGTTCAGTTCTAGTTCAGTTCTAGTTCAGTTCTAGTTCAGTTCTAGTTCAGTTCTAGTTCAGTTCGAGTTCAGTTCTAGCTCAGTTCTAGTTCAGTTCTAGTTCAGTTCTAGTTCATTTCTAGTTCAGTTCTAGTTCAGTTCTAGTTCAGTTCTAGTTCAGTTCTAGTTCAGTTCTAGTTCAGTTCTAGTTCAGTTCTAGTTCAGTTCTAGTTCAGTTCTAGTTCAGTTCTAGTTCAGTTCTAGTTCAGTTCTAGTTCAGTTCTAGTTCAGTTCTAGTTCAGTTCCAGTTTAGTTTAAGTTCAGTTCTAGTTTAATTCCAGTTCAGTTCTAGATTAATAAAGTTAATAGTCAATAAATGAATAATTCTAAAAAAATTCTAGTTCAGTTTTAGTTCTTAATTAGAGTTTTAGTTCAGTTCTATATAAGTTCTAGGTAAGTTCTTGTTTAGTTTTAGTTCAGTTCTAGGTAAGTTATAGTTCAGTTGTAGCATGTATGCATGTATGTATATGTAAGTGCTCGTTACCTAAAATTCTACTCGACCAACAACTTTATAAATATTCCGAAGTTTCTCCTGCTGTATTATTTTGTTTCTGTGTTTTTTTTTTGTCTACTTTTGGTATGTTCCTCTTGTGATTTGTTTGTTGTGTGTAGACAACATACTAAATGGACTTTTAGTTAGAGTTTAAGACAAAGAACTTCTTTTTGCTACTCGTAATAACGACAACTCTACTCTACACTTTTTTTGTGTAGGAATGTGAGTTAATCGAAAATGGAATAAAAAATTGCAAAAGTATTGTAATGAAATCTAAAAATATTTATTGTATTTGTAATTTAAAACATGTGCTCAAAACAAAGATGATCGATTTTTCTAAAAAAAAGTGTTGAAGGTAAAGTTTGTGTTTGGTTTTATATGTACAAAAAGTGTAATATGGAAGAAGATAGTAAATTACACCTTTAAGAAGATAAATGGATATCTGGGTATGGAAATATGTAAATATCTCAGTGGTAAATGACTTGAAAAAAAAACAAATTATAAATATTGTAGCAAAATATTTTAAGTATCGCACTTGATCATAAACCTTTTTATGAATTTAAAAATTTTCAGTAGAAGCTAAACAAATTTTAATTTAAGATTTAAGGCATTTGAAAAATAAATTTTAAACCAACTGTTTCATTGCCAAAAACTATACAATATAGTGTCGATTTTTTCCAGAAAGTTACAAAATAAAAAAATTTGGGTTAATACCCTCTTTATGTTCAACTTGCGATAGGTAAAATGATTGTTTGGGTAAATTCACAATTTAATAATTAATAATAAAATTGGTAATTTTCTGCTAATTTATGTTTAAATGCAGTTTTAGGAAATGTCAGAAATGTTACATGTTTTATTTGGACTTGTGAATTATGCAAAATAGATGTCTAATATATTTATAATAAGGAAATTATGGCTTATTAACATAATATTATACATTAGTATTTTTAAAGTCTTTGGAAAAAAAATCTAATTTCTAATTTTTATACGAAATAATTTCCGTTATCTTCGGTATCTTCTGAACTATTCTAAGGCTGGGGTTTTAAGAACTCAGTTAAACTAGGTTTAGTTAATCTGAAAACAGATTTGTAACCAAGTTTGTACACAAAATTTGGATGGAACAGCTTATAGCCTATTTCAGATGTGAGAAAGAATTTATTCTTTCGCACAACTACATTTAAAACAAACACAAATTGTAAAAACATTTTGTTTTAAATTCTAAAAACATTGTTTTGGTTTTAAATATATTTGTACGATGGTAAGAATTCTTTCGCACATCGGAAATAGGTTATTAGTTTTGTTTAAAATGTTGGTCTTGAATGAAATAGTAAAAAACACATTTCCTCAAAAACGTCCGAGTAGTCTAACGTTAACCTAAGTTTAAACTTGATCCACATCTCAAAACCCGGCCTAAGTATATTAATAGTTCTTATAAATTTATAGTAAAAACATTAATTATATTCAACATATTTTATTTTTCGAATTAATTCTATGAGTTAAATTTCAGTTATGTATTTTATAAAGCTTTTTGTAATAGTTCCATTCCTTAAATTTTTTTAGGAATGACTTTATACACTACCAGACTATAAAGTATAAAGTCATTGCTTAAAAATTTGAAGTTACAAAAAGCTTTATAAAATACATAACTGAAATTTAACTCATAGAATTAATTCGAAAAATAAAAAATGTTGAATATAATAAAGTTGTTTATGAAAAGAAATAATTCCCAATATCTATTTGTTAAAAACATTAATTGTTTTTAATTGTTTTATTACAGTTTAACTTAACCCTTGAATGCCTGATTTTTCAAATTTAATTTTAAAAAAAATCAATGAGTTTATTTTATTCTATTCACCAGATAAAGGCAAAAAATTATAAAAAAAAATAAATTAATTTTTTATACATTTAATTGCAAAAATAAAGCAAGTATTTATTTTGTTACTATTAATATATTGTATTTTGATAATATTTCGTAATTGCAAGTGCACAATTCGATATAAAATCCGGTATTAAATTTGAAACTTCATGCATTTAAAGGTTAATGATTTCATGCTTTGAATAAGTTTTTGTGTTAAAATATTCTTCATTTTTTTTGCCAGTTATAATTTAACAGGAGTATGTTACATTACGTTTGTAAAAAAAACTTCAAAAATCAGTTTTAAAACAAAAGATATAAAAAGAATATTGATCTCTTATCTTTTTGCTGAAAAGATAATGGATTTCAAATTACATAAAAACGGAAAAATAAAAATTGTCCCTAATCACCAAATTTATTCAAAATTCTTAATATCAGGCAAACAAGTTGTTGATTTCACACCTCTTGCCAAAATGATTATATTGAATACTAAAAATTGTAAAATTGTGAATATTTTTTTCAATAAATCATATATAATTTTAATTAAAAAAATGATCAAAAAACAAAAACTTTGCACTATCAAACAATTTCAACAAATTGACAATTCCCAACAACAATTCTACAAGTTTAAATTATTTTATTTTAAACGAAAAAATCAATTAATATTATTTTGATATTAAATTTATATTTTAATTAAAAATTTATTTCAAAACAACTTAAATATTAAATAAATAAAAATTATATTTTTAATTTTCTTTCAACTAACAAACTAATTGATTCAATTATCGCATTAATTAAATTTAAATACTCTTAAAGCCATTTTTTTAATTGATAAAAAACTTTTTTCTGTGTACATAATTAATTATATAAAATTATGTAGAAAAGTTCTTAATATTTTATGGCAAAACGCAATAAGAAGTTTTTTAAACCTCTCATGCCCTAATTAAAATATGCGAAGCTTAACCTTTGTTTGAATATTATTGCGACATTATTTGAATATAATGTTTCCAATTGAAAATATTTGTGTTATTATTGACCAACGCACGACTAAAGACACCTCATTAGATACAACCTCACGCATTTAGTAAAATTTTTTTTCATCACAAATTTATACTGTTTCAACCACATTTTCAGTAAAGATCGCGAATTATTTGCGACTGTTGTCGCTGCTCATGATAAAAATGACGGACTTTTTAATGAAGTGCATGATTAAACTTTTTTTTTAAACTTTTTATGATTATTTTTTTAAATTTAACCGGTTTTTTTTGGAGTTCGGCAGTCGGGTTTGACCCCTAGCATGCAATTAAATTTTGTCTTTTGTTTTTGTTGTTGGTAAAAAAAAGTTTAACAAGAATCTAGAAAATTAAAAAAAAGCAGAAAGGGAAGTGTAATAAAGGCATTGTTCACACATTTTTGGTGTCTATTATTTTGGTTTTTTTCTTTACATTTTTCTTTTAAAATATGTATTTCAAATGACTCGTTTCATTTTATTTTATTTCATTTCGTTTTATTTAATTAATTATTTAATAGAGCCTGTCATCCGAACTTCCATTTGGTTGTTTTTTTTTGTTTTTCAAAAAAAAAAAAAAAAAAAAAAAAAATAATACACCAGCTTTTTTTTTATTTATCATGACTTTAGTAACAATAAACAAACACTAAATACTACATTGTTGCCGTTGTTGGTGTCTTTGGCCAATTCAAAATAGGCATCCATTTGTCCATGGTAGGCTTATTCTGCCGGCTGGTTTTATTTTCTAGAGGTGAAAGAACAAAGACTGCAAACACGAACTGTTCAAATCACACTTATATACACATACACTAAAATCGCAACAAAAAATCCTAGAAACGAAATTTTTATTTTTAATTTTACGTGTTTTTTTGTTGTTGTGGTTGTTTTTTTTATTTGCAAAATACCACACGTCCGTAACTTAAGGCTAACGTTCGCCTAATGAGCACTACAACAACCGGCATCCTTTTTTTCCGAATTTTTTGCCAGTGCCAAGAACGAGCAGAAATGCCGCAAATCGAACAGCATCTTTTAACAGCATATTCGTTCTTCTTTAAAGCCTTATAGAGCTTTAAGAGTACGTTCGTCAGACACTTAGAAGAATTAATTCTATGGTTGTAACAAGGCGGGGAACTTTGGAAGCCGAATGATTTTTCCATTACGAAATTTAAAATGTTTGGTGATTATTTTTCAAATTAATAAATTAATAAATACTGGGGAATAATACGTCACTTATTTCTCATTTTCTTAAGCGGCACACTAACTATCGACTTGTCGGTCGCCAGGTTTTATAGTTCTAATGTGATCCATATTTGTTGTCAAATGAATTTATTGCTACATCAAAAATTCCGCATATAAATTAAGCCAAAAAGTGCCAAAAACAAAGCAGAATACAAATCAAGCAAAGTATTAACCAAAACATGTAGAATAGAACTTTGAGAAATTTTTTTATAAAACGGTATATGGACACTTTCACAGAAGTGTCACTTTACGCCATTAAGCAATTTATCTTGTAAAGGTGGTCCGACCATAATGAACGATGTTAATGGTAAGTCACACCTTAACGTCGAGTTTTTTGACCAACTTAGTTTGACATTTCATTGTTTCAGTGCATGACAAATTCAACCATGGAGAGATACACAATTGCGCGTTATGATTTTTGAAGCCTTTTTTAAATATGGGCGTTGAAATCAAAGTGCATTTCGTGCATTTCGTAATTTTTTTCGGTCAGCATAACCGACAAATTGTGTCCATAATCAAGAGAATAGTGAGCAAATTTCGGCAAATTTCAGTTAGAACACTGTTTGGTGCAATTTAAGGGCTGGCGGCTTTATCTGACCGTACTTCTACGAAAATGTAGTCTGCCAAGCAGTTACTGTGAATGATGTTTGCTATCGCGATCTGATAGTGGACTTCTTGTGGCCAGATATTAGGGCTTTCGACCAGGACGATATGTAGTTCCAACAGGATGGTGTATTAAGATAATTCTATTAAAATTTTTGGTTTATATACAATTAAGAACGTGCGTTCGACCAACCTCTATTTAAGACCCATGTGGTTCAAATTTTTCTTCTCTTTCACTAAATTGGCTTTACACCAAAATACAAAATAATTAAATATAAATTATTCTTTGAGAAACAATTTGAAAAGCTAGGTATCATAACGTGACAAAAAGTAGACTACTCTACTCTAACTCAACTCTAACTCTAACTCTACTCTAACTCTACTCTAACTCTACTCTAACTCTACTCTAATTCTACTCTAACTCTACACTAGCTCTACTCTAGCTCTACTCTAACTCTACTCTAACTCTACTCTTACTCTACTCTAAATCAACTTTAACTTGCGCTATTCTACCTCTGCTTTAACTGAACTCTTATTCTATACGAACTTTCGAAAAGACTTTAGACTTAATCGTAAAAATGTCTAGATTATTATTCCTCCTTACCTGAACTTTGCCTAAAAATATAAATTTAACTCTTTTACAATTTCTATTAGTCTACTTCTACTCTCATGTCCTCACATCTCCTGTTTATCGTTGTTGTCATTGATAGAGATGATGATGATGATGCTGCTGATGACGATGATGATGCTGTAGCCGTTTCGCTGTTTTCATTGTAAATGTCTATTTGTTGTTCTTGTTGCTGGTTTGTTCGCTTCCGTTCAATGAGCGTGCGCCAATCAAACATTTTTCTGTAACGTTTTCTGGTCTCTCTAGACTCCGTTTAATTTTTGTTGTTTGTTTTTTTTTTTGTCAATTGAGTTACGGAAATCATTGGTTGGATGTTATTGAATTTACCGCATCTGACATTTTATAATGTCAGACATGAATGTGTCTCAGCTGTTCTTGTCAATTTCATTAATTTTCTTTTTCTATAGAATTGCGTTTGTTAGAAAATAGTAGAAATGGAATTGAAAAATAAAGCAACGTGTTGCCGGTTTTCATTGAATACGTTTGCAACAACTCGCTTTTAAAAGTAGTTGTTGTTGGAGTTGTAAATAGTATTAATGTTAAAAAAATTTGCATACTGTTATTGTTGAAATATTTATTTGTTTATAAATTAGGGGATTTCATTTTTAAATGGAAATGCAATACGATTGAAAGTTCTGGTTTTGCTTCATATAGAACTTTCTTGAATAAAGGCCATGTCAGATAAAACTTTTGCTTCGCGTTGCGTTACCGGTTCGCTTTGACATCTAAGATAAAATATACATACTTATACGAAACATGTCACATAAAGTACTTTCAAAGCGGAGCGAAGAAAAAAATTAGCCAACTCTCATCTTTTCGCGCGCTTTGACAATTGGCTAGTAAAATTTTATTTTTTATTTAAATTTTTTTGCTGAATTCAATTCCAAAAAAGCGTCCAATTAAATGTTTAACACTTATTTTTATCACAAATAATTAAATGTACAAATTACCAACCGCTTTTATTAGTAAACAAACAATGCGTGAGTGTTGTCAAAGTTTTCGTTGTGTCATACACCTTTTGCTTTGCGTTTTTCTGCCAAAGGTAGAAACGTCACGCAAAGCGACAAAGTTGTATCTGACACGGCCTTAAGATTTGCTTAAGTTTTCGCAAATATAAGATGATATTTCCAACTTTGCTATACTTATACGAAAATATTTATAAAATTTTGTGCAAATTTCGTATTTTATATTTAACTTCCAGTTTTGCTAGACTAATCCACAAAAGGCAATATAAATTTAAAAGGATGAGGTTTAAACATTTATGTTTTTATGGCAAAATTAAGCGTTTAAAGACGCAAAACTTCTAGCTATCTTATAGTGTGAATTGACAATAGATGCATAAAATTTAATGTAAGCCTGAATTTCTTACAAGAAAAGGGTCAAATAAAATAAATTCTAATTACTACAGTGCACCCTAAAAGTAAGACTCATCTACGGAGTCTTGGCATCACGCAAACTTGGTGAGTACTTTTTCAAAAATTATAGCTTTTTCACTCATTTAGTAGCTTTCTTCGCTACTATTTGCCTTACATGGCAGCTATTACAAAACTACTTCTTATAGCGAATTATATAAGTCATCATCTAAAAAACAAAAATTAGTACTTACAATGTTATGATTTACAAAAGTTATTCAAAAAAGAAATATTGTTTTTTAAGGGGAAAGAATTTTTGACAAGTTTATAAAATTTATTATAAAGTTTCTCTTTTTTAAATCCATTTTTATTTGGCTTTTTGTTATTAACTGCCGTATTCATAAAAAATAAAATAGATTTCAAACGTATTTTAAAACAAAATTTCCATACAAATTTTTCTTAAAACAGATTTCATATCCATTTTAGTTTTTTATGAATACGGCAGTAAGTATTTTGCTTCTTATAACCAGTCTAGAACACAGAATATGTTATCAGTAGTTTTTTTTATCAATTAAAAGAAATGTTTAAAAAGTATTTCAATTTAATTAATGTGATAATTGAATCAATTATTTTTGAGTTGAAAGAGAAATTAAAATTATAATTTTGATTAAATTAAAATTTTTAATTATAATTTTTATTAAATAACAAAAAATCTTAATTGATTTTCTCGTTTTAAATAAAATAATTTAACTGCCTGGCCCACAATGTCGACAAGAACATTTCTTTCGTATTTTTATATTGAAAACAAAAAAAATTTTAGTTTTTTATTATTGTTTTCTATATAAAAATGCGAAAGAAATGTTCTTGTCGACATTGTGGGCCTGGCAGTAAACTTAAAGAATTGTTATTGGGAATTGTCAAAACCTGCGCTATATTAAGTGAAATCAATAAACACATTATATGAAACGGCAAAGTTTTTTGATCATTTTTTTAATTAAAATTAAAAATATCATTTATTAAAAAAAAAAAAAAAAAAAAAAAAAAAAAAAAAAAAAAAAAAAAAACATTCACAGTTTTACAATTTTTAGTATTCAATATATTCATTTTGGTAAAATCAACTTGTTTGCGTTACATTTGGTATGCATATGGTGATTGGAGACAATTTTTATTTTTTTCTGTGTAACTACACTGACAGAATTTTCTTCACAGCTCCAATAGATTTTGACATTAGTTAAATGAAAAATTACATTAAAAGTAAACCTTTGTAACTCCTCATTAGATTAATGAAGAATGATTCATTAGCCCCCAGTTAATGAAATGTTTTATAAAATCGATGAAAAATTTGGATTACTATAATGCAAGAAGTTTTATTAAGACTGTGACTTTTTGTTATCACATTAATGAAACATTTCATTAACATAATGATGAAGATTCAGACGTTTAATGAAATTTTTCCTCTTACAAATCATCAAGTTATATTAATTTTATTTCGTTTTTATATTCCTGTTACATCATGTTGTGTTACTTTCATTACCTGTAAGAAAATTGCTTTTAAACCATACCTTCATCAGCATTCTTGCCATTTTACTAGTTTGTACTACTACGTTAATTTTGTGTATTTAAATCAGTGTTCGAAAATAAGCAGAACATTATTTAGCGTACGGGCTAACATACAAAGAGACGGTGTCTATCCATTCTTTTAGTGTTTGTGTATTAATAACCAACCCTTAATACCGTTCATAACTATTTTCAAGAAAGTAACGAACATTATATAGTGTTCTGTTCTTCGTTGTAAAACAAAACAATTGTAGTGGCTCTGTAGACAAACATTATATTTTAATGTTCTATAGTGTATAGCTTGTGGGTGTTTTGTGTTCATGTTTGGTTTGTGTAATTTTTTTTTTGCTGGCTTTTTGTTTTTTTTTTCGTTTATGTTTTTTGTTTTAGTAAAAAATTTTGGTTTTCTTTACCAACCAAAAGGTCGCCAAGCACAACTGAAACAAATGAACATTAATTTTCTGAACAGAACACAACGAAACTTGTGGTTACAAAAAAAAAAAAACAGAACGCAGTAAAATTATTATTATTTTTGTGTTCGAAGATAACAAACGGAGAAATATTTTTTAATGATTTACTACACAAACACTTTTATCGTTTGTGTTTTCTACATATTTACCGAGCCGAACACTAAAGAATAGTATAAAACGTTTATTTTCGAACATTGATTTAAATTAACAATTAAAGGAAAAATAATGTAGGAATTTTTTGCTCTTATTTTTTCTCGCTCATTATTTGTTTTTGAACGTATTACTTACATTTAGTTAAATCACTATTTCATTAACGTAATGAATTTATTTCATTGATATTATGAAACATACACATTTACTATTTTTTCACAAGATTTTATGTCTATTGTCAAAAATTTAATTCATAATACGTTTTAGTTATAAGTATGTTGTAGTTAGAAAACTTAATTCGTTGTCATTTAGTGATATTTCTCATTGAAAACATTAAGCTACAAAATTCTCCTTTTTATACCCTCCACCACCACTGTGGTGAATGAGGGTATACTAAGTTTGCCATTCCGTGTGAAACTTTTTTATTGTACATCTTCGACCACATAAAGTATATATATTCTGGCTCCTTGAGTAATTCTAAGTCGATTTAGCCATGTCCGTCTGTCTGTTGAAAACACGCTCACTTTTGAAAAACGCAAAAGAAAAGAACAAACTTGGTCTCAAATTGCTTGTAGTTATCCTAAGCAGTTTGGGATTGAAATCCAGCAACATCGGTTCAGTAGGATCACAACTATAAATCAAAATGTGGAACCACCACCCTGAAAAAATTTTGCTACAAAATTTTGATACAAAAACTAACATAAATGGTTTATAAATGCACGGAATGACATACAATTTTGCTCGAATTTGGTTTGTACGACTGCAAATCATACTGGTAAATTACGTGACGATCGGTCCATAATTTACCATAGACCCCATATAAACCCATCTCGAGGAAAACAGTTTAGTACGCCTAAAACCGCAATAAAAAACGCTAGCATACTTAAATTCGGTACGTCACAGTTTTATAGGACGAGAAATCACATTGCCAAATTTCATGAAGGTTGGTCCATAATTTACCCTAGGCCACATATAAACCCTACTCTCGGAAAACAGTTTATTGCGCCTAAAACCAAATAAAGCTCAATTTGGGAATATAATAAAATTCGCCTTAAACCATCACATATATAGATATTGCGGTAAAATGTCTTACTTAAATTCATATGGCCAAAAAAATATCATGCAAATTTGTGAAATTTTCTATTAACGCTAAAACTAATTACACTACTGTATTGAAATTTATTCTAATTTATTTTTTGTAATACTAGGAATCAGTCTTCAGAATTTTAGGATGATTGGGCCATAATTTACCATAGGTCCAATACAAATTACCCTCCTAAAAATTATTTTAGTTCGTCTAAAACTTTTACGAATCATGATATTTTACTCAAGCCAGTTCAAAGTCCTAACAAGAAACGCATAAAATTTTCTTATTGTCGGTCAATAATTTAATTCATGTCTAAACCGCAATTTTGATGCTGACGCTCGTTTTTGTGATGCTTAGTTAATAATATATATGTATTTATCATATAGAGCTCACTCCTGTCGGTGGAGGGTATCAAAGATTCGGCACAGCCGAATATAACACTCTAACTTGTTTTCATTAATTTAGTTTTCATTGGATTTATAAAAAATTTGTTATGAACTTGATTCATAACATTTTTTGGAATGTTTATAAATAACTACTTACTTTTCAAGAACCGTTTAGTTAAATCTGAGTGGGGTCATTTAGGGACATTCCTTGTAAGATTTAAGGGTTCTTTTAGAAGAATTGTATGTAGCATTTTTGCTTTTTCGCTTTACGGAAGGCGGAATTATCTGGTTATGTAGTTATATTAATGTAAGAAAAGATAAAGTCACTGTTTTATTGTTTGGTATTTTGTTTAAGCTTTGATATCGTTGCAAATAAGACTTTTTGAGTGTATGTAGATAATTCTCATTTCCTCTGTAGTCTTGTTTGCTGATAACTTTGGCTTTTCTAAAATTATTTAGGAGAACGTTTCCTGATGATCTGGCCTAAGCAACCAGTGAAATGCGCTTATCCTCCAACAATAAATTTCAGTATTTTTATCAATTATTAAAAAAAAGGGAATTAAGCACAACAAACAAAATCTTTTAGCAACAAAATATATTAAAAAAATATAATCATATAATTTGATAACCAGCCTTTCGTGAATAACCCAATTATTAAGAATTTTGGGTAATGAATTATGTTTTTTGGAAATTTAAAAGTTTCTATATTATGATTTTGGGGAATTAAAATTTTTTTTACAGGGGTTTCGGCATTTACATTAAATTTAATTTGCATTTGCATATCAATTTTAGAGTATAAATTTGGCAAAATTCAAAATGCAATAAAAGCATATTAGAATTTTTGTGGATTTTTTCTAAGAAATTTTGGGAATTTATCTTTTTTAAGCTAGAAACGTAAAAGCTTTGATAAAAAAATTTTATTGCATAATTAAACCATTCATTAAAATTGTGGGTGCAGATTTGCAACAGCCTTAATCTCCCGCCATTTAAAGAAAAAAAAATTAAAACCGTAGAATTTTCAATAACATTTCTTGTTTGCTGCTAAACCAGAATAGATCTTCTTTGTGAAATTTTATTTATATATATGTAGTTATACATATCGCTCATTTCGTGCAAAACCGTCACAACTCAAAATTTGAAACTTTACAGGAGAGCCTTTTTTAAGATTCCAACCTATTATTTTTTACCTTCTCTTTCACTAAAATACAGTTATAAAATCAAATTTTTTTTTTTTGCTACAAAGAAAACCACATGTACAAGAGGAATGCCAAACACAAACTGAAATGTGACCTTGTTGATGTTAATTGCTCAAGTTTGTTACGAGAGGTCACAAGCATCTGTATTACCGTTATTTTTTCGATAATTCTCTCCGTTCTTAGATCAATTTGTAGAGATTTAAGAGAAGAACATTTCTGCATTACTAACTCAAAAATGCCAAATTTTGAGTTGTGACGGTCTTGCACGAAATGAGCGATATGTCATAGACTATGTGCGTGTAAAGAAGAAAACATTTTTTTTTTAATAATTAGTGCGAATATTGTGAGCAGTATTTTCTAGAATTTACCACTGTCTGTTGTCCTATGGTGTCCTTTCCCACCAAAGTCGTAAATTTTAAATGGTACGACTTTGTAGAATTGTCTAAATTGTAAGTTCACCAAAACAAAACAAAAAACACTGACGGTTGTTGGTTGGAAGTTGCTTCTCAAGTCTCATTGTTTTACTTTTAAATGCAATAAGAGGGAGAATTGTTGCCATTTGGAAACGTTTTTAAATTTGTGTGAATTTAAACAAGTGGGTGGTCGTTGGGTCCATTCAAGAGTTCACTCGTCCATTCGTTTTGGCAATTATTGTTTGTTGAGTGTGTCTTTAGTTGTTTTTAATATTTTTTTTTTTTTTTGGTATTTTATTGTGCGGTATTGTAAATGCATGAGTAATTTGGTAATATATAGTCAGTGGTCCTTCTTAAAACCTTAAAAGTTTTTGAATTATTATTCTCTGTGTGCTTAAAGTTCGTTTTTGGTAAATTTTTATTTAATATGCAGAGCACATGCAAATATTTCGGATAATGTCTTCTAATAGATGCTGTTACAAATTTGTATTAATAGATAGGGAAAATATTTGATTCAAATTAGAATGGAATTTGCCAGTTAAGGAATCATTAATACCGTGTTTTTTTTTCTTTTTTTTTTATTAATTCTACGATCGATTGTAAAATTTAAGCGACTTTATCTTTGTATACTTAAATTTATCAAGCACATTTTACTTTTGGGAATATTATAAAGATTTTACAAAAATGCTTTGGGAATTTTCAAAAGAAAAGTTGCCTTTGTTTTCATTTTTTATGTCAGGCTTTTTAAAACAAAAAGGAAAGAAAAAAAATGGTTTTGAAGATTTTGCAGATTTTTTATGAATTTAAAAATTTTCTTTAAATTGGTTTGAAGTTTAAATATAAAAAAAAATATTTTTAAATGAAAAATAGGGCCTGTTCGGAAATGCATGTGATGCGCAGCGCGTTCATAAAATCATTATTTGGCATCATTGCAAATGTCAGCTATTCGTAAATATATAATTAAAACACGCCTCTCAAAAATAACTAATGGGTATTGTAATCAGAAATATAACCAAATATTTTTTTGTTAGGACCAGCACTCAGGGGATGACCCCTACTAATGCATTGCATTCTGTTGGAACTAATAAAATAGGTTATGGGGAAGAGGATAGAGGAAGTAGTGCCTGTGGACATTCGACTTGAATTTATTCATGTTGAAGCTGCGCAGCAAACAAGCATCAACTGATTTGCGTTCATATCGCATGCTAATCCTTGATGCGCATCACATGCAGCGCAGTATTGCATTTCCGAAAATGCTTTTATTTTGTAAAGACAACGGATAACGTTTTAAATTTGGCGATTGGAAAAAAACATCTGGGAATTGGATTTTTGGGACCATAATAATATAATTTTTTTTTTAAACCTACGAAAGTTAAGCTGTAAATATTTACTTTCTTTTTACTTTTTTTTAGAGGATTTTATTTTTAACATGGGACATTTAAATTTTTCGAAATAAATTTGGGAATTAATTTTTTTTGTCTTAATCTTAATAATTAATAGCGATTTTTATCAACCCACATATAACCAACATTTGAATAAATTTGAACCAGCATTTAAATAAATAGGTCAACAAGAAAAAGAAAGACAAAAACATGAAAAACAGAAAAATGTACTTTGGACCTCAAGAAGAATTCTTGACAAAAAGTACGAAAAACAGAAGTTTATAAATTAAAATAGATAAGCATTCATTCAAAACAAATTTCGATCTACCAAAGTTAAAATACCATTTGGCTTAGAGATTAATGTTTGACCATTGACTGCCATCCGTCGTGAATAGTAGTGAGTGTTAAATGGCAAGCCCCTCGGAGGAGATTGTGTGGTTACAATCGAAACATGTCAGGGCAAGCTGTCCGTAAAAACATGGGTTCGATTCCCAGCTCAGTCAAGAATGAAAAATTATCAATAAATTTTAATTCATTTTTTCATAAAAATAATTTAATGAAAATTAAATGCAATGAACTTTAGCCTGATTAACAAATCAAAATTTGGATTAAAAACCATTCTCAGATCAATAAAATAACCACAATACTAATTAAATAGTGTATTTGTAAAATAACACTTCAATACCAAAAAAATATGATAATGGGAAATTTGGAGATTTTTCTAAAAATATAAGAAATTGTATTTATAATATCGCTATGGATAAAGAATAACAATTAAACAATTACATATTAAATAAGTTTAGAAAAAAATGCAAATTAAAACTGAGTGGACTTTTTCACAAAATTAAGGGGAAACACTATTTAAAACTACTTATATAAATATATTATCTTGTATATCCTTATCCGACTTTATTTTGAATTTGGGATGTTAAGGTTTTTCTACACAATTAGAGAATTTGCCTTCAAGGACATGATAGAAAAAAATCACTTTTTCAAAGCTTATTAGATAATAATAACGTGTCTTATTTCGGTTTGCGACCTTAGTTATAAAATGGGATTTTGGGGATTTTTTTTTAAGAATTGGGAATACAATTTTTAAGTTAAAATTTGGTTTAAAATATTATTTACATGCGTGAGATTAGTAGAATTTGTTAAAAACATCAACTTAAAGCCAAATAAAAGCTAAAAGGTATTACGGGGACTTAAAAAGAAATTGGAAATTATATTGTTAAGCCTAAAACTAATATTAATTTTAATAAGGTATAATCCTCCGAAAAATTATTTCTAATAATTAAAAAATTGCCTTAAATTCAGTATTAGTTCACAATTATGAGCTTTTTTTTTTTGATGAATCTCAAAATTTCTGTAAAAATACATTTTGAACGTATTCCACTAGTATTTTAAACAGCGCGTCCCTCTTCAACAATTTTATTAAAAAAATTTATTTTTCAGTTGTTATTATTTTCAACTTGATTTTATGGAATTTCCAACCAGTGCTGCCACGACTAATACAATTTTTACAACTACAACAAATAGCCAATTTTGTTTAGAAAAAACCAAAAACTGCAGCTCTGTTTCCAACTAAATAAATCACTTGAAAAGACACTCATACAGACTAACATACGCGCTCATACATTTTTACAATGAAATGAAAATGTTGTTAAAATTGATGCAGCACATGATTTCTAGCTTTTTGTTCACCAAAATACATCTTACGAGCGAGAGAGAGAGAGAGAGAAATAACAAAAATTTACTCAGGACAAAAACTGTCACACACATGCAAATAAAAAATATTAACTACATTCCTGCAACGTACGGAGCTTCAATTGGTATTAATGGACTTGGCTCGAGGTAGAAAAACTATAATAAAATTTAACAACTTTTTGATTTACATGTTGCCAAGACAAGAAGGAAATAAAAAATTAAAAGTGAAATTCTCGATTGACAATACACTGACACACAATTACTCAGGACCATAAACGCAGATACGAGTACATGGGTGAGCAATTTGGAGGAACTAAAAATAAATAATAATTTGAACTAAAATAAATAATAATTTGAATAAATATATATATATGGGGGATTTCATGTCAAGTGACCCAACTTTTGAAATCGGTGTCTTCCGATTTGGATGAAATTTGCACCAAGGTTAGTCTTATTGGATAGTAGTTTAGACACAAATTTTCAACAAGATCGGTCAAGATCGGTCAAAAAGTTTCTGAGTTAGAGGGGGTCAAAATTTGACATTTTGGCCAAACCGGTGTTCTTTCTCGTCCATGTAACTTATTATCTATGGGTGTTAGCAAAATTTGTCCCAAACAAATTACATAGCTATTTCTTCAAGTTATCGAAAAATTTTTTTTTTGTATTTTTTAAAATTTTTTAAAATTTTTTTTTTTTAATTTAAAACTTATTTTTTATTTTTTTTGGAAACGGTATTTTTTTTTTTTTTTTTTTTTTGCTCAAAAGAAAGCTTATGTATTTTTCTTTTAGGTAGTTTTGGTCGCTTAGTGGGATGAGAGTGGGATATGTATAAAAAAAATAATTTCTAACTCAAGACGAGGGTTTTTAAATTTTTAGCATATGCACTATTTTGAATGTTTTCCTTTTTATGTGTAAGTGTTTCTAAAATCTTAAAAATAAAACTTATGCTGAGAAACTAAACAAATTAACCTTTCCGACAGTATATAACATACCGAAATAGCATTTCATTCCCTCGATACTGTAATACCCACAATATGTTAATCCCAGGAATAAAATCACTTTTTTCTATAGAGATGTTGACAAATTAAATTTTTTTATTTATTTGTAATAATAATTAAATTAATATAAAATAATAATAATAAAAACAAAAAGATAAATAATCTAAAAAACTTAATCTCAATCACATAAGTCCTTTAAAATTTTTTTTTTGTTTTTTTAATTTTTTAAAAAATTTTTTTTTTCTTAAATTTAAAACCATTTTTGTATTTATTTTTGAAAAGGGTATTTATTTTTAATTTTTTTTGCTCAAAAGAAAGCTTAGGTCTTTTCCTTTAATGTAGTTTTGGTCGCTAAGTGGGATGCGAGTGGGATATGTATAAAAAAAAATTATTTGTAAGTCAAGACGTCAAATGCTAAAAAAAAATAAAAATCCTCGTCTTGAGTTAGAAATTATTTTTTTTTATACATATCCCACTCGCATCCCACTAAGCGACCAAAACTACATTAAAGGAAAAGACCTAAGCTTACTTTTGAGCAAAAAAAAAAAAAAAAATAAAATAATTTGAGGCCCTATTCAAATCCTTTTGTGCGGAAATACGAACCCCCTACAACTAAGTTGTTATATGCACACATTTCCAAAAAGAGTTCGCCATTTTCAGTCTTACGTCCAAGTCCATAAGTGCCCATGGTTGATTTGAAGTTGGTGTTGTCAGGCCCAATTTGGGCGTTAAAATTCCCCATTACTACTTGTATGTCACCGCGATTATTACGCTTATTGCCTTGTCAAGGATATTGTAAAACTCCTTCTTGCTAACGCGTACATATGCAATTAAGATTTCGTGCGCGGGTGCGGAACCTGACATATATTGCTCTGTCAGAGAACGGTTTCCAAGTAATAAGTGCCTTTTTCGCTCTCTTTGTCAAGAGAAATCCAATACCACTTGATCTGGGAAGGTTTTCAGGTTTGCCTGAGTATAAAAAGGTGAGACCGTCAGATGTTATATGCTCGCCTACTCCAGGCCAACGAGTTTCGCATACTCCCAAAAATAGGAGGTTGCAGTTATCTACTGCCTTACAGAGCTGTGCTAGGCGTGATGGTTCCAAAGGCATTCGTATATTCCAGGATCCAAATCGCGTCCTTGTTTTCATGCTAAATGTCGTCAACGGTAGGTCGGATAGTTCATTCAGGTTATTTGAGGTTTCGTTAATCATGATATATCGGATGAGCAAATGATTAGTCTACTGCATCCTATTTTGATTCTGGGGCTGCCATCTTAGCCATCAGACTGGCTGTACATATTCCACGTTTGTATAGCAAACCGCTTAATATAAGCACAGAATGGGATTTCTTTATTCGGAGATTTTAAATCTGATATTTTTCTTTAATAAATAGCTGAAGCTACTCCTTCTCATATAGCTCAACGATTCAGAGTTACACTCACATTGGACATGATGTTAGAAATTTTAAAAGGAGAACAGAAGAGATAGAAATTATTTTGGGGTCTTATGGTCGATTAGAAAAGTGTTACTACTCACTAGATATTTTCTTAAAGAACATTGGTCGTTATTAGATTGTCATGCGCCCATATAGTCAACCATGCCTGGACGTCTTTAAACTGGGGAAAGAGAGAGAGAGAGAGAGAGAGATCTTAAAGTTGAAAGGTAAATGCTAACTTTGACTAAATCCTAGGGTAGCGTTTACTTTGCTAAAGTGTCTCTGTCTTTGTGATGTTTATTATATGATCCCGTTATAAGACATAACAGTCTCTTGTACCTTAAATTTATATTCAAAGGACAAATACGCATATACCCATCTTAGATATTAAACGGAATAACAGGATATTTAAAATTAAACTTCTTCCATTATTACAAAAAATTTAGGCAAAAGTTTAAACTGAGCATAAACCGCACCAAACCGGGATTTGGGCTGGATGTAGTGACAGCATCTGTGGTAGATTTTGCAAGAAATTTATATAATTTTAGATTTTATAAACGGTTAGTTCGATTGGAAAAACATTTTTTAAAATTTAACATTTTTAAATATCCCAGGTGTCCTAATTGGGGAACCTATGGCAGCCCTTTTGATATGTCTATATACCCCAAATCGAAAACTTAAACTCTAAATCGGTACCTGGAATTTTATTCCAATCTGTCTAACTGCTTACAAAATCCAGAATTATTTACATTTTTTTTTAAACTCTCCCACTGTGCAGCATCTGAATATTCTTGGATTTCTCTTAACTCAGGAACTTTGATTGCCAGTGTCATCTAATAACGTAGAATAACTATCTAGGCAATAAGTTGTCATAAGGATTTTGTGCCCCTTCTCGTACGACTAGAATTTTTTTAAAAGTATCCCATAATGATTCACTCGCTATAAGCTTTTACATTTACATTGACAGTTACAATAAAATAAAAAAAAAAAACAAGTCAAGTCCATTTTTTAAGGGAATTTCCTACAATAAATAAACAATCCGAACAAGTGAGCTTGTGAACGAACGACCAAAAAGCATTCACAAGAATCAGAAATCAACAACACAGAGCAACAACAACACTAACAACAATGAGCCGAAAGAAGATATTAAGTTGAAAGAACTTTTTGTTGAAATAAATACAAGCAAATAAAATCATAAAAAAAATTTTAAACTGACAGGTGTCACAGTCTACTAAATGAGAGTATGCATGTGTGTGCGTGTACTTGTCTATAAGCGTGTGTAGTTGTGTTTGCACTAGGACAAAAGGATGACACAACTTCTATAGCAACACATGACAGTAACAGCGGTGGCGGCAGTCGCACCAAAAGAAGCAGTAGAAATCAGCAGCAGGAAAAGGTGATAAAAATAAACGAATTTGTTTGTGCAGCAAAAGCTACTGCTAATATTGTTACTGTTCAGTTGAAAACTTAAAAGAAACAGTGGGGAAAAAGGAAAACTATGGATCAACAAAATCTATAAAGCACTCAGAAGTGGGAAAAACTTAAAAACGACCTTATACTCAAATATGAAAATTTTTTAATTAGAAAACTTTAGTTTTTATCTATTTTTCTTGAAATGGTCCACTGTCCATATATACCATCAAATAGAATTTTCCAAGTGGCTTTTGTCCTGCAACTGACGATGTTGATGGTTTTGTACGCTGTTTATCAAACCAAAAACAAGAGACATCGACTTTGACTTTCGGTATTGATGTTTTACCGCACAAATGTTTCAAATATTTATGCCTGCGTGTGTGGATGTGTGAATTAAAAGTGTGAGTGTGCGTGTGTGTGTTTGTTTGTATAAATAGGTGAATGAATAAATATTGGCGCCATTGGACGTGTGGCATTTTCAATTTATATCAAACTCACTTTTGATCAGCAGTTGTTAACGAAAGCAATCATAATGACAATAATCACTTATAAAAATAACGACAATGACAATGATTACAAACCATTAACAGAATTTACATAATTAATAGGTAAAATGTAGCAGGTTAAATTAACCCATTACATAAATACACGTAGTATGTAAATTATAAAAGTTTTTAAAAGAAACCATTTTAAAATTTAACCTAAAATTTTGGGGGATGTCTATTGATTGGATTAAGGAGCGAGTTAAAAACTAATTTTTAACACACTTTTTTTGCAGTTGCCAAAAATTTCACTATAATCTTTTTTAAAATCTGAGATATTTTTCAGATTTTACATTTAGAAATTTTTAATAAATTTTTGTATTTAAAGCATCAGAATCCCTTTCTGAGTCGGTCTAACGATGTCCTTCCGGCTGGCTGGCTATCCATGTAAATAATGCGCGCTAAGTACAGGACCCAATTCTGGTGATAATTTGATTTGATTTGGTACATAAGTTCATACAAGGACCAAACCTATTGAGTGAAAATTACATATAGCTATAAGTGAAAATGACCTATAGCTAAAGGTCATTTTCACTCCAAGTACATAAAGTAGTAAATCTTTAATTTTTTCTATTTATAATTTCCTTTTATTATGCAGATATTCAAATGAACCTGCATTATTTCTTAAACGTTAATTTCTCACTTCCCATTTAGTTTAAATTCTTAGCTAAATATGTACATTAAGTTTTTAAAGTAAAAATCATATCGGGCATGGTGGTGGTGTTTTATAATTGCAACTTTGCAAGGTGTGAAACAGGTAAGTAAATTAATTAAAATAATATTCTTCTTCTAATTTCAGTTTTGATTTATTTAAAGTACGAATTCGGGATTAAATCAACTTTATAACACTTGACTTAAGTACATTTTGAGACTGATTCAATCTCAGTTTAACTTAAATCAATCTCATTTTCGGAATATTGTAAGACCGAGTCCGGGATTGAATATGGATAACTTGAGTCAGTGATGCATTTTGAGTTTTTTTGTTTTGGGCCAAATTTGCGATTAAAAAGGGCCAAAATACCTTTGATAGGGCCAAACTATTTTTGTAATAGCGGTTTGATAAAGACAACATGATGTTTTTGTGAATAATTAAAATTTTTGATTTTCATAGAAACAAGCTTCGTATGTTTTTTCATCCTTTGATAGATCGCACCGTTTGTGCAGTTTATTTGGTCCTAAACAAACAAAACAAATTCTTTAATAAAATTAATGTTGAGAAGAAAAAAAACATTAAAAAATGTATTGAACAATTTAAAAGTAGTTAGTTAAATTTAGACTTGAAAGGGCCAAAATAGATTTCCACAGGGCCATCAATCATTCAAAAGTGCCAAAAATGGCACAATTGTGCCACGTTTTGCATCACTGACTTGAGTGATTCGCGATTGAATTATCCGTACTTGAATCAATCTTTCTGTACTTGATTCAAGAAAATCCGTACTCACCGTACTATTGATACCGCTTCGGATTGATTTGAGTATGGATGGATGGATTTTTATTTTGAGTGTGGGCATTTGGTAAACGCATATTTTGTCACTCAATGGTTTAAATACACCATGAGATTATAAAGCGTGATTCATTTCGAGGTTCCCTACTTTTTTAAAGAAGAAAAAAAAACACAACAAATTTAAATTTAATGGGGAATGTTTATTATCATTTGAAAGAGCATTCTTTGGCATTTATTTTTTGAAGATTATGTCTATTAAATGTTGGCCGTTGCTACGTCGCAGATGGTCCATCCGTTGAGTCCAATTTTCGATGACTCGTTCGAGCATTTCGACTGGTAACTGGCGAATGACACGCGTGATATTTTCCTCCAAGTCCTGAATCGAAGCGGGCTTGTCCGCATAAACTTTAGACTTTACATATGTATCCCCACAGGAAAAAGTCTAACGTTGTGATATCACATGATCTTGGTGGCCAATCGACCGGCCCAAAACGTGAAATTATGTGCTCACCGAAGTGTTCTCTCAATAAATCCATTGATTGATGCGATGTGTGGGAAGTGGCACCGTCTTACTGAAACCAAATGCCGCCGAACCGTTGTTTTTTCTGGATAAAGTGGCAGCTCTTGAATATCTTCAGGTTGGTCTTCGTCTCAAATGCGGCAATTTTGATTGTTTACATACCCATTGAGCCATAAATGGGCCTCATCGCTAAACAAAATTTGCCTCGAAAACGTCGGATCTTCTTGGAACTTTTCAAGAGTGCACGAAACAAATTCCTCACAGAATGTGAATTTTCGTAATAAAGTTGAACGATTTGTAAACGTTGTTCAGGCCATTATGAAATGCCAAACAATACTAAGCAAAAATAACATGACAGCATGACACGACTTATACGCGATCTGTCAAAAAAAAGGCTATTGAAAAAAGTATCCCTACTTGAATCACCCATCGTGTAAATCTTCTGTTACATCTTTTCGGATACTTGGTAATTTCTTATTTCTTTTAAATTTTGGAGTTTTACTAAAAGGTCATTTTTTAATTTTAAGCATGTTTATAAAGTTTTTAATGTAAAAGTATCAAACAATTATATTTCTATTTCCTGTCAGAACGTCTTTTCAGCATACATTTTCATTGAAAACTATTTACGATTCATTCAGTTTTGCTGTTTTTTTTTTAATAAAAATATAAAAAGTCAGTAAAAGTCTCTTCAAGTTTTATCATTTTGAATTGACCAAAACAAATTGTGTTTGTCTGACTGACTGTCTCTTACGTATGTTTGTTGCAACTTGTTTCCTTTTCATAAATTATTTAATAGATTTTAGTAGTTTTAGTTTTATTTATTGACTTATTTCTGATATTTTGTTGATAATGTTCAAACATTTTATGGCATAAATAATAAATAAATGTTTTTAGTCTTATTTTGTATTTTTTTTAGATGTCCTTTACAAATCCACCCTTAAAGTCAACTACATAAAATGTGTCCAGATTTTATTTTATTTATTTATCAGGATGTTTAAGAACCGAAATTTACTTTCAAAAATATTATTGATTTTGAGTTTTCTTTTAAAGACTGGGAAATTTTGGTGTCTTGTATTATCCAGACAATTTAGGGTGATGACTGATGATGTTACAATTTTTTTATTTTATTAGTTGTTATTATTTTTATTGTCTTTTTTTACTTGTACGATTTTTTTTTCGCGTATTTTGTGCGCAAATTTTCTTTTATTATTATCTACAATTTGTCTGCTTTTTTAGTTTTCAAGTTTATCTCTTGAAAATGCAAGAGGAGGAAACATTTTTGGAAAATTTTCAGTTACTTAAAGTTGAGCTAAGTTGTTGCCGAAGGCGGTAAAACACAATGGGACTTGGATACTGAAAATCATAAAATACATAAATAAAAATAAAAATTTTAAATAACGCTTGAATTACATGAAAATTCCATTACATGTAAAATTCCAATTATATGTGATGTAAAAATCAGATATTTCCGATTTCAGTTACATGCATTATAATGTAAACCTAATAATAAAAAAACTATGAATACGTAGATAGAAGTTAAATTTTAAAGAAATGTTGATACTAGAGCCGAAATATAATTTTAATTCCTACCAATTACTTTTGTTGTGTAAAAGACATAGTTTTTATTTAGGTTACAAGTAATGTAGTTAAAATCTAATTCTGAAAAAATATAAATTATAAAACGGATATTCAATTCAAAAGAAAAACTTAAAATCTAAACAGAATGACATATAAATTTCATAACAATTACATGTGATGTATAAACGAGATACTTATAATCTCAGCTACAAGAAAAGTTATGTAAATGTTATAATAAAAAACTATAAGTGTACAAATATAAATAAAGTTTTAGAGTAAAAATTTTAAATCGGGCCGGAATTATATTGAAGTTCCTTTATAATTACATGCAATGTGTAAATAAGGTATATATTTTTAATTTCAGTGTCAAATAATAAAATCTAATACCAAATTCTACAACAATTAAATGTGATATTAATTAAAAAATCTCTTTGAAAAATTGTTGAGTGCTTTTGAATTTAAAATCGCACTTTCAATAACAGGTAAACAATTTTGTATACCCGAAAATAACTTTGACAAATAATGTAATTGAAATCTACAAAGTAATCCATCTGCAGTTCCAATGTAAAAGAGAGTTTTTAAATTTTTGATATAAAAGAAAAAAACTGGACCATGAAGAAGGTTAAAATTCTACTTTTATAGCCATGCATTTATAATTCTAAATACAGGAAATAAAATTTAAATATTTAAATAAAAGTAATTAAAATTAGATATTAGAATAATAGAAGAATTCAATTACAAAAAAGCTTGCAAAATTTTTTTAATACACATTAACAAAATAAAAAAATATAAATGTTATTGAAAAATTCTTAATTATATTTTATAATTACTTTTTATGCAAATGTGAATTGTAATTAACCTTCTGTGATTTAATTATTGATAAAATGGCATTTAACTTATACTGGAGTTGTAATTTGAAATTTTTACATTAATTTATTGTAAACCAACCCATTGTTATTTTATAAATTTTCACAGCAAAACAATTCCTTTTCTTAGCAGACACTTTTAGCCATTTTGTAATTTTAACAACTTTATGGAACCAAAATTTTTCACAAGATTTGAAAAAATAAAAGAAAGAATGACTTTCAAAAAAGTAACCAATTTTTGATATCTCTTTCAACTGGAAATTCACCAATGAGTAAATATGAGCGCCCGAATATGAAAAATTCTAAATTCTGCTTTTATGATGTAATTCTTAGTTTCTTTTTCTAATTCTAATTTTTATATTTCCATTTTAACTCTGGTTATGTTTTTCTTTTGTTTACGGAGTTTTTTAATTGTGAAGTTTTTCTATGATATTACAACTTTTCGATGTTTTTTATATTTATTTCAGCCTGCTTTGGCGTTTAAAAGGGTTTTCCCGTGTTGACGTTTTTCTTTAAGATTTTAGTGTTCATAATGCACCTTTTCCACATTTATTACACTGTGCTAAAATATGACTCTTTTTTTTTTAAACAAGCCGGGCACCTGGCGTTTAAACATAATTCTGAATCTAATGGTGCTAACCGTTAAAATTTTTTGGTTAGCTCTGGTTTTCGAGATTCACCGTTATTTCGAAAATGGAGGAGGTTGTACAGCCTATATTCGCGTAACTCAAAAATGGTTAAGTCTATTGAAATTACTAAAAAAAACCAAATTCCGCAACAAAATAACCTTTAAGTAAAGGTTAACTTTTTACTAGTCTTTTTAGAAACAAATAGTTTTTTTTGGCAAAAAATAAATAAATAATGTTTTAGAAACATTTTGAAATTTTTGTTTATTAAAAATTCATCAACAATTGGAAAATGCAGCTATGCTTAAAATTTTTTCCAGACATATAAAAAAAAGAAGTTGCAAACACAATTTTAATCACAAAAGACCAAAAATTTTAATTAATTTAAGAATTTCATAAAACGCAATATTTGTATTGGAGCCCCATAAGATGTGAAAATAAAGGGCAAGTATGTCTCGAGAAAATGTTAAGGACAAAAACTAGTTGAGGTCGGTTATACATTATATCACACTGGGGTCGACTCCTGGGAATTTATGGGACTTTTTCTTCATTATATTTCCTGTCTGTATTGAACATTTTGTGTGGGAGCCCCCTAAAAGAATGGAGATAGCGGCTAGGTATGTTAGAAATAAAGGATTAAGATGAAAACTAAAGTGGGGTTGATCATACATTTGACCCATCTAGGGGCATTTTGGCACTACAGGGGCCAAACTTAAGAATTCCATTAAACAATATTTGTATGGTGGAAATTCTTAAAACAACTCGGGAGGTACATTTAGCCCTCTACATCAATATTTTGAAAATGAGGTCAAATCGATCAATTTGTAAAATAGCATGTGATGCAACATTTTCTATTTTTTATAGTTGTTGTAACTCATTACACTCCAAATATCCACTATGTTTTTAACATTAAAGTTCAGATTTAAAATGAAGTTATGAGGACAATTTTTTAATTCCTATTTTTTTTATATCTTAAATAAAAAAGAAAACATTTTTATGCTAATATGCCCAGCGGGAAAACTCAGAAGACCTTTTTACTCCAGGCCTTATTGAAGGTCTGCTTAAACATTTTTTTAATTCAATTGCCATTCTGATCTAAGTGCTAAAGAATGCCTCATAGAAGTAATTGGTTCTTCCGATACACATTCCCTTTTATGAGAAGGGAGAAGAAAAGGAGTTAGGTTTTTTTGTTTGCCAAAGCAAAAGCCAAAGAATTCTATCCCGTTATAAAATCACCTTTCTCTGGAAAGCTTCTAATAGCCATTAATTTGAAGCGAGAGCGAAAGGCCTTTCCCGCAAAGTGTCCAAAAAAGATATGAGTATGGAATGGAGCGAGCAGGCCTTGTACATCATTACAGTACATGTAGTCCATTATTTTTCCCCCTGCGTGAGGTCGCTGAGCACGAACATGAAATCCGTTTACTTTTCGTAATATATAAGCTTTTCGTAATATATGTGCGATATATAGGCTTTTAGTTTAACACTGTTAAAATATATTTCTCTATTCTTTAAGCCAATACAATAATTGTGTTGATCGTAAGTAAATGTATTGAGTTACTGGCTTTAAAAGTTCAAGAGAGTTTATTTTTAGAAATTTTGTAAAAAAACTATTATTTTAATTTGCTGCATTAAGATAAAAAAATATATTAAGTGCATTTTTGTCTGACTGTACTTTAAAGATCATTCTGTGATGATTAAATGATGTATAAGAATTGCAAACTTCGATATAAATTAAGAAAATTATAAGCCATTAAGTGGAAAAAGTCCAATTTATTTTTCACACAAAATCGCTTTAATTCAGTTAAAATTATAAAAATATTTTTTTTTGATTAAAAACAATTTTGTATGGGAAATAAAATAAGCTTTTGTCACTTAATTGCGAATAACTTTCATATTTTTTTCAGATCTATTTGATTTAAAGTTTCTTTTATTTTTTACGTGGAGGCTTAAAAAATCATAGAGAAAATTTTCCATGTTAATTAAGTAAATAAAAATGATATTCATAAAATTACTCCAACTTCTAGCCCTGGTAGAGGGCTAACAGATATGCGGATGCAAGATTCTGGAGGTTTTCAAAATTTATTAGATGACTTTTTTCGTTAATACACCGACGCTTCACTCTAATGATCAATATGTCATAGAATTAATGACAAAATATTATTGTATTTACGACGATTTCTTACTTAATGGCACGATTTTCGTAGCGTGAATTAAGAGCTACGTTGGCTCAAAAATATTGATAAATTTAATTGAAGAAATGTCAAAAATCGTTACATTCCAGTAAAAACTTTGCTCACAAAATAAGCAGAAAAATAATGCGAACTTAACGAAAAGACTACTTATTTTTCTACTAGAAAAAGTACATATATTTGTTCGCGATGTCCCAAAAGTCATCCTTTATAATTTGGCCAATCACAACCTTAAAAATAATACCTTTTTTTTATACTTAAAAGTTTTATAAAAGTATGCAGTTGCAAAAAGAGACAAAATATAAGTAGTTACAAATTAACTTTAAAAAAGGTTAAAACACACTGATTAAAATTGCTTTTTTAAAGGGTGGTTAAATTTTAAGGGCCGATATTGAATGTGAACCACACCTAAACGTCAAGTTTTTTGCTGCATGTCATTTGACATTTCTCAATTTCAGACTAACGCAATTTGAACCATCTTCATTGATGAGGCACATTTTCACCTCAGTGGATTCGTCAATAAGCAGAATTGCCGCATTTGGGCGAATGATAATCCAATAGTGATTGTCTAAAAACCAATGCACACAAAAGATTTTTTTTTATGATTACCGTCGTTTTCAACGAAAAATTCAACAATTAATACAACAAATTCTTGGACTTTTCTGAGCAAATTAGTCTTTTGGCTTTATCTAGATATTTTTAAGCACGAATTTAATTTTATATATATATATTTTTTTTTAATATTATTATTTAATTTTTTTTTTTGGATTTTTTCTCGCAAGTTTGTCCATGAAACTGTGTTTTTTTTTTTTTGTTTTTCCATGTCTCTGAAGATAATTGTTTTGGTGCACTAAAAGCTGTTTACAAACACTGCAAAAAGGCCATGTCTTGCTTAAGCCCAGTCTCTCGAATATCTGCAGCGATGTTCACGTTATCCGTCTCAGACTCCGTGGTTTTCTCTGCCTCTGAACGCGTATTTCTAGCTCCTTTTTATTTTTCGTTTTCAAATTTCCTTTTCTTTTTAACAAGAATTCCTTTTTTAAAGAATAAAATAAAATTTTTTTTTAAGTTAAAGCAAAATATACTCATGTTCGTACATACCTGTCCATGTTTTACGAAAACTTCATCTTTCATTGACTCGGTGGCTCAAAATTATTTTGTAAAAATGCCTTTTTGCTAAAACGTTATTTGAAACTTTTACTGAAAATTTGCGAAACATTTGTTAAACACATGACAAGGTTGCAAAGAAGGGGAAAAAAGTGTTGTCAAATGAATCAAAATCTGTGAATTGCTTTAAAATTTTAACGACTTTTTTTTTTACCGATTTACTGCAAAATTAATGCTGCTTGTGAGAACCTTTACAAAAAAGGGTAAAAAGTCGCAACAAAATTAAAAAGTCGGCGATAAAAAAGTCTCACAAAAAGTCGTAGACCGCCTAAAAAGGGTCAAATTGCGACTTTAGTCGGGCAAACGGTAACGCTGGGCTGGCGGCATCATCGGACCGTATTTTTTCCAAAATGAGGCCGTGAATGGTGTTCACTATCGTGAGATGATAACGAATTTTTTATGGCCCGAATTGGAAGATATGGATGTGGACGGTATGTGGATTCAACAGGACGGTGGAAATTTAAGGAATAGAACTATTACAAAATGACTTTATAAAATACATAACTGAAATTTAGCTCATAGAATAAATTCGAAAAATAAAAAATGTGAATATAATAAAGTAGCTTATGAAAGGAAATAATTCCCAGATTCTTATATATGTAAATATTATGTTGTGCAAAAAACATCGTTTACATTAGATCGATATCACTAATAACCAAAATATATTGTGAGGGTAATTTTATAACATATTTATGTATACATTTACATACATTTTATTGATTTTTGGATTTTTGATGAATTTCACATCGAAATTATTCTAAAAATTTTATATTATTACCGGGGGCTAATACTGGCAGTCGTGATCGAAAACTTTCTCGATTCGAAAGCAATTTTACTACTAATTCTTTCAGTCGATACTGGACGAATCGAACTTATTTTTTCAGTTTTTTAACTTCCGTATTTGGAGAGAAGATAATGCTCGAGTCATTAAAATTTACTGTTTGGTGCAGTTTAAACGCTTTTTCGAAATGAGCAAGGAGCTGGCGTTACGGTAAATGGCGAGCGCTACCGATCCATGTTTACAGAATTTTTGTTTCCAAAAATTAATAAGCCAAACACTAAGGACATTTGCAATATAGAACGCTTAACATTCGATTTCTTGCAACATCGATTTGGTTAGAACTTTGATTTCAGAAGTCGTCCTGTTCACTGGCCCCCTCGTTTGCGTGAGATTTAAGGCCACTGTATTACTTTTTGTGGCCAGTGATGCCAATAGTAGGGAATTTTCCCTTTTTGTAGGGATTTTTTCGGAAAATTTACGGCGTAGGGAAAAAAGACAGATATTTTATTTTAAGGCAAATGTAGGGAATTTTCAATATATTGTGTTAAAATACGTAAATATTCGTATTATTTTCATTTAAAAATTAAATTTTTTCATATAGCATAGCATTTAGGTAAAAATGTAGTATTTTACTAAGAGCCCTAATAGCCTGGCAATCTTCAACAAGTGCAACAAGTGTACGTATATATTAGGGGAGCCGAATATTTGGGTTCACATTTGCGAACTAATCGCTTATTTTTGTTATTTGAATTTGCTCTCACATTCGCTAAAAATATATGCGAATATTAAAGGAGAATGTTTAATGAATGAAACAAAGAGAAATAAAGTCATACAATTTGGAATTTTTAAAAAATTTTAATGAAAACTTTTAAGCATGTGGAAGGATATATATTTAAAAGGATTTTTTTTTAAAATTTTGAAATAAAGATTTTTTTTATATTCAACAAAGCCTTCCCTTTTATTTGGTACCGAGCTTGGTAAAAAATATTAGATACTTATATTAATAAAAAAAAGTATTCTTGAAAAAGGTTAAGTCCTTTAAAAAGGACAAAAGATGAGGAGATGAAAATCAAACACACAGTTTGACTTAGTTTTGACTCTAGATTGAAGGATATACCGTGGCGTTTCTGCCAAATTAAATTATTAAATTAAATTAAATTTGTCACACAGTATTTTTTTTTTTAATTGAATTTTTACATGTGTGAGAATGTTTATTTTGGTTTTTTCTTGATGTTAATAAATGCTTTTTTTTTAATAAATGTTAATAAATCCCTTAATTATAATATTTACGAAATGTTAACAGAGTATGTATTTGTTTGCCTGAAGCTAAAACCAATACATTATTAACGTAGGGAATAGTGTAGGGATAATTTTTTTGTTTGTAGGGAAAGAGAGGGAATTTTATTTAGACACGTAGGGATTTTTTTGAAATTTCTCTTGGCATCACTGGTCTATGTTGAGTCACTGGTTTATGCCGACAAACCAGCAACCCTTGAAGCATTGGAAGGCAATATTCAAGCCACTATTCACGTCATACGGCCAAATTTATGGGAAAAAGCAACAATATGTTACATAATGTTACTACAAAAAAAAAAACACCCTATAAACGCAACAAACTTTAGAAAAAATGGCATCGCATTTTTTACGGAACGATTTCCTTGATTTTCAATACGAAAACTATCAAAAATCTGTGTTCAAGATAGAAACAATATTTAAGACCATAATTGGAAATGACTGCTTATGAAAAAGCCCATTTCAAATGCACCACAGACCAACAATTTTTAAGCTTTTCCCTCGAAATCAAAAACCTTTTCCTCTTTTCACTTATTAAATAAGGTTAGGTTAGGTTAGGTTCCATTGGCAGCCGTGATCAAGCATAGCTCACGTGGGTCCATTGCTTAGTTCCCGTTGTGTTACCATATCACGCCGTCTCCCATGGGTCCTATGACATCTGGCTGCTAGTATTCCCATGCAGCCAACCGGTCGATTCAATAAAGGAGTGGATCCTATTTACGTCAACATCAGAGAGACAAGTTTTGTCCCCAAGGGTTCTTCGACCAAACATTTTGAGTCTTAAGTCTCCGAAAGCCGGGCAGTTACAGAGAAGATGTTCCGTTGACTCTTCCTCCTCCTCATCGCCGCAACTTCTGCACAAGTCGTTATAAGGGAGCCCCAGCCTCTGGGCGTGCCTCCCAATTGGCCAGTGGCCAGTTATAACCGCAGTTAGGTTTCTTAGATGATGTCTGGACAGCTGTAATGCCCGCCGTGTCCTTTTTTCATCTATGATGGGCCAGATTTTCCTGGTTTCCCCACAGGTAACAATACTAAACATCTTAACTAAATTAATAATTTAATTACTAAAACAGGTCCAATTAAAACTAAAATTCCTTTTCTCAAGTAAGATCATGAGTGCAGTGCCATCGCCTTAAAGAGTTCATAACTGCTTGTAAATATTTTTCCGTCTCCCGCCCGCTCATTTAATCATAAATTAATTTTCTGTTCTTATAATTTCTTTATAATTTTTTCCCCCTCATTATTCATACGGAATATTTAATGCAACATTTTACCTTTTATTTCATTATTATTTTTCACTTTTGCGTAGTTTACACTTTTTTTTGTTTAAAAGTGTAAATGGAAGAAGTAAATTTTTTTTAGAATTATTTTGTGCATAATTTATGTTTCTTTTTGTTTCCACGTTAAAATTGAAATGAATTGAATGTGTACTACAATGGAAACAAAAAAAAAAAAAAAAAAAAAAAAGGGCAGAATAATTCTTTGACTTTACGGTGTGGTGTCTTTGCCAAAACATGGGTAACAATGTCGGCATTTATTATTAGTTCGCAAATTAGTTATTTATTTTTCTCAAGATTTCCACGACTTTAAAATTATTTTGAATTGAAAAGTTTTAATTTCCATTTGCCTTGTTGTTATTTTTAGTTTCTATTTACATATATAAATTTACAAAACTGTTAACAAATAATTAGCAAAAAAAAAAACAGAAAAGTAGTAAGTATTGGCATTTTTCCAATAACTAGCATTTCAGTTGTTGTTAATGTTCTGAATTGGAGGAAAAATAAAGAATAAATATTGAAAATATTTTTTGAGAAACAGTGGAGGAATAAAGAAATATTTTTCAAAGAAAACATGATTTTTTAAAATAACCCTTTTTTTATTAAAAACATTTTCGAATGTTTTTTTTTATATAAAATCTTTTCGAATTTAAACTTTTTTTGAAAATTATTTTGAAGTTAGGGTTGTCTATAAGAAATTTTTTTATATACAGAATTTTCATTTAAAATCATTTCGAATTGTAAACTTTAATTTTTCTACAAAAAACTATTTTCGAATTAAAAAGTTTTTATTTAAACTTTCCTGGAATTCAGCAGTTTCAAAAGAAGATGTTTTCGAATTGAAGGCTTTTTATTGGAAATGATTTTGAATTTAATGTTTTCAATATTGAAAATCATTTCGAAAATATGTTTTTGTATTTAAAATCTTTTCGAATTAATATTTTTTATTGAAAATTATTTCAGATTTCAGATTTTGTATAGAATCTTAAATTTAAGTTTTTCTATAAAAATCTCTTTTTATATAATGTTTTCCAATCAAATTAGTTCGAATTTTATGTTTAAAAAAAAAAATCTCTTTGAATTTACGATTTTTTATATAAATCCTTTTTGAATTTTATGTTTTACGTGATTTTTTATTTAAAATCTTTTTAAAATTAAGGTTTATTGAATTGAATTATATTTTTTTTAATATATTCGAATTTAAGATTTTCTATATAAAATCCTTTCATATTTGTGTTTTCTATATAGAACATTTTTTCCAATTTGAAGTTTTCCATAGAAAATCATTTGGAATTTAGGGTTTTTCATTCAAAATCTTTTCGAATTTAAGGTTTTCTATAGAAAATCTTTTCAAATAAAAAAGTTTTTATTGTTAAAAATATTTTCGAACTTAAGGTTTTATATAGAAAATCTTTTCGAATTAAAAACTTTTTATTAAAAATGATTTCGAATTTAATGTTTTTTTTTATAGAAAATTTTTTCGAATTTAAGGTTTTCTATGTAAAGCCTTTTCGATTTAAAAAAATGTTTATCGAAAATATTTTCGAAATTAAAAGATTTTATTTAAAATTATTCGAATTCAAGGTTTTATATAGAAAATCTTTTCGAATTTAAGTTTTTATATATAAATTTTTCCCCATTCAAAGTTTTCCATATCAAATCATTTCGAATTTTATTTTTTCCAAAAAAAATTTCTTTCAATTTACAATTTTCTATAGAAAAACTTTTAAATTAGGTTTTGCATCGAAAATCATTTTGAATTTACGATTTTTTATTCAAAATCTTCTATAGAACATCTTTTTCAATTTAAGATTTTCGAATTTCTAACTTTTAATTGAAAATTACATATTTCGAATTTAAGGTTTTCCATAGAAATTCTTTACGATAGAATTTTTTTTTAAAGAATCTTACTTCGAATTTAAGGTTTTCTTTAGAAAATCTTCCCGATAAAGTTTTTGTTTAGAAGAACTGTAAAAATTAAACGTTTTCCATAGAAAATCTTTACAAGTTTAGAATTTTCTAAAGTAAAACTTTTTGAATTTTAGGTTTCCCATTGAAAATTATTTTGAATATAAGATTTTTTCTACGAAATCTTTTCGAACTAAAGGTTGTTTTTAATCATATCAAATTTTAGACTTTCCACAGAATTTAAGGCGTTCCATGGAAAATGTTCTTGTACCTAGAATTTTTTATAGAAAATCTTTTGGAATTATAGATTTTTTTTAATCGTTCCAAATTTATGATTTTCTTTAGGAAATCGCTTTCAATTTAAGGTTTTCCACTAAAACCCATTTTGTTTTACTATTTTCTATAAATAATTTCATTTAAATTAGAAGTTTTTTTTATATAACATCTTTTATATTAAGGCAGAAAATCTTTTCGTGCTTAATTTTTTATAGAAATTCTTTTCGTAGTTACTTTCCTTTATAGTTTTAGATTATTCAATAAAAATCTTTTCGAATTTAGGATTTTTTAGGAAAAATCTTTTAGAATAAAAAATTTTTCAGATTCGCTCAACAATTTAAATTTTTAGATTTTCTAAAAATATGAAAAAAAATTGTTAAGGTATAATCACAATTTTTTTGCTTATCGGTACACTGTGCCGCTTAAATTCTATAAAATACTTTCACATGTGCAAGCAATAAATTTGTTCATGATTAAAAAACAAGGTGAGGATTTTTCTTAATAATGTCAATTTAAACTTTTATTAATTACTAAAATTGCCATTAAATAGACAATTTTAAACAATAACTCCTAAACACGGGATTTTCCTATCAAAGAAGCCATTAACTGCGAAACGGTAAATTGGCAGTTAGAAGATTTAAAAAACCAAAAATTTTTTTCTCTTAACTTTAAATATAAAATAAATTTCAAATATTGATTCCCAGCAATTAAATGACCCTGGACGTCACTTAAACATTTGGCATTCATCAGCATTAACCATCCTTTAAAAAATAAATATTTAATTGTTTAAAATGTTTATTTAAATTTAAAGTGCAATTAAAATAATAATAAACTGAATTTTTTTCTCACATAAAAATTCAAAACGGTTAACTTCAATTTAACAAGAGGTAAAACAATAAAAATCTTTAAAAAAAAAATTATGAACTTGAAAAAGAAAGAAATACATTTTAAACATTTTTTTTTAATTTCGCATAAAACTTAATAATACTTGACAAATTTTTTAACCTACAAAAATTTTTAATATGTCTGACTATTATTTTTTAACCAACCCCCCTCCCGTACATCTTGCTCAGGCTGCTTTCAATAAAAGTCCATATCAAAAGCTGATGTCCGTTGGTATATCGAGGTGTATTTTTGTCAACGTGATGAAATAATAAATCAATTAAAGAAGAAAAAAATTATAATTTTTTTTTTAAATTTAAATATATATTTATTGAATAAACGCCTCACTTAACTACCGCTCTTTAAAGATAAAAATATTCATATCCATCATAATAATTGTCAGTTTGTTAATCATCATAGGTTTGATGATGATTAAAGAGATAATGACGATTATATTTGGCAGGTACATATAGATTTTTTTTGTAGATAAATATTTAAGTAGTTTTAAAATAGAAACGGTTCAGGCAAAGTTTGCAGGAATTTTTCGAAGTTAGGATTTTCAATAGAATATATTTTCGAAGTTTTTAAATTTTCTCTAAAAAATCTATTTGGAATAAAAAGTTTTATTAAATATCGTTTAGAAGTTAATATTGTCGGTAAGAGATCTATTCGTAGTAAGATATTTTTGAGGAACATCTATTCGAAATTAAGATTTTCTAAAG